>SEMN01000183.1:0-600000 GCA_005408345.1 Macquaria australasica | reverse complement strand
GATGAATTGATTTCCTGGCAAGGGAAGTAAAATCTCAAATCATTCCCTCAAGTCTGATAGCTGAGACTGACTGTAAAATGAAAGTAACATATTAAGTTCCAAAGAGCCTCTAACAGTGGAAGTAGTCAGAGGAACCAGTATGGTGCAGAATTAGTTTGTATAATGAGAAATTCAGACCTGATTATTCATTCTGAGTGCAACTTTCCACTACAGTTATATCCTCCGTGGTGACATAATTACACTCACACCTGCACATGTAAACACAGAGAGAAACACTAACAAACATTTGCACGTTGTTCCGATGTTAATGTGGGTTTCTGCCCAAAATCTAGAGGCATACAAGTCTGTTGAAATGGAGACTGTAAAACTGTAGATGTGAGCTTATTAGTCCAGTATCCTACATCCTTTCAAATGCATGCTGTGATACTCTTGTGCTTCCCCTGACTCTGAGCTATGATTGTACAAGTAGGATCAGAGATTGTCATATCCTCAAAGAGTAATGAGTAAAACAAAGCACAGACTTTTATATAATGCAGCACAATGTTGGAAACAGTGACGAACCCAAAAAATATTTCAGCTTTCAAAACTCCCATCTCTTCTTTTGATTCTAGACTTTATGCACTTAGTTGTGGGTTACACATGTAGGATACAACAATAGTGATGACAGTAAGAAGAAGTAAGAAAAGTTCCTGCTTCTTCTACAAAGGATTTCTGCCTCCTCTTGTTTAACTTTGGTACAAAGTCTGGAAGGAATGTTTAAATGGATTATTATTATATCAAATTCTATTGTACTGTAGTTACAGTTGAAGCATGTAGACATGACATCATGTTGTCTGCATTTGGCCAAAAAAATACCTCTCAACAAAATAAATGGGCGCAGAAATGCAGGTTCTATTGCCAAGAATTTTTAAAACCAAAGTTAAGGTGTTATTCTTCAAGTGAATATGGCCATCAGTGTGGTGATGTGTGTAAATAGTGTGATTCATAGACACTTTCACAGTCATCACTACAAACACACACAGCCTCTCTCATCCACCTGCTGTCCACTTCCCTCATCCATCCACCCAACCTGCAGTGCCATGTGGCCCCATCTTTGGCAGCTCAGAGAAGCGTATCGGTGTTACAAATAAAGTAGCTGACTGAGTAGTGCCTGTTTTGAGTTTACCTAACGTCTACCTAGCGTTTACCTAACGTCTGCTGCCTATATATGGGCGTGTGTGTACTGTAGGACCACTCACCCCCTCCTACCAGACTGGTTATTTACCCCTCTGGGTGACGGAGGGAGGGAAAGCAAGTGATAGAGAGAAAAAGGGAGGTGAAGGCAGAGAAGGAGAAAGAGAGGGAGACAGAAAAGGCGTGACCTAGACAGACAGAAATACAGACAGACATGCACACTCAGACGTGCACTTGTTTGACTTGATAAACTGGCCAGAGTGCTGGTGAATGTCAGGCTAAAGGTCTGGGTAGGATTGACTTTCACTACTGATCTGTGCCAAAGAATTACATCTGCAAATCTCATGGCAAGTCCACAGGTCCCAAGCCCACCCATACACCCTTACAAACAAGTTACCCTGGAAATAATTCATCTTTCACTGCACAGTGGGATGCAGTCAGGTCAGATGATGGGTCCAACTGGAAATCATTTGTCTCCTTGTAAAAGTGTAACATCAGGAATTAGTTTTAGTCAGCATGTTGCCTTTTTGACCATCACCGGTGAGGCTGTCTGACTTGTTTAAAAGAGGTTTGGCAAAGTAGGCCAGTGTTGCCAGGTGCACGATAATTATCATATACGATCATTTTGACCTTTGTACGATGTACAATCAATAATTCTTAAAACACCTAAATGTACAATAATTACAACAAGACATTGTTTCATCTAGTTTTTTTTCTCACATTAGTGAAATAGTTTGGAGCTGATTTGGAACCAGCCTGATTACTCATCATACATTAACTGTCAACAATGTATTACAGAGAACTGACCCTGGATCTGCCCTAAGTGACCCAATCACATCTGTCCTACGATCCTGCGAAACAGCCACTGTCGCCACTGATAAGCTCTTATAAAGTCTTTGTGACTGTATTTCACAACTTTTGTTGAGTCCAAACTGTGTCGTTTGTTTTATGGCCCAACATTTCTATTCCTGTAGCCTATTTGCTTATGTTACATGCTAGGATAGTGTGTGTGTAGCATGCATGATAAACATTGGCCTGTAGTTGGAGCCTATTGCAGTCAACTTTGTGAACCCATTGATGTATTGCACAGCTGCACAGACCATTGTTACAGACTGATATACACTGCAGTGGATTTGAATGTACGGTATTTTGCCCTGAAAAACAATAATTCTTGAGCCTTTGTATTATTATTATTATTTTTTTTTTTCAGCGCTGATGCAGGTCTCTCTGCTAGTGTAGACTGAGTGAGCTGATTCACCACTGCTTCATTAGCAGCTGTTAGCAATATGAGTGACGAGGCAGTGTTGGGATCAGGCTGACATGAGAAACTACTTAAGATGTCAAACTAATAACAGCATTCTTAAGTGCTCCAGTGTTGCTGTGTATCAGATGTTTCTAATCCCATTCTGTCTGTTTGTCTGCTCGTCTGTCTGTTAGCGAGATATCTCTTTGAGAAAAGGCCGGTCACATGGCAAGCACACACATTTATACTTTTACCTGGCACGGTTATACTGTGTGACTTATAAAATCCTCCTAGTGGATGCATGCACAGCGTTAAAATCAGGCCAAACAAACAACAGTTGGACACTGGAGAGCTCATCTCCAGTTCAGGCAGAACCGCCCTGCCAGTTTTTCCAAAACATGGTTGAAGAACAACAAACGCGGCCGAATGTCCCATTTCAGACTCAGTCATTAAACGTGAAAAAGTAACTTTTGGTTTAAATCCTATTATTGGAGCCGACATATTTCAGCAGTTGCATAACGCTGGTGGAGGTAAGCGTCCCAATGAACGCTCTCTAGCTAGCAATAAAGCACTTGCCCACAACAAAACTGGTTAACTTTCTAGCAGTGGGGTAAGAGAGAAGTTTGTCCGCGTAATAGTTTTCAGCATGCTTGTTCAGCACTACAGGGCATCTCATTCTGATAACATTAATCTTATTGATAGCATTATGCTCTCCTGGTGAAACTCCTCGTCCCATTAAAAAACAAAAGAGCAGCTTGCGGTGTGGTGCTTGAGGCTGTAGACTACCATGTGTATCAGGGGAGGCACATTACAGCCTATCCCAGGACAACAGATGGGTCAGCGATGACAGGGACTGACAAAGATGCATTGGCAATGACTACATTTAGGAGAAAACAGGGGAAAACACAGAAAAATGGGGGCATGCCCCAGTTAGTAGTGATCCCACATGTGGCAGTGCATTTAAACTGAAGACAGTAAGCATTTACTTAAGTGGCTTAATTAAGTAATTGAGGGAGAATTACATCATGATAGCATGGGAACACTTAAAATCCCCAAAAGTGTTTTCTCCTCTTGCTTTCACACAGATACACACAGACAAAGGAGACTATACATGAATAGTGTAGGTGTACGCACACACAAATAGACAAAGGCACACGTTTTATGTCACAAAACGCAACTGAGGAGCGTGACATCAGATGAGTTATGCAGTAAGATGTTGCCCGTTACTAGCAGGCCCCTTCCCATGACTCATAAGGACCCTCGACATGGAGGGGGGAGGCTTCTCTTCCCTGGAGGGTTGAAACAACACCAAAAGAGCAGCGCCTTACATAAACACTGCAGTACTGTAACATACAGAGGGGACCATCCATCAGTGTGCAGCGAGGAAAAAAGAGAGACTGAAAGACATGAGGGATACAGGAAAAAGCTGAGTTAGGAGGTCATGCAGTGAAGACTGAGAGAGGCCTGAGAGGTCAGAGCACTTTGTGAGTGTGTAAGGGATCAGCAGCAGTGTCCTGTGTCGACTGAATACTTGAGCTCATTAAAGTGAGATTCAGAAAGTGATTGTGCGGTAATGTCAAAGTCACACATGCTCTGCAGCGAGGCTGTGAACTCAACATAAATCAGAAGGTAATTTCTCTTTGATGTCAGAGATAGGATTTCAGATACCAGGACATGAAAACAAGATGATCTTATTTCCTTCTTTCTATTTTCTTCACTTTAGTGAATGATTGTGTGTGTGTGTGTGTGTGTGTGTGTGTCACTCACCATCAGATGTTTTGTGTTGCACTTTCTTTCAGTCAGACTGATGTAAGTGGAATGATGATGAGGTCAGTACTTCACTTCATGCCAGACGTCCTCTGACATGACACATACACACGCACGCCACACATAATGTAAACCTTCACATATTCATAGAACACATCACACCTATGCAAACTGATGGGTGTGTGCACATGCAGAGGCACTGGTTTAATGATGATTTTATAAATACTGTGAATACTAAATAGATTTTAGGGCCTTTTGCAGTACATTTTATGATTTTAATATGCGATATAAAGCTAAATTGACACACAGTGAATCCCAGTGCCTGGTTTCATAATGGATTATATACAAAAGCCACTACACAGAATCATTGATACTGGAAACAGAATCTCATCTAGAAAGTATAGCTGTGTATGTGTTTTTTCTCAATTCAATTTGTTCAGCATAACCTTTAGGAACCACTCCTCTTAAACTAAGAAAATCCTAATATGTATTATATGATGTAAGTCTTAGCTCATGATAACTCATCATTGCAAATTAAGATGGTCTCTCTTGCCTAATAATCTAAGGGCTTTACTGCCTTCTTGCAATAGACTATTGCATCATTATAATTTTGAGCTCTAAAGTTGAATGACATTTTAATAATAGATATCTTAAAGCTTCCAGGTTTGGTAAAATAGACATGTAGTTCAACAAAAAGAAGAATTCACTTTAAGTCGATGAAAACCTCTTTTCCAGCAAGACTTCAGTGCATAAAACAGGAAGTGAACAAAGTCATGCAGACAATGTGACAGTGATATTTATTATGCTGATTTATAATAAATATCACTCATAAAGATGGATTTTTCTGAAATCATATCTTTTCTTATAAGTTACAGTCATTTTAGTATTTGTATTTCCCTCCACTGCGCAGCAGGGAAACACCATCAGATCCTTCAAGGCCTTGAAAACGAAGTAGGTGATACTGTTAAATCATTTGAGTTCATCCTCTCTTCTAACCTACTTCTTGATGTTCATTCACCCCACAATGTGTCATGTTGATTTAATATACTGTACCATGTCAACCCTGGACAGAGCTGCCCAGATAAGAGATGGTTTTGCTTCTGATCATCTATCTCATCAGATACAGGTTAGGAGTTAAAGAGTTAGTTCATACGGTTGATACAGCTTCATTATGTGTAAGCAAAAACACCAAAATCATCTAAATCATCTTTGGAGTAACTCCCTTCTTTCTCAGCTTTCACTTTTTAACCTCCTGCCCTCTTTCCCTGTTTCACCACATTCAGTGGCAGACGTTTATATAGCAGAGATACAGCCAGTGCCAGGACTGTAATCCTTCCAGAGTCATGCATGGGTCAGGCCTATAGCAGGCATGAAGTCTGATTCAACTGATTGAAATGTAACATTAAAGCCCAGCAACAGGAGCCCCCATCATGCAATCTGAGGTCATGCAGCTCCCCGTCTAGCGAGGATCACCCAACCGAGGACCCCGATGATGAGTCCGTCTCTGTCATCACCGCGACATCAGGACCGAGGCAACCAGATGGAGGCAATTTGGACGCGGAAATCATCTCATTCTCCTGCTGACATAATCAGAGGGGGGCCAATTAGGTAGCAGGCTCATCTATCTTCTTGCCTGATCAGATAGCGTTTTACACTTTCGAATGTGCGCGCTTAAAACCCGATGTGACCTCTGCCGATGCATTTCACATACTCCAATTGTCTTATGGAGTTTTCTACAGTTGCTCTGTGATTGGTTACAGTCAAAGAGATGATGATGAGTTTGGTGATGTGACAATGAGGAGGAGTGCAATTCCATGGCTTTGTTTAGGTCTGTAATGACAGCGTTCAGTCAGCGTGTGTGTGTGTGTGTGTGTGTGCGCGCGCGCTTGTGTCTGAGGCCTTTTTCACATCAGACGTTTGAAATGGTTTACATTAGTTTCTCCCTTGGCTCTCTTCATTTGGTCAGGTGCTAAAAATGCCAATCAATCTGTATCCACACCACCTGAAAACATAGCTCATGGTCCTTTTCCAAGTGAACTGTGGTGCAGTTCATGAGCAGTGAGAACATAATTGTACCGGCTACAGGAAATTGCCCTAAAACACACCATTTTACAGGCATAAGGAGGCAGACTCTGACATCTGATTATTACTCATTCTGGAAAGTCTCGTGTAAAAATGATTCATGGTGCTCATATTAATCTTTTTTTGGGGGGGCTTTACAGGGTATGAACACCAAGGAAGGTAAAATATCATGAAGAGGTCAGAGTGGTCCATTATGCTGCAAGATGACAGGTTACCAAAACGCTGTCCAAGAACATGTAAGTGCAGTTTTGTTTGTAATACCTGTTTTGCTTGTTATTGGACAACAAGGATGTAAACTACATACAAATGTAAAGAAGTTGAGTTTTCATGCAGGTTTGAGAGCACAGAAAACAAACTGTAGGTGTGAGTGCACTTTATGAAAGAGGGAAGATTTCAAAAAAACAAAAAACATAAAAAGGTCCCAGCAGGAATGGATCGATATTGTTTCATTAGCAGAGGGACACAGATGGACGCTGGCCAGTCTGATGAAGAGCCCACTTGGAGCTCTCACCACCTCCAGAGTAAATGAGGACCTGCTGCTTGACTTATGTTAACAGCAGAGTGACGAAACATTGACAAAACCTACAAGGACACAGACACGCACACACAGTGAGAAAATTAATAAACATTAACACACACACACCTGGGATAATGGATGTAATGGTATTATAGTACAGGTAACATTTACAACATCTAGAGTCCTATTAAAACTGCACTAACTGTCAAAGTGAAGAGCAGAAACATTCTTCAATTAATATTGTGTCTTATTTTAAATAATATCCTTTAATCTTTAGCTGCAGCCTCCAGCATTCAATTAATATGAGACCACCAGACGTCTTCGTTCTCATGCTCTTTTCAGCAAGCGTTGTTGTATTACAGCACAAGGAATATCTGTCGCCAAACTTTCACAGCACTGAGGTTATAAGAACAATTATCGTCGGATCATAAATAAGACCTCATATATGTCATCAATCAATAGCCTATCATGATGCATAATATAGTAGATACAGGTGCATAATGGTTTCTGTAGCAATACAATGATGACTGAAATGTCCAATAAAACAGTGAATACACACACGGGTTTGACTCCAGAAGAGATACAATGCATTGTAATTTAAAATAGCACTAGAATTAACCAGGACTTTATTTTAGCATGTACAATAAACAGAACGTCTTGAATGTGGTCAAGAACGTCTTTGGCTCTGACTGATTGTCCACAGCGGTACTTTATATATTTTAACCTTCAGTAATACTTAATATAATGTAATTCTTATCTCCTCATCTTTGAACAGTAACTTGACCAAATCCTACATGTTCACATTGCATTACAGTTCATTCTCCTCTCACTGTAACTGCTGACTCTGTGGACTTTACACTAACCAAGTGGCCTGCAAGTGTCAGCTTCTTATCGCCATGATTAATGTCATCTAAATGCCACCGCTGCAGTGGACAGGTGGCAGTGCCTGTGGGTCCGTCACAAGTGATGTTACACAGTCACACAGTCTCTCACCGTATCATATCCAGTGAGCCGAGATCGAATACATCACTCACAAGCAGCACATGCATCATTTACAAGAAAGAGGCTTTTGTAAACGAGTCAAATGAAGAAAGAAACTTGTGATAGTAAATGTCACGTAGCTAATATGGAGCAGGACCACCACAGCTTCAGTCCTGTTCAGTGCCGTCTTGGCAGACAGGGGGCAGCTGAAGGAATGCCTGCGTCAGTTATTTTAATAAATTTGCTGTGGAAATATGTGTGCCTCCATGCATGCTTACTTTTATAAGTGAGCTGAGTGTGATTTAGTAATGACACAAAGAAGAAGATAACGTCATGAAACATAACTTTGGGTAACATTTTACTCGCATCCTTAATTTTTATAGTCATTTTTTATTCTGTCGTGAGTAAATAGGTTTAGTTATTGCTGCCTAAATTATACAGTAATGTGGAGATGAGAATAAAATGCTTCTGATCCTTCTCTTGTCATCAGTCAGTTGGCTGTTATAGCTCATAACACATCAGTGCATCTGCAAAAAGACACAAAGGCTGCTTTAGCTACAATTCCTTTTGAGTGACATTTTACTATATAATTTAGCAGAACCCCCTTTAACTCATTCATTTGACTGATTACATTGTTCATCGTGAACTGCTGCGTCAAACCTACATTTATTAACTACATTTATTTATGCACAGGACTGCACACAAAATGACGCAGACACTGAATGCATCATTGAAGGTGTTCTTCATCCCTGATGTCTGAAATCTTGAAATTAACTGTGTACAAAACACGGTGGCATCAACATCTTGTAATATGGGAACATTGTAAAAGAACAATGTTGTCAACATATTATGGTTATTCTGTTTTGTGACATTGAGCAACTATTCAGTTACTGTTGCTCTGTCCATGTTTGGCATGTGCTATCATGTCTTTCAGAACCTTTCCCCTGGCCATATACAATGAGTTTTTGCAGGGTTTTTACATTTGCATGCACAATTTAGGCTGCTGTATAAGTAGATTTGGTTAATCAACTGAAATAAATAAGTATAGCTTTACATAAGGGCCTAATAGACTAACTGAATTACAATAAAAGTGACTTAAATTAAAATGTTTGTAAAAGTCTCAGCTCCAACCCCTGACTTTCTTTCTTACAGACTACATAACATTATCATCTGTGTGTTTGAGCCAGACAGCATCTGACTGTTACAGTGAAAGGATGTGGCTGTGTTTGTGTGTGTGAGAGAAAAACACCACTGAGGTGTGCAATGACTACACCACTGCAAACACAGTAATTACAGTCATTAGTGTGACCATGCAGAGCAGAGAGGGATGTGTTGTCTCTTTGCAGCATCTGCCAACAATGTGAGAAATTGGCTTCAAATATATTAGAGAAACAATCAAGTGACTTAGTGATCATGGCATGAATGAAGAAAGATCTTTCAGTCTTAACTGCTGAGACCCTAAAACCTGACCAGAAAAGAGACAAATATAATAACAAATAAATAATACTTTGGAGTAAAGAAGTGGAAATTACAATTTGAATCTGCTTTAGAAACCTCTCTCATAAGTGCCTCTGTTAGTAAATTGATCAAGTGACTAATACAAAAGCAAATTAGGCTTAATATGCTGTTATTTGAGAGTTGTTATTGCTGTGAGTTGAGAAAGTTTGTCTTTTACCCAAAGGGCCAATGAACAAAAGCAGTCATGTAACTAATGATGTCATCAAAAAACTGGGTTATATTCGTGCTTACTGGACCAGACTAGATTCATAGTTTGTCAGATGACTTAATGCAGCAATTACAATTATCTCTTTCTACTCTGATAGTCCGAGCCTTGGACTGCATGAGATTGAGAGCATAAACACAAAACTCACTTGTCTTCTGCACATGGATGTCTGTGCGTGCAGAACTGTGTGTGTGTGTGTTGCCAGTGCATGCCACAGCTATGACTGTAAAGTGTCTGATCTTTGAATCATGTCCAAAATGCAACAGGAGAATTTAATTAAAAAAAAGAGGGAGTGGAGAGAAAGACATGAGACAAGTGGACTGAGCTGCCACTCAAGCTCTTGGCAGCAGAATTTATGAGCTCTGCTTGTGGCGCATACCTGCAATACGTCCTCTCCTCCTGACCATACATAGAATCAGGCACAATCAGGCAGCCATGACATAAATATTGAGTTGAGACATTTTGGCAGCTGAAACTGTGATCTAAATGCTGAAACTATGAGGGTGTTTCATAGAGGCAAGAGAGAAAATAAAACGAATGAAGTTACTGTAATCTTTTTATAGACTATCTGAGCAGTCTGGTCGGCTGTGCCATTAATCATACATGGTGACAGAATGCCTTCGCTGGCTGGAAACTTTAGTTTGATGTACAGCACTACACGTATACTTGTGGAAATTGTTTTGGGACAACTCTGATAGGCAACAGTGGCCATGGAGATGCTTTTCTATTATTGCTTTTATCGTTTGGTTTCCTGGAGACACTTAAATTTTTTTTTTATTTTGTTGGATGGATTCAAAAATGAGCTCTGAAGAAGTGTTAAAATTATGGAGGGCTCAGCTGTAAAAGTCATAGAGTGGATGAGAAAAGTCACATTTACAAACAGCAACAGTCACGGTTCAAACATACTGGACCATGACTTGAGCTGTGTCCCAACTGCATACTTTATACTAAACTACAATCCTGTTTTAAGTATGTTGTTCCTTTTATACTGGGAAAATACACAAAAATGACTGTATTGCGTTATATTGACTGGTGTTTCTAATATGTAGCCTACCCTCATTGATATGAATGCGGTGGACAAAATACTGGAAACTATGCTTTAAAAAAGCTGGGAAAAAGTGAAAACATGGAAAACAGTGATTTGGCAGCAGTTCCTGGAATATCACCAGTTGTTTTCGAGTAATTTAATGTAGTATTAATTATGCTTTTTTCTTGGGAAGTTTTTTATTCTATTTTGAATTTATGGAAGTTTTGTACAAAATAACACATTAGTTGGGATTAGTGTATACTTATAATATCACTTGACAGTATGGAAATGAGACACACTGAGCTAATAGCCTTATGTGCAGCAAAGTTTTTAAACCACATAATAAACCAAACTCCAGGAAGATGTCAATATGAACTTTGAATCTATATAGAAGTTTTTTGAAAAGCAGAAGGAAAAAATTATTACAAAAATACCATTTACAGCCAAAATATGCTGTAGATTCAGTTTTATTGTGTTTTTTGAATGACTCTTGCTGATGTGCGGCATGATCAGCCTTTTGCATTTTCTCCCAATTCTTCGAATTTTACATATTCAAACCCTTTTTGCTGTAAACTAGTCAACAATGGTGTTCTGCAGCAGAAATCAGATAAAATATTTTCTTACCGATTTGGTTGAAAATCAGTTTAAACACATGTCTTTAAAATCCAGGTGTTTAGAATATAAAAAATATATATCAAGTGTTTCGCTTTTCTTCACAAGAGTTTGTCAGAGTGATGGAACACAGAGTATAAAACATTTACCTGACATGACGTAATCAGAGACAGTTTTTCACATCACATGTTGAGATACTGGCCAAAACTAGAGATTTATGCAATCTTTACAACACATTATATCATGAGTGGTTATCAACACAAAAGTTCAGTTCATCCTGGACAGCGGGTTGCTCTAGAATTGATATGTTTAAGCACACAGAATGGAAATATCTGCACAGCTCGATACGACCCAGCTGTTGGCACTTGATTAAAACATAGAAACTTTTCTGTAGCAGTCATTGCTCATTCGGGTCTAACAGGCTGCCTCTGTAAATGTGCTCCAAATTTACTCCATGAGTATTTCTTTCGACTGGAGTTTGTAGAACAGACAAGCCAGTGGAGACTTGAAGTTGTCTTCGCATCGTGTTCAGAGATAGAGCTGCTTTATCTGCGGAGGTCCCAGCTGACTCAAGCCAAAACCATGACCTCACTGCACTGTGGGAAATGTCCGTGGTGTTCTACCTCCATCGCTGTTTAATTCAATCATGTTTATCCTCTGTCTGTGTAATGATCGGGATTCACGTGGATGTGGCTGGGATTCCCAGTGTCTCTTAAAGGAGCATTCCCCCCCGAAAACTATCTTTTGAATATCACATACCCAAGAATCATGACCTGCATCTGCAGCTCCCCTCACCTTTACAGAGCTTTATAGTTTCAGTTTTATAGTTTCAGCTCATTGTTTAACTGTCCAGCCGCAACTTTACTGTTTTGGAACGAGAGTGAATATTAGACTTAGCTGGGTGGCCTGAAACAAAAGGTTAAAAGGTGATATGTCAATGTTGTGATCACACCTTGTTTCCACTGCACCCAAGTGGCCAAAAAATAATCAGTAATTGCAGGTTTAAATGAAGTCAATACTGTTTTGTTCTCACAGGAAATTATACAAGGCATGCACTAATAGATGTCAATCAAACTGCACCTTTGGAACACATCTAAACAAATTCGCCATTAAAAATGATTTTCCATGGATTTCTTGTTTCATAGCCAATATTCCAGCACTATCCACCATTTTTCCACTGTTTACCAGCCATTTCCGATAGGCTAGCATCTGTCCTAGGCTAATGAAGGGAGAAAGGTGTGAAGAGCAAGTTTTGAAAATCATTTGAGTACCTGACGAATCTTTTGCCTTTAAAAACAACTATTGAGTTGTAACCGTTGATCACGTTTTAGCTAACTGAACTGTTTGGGATCCTTGACCACAAAATTTGGGAATCCTTTTTACAAAAAGCAAGCTAATTCTTCTGGAGGTGGCTAAACCATCTTGCTCTTGCACCTATAATCTCCTCAGCTGCTTGAAGTTTGAATCTAAATCTAGAGTTTATGATCAAGCACAAGAGGAGACAACAGAAATGAAAAATCTTAAAACACAATATCAGACCATTCACAGCCTTCTTTTTCATTAGTTTCATTGACCTTTTCTGAGTTGCTCAGAATGAGAATATGTTGAAATGTTCACATACATAGTTTTCTATAAATAGTTGAGACTTTTAGGTTAAAACATGGGACTGATGAGGAATTCAGCCTCTGTGAAGGTTACAGTGTTAATTTGTTTTGTCAACACTGTATCAGAGAGATGTTGATTGAAGTCTGTGGTCATTTTTTAGCTCTTTGTGTTGTATTATTATTTTGTTCCTTAACTGTGAGTATGGGAAGACCAAATGTTATTCTGTACACCGCCTGTACTTTTTGTCCGTCAATGTTTGTGAGATCACATTGTTTGTATTATGCAAAGACGTAGCCTAGATTGCTGGGGGAAAAGACTTCATAAACCCAATCAAATTGTTTGACCATGAGTTATGAATTTGTAAATATGAACCATATTGCCAGTGGACATCTTATAGCCGAGGGATTTACGATAATATGCCTGCTTCACACGCTCTGCCCTTCTCAGAAGTATGACATGCAGCAAAAGCAGGAATATCTCATGTTTTTCTGCCACAGGTATTGACAAGAATATCACCTATGTCAAACCACAGAGTCCCATTATGAAACCTGGGGAGGGCCAACTGTTTGACGCTCCATTTAGAGGGAGTATTCGCTTACAACACGCACTGTACAAGGTCAGGGGGCTGGCAGCGGAGACAGGAAGAGATGAAGTCACTGCCCGGGGAATATCTCTGAATCCCTCTCCGACTTGAATGTTTAATTTACAGCACATTAGCCAAAGTGATACCATATTGTTACCTATGACCTACTTTAATGTTTAATGTGTGTTTGTGGTAGAACATATGGCACTGAATATGACTCTGGTGCCGCTACATGCAGGGTGACATAACTCAGCTGCCTCTGTGTCACTTTACACTCAACCCCAATTTGTTAACATTGCTAACGTCCTGTATATGAAACATGCTATTTGCATTTTTGACTCTTTTCATCCTTAGACAAAAACATGTTTGTAGTTGAGGTGAAAGCAGCAAACTTAAGACCTGAGACAGCATAAAGGATACTACTATAATGCTAAAAAATGAATGTTTTTACCTTTATTTCATACATAGGACATAGGACAGTAGAGAGGTGACAGAAAATGAGGAGAGAGGAGGGATGACATGCAACAAAGGTCCACGGCCGAACATGGTCTGCATCCTAAACCTCCAAGCCTCCTTCCCGCCAGTACTGTACAATCAAAAATCAAATTTGGTATTCTAACACAGGTTAAATTGCATGTTCATGACCAAAAAAAAAAGGCTTAAATTGCAAAGTTAGTGCAAACCAAGCCACTACCAGTGGTGGAATATATTAAGTACATTTACTCAAGTACTGTACTCAAGTACAATATTGAGGTACTTGTACTTTACTTTTTATAAGGATTCTTTTGGTGTTTTTGTGCCGTTATTGGACAGCTTACAGTGTAGATAACGACAGGAATGTCCCCAGAATCGAACTTGGAAAGTTGCAGTTATATTTTATGCATCGTAACCACTAGGCCACAGAACACCCCACTTTTACTTTACTCATGTTATACTAATATTGCTCCCCTCTTCCACATTTAACAGGGATGGAAATAACACATGAGTGATGATTAGCTCATAAAACATGGTGCATTGTTATAGATGAAGCTACCCAGCAAGATAGAGTGGTTACAGTTTGCCCCACCTGGATCAAGTGTTTGCTTACACATTTATGCGTCAGTAATAACAATCCAAAACGTTAATATATGTAGATTAATATAACACTCTGAAAGGGCCTATTCTGCAAAATGAGCACTCGTTTTGAATGCAGCCTTTCAATTGTTATGGAGTATGTGTACATTGTGGTATTACATCTTCTATGCAAGTAACTTTAAAGTAGCCTGAAGCATCTGAATACATCTTCCACTACTGTTCAAAACACTGTCGCCTGCAGCTGGACAATGTAAGTCCCCTTTTTCCATTTTATGTCTGGTTTTGCGCAAATGTAGCATTCTTGATAACATAACTGAATACAAGAAAAAACTACAGTGCTGGAAGTCAGCACAAGTACAACTACATTAACATGCCCACTACATCCACTGTACGTACTGAGCTCCACAGTCAAGCATTCAGAGATGTCACAGTGTTTCTTAAAATTAAACATACATGCTCTCTCAGTGCCTCTCCCATCATCAGATAGACAAAGAGACGGAGAGCATAGCTCATTTCTCATGTGATCCAGAAGAGCTGGGTATTAGATGATTTATGCCCCTCTCCCTGAGGACCCAGAATAGTTGATGTAATAGCTTCACATCTGTCAGGGCACAGATGGAGGCCTGTGCGCACCAGCATAAACAGAGCACATTCACTCCCATGCAAAATATGGAGTAAACAGTCGCCTTTAATTATTATTATTAGCCGTGACAACAAATGTTGTTGGAGGCAGGAGAGTGAGAACATACTACAACTACGCTTTGTAATGCTCTGAATGATGGAAGTGCGGTGTGAAGGCCAAGGAAAAGACAGGTTGTCATGTGTCACACTGTCAAGGAGTGGAGCTTAGTGACAGTTAAAATTCTCACCTCTGACTCAATCAAATACTAGCTCAGGTGGGAGTCATCATACATACATTGCTAAACTGCTATGTTAAGGAGCTATAAATACTAGAGCATTACAGCGCAAGCACCACTTTGATGAGATTTTTACACAAGAGAGGACTTAAAGCTGGGGTAGGCAGTTTTATTTTGGTGTCAGTGGGCAAAAATGCCATATTAACCGTGCAGCATATTGTAATTCAAGTGGTCTGAGAGCAGTCCTCCACCCCCCCACCCCCTACCTCTGTTTTCAGAAAATCTATCCCGTGACGGTAGACTTTGGCCAATCACAGGTTATTTCAGAGAGACGGTGTGTTCGTATTGGCTAAGCTACAAGAGCAGATGTGTGTACACGTCCCTTCAGACGGTGAAAACCTGATTCAGTGGAGCCGAAAATCCTGCCGAAAATCCTGAAACTTGTGATAAATTTCCAACACCTCCTTTGCCTACAGCGGCGCGGCATATAGTACAAAACAACACGTCCCGGCTCCACACGGAGCTTCAGGCTCATTACGTGCAATGCCATGGCGCTCATAACGACGAATGGCAAAGAGGCATGATGACAAACAGTGAGGAATAACTTTTGATGGGGTGTGGTGCCGTGTACTAGCCTCTCTTCCCGCTGCTGGACGGCGTTGCAGCTGCCTCTGAAGCCTGGGGCGCTCTGCTCTGCGGCCGCGAAGCGCTGGAGGAGCGTCTTTGAGAAAACAAGTCACGGCGGGAGGGACCGCGGTCTCGGTGAGGCTCACGCTGTGGAGAGCGAGCCCTACGAGGGATACAGTTTCACTCGGGAACCGACTCCTTCTGCTGCTGATCGAAGTTGTGGGTTTGGTGGGAGGGGCTTAGCGGAATGATACGAGGCGGAAGGTTTTGCCTAGGTTGCACAGATTCTGCCTACCCCAGCTTTAATAACTGTCCGTACTGGATGTGGGGATAGATTGTGCCAGTGTCTAGTGATAGAAATAATAGCATTCAACTGCTCTATATCCTCCCCGTGTCTCCTAATAATAACTCAAGGACCCAGCTTAGTGCCTGGACCTCGTTCACATAGCCAATAGAAGAGTGTTTAGCATTGCACTACTATAACATTGTCAGACTCACAATGGACAGTTTTATAAAAAAGGATCAAAATTAAAAATCCTTTATTCCCAGTGCAATCAACAGTTTAAACTAAAAAAGTTAAGCTTCAAATCTCACCCCACAGTATTTTGGGTCTGTTCCACTTCTGGATCCAAATACTGGCGGCATTTGCGAGTAGTCAAAGTGCCAACATGTCATAAACTTCAACTTCTTCATGTCTGTTGATTACTGCCGAACCTAAACCAAGTCTATGGGCACGTAACCATAAACGGCTGGACCGGTGGTGCAGTAGACCATGGTGAACAGTGATTTACACTGACAGTAGCTCTGTATACCCCTTAGTAGTGGTATTAGGAGAAGTGTGCGTCAAGTGTGGGTTTCGAGTGTTCAGCACTTCAGTGCTCAAGACAGCAAGTGTGTATTGGGACAGACCCTTTATTTTGTGTTTTAACATCTTGTGCTCTGTTTTAATTCTTTTATTCATAGTTTTCATTACAGTACGTTGGTGTCCTGTTACTATATTTGTTTTATCAATCAGTCAGAATAGACATTTTGCAAAACACCAAAGTTCTGACAAATAAATTAGATAAAAATAACTCATACAGGCCATAGAACTGAATACAGCCCATATGCTGTATACTGTAGAAAGCACTAAAGGATACAGAACAATATAACCAAACACGAACCACAAGCTCAGCAAACACGTTGCTTTAGCTGCTTTGTGAACTCTTTGTCCAGACAACATGACTACTCTGCCACGTGCCGCCGCTTGTTATCTCTAAGACAAATCATCAGTAACTGAGGTTAAACCAACACTTAAACTGTAACAGTAATGACGAGAACAAAAGATGAGAGAATGTGCACAGATAGTCGGAGACAGACAGGGCCTCGAAGATAACCATCTCTGTCTAATCATCACCAGCTCTGTTTAAATTTTGGCTGCAGCCCAAAAGGGGAACACTTTCATTAACCCTACAGTCAATCCACCATGAAAACAAACACATTAGCCTGCCATTCTATGACTCACTGCCCTTCACATCAACAACAAATGTTAGTGCTGCCAAGCTTTTTCCTGTCCGCCATGCCTCACCCTTCCTCGGTTCTTGCTGCCACCACTTTGCTATCTTGCTTTCAACTTTTAACCCTCGGTGCTGGAAGCTCAATGAGGCAGAGGCCGACTGACCTTATCGTTTCTACAGACCAGGTCCAGACTTTATTATATCTATTAAACATGTTTTTGTGCACATTGTTTAGGGTGACAAGGCATTAGTCCAGCTTGTTGCTCATATCTCAAACAAAGTGAGTGATCATTAATGAAATGACTTAAATTATTGAGCAATCCTTTCTCCAAAACAAAATAATGAGGTAAATCGGCAATCAATAGATTGCTCTTTGTGGAAATATAAATCAGCCTGATACATACCAGGCTGTAGATGACTCAGCAACATGTAACATGCAACAATGTCATGGACAATCACAACTCTATAATTGATAAGTATTTTAGGATCTGTAGGCCCTCCTCAGTTTTAATCTTGTGTGATTATGCTGATCTACAGTCAGGTTTTTCTGGATGTTCGGCCATGTTTATGTGATTGGTTGCCCTTAGTTGCCTACCGCCTTCTGCCCCAGAATTAGCTAACACTGAAGTCCTCAGTATACTTAAAACAAAGTGCTTGTCAGTTCGTCTAACAGCGTCTGAAACCCATTTTCCGACAGCAGAAGAGGGAGGGCTGTCTGACAATTTAACCCACTTTATACAGCGATTGGCAAGGCGTGCAGGGGTGTGACAATAGGTGAGGTTCAAACTCCTCTCTCAAGATCTCTTTTTTTATTCTTCACAAAACTAATTCCTTCACTTTCCATGTGAGCAAACATGTGCAACACCATGAATGCCATTGAGGAGGGAGTGACCGAAAGTGCGCTCCCTTAGCCCCAGTTGTATGATTGGAGTATTGAGACTATAAAAACATGCAAAAGACAGAGTTTTTGGAGAGAGATCAGGGAGGTCGTGGGATGCAGCCAGGAGGAGGCTTTTCATCCCTGCCTTATGTTACTGCCAGTCAGAACAGGTATAAAAACATTTGCCTTCAGATGTGGTCAAAGCTCACATCATAAGACCTAGCTTGTTTCAAGCAAACTTAATCCCAACCATGGCCCTAACCTTAACCATAACTATCTATAAAGCATTTCATTATGGTATATGGTATGGTATTATTATTGGTAGAGTTTGACGGGAGTAGTGCACGGCCTGGGTAGAAGTGCCGTTTGGGAAAATCATTAAAACAAAGCCACTTATCCATGTGCCAGCTTCAGTTTGTGGGATACTGTGACCTTTTTTTAAACTCTGAAAACAACAAAACATTCTTTCATAACCATAATCTTCGCTCAACTTTTCCCAACTTTTAAAACGACCCCATGCACAGGTCCTAAGGGCTGATTTTAATTCAGTGATAGGCTCGGTCAAAGTCATACACAAACACTCTGGCTAAATAGTCTAATCTACTGAAAAAATGTCCTATCTGGAGACTAATAACTTACACAAGACGATGAAGGCCAGCATTATTCTAGCATGTTAATCTGAAAATATAAAACTTGCTGATTAAGAGGTCACTGTGTTATCATAGAAAACATACATGTGTAATCACACAGTCTATGTGCTATCGGGCCTCTCTGTCTTATGTCACGGCAGCCGTGGTTTCACATGATTAAGAGCTGATAACCGACCATTTCAACTCCCATATATAAAAACACTGGCTGCATTTGCAATTAGGTATGTATGTGATTATCTTTGGGTAAATATTGTAATATGGCCATTGATACCATGTGACCTGCACTTGTAGGCTTACCCACCGATTTGACAAGAGTTAGGCCTTACAGTATATATATTTTTTTTTTTTTACATCATAACAGTGCAATAAAACAGACTTTCTATAGTCCCATAATTATATACGATGATAGCTATGGTGGCAGTCAGTGTGTGCAGCATCCCTTACATTATCTGTCAGACAACATGTTTAACAGGGAACAGTATGAAAACTGTTTGTACTACGTGAATTGTCTCAGTGTTCTTGTATGAAGGAGACTAAAGTTGGCTAATGCTGTAATTCTGGCAGAGGTATACCAATGCTGCACTGCCTTAAATGGGTAACAGAGACCCAGACCTGTGCTTTACTACAACATGGCTCTGATTAAGACCAGATTGGTCTGCCTGTGGTTGGTTCTGAGCCACAGCCAATTCCTACTCAGGGACAAGACTGTTAACGTTGTGGTATGAATGCATCTATGTTAATCTCTCTCCCCTTTCAGCCACTTAAATCTGCTTTAGTGGAGATCCAGCAGAGCTCCTATCATTGCCAAATGGCTGGATACAGTATTGGTAATGAAATCTGGCATTAAGAAATCAATATCAAAGAAGACACGAGAATTAATGGAGGATTGACATACGGACATCGAAGGATGCATTTTTTTCTATCCCGTTATCTGAAGATCCTGAGTTGTTTTCTCATCATAATTGGTTAAGAAAACAAAAGGTATTTTTTTCAAGAAAGCAGGATAATTATCTGGTTATGAATAACAAGGTAATTTTATAATTTCATACTTTTGGCTCAAGGGATGGCAATGTCGGTCGGATGGATGGATTGCCATGACATTTTGTACAGACATTCGTGGTCCCCAGAGGATGAATCCTATCTTGAAAAAACAACTTTGTTATGCTGAGATAACGAGAAAATGTACTTGTGATGTTGAGATAACAGGACTGAAAAGATTATTGATATCAGGGCAACCGGGCCTACGACCAACTTATTTTTCTCACATTCTTGCTTATAGATTATTCCACAGCATTTAGACAAACTCTCACAGACGTGTCTTCCAGTTTTTGCACCATTATGAGTCCCATCATGTCTCATCTGCAGTCCTGGTCACAGCAGTTTAACTTTGTGTCATCAGGTGGTTTGAGGAGAACCATCTGCAGCTCAATGTCAGTATCACACAGGCTGCAATATGGCATGAATCCATCCCACCTGTCCTGTTGTGATAATAAGTGTAAATATTATTTTGTCTTTAGGCTTACCTTCTAGTTTTTGCCACCCAATTTCTTAACAAGGAACACTAAAGTCTCTTCTCTTCTTTCAGTGCTTTGAGGTTTTCCCTCCAGGTTTAGGAAGTGATGTTTCTCTGCTACCATCTCGTGGCCATAATGAAAATTTCATTTTCTTGGGAGAAAAGCAAATTGGGCAAACAAAACTCAAAGTGCTAGCTTAGTTCACAAAATACATTGGTAATAACCAGTTAGGCCAGCAGCATTTGAGTTGAATAGGTAAGGACAGAATAAAATGGTTGGCTTGGCTGAAAAATGTTAACAAGGCACAATTAACTTGGCTACAACTTTACCTAAATATTTACTTTTAGTCCCTTGTGTTATTCTTAGTTAGCCCTGCAGTATCTGGCTTCTCCTCTGCTCACATCTCTTGTCTTAAAGCATTAATGTTGTTTATTTGGTCTTAAAGACTGCATTACAATAAAATGTTTTTTTTTTTACTTTTCTTCTTTCTTAACACTGGAAGCTTCTGTCTGCTTGGACATCATCACAATCCAAATAACTCCAACCTAAGTACCTAATATATTAAGTTAACCTGCAGTATATTGCCTCATATTGTATATCTTATTGTATGGAAGCAATGTAACAACAATGTAAATGAAAACCATGAACTGTATATAATACAAACTATACAGGTAATATAGAACATAATATATATTCAGAATCCCACTACACCAAGGGTCTATTTCAATAACACTAAATTAAAATAAGGAGAAAACAACAATCAACACAAAAAATATAGTAGAATACAATGAAAATTAAAAAAAAAAATTAAAAATTAAATGAAATCAGTAAATAAATAAAATACAGTACAGTAAAAGTACATGGTTTATATACAAAAATATCATCACAATATTTAAACAAAGCTATGATCTTTTTGTTTTCAATTGACTATTATAGATTGTTTTTGAAATGTGAAGTCTATTAACAAATTCAAGTGCAGCTTTAGGATTTTTTTTTCTTATGAATAAACTTGGCAAATAATGTGAAAAAGAAATCCTGTCGTATTTCCAGCTTGAAGTCCAGCTTGTATTTCTGCAGCAGCAAATTATATCACAAGTTATAAATGCAGCAATTTTATCAAAAGAAAGTGTTGAATTGAGTCCATGAAAGCTGGCAGCTTCGCGCACTGACACTGGCGCTCTTTGCTAGCCGTAGTTCACGTCATCAAAACAAGGCGACCTGAGCAGCATGGAGGAGCCTCCTGCTCATGTTGGTGTGGAGGGAAATGAGCAGGTGGATATTCTGGCCAAACAAACACTCCGAATTCAGCATGTAGACCTACAAGTCCCACTAAGCAAAGCTGAAGCTAAGACACTCATTAGGACATATGCACAATCAGTATGGCAGGAGCATTGGGATGATAAGGAAACTGGAAGACATCGATATAATATACAAAGACTTGTTGGTGCTGGGAGGATGGAGGGCTGGAAACGAAGGGAAGAAAGTATCATCACTCGTCTGAGAATAGGTCATACAGGTCTCAGTCATACATTATGTAAAATAGGCAAGCACCCAGCCGGGAAATGCACATACTGTGGCCAACCAGAAACAGTCGAACATGTAATACTTCATTGTAGGAAATACAATATTGAGAGGAGTCACCTGTTTCAGTCACTGAGGAAGGCAAATCACCGTGACTTTTCATTGTCAGGTCTCTTGGGGAAAACAGCAGGCAAGATATACTACAACGTTATTAAGTTTATAAAAAAAACCCCACAGATTTAGCTAAAAGAATCTAGGTTTTTTTTTTGTTTTGTTTTTGTTTTTCTGCATAATCTCCTGCTCCACACTCCAGTCCAGTTGGTGGCGGTAATGCACCTCTAAGCTGGTTTGCCAACAAACTCCACAGAAGAAGAAGAAGCAGCAGCAGCAGCATGGAGGAGCCGTCTCACTGGTGAATCTCTGACCTTCTGAAATTGTTCCTTTCAAGTAGTTTCGGTGAGTTTATTCCTTACGTCCCACCTTCGGCGTTTATATGCGTTACTATCGAATAAAGTGGGTGTAGCTTGTAGTCCCTGCTTTTGAACGAACGCGGTTGTGAAGTTAAAACCAAGGTTAGCAGCAGAAAGGCCAACTGTGTGGCAAATTAAAGTGCGAAATGGAGGCCAGTTATTGTGATGTCGTGACATTTGGTTTACGGAGGCAGCTGATCGCCGTGTGTCCGATAATGGGTGGGGACACACGCTCATGTTTCTTGGGTCTTCTGCACCACAGGGTTGGACAGAGGTTTCCAGGATGTCGGTCAAACATGCTTCAGTCCACGCGAAATGGATCATCGGCAAAGTAATAGGGACCAAGATGTACAAAACTGCCAAAGTGAGAGTCACGAGGCTGGTGCTGGACCCTTACCTGCTCAAGGTGAACCTCTAACACGCATGCAGGGAGGACAGGTGGCGTGCATGTTACATAGCCTACTTTCCAAACAAGGGAAAACCAGGAATAATGTCATTAGGTTACTCCTCCATCACGTCTACCTGATATTTTACTGTGTCACATGAAAACACATACATTTCCCACATGAGGTTGAGGTCTGGGTACTGAAACGTTGTAATACCAGTGCCATTATGACACCTGATCTTTTTTTAGTTCATTAGTTTGAGAAATAGAGATCCGTTTTCCAACAAAACACATTTTCATTCAGCAAAATATACCAAATGTCTCTGTGCAGCAGTGTAATATGTTGTCGTAACTCAAGCAGCTGTACAAGAACTTTGCCTAAAGAAATAAATAAATAAACAGGGAAACAGTATGAACACGTTTGGCTGTAAGAGAACACAACCACCACCACCATGGCAGCTACAGCTACCATTAGTGTTAACAAGACTACTACCACCGTGTCTCATCGCAGAGTTCTCATCATTTTCAGATCGGTGATTGATTGCTGTACAATGACTACGTATTTAAATAAGTCTAATGTTGTCTTTTCTTCCCCGTAGTACTACAACAAGAGGAAGACCTACTTTGCCCATGATGCTTTGCGACAGTGCACTGTGGGAGATGTCGTCCTCCTCAAGGCTCTGCCTGAGCCCAGGTCCAAACATGTGAAGCACGAACTGTCTGAGATAGTGTATAAAGTCGGCCAGGTGGTCGACCCACTGACGGGAAAGAGAGTTGCAGGAACTGAGTTTGTGGAGCCCCTGACTGACCTTCCTCTCGGCCTGGAAGAGGACACGACGTTATCAGAAAAGCTGCAGGAGCTCAACATCTGTGGAGCCGATTCCCCGCCAGCACAAGCTCCCACTTCATGATAGAAAACTGCAGTCTTTTATGCAGTCACGTTACCTTAAATGTCACTCTGCAATTACGTTTCTGTTTCAGGTGTTCATGTAAATATAAATGTATAAACCAGTAATCAAAATATATCAAGTAGTGTGGAGAGCCTAAATACATTTTCTTTGCTACCTGCTCAGGTAGTTTTGAATTCAAGACACATTTCTGAGGAATTTACAATAAAATGACAATGAGAACACATGGTGTCATTCACAGACATGTATCCATATCTGTTTACTGTCGGACCAAAGGTCTATGTTTGAAAGACATTCAAATACTGCCACTTATCATAGGGTGCATATGCAAAAGCATTTTCAATCAATGTCAGTCATTGGTGCATTATTTACCTGGCATTGTGAATGTGTGTGCTCTAATTTACAAACACTGCAAACACAGGATGTTCAGACCCATTCACTGAAACGTGCATGTGTGTATGTTGACGCACCAACAGTGCACTGAATGAAATGTGACAGTATCTGGGTCAATCTTTTATTTTGAGGCCTGTGTAAGTTATATTTAGAAGTCGAAGGAAAACAAGTTAACAACAGAGATATGTTTTGGTCAGGTGTAGTGTTCAAAATGCCTAAACTTAACCCACGAGAAATTAACCAAAACAACAAGAAAACTGTTTTATGTTAATCAAGAAAAATCAAAGTTACGGTTGTGTTTAATCTGCTGTAATTTTAACCACGCCGCGTTCACTGACCCCGGTACATAACGTAAACACGGGGCTGCGTTATTGTAGGTAACGTCAGCTCCAGCTGGACCAGCCCGGACCAGATACGGGATCCAGCGACGGCGTTCAGGGGAAAGATGGCGACCCGAGTCCTTCAGAGAGCGGCCAGGGGCCTTAAACAGACGAAATGTGGGCTCCGGGCGAACGGACAGGTCACGGCTGTCGTAAGGTTGGAGTTTCGCAAACTGAATTTTCCAACGCAGACGTAGAAATGCTGCTTAAGAAACGCGTCCGCTTCAGTAGAGTCGACGCCAATGACAAAGTCCGGTATGCTAGGTGGCTAAGCTAGCGCTAACGTAGGCACGTTGGCTACGTTTAGGTCTCACTGTAACGTAGCTAGCATTAGCCCCTCTAGCTCTAAACTTGCTGACTTTCTGCTAGGACTAATTATTACCCTGCCGAATTAAAACGATGTGAAGCAGCTCGTGTCGGCAACTCCTTCCATACTTCTTACTTTGGTGCGTGTAGTTGTAGTTGACGTGCGCAGAAATAACACAAAGTCACAACTGAGTTTCTGTCTCGAACAGAATTCAACTTCAAGGTCAAAATGCAACGAGTCGCTGCACAGCAGTTCTTGTTTTGATTAGTGGATGACACGGTTTCTTTCTTTCTTCAGGCGTGTGTCCTAAACCAAACTCTGATGTAAAACTGTCAACTGCTGCGAAGTATATAAAGTTAAGCTAAAATGTGACAGCTTTGACAGCACCGTGTAAAGCAGTAGTGTGTGTTTTCCTCAGCTGGCACACTCTCAGAGGACAGCTTCCTGATAAACTACAGTAACCATTGCATGGAGTGCTTTTTTGGCACTTTTAAATTAAGTTTAATGTCAGAAAACGACATACTATACATGTGGGATGGCTGCTTAGGAGTCCCTGTAGACTAATCCTCTGATTATGTGCAGTATGTGCAGCTTAAAGGCTTCTCTGCTGCTGGCCTATGAACTGGATAGTTTAAAAAGATTTGTACAGAGTTCTTAGTTTGCTTCAGCCATCGTTGACTCGTATACTAGTGCGTTTACACTAATCTCAGTCTTATTAAGAGGCACAAGGCAGTAGTTTGTTTACATTGCACATTTTATCACAGGTAAACTCTGTGTGCTTTACATTAAAGACATACCAGTAATATGTACAGAAGTATAACTTGACCAATACTAGATTTTTGAGGCTAACATCGAGTAGAGGGCATTAGAGAGGATTAAAAATCCTTAACAATATATACATCAGTGTGAGTTTTTTAACATACACATATAGCATTAACAAACCTTTATGATAAAGATTCCTTAAATTTGCTTATTAAAGAATTGTGACCAACATATGCACTGAGCAGGACATTTTTCAGTTGAAAAATAAACACAGACACAGTTTCTAAATGACCTCAAACAGATCTTTGGAATTACTATACTGAAATTTCTTTCTTTTTCTGACATTGGCCAACATATAAATCGATATCTGCAATAAGCTAATATCTGGTGATATGTCGGTCCAGCTCTATACAGAAGAATATAATAATAAATAAACTACAATAAGATGCGACATTAACAAAAGAGGAAAGAATACAAGAGAAAAACACCCACTCACCAAAAGGCAGTAAAAGACCCCAGACACACTCAGATAGTAACTAATCATAACCCTGAGAAAGTTTTAACTTTGTTTTGAACTCGGACACAGTTGTGACAGATCTCAGGTCATCAGGCAGTTTGTTCCACAGAATAACTGAGAGCTCTGTCACCAGATCAGCTTCAGTTAGAAAACCACCCGATGACCTGAGATGTCTGTCTGGACTACAGTCAGTGAGCAGGCCAGAAGTGTACTGAGGAGCCAAACCATTAAGTGCTTTAGGGACTTACAGAATTACAGTAGAGTGCTAGTTGTATCCCAACATTTGTGTTTTGTGTCTCCACAGGAGCCTCTCAGGTTTCCGTGAAGACAGCTGGTTCAAGTCTCTGTTTGTTAGAAAGGTCGACCCCCGAAAAGACGCTCACTCTCATCTGCTCGCCAAGAAGGAAGACAACAATCTGTACAAAATCCAGTGTATGTGTTGTTTGTGACTTACTGTAACTAAAGATTACCCTGACTGCATGTTTTTCATTGTTTTAAGATGGATATAAAAAGGTTTTTCTCCTAGAATAATCTTATGAAATCTATTAGACGGTGTAGTATCCACTCATGTTTTTTTGATTCCCTGCAGTTCACAATGTCAAGCCTGAGTGCCTTGATGCTTACAATGAACTTTGGTAAGAAGTCTCTGTTCTTTAATTGATGTCATTCAGATGCCAACGTGATGGTTTTGTAAATTGTTTTGCCCTTTTACACTTTTTTTTTGTGTGTGTGTGTGTGTGTGTATCTTTTAGTGAGAACGTCTTGCCTTCGATTCACGCTGACCCTGAATACCCTTGTGAGCTTGTGGGCACCTGGAACACATGGTACGGAGAGCAGGATCAGGCAGGTGAGAGCACGCATCAAGCTCCATGTCTGAAGGTTACCGTACACATGTGCAAGTGATAAACCTGCCTGTGAACGGCATTTGACTGATTGGTTGATCAATCAGGTAGTCTAAATAAAACATTAACTTATTTTATCAAGTGAGAAAACATTATTTAAAAAACACAGACAAGATAGTTATGCTCAAAGGCTCAGTCGGTTAATCAATCAACAGATAATTAATTGACAACAATCTATCATGCATATAAGTGATTTAAGAAGTAAAAAAAGTGTGAGGATTTGTTGCTTCTTTTTATTCTGTATCATTGTAAATTGAACATTTCTGGGCTTTGAAGTGATTTGGACCACAAAAGTAGTTTAGAGATATACTCTTGGGCTCAGGAAAACTGTAAAACATTAATCGATTAGTTGAAAAAATAATCAGCAGATTAATTGATAATGAAAACTATTGTTAGTTTCAGCCCTACAAGATATTTTCCCAAATTATTTGAACTCCTGATTGAGGTGACTATATAAGACAATCACATGAATCAAGGCAAATATTACCATTTGTACATTATTTTTTATATGGAATAAGGTTTAAAGTTGGACTGCCTATAAACAGTCAGAAATAAGTCACCTTATATATATCTCATTATCTCACAGACCTGCAAAGGATACTACTCCTTTCAGTTTGCTGCTGCTGATGGTGAACAGAGTGATGTGTAGAGGATTTTGACTCTTAAGGATGTAAAGATAGACATTTGAGAATATTGCAGTTTCTCTCCTCCCCGGTGACACAAACTGGCGCTTTGACAGCTTTTATCTTTTAGTGAATTATAGCCGTGACTGTATTGCGACTTTTCCTGGCTGCTGTCCATTTTGTCCTTGTGGTGACATTTATCATTCCTCATTTATCTGCCTCGAATGTTACAGCACAGTAAAACTGGCAACCTCAACAATATCCAGTACTATGCTCTGAGAGATTTTGTTTCATACTGTAGGAAACATGGTGTCATGTTTAGTCCTGTAAAATGAGCAGTTTTCATAATTGATATCTTTATTTAGTTGTTAATTTGATCACTGGATCAGGTTTGGCTAATACTATCTCGTGTGTGGTAGCAGAGTAAATGCTTCTCCTTGTCATTTATACTAAAATACTAAATTACTAAATGTGAATGTATTAGAGTAGTTGGTGTTTTTTACCGCAGCGTTTTTCAGTCTCAATCTCACATTTTACCAGATGTAATACAGCGGTAAGATGATGTGATTTTTGGAAACTGACTAGAGATTCATGGTTGATACACTGGATCTCCTCATGCCAGCTCAGATCACAAGTGGTCTAGAGAGATGACGATAATTAAACTACAGGTGTTAAAGTGAAAGAAATACAGACACACCGAGATCTATTCGAGAGCTGCATTATTTTTGGCTCTTCTGCTCCTTCTATTCTAGTTCACCTGTGGAGATATCGGGGAGGATACCCGGCTCTCACCGAAGTCATGAACAAACTCAGGCAGAATAAGGTAACGGGTGCTCGGATTAGTTCAGTTTACTGGCAGTTGGTGACCCGTAGGCCAGCGTTTCTGGCACTGCACCCCTCAAATTAGATCCACAGACCATTTCTCCACCCATGTGTTTCATCATCTTTATCTGTGATTCCAGCTGTTTGGTGTGATTGTAATTTTGGTGCAATTATTTTTAAAGCTTATTTACAGAAATGCAATTGTATACTGTAAAATAAGGTAAGTGCAGTTAATGGACCCAATCCTGCCTTTTGTTTAGTCAGTTTGTCTGAAGTTTTACCATAAATTAACTTTTAGAGACTTTAAGAACATAACATTGTTCAGAATGAAAATAAATACAATATTTGTAAATTGCAAAATTTAAAATGATTTCAGGTGTGTTGCCCACATTGATGTTATTCATTAAGTGTGCACTAACTATTTAAAATTAAGCTGTTATTGATCACAAACATATTGGTGAGGTAAAATAACGTTACAATTTCCAATTGCACATTCCCACATACATTTTAGGCAGTTAACACATAGTAACTCAGATTACTCAAGATCTTGTGGAAGGATTTATTCACAGGTATTCCAACTAAATATATTAGATAAACTGAGGTGATTGTTGCGTGTTGGAACTGGATGCAAACCTCCCAAAACAGATGACAGAGATTTTGTTCCACACAACCATGAGTGCTCTCTATCTCTGTTCCACGTTGCCACAGTTATTATTACACCTCGTCATGAGAACAGGTGATTTGTTGTTCCGGGTGTATAAAATGTTAATGCGCTTAAATGGTCTTATCTCAGTTTGTGTGCTGCAACCAGACTAGCTGACTTTATTGTCTTGATCTCTCCTGCTATCTGACCAGAGTTTTGATATTTTTTAATCAGAGTTGTTTGGAGTTGGTGGGCTGAGCCAGATTTACTGAGTAATGTGGTTCTTTGTGTTTACGTTTGTCGTTGCTGTAGGAGTTTACGGACTACAGGCAAGAGAGGGGGAAGATGCTGCTGTCTCGTAGAAACCAGCTGCTGCTGGAGTTCAGTTTCTGGAACGAACCTGTCCCTCGTCCAGGACCCAACATCTATGAGCTCCGATCATACCAACTCAGGGTAACTCTGTCTCTTACATAGTACATTTACCAGCTTCCTCTCATTACGTAGACATGTGTTTTTCTCTGTTGCTGTAGTGAACAGTCAGACAACTTATTTTCCACATCTCTCCACTCTTCACATTCTTATTTCAGCCAGGGACGATGATCGAGTGGGGAAATTACTGGTAAGGCATCTTTCTTTATCTTCTTTCTTTTTTTTCTTTTTTTTACATCTAGTATCAGAAAGTCATCAAATTGGATTCATTTTGACAGTTAATCTGAGAAGCTCATACACTTTCTCTTTTTTTGTCAATGTAGATCTACTCTTATTATGTGCCATTTAAAATTTCCTCACCACTATTTTATTGGTTTTACAGATTGTAGCAGATGAATATGAGTCAACGGTACTTTCTTGCTACATAATCTATGCATGACTCCTAAGCATGACTAGATATATCACACACCATTTCTAAATCTCAAGCATAATTGACCTATTGACCCTGTATTTAATATATGTTCATATCTAATTAAATTGATCATGACTGGGAAATTTGCCTGTTTGAGTAAAACCAAACATGCTTTGGGGTTAATACAATTCTGAGCTTGTAACGTCAAAATTTGATGTTTTGATTTGAAAGAAATTGTTGGGATATCGGTGAATGTAAGTTTCGTTTGAACTTTAAAACCTACAAATTTGTGCTGGTGATTTTATCGGCACAACCCTCCAATAACAAGCCGTTAGTGTTTTTTTTTTTTAATCATGTAACATAACTCTGGTGCTCTGCAGGGCGCGTGCTATTGAGATTCGCCAGCAGAACCACGAGGCGGTGGGAGGCTTTTTCTCACAGATTGGAAGTCTGTACACGGTTCACCACTTATGGGGTGAGCAGTGTTTCCAAGTTTAATGAACTGTGCAGCAGCATGAAAAAGTTCAATTATATTATTAAGGACATTTCCAAATGCATCACTGTATTGCAAATAATTACACAAATGTGTTTATAATATACTTACCAGTTTACTAGGTGCATCTTTGTTGTATCAGTGTTACTATTCAGGAAATATGTTACATGCTTTAACTTGTTTAAGCACTTAAACATGGATTTGAGTAAAAACTGCATGTAACCATTTAAACTAAATATATGAATTTTATTTTTTCTTCCAGCTTATAAAGACCTTCATTCCAGAGAAAACATCAGAAATGCAGCCTGGCAGCGTGATGGCTGGGATGAGGTTGTTTATTACACAGGTAAGTCTTAGTCTGCTGTCTTATCTCTCGTCTCTTTAGCTTTCTGATAGCGCTGGACAATATTATCAAATATTAACTTTTAGTGAAATCATATCATGATGATATGATTGTAACATGTTATCAATTCTGTTGTCAAAGTTAATGATTCCAAGCAAAATGTAATTAAAAACTAACAAAGTAATGTTAGTGAGGTTTTTATGTTACACACAGTTAATGTGCTTCAAGTCATGTATACATGACATAGATGTTTCTATATACAGTTAAACAAAGGATTTAATCAGGTCATTATTCTCACTGACATTACTAAAACAATCTTGGCATTTAGGTAGTTTTCAGCCCTCACTAAACATTTGATTCTAATATGATTCCAATGCAAAAACAATCATGAAATATTAACCAAATTAAATACGATTATAAGGGTGAAAACTCACATAGGTTGTTGATTTGTCCAGGTTACTACAGTGCATGTAAACACACTGATTTTCTACACGTCTTTTTTGTTTTGTTTTTTTATGTGTGTGCGTGCAAACATACTGCATGCTACAGTTGCTAAGACTGTTGTTTCTTCTTCTTCTTCGTCCCACAGTCCCTCTTATTCAGCACATGGAATCTAGAATAATGATTCCCATGAAGAGTTCGCCCTTGAAGTAACAACAAACACCGGGGGAACCTCTCAACAGCCGCTGCAACTACCACACTGATCTGTAGAGAGTGTAACCAACCGTCGGAGCATGCACTGCCAGGGATATCTGCATAACATCAACATGTTGTTTCAGCTTTTGTTTTCTTTTTGCTCTTTTTCTTTACTCCCCTTTTTTTGTGTATGTGCCTAGAATGTCTTATTTCAGATGATGAGGTTAAAATGATTATCACTATGCTGTATCTGTTACAGCAGTTACTGTGTTACTGATCCATTAATGCGGCGTGTGTAGACAAACTATGATTTGATGCGCTCCTCCTCTTCACTGTCTCTTGTCATTTAAAGGGTGAGATTTTAAATGGCTTGTCATATTTTTTATGATGAGATAAAAACTTTCATCAGTGTTTGAGTGTTGAGTGAGATACCAGGGAGAGATGTGAATCAAACATTTAGCAGTTCTAGTGCTGGTCGCAGGGGCTGAAAATGTCTTAAGGTCTTTTATAAAAATGTGTACAAAAAGAAAACTTAACATGACTTGCAAGCCCTGTTGCACTAGATAACAAATCAAAACAAAAGTAACTGCCTCCAGTATCTCACAACAAAAACACAGCGCCCAGAGCTCACAGTTCACTATCGGTATGTTTTGAATAAGCTTCTTTAAATGTTCAGTGGTACAGGTGATGGTCAGTTTTACATAGAGGAGCATGCTGTTTACAAATTATTGTTTTATAATGGATAATGAAGCTGATTGTCAGAGATAGTGGCCTGTGTTGTTTGGCCACAGTCAGAATCCAGCTTTGTGTTCAGTAAAAGTTCCTCCAGAAAATGTGACTTCATGTTTACATGACTTTGATCCAGCCAACTGATTACTGCGTGTGCCAGTAATTTGTTTCACAATCAGTTGGATGGATGAAAGGATTCATAAGGACACTGTTATGAAGACAAAAATTGAAGTTCACAAACACACCGCAGAGTGTCAGACTGGTCAGAACAGGAAGATAGACTTTGATTTAGACAACACCGTCTTTTTCATCCCCGCTGGATAAATGAATATAGTGTCCAGTTCTTGGGGTGAAGTTGTGCTGAATCCCCCTGAAGGAATCATTTCCCCTGTTTGCGTCTCCTCTGTTAAACTGACCACAGCTGTGGGGAGGGGGAACAAGATGACTCAAATGATAAGTTATTTTTGATTTCAGCACAACTAATCAGTAGATACAAACTGCTGGTTTGGCCTGTTCCTGTATCAAGCAATTAATGCCAACTGGGTGATTGTGTGCTCTAACTGAGATTAATGGGTTTTTTAAATGGTCAGACTGTAGATATACATAGTGGGCTTACTGACCAAGCCAGAGACATGGTCAAGCCTGTATCTGTAAATTAAGTGGGGTTATATTAATAAACAAGGGGACAGGAGAGGAGTAATATCTCAATGTGGTAAATGCGAATGCAATGCTTTAATAAGATTAGTTGTACATATTGAATTAAAATTCTGATGAAAATAGAAAAAAACGTATTGGACTACTTTTATCATGTATTGTTTGAAATGATAGTAACTTGCATAGATCGTGCCTTTAACTTCCAGTCTGTCCCAAGTTCTTGATGTTGGTTCTGCATTGATCATCTATCCATCCATGGCAGAAAAAATAGAACATTCCCGTGTCTTTTGTAGGACAGATACACCCAGAAGTATATTATTAATATATATGAAGTAGCAGCCCACTTCCTTGCATCAGAATGAATAGGCAGAAATATCACAGTAAATATACCAAGAAGCAAAAACCTTTGAGTGCTTGGAGACACTCAAAGTTTTGCTGACTTAAAATAATAGGACGTTTATATCAAATCATCCGAAGTGCTCTATTTCCATATCAGACACTCGCGAAGCTGACGTAACTTGCCCAATCTGCGTGTCGTCCAGGGTGTGACTTATGCTGCCTTCAGTGTATATCGGAAACCTCAAAACCCCTAAAGCGCACATGATCAACAAGGCGACGATCATAGATATAGAAACGTTATAAAACATGTCTATATCTGGTGGTGATCACTAGTTATATTCTGGACTTATTTGCTTTGTGTTTCCACTGATTTGTCATGAAAAATTATGTGCATAATCTATTATATGCAACAACAAAAAAAAAGTATATATAAAAAAAAACTGACAAGCTAATTGGACAAATTTAACTTTAATAAAACACATAAAACTTTTGGGGGGCTTGAGTCTCCTTACTCCCCCATTATTGCAATCACTTGTAACCGGATCACTCGCGATTCATTTTGCGCTAGTGTAAACGGATGGCGCGAAGCTTTCTAAAACCTACATTTCCGAGCTCAGGCGGCTTACGCGAAGGCAACACGAGAACACGTGTTGGAGCCTTCTGGAAACGGACTCCCCTTCCGAGAGCGCCCGAGCCCGACCAGCGCGGACTCCCCACCAGCGGCACTTTTTACTTTTACTTCGCCGGTTGTGCTGCTTCGCCATGGCTGCCGTGAAAGCGCTGAACCCAAAAGCAGAGGTGGCCAGGGCCCAGGCCGCCCTGGCGGTTAACATCAGCGCCGCCCGGGGGCTTCAGGATGTGCTGAAAAGTAACCTGGGACCGAAGGGGACCATGAAGATGTGAGTGCCGCTGGAGCCCTTTGTGCAGCACGCGTGCTAAGCTAACTTTGCTAAGTGGCTAACGTTAGCCGCAGTTCACCGGCAGACTGTGCGCATGTGGCATTATAGTCATTCCGCTGCCGGTTGATTCTGCGTTTATTATAAAGTTGGAAGGCCTCTCCGGTGTGTTAGCCACCGCAAATCACAATTTAGGCCCCCGCTAACGGGTTTCCCCGGCGCACGTTTCCCTGCCCAGTCATCGTCACGATCCGTTATGACAACCGCCAAGCTAACGTTAGCATGTTAGCAGCTTGCCGTCAGAATCAATCTCAGCTATGGCTCTGAATTAATAAATAAATAAATAAATAAAAAAAGTGTACGTCAACGCAGCTTAATCGCAAATTACTCGGGATAAGCGAGCGAGTGAATGACTTGCTGTCGGTAGTTCTGCGCCAGGAGGGTTATTTCAGGAAGTTTGGGCAGACGGCTAGCAGGCACTGTATAATTTGAGTCAGTGAGCAGACTCCGGGCGAGGCACGGCTGACTGAAAACTTTTCCTTTTCCTGACTGGCTGTTGGCTGTAAGTGAACCAGCTCTTGCTTTGCCCGGTTAACATGAACCCTCCCCTGCCTGTTTGGGTCCGCAGGCTGGTGTCTGGTGCAGGAGACATAAAGCTGACCAAAGATGGAAACGTCTTGTTACATGAGATGGTAAGGAAGTGCTGAGCTGTGAAATGGCACCTTTCTATTTATTTATTTATTTTTCTGTCCAACTGTGTGGCCCTTATTGTACCACCTTCTTCATTGTTAAAGAGTGACCACACCCCTAATGACGTGGAAGCCTGAATGAATGTGTTTAGCACATTTCCAATTTTAAAAGAATCAATAATTAACTATTGCATGTATGCTTCACTAACTGCCTCATAGGGCTGGAAATCAAACCGCAGTACTTTCTTATTTTTGTCTAAAACGTGTCCGAAGCACAGAGTATTAAACTGTCAAGAACTGACAGCTGTCATTGAGTACCCAGACAGAGTTGCTTTGGATTTTAATCTTGTTTATCTAATAAGACACTAAAATCACAATTTTTTTGTGATTTTAGTGTAATTCTTTTTGATTATTTGTTGAGTATATGTGCCCATGTGCTATGGACCCTAACCTCTCGGAGACCGGTCGCCCAATTCTGCCAATCTTGTATATATTTGTATATAAATTGAGCAACGTTCTTGTTGCTGCTTGTGTTTGCACAACATTTAATTTTTGAATTTTTTTGGATGAAAAGAGTTTTTGTAGAACAACATGTTTATGTTTGTCAAAGTAAGGTATCAAAAGTATAATTCTGTTTCCTAATAGGGCACAAAACGGCTAATTTATAACAGGATATATTGGTGAAAGTTATCAGCATTAAATCTTACACCCTCAGTCTTCAAGTGCCTTGCATAATGAACATTGCACTGTTTTCTAAATCTTTTCTGTACTCGTTCCCTCTCAGCAAATTCAGCACCCGACAGCGTCACTCATTGCGAAGGTTGCCACGGCGCAGGATGACATCACAGGAGACGGAACCACCTCCAATGTTCTCATCATCGGTGAACTGCTGAAGCAGGCGGACCTCTACGTGTCAGAGGTAAAAGAGTCATAGGCCTGTCTAATGTAATGGATGTTTTGTTTTTTTCTGTTTTTTGTTTTTGTTTTTTGGTATTTGGAACTGGATATATTTTTCTCCCGTAACTCCCATTGATTTCTTGCTGCAGGGTCTTCATCCAAGAATCATTGCAGAGGGCTTTGAGGCGGCGAAAGAGAAAGCCTTGGCTGCTCTGGAGGAGATGAAGGTGACTCGAGAAATGGACAGAGAGACCCTGATCAACGTAGCGCGCACCTCCCTCAGGACCAAGGTCCACTCAGAGCTGGCAGACCTGCTCACTGAGGTGAGACATGAGGGAATGGAGCTCAGCGTACGCAGAGCTGAGGGTCAGCAGTTGACCGACAGCTCCAAACAGTGATCTTCTTCTTGGTTATTGTTACTCTTAGTAGACTAGTTTATCCATTTTGACTGCAAAATGTCAAATAATGACAGATGTCCCTCAGTCAGATAACCCCAGACAAGCAGCCCTTTGCCTTTTGTGAAGATGTTACCAGTATATTTAGTGCTCAGTAAATGGTCTAAGTGACACATTTTCAACACTGTAATTGGTATCTCTATCAAGGGACTAATGAGTTTTAGCACTATACATCTGGGCGTGGGTGTCAGTTGACAGTTGGTGCTGGGTGCAGATAGTTAGGGCATGCAGAAGTTAAATTTTTCCAATCTTAAAAAATCCCATGGTAGTGAGCTAAATATTTCCTGTCGTTTTTTTAATGATTGCTGTGATGATTGTCTGCAGGCTGTAGTAGATGCTGTGCTCTCCATCGCTAAACCCAATGAGCCCATCGACCTGTACATGGTGGAAATCATGGAGATGAAGCACAAGACCGACTGCGATACACAGTGAGTCTTAATAAAAACCAAAGACTTGGAACAAGAAGTAATTCATCCCTTTACTGATAGTTACTGCTAGTGGTAACTAGTGTATAGCGGTCCCAGACATCTAAGGGTTGCTGCTTCTTTTTCTTTCTCAGACTGATCAGAGGTTTGGTGTTGGACCATGGTGCCCGACACCCAGACATGAAGAAGAGGGTGGAGGATGCCTACGTGCTGACCTGCAACGTCTCTTTGGAGTACGAGAAGACGGAGGTCAACTCTGGCTTCTTCTACAAGAGTGCAGGGGAGAGGGAGAAGCTTGTGTCTGCAGAAAGGAAGTTCATCGAGGACCGTGTGCAGAAGATCATCGCCCTGAAGAACAAAGTCTGTCCCAACGGCGAGAAGGGTTTTGTCGTCATTAACCAGAAGGTATGATTGAAGAGGATTCATGTAGTATTGGTTTTTTAACTGCAGGGCACTTGCACTGTAGTTCTTTGTCTCTGTACTCATTTACAGTGTTAAATTTTCCAAATGTGCTTTTAAAGAACAACCAATATAAAGTGAAAAATAACATATGCAGGTTGATAAAATCATTGCAGAGGCAGTCATGTAACAGTCAATCCTATTAAGTGCACAGTGAACACCCAAGGATGCTTGTGTAGCTCCCCCTGGTCTCTTGTATCTGTACTACAGTAAATCTGATCTGTACCTCTGCATTAGGAGAGCTCTTTCCTCCCCTACATGTAGTCAACGGATCAGAATAAACTTAACATCACTGAAACTGTTAAAATACACAGTGAAATATGTCTTGAATTGATGATTGTTTTCTCTGTGTTGTGTAGGGTATTGATCCGTTCTCCTTGGATGCTCTTGCCAAGGAAGATATTGTAGCCCTGCGCAGGGCGAAGAGGAGGAACATGGAGAGGTAAGAACACATTTTCCCTGTTAGAAATATAAGTGGTCATTTCTGTACAGTGATAATGTTGGAGTTGCTCTGGATTTTTGGGCGAGAGCCTGTATAAAAGCAGAAGTTACTGCATTCTTTTATAAGAAGGAAAAAGAACAGAAAAAAGAACAAATTAAGCGACAGGGGTAAGATGTATAATCTAAGAAATGTTAAAAATATATAAAAATTAAAATGACATTAATATAAAATGGAAGCATCGCACAAAACCAGCTTATTAGAAATTAGAGGTCAATAAGGTAGCAATAGGTGTGCTGGTATACTGATATTTTTGTTTTATATATACTGTGGTGAGAAACACTAAGTCAATATTACCATCATTATCAGGACTGAGAGCACCATGAATGCATCACAGCGCTTGCTTAGCCACAAGGGAGTGCCCTTCAGCCTGTCAGGTAGAGGGCACAGCAGCCACAGCAGATGAACCAGTCTCCTGGCCTGAATGTTGTATGGATAAACCACATGTCAAAGGTCTTTGGATCCTCTCCATTCATTACCAGAACTGATACACCAGTTGGTGTCTTTTGCACAGCGAACACCCAGGGATGCTAACGTGGCTCTCCCTGTTCTCTCGTGTCTGTGCTACAGTGACTCTGGTCTTTTCCTCTGCATTAGGAGAGTTTTAGTCTCTCCTACATGTATTCAGCTGATCAGAACAAACTCCCCAAAGTTTTTTTTTTTTTTTTTTTTTTTAACCAGTGATTCATTTAGTTTTAAACGCATCGTTCTTGCCTTATTGAGCCGAGGCAATTATTCTTATTTTCATCGTTATCTCTTCAGGTATTGTCTAGCTCTGTCCAGCTGTAGCTACTGTGGTAATGCCATTAACTTGTGACCAATTTGTTGTAACTCTAAATGACTAACTGCCAACAAGGAAAGTCACTGGTTCATATTGTGTTCCTTCTCACACATCAGCTTCAGCTCCATCCGCGGCAAAGCGTTTCATTCAGCTCGATCAATGAGATCTACATATTTGACCACCAAGAAATCAGAACATGTATGGATGCCTAAAATCTAAGAGACGAAGACATTGCAATTAAAATAATTACCAGTCAACTGTCCTATATTTTTTTTCAAACCAGTTTAAGGAAGTTTGAATTGATCCGTTTACTGTGATATTTTTGTCCACAGTATGAACATTTTCTACCAGTACATTCCCAAAATGAGGAGTACATTGTTGCTTTATTATGATCAATATGATCTGTCATTCACTTCTATATCCTGTCTGTTATTATCGAAGGGATGCTAAATGTGTCGGGGTATGGCATATTATTACCAGTATTATGTCAGTTGCTTTTACTGTATTCTGAGATGTGACGTCTCCACCCTTCTGGGCCCATTTAGCACACTTTTCTTAATTTGTCAAAATCAAAGTGCAAGTTAAATGTTTTGTTTCAGTCCCTCAATCAAAAACAAAACGTGTTTAAACAAACATTGGCAGAGATGCAGTACCTTCATTAGACTCTGAGCAGGACAGCGACACCTGCACAGACGTCTTTCTGTCCACAGCAGCTGTAGTTTGGGAGACTGTGCATTCCCGGCTGCATGATGTTTTTCTATCATAAATCGCATCAAAGAACTGAATTATACATACGGTGTGTTGTTCCCTCTGCAGGCTCACCCTCGCTTGCGGTGGCATCGCCATGAATTCAGTTGATGACCTCACACCTGAGTGCTTGGGAAGTGCTGGGTTGGTTTATGAGCACACACTGGTGAGTATTTATCTGGGTTTTTCTGGCTGTATTATTTTTTTTTTTTCCCCAGTGTGAAAAGCAAATGTGAAATGAACACAAGACTGTTTTAAGATGTCAAGGCAGAGTTGTTAATTCGATCTGATCCTATTTGCAGGGTGAGGAGAAGTACACATTCATCGAGAAGTGTGGGAACCCTCGCTCAGTTACCCTGCTGGTGAAGGGACCCAACAAACACACCCTGACACAGATCAAAGATGCTGTCAGAGATGGTTTGCGGGCAGTCAAGAACGCCATTGAAGATGGTAAGTCACTAAGGAACCTACAATTTTACTGTTTGTGTCATTTGACTTTTGTTTTATTAGTTGGAAATATGATTTATTGCAGCATACTTATCAAAAGTGATTCTGTCCAGTTTTGTTTTACCATCAGGGTGCAGTTCAACATTTTAATTGCAATGTTCGTAATTTAAATAAAATTCAGGGTTGGCATTAGTCTTTTTCTCCCCCCATTTGATCCTCTTACCTCAGACTGTCATCCATATGTTATATGGATAAAAATCATATGTCAAAGCTGTTTGGATCCACTCAGCCAAATTCATTCCACAAACTGTCCTTTTGGGCACATTAGCTCCAGTCATTTCTCTTGATTCTACTTATCTTGACTCTGATTGTATCATTAAACTAACAACTGAAACTGTGGTCAGTTTATCTGTTCTTTCTTCTTTTGTGAAATGCAGTTGGTGTCTTTTGCACAGCGAACACCCAGGGATGCTAACGTGGCTCTCCCTGTTCTCTCATGTCTGTGCTACAGTGACTCTGGTCTTTTCCTCTGCATTAGGAGAGTTTTAGTATCTCCTACATGTATTCAGCTGATCAGAACAAACTCCCCAAAGTCTTTTATAACCAGTGATTCATTTTGTATTAAAAACATTGCTCTTGCCTTATTGAGCCGAGGCAATTATACTTATGTGTTTGCTGAGCATCTTCTTTTCATCTTTGTGTCTTCAGGTAGTGTCGTGTCCGGCGCAGGTGCGTTCGAGGTGGCTGTGGCAGACGCTCTGGTAAAACACAAGCCTAATGTGAAAGGCAGAGCCCAGCTGGGAGTCCAGGCATTTGCAGATGCACTCCTAGTCATCCCCAAGGTGAGGGATTTTCATTTGCCCCCCAGGTTCTCAGCATTTCTTTACCTTTTATGTGTTATAGAAAACTCTTGCTTCTGTATTGTGCTACTGATAATATCTCTGGTCCTCCTACCCAAGTTTATCATTAGACAGGAAAAATGGTAAAACTGATTTTGTTATCTGTTAGCATTCATACTGTATCAGCCTCTGTTGTTATTTATGTATCTTCCTTTGTAGGTTTTGGCCCAGAACTCTGGCTATGACCCACAGGAGACCCTGCTGAAGCTGCAGATGGAGTACAAAGAGTCTGGTCAGCTAGTTGGAGTGGACCTCAACACAGGTCAGAACCTCAGCACCACCGTTAATAGAAGATTGTTACGCTATATATTTCAGGACATCTCCAATACATCACAATGTCTGTTTTTTTTTTTCAAAAGCAGCAATCAGTAATATAAGACTATTAACTCAGTGAACTTTGAAGTGCTTTCATTTTTTTTTTTTTTGACACACTGAGCATCAGATAAATGCTCACTATTATAAAGACGTCAAACAGCAGTAAACTGGCAAAAGGCTGAACTATCAGAAATCAGAACATTTGTAGAGTAAGAATGTTTGTAGTAAAGGATTCACCTCTGTTTTAGTATCACAGAGGATACTATAATATTGTTCCTCTCCACATTCGTATTTTGTTCCTCAAGATTATGGTTGTCTCTCTCCCTTTTTTTAAATTTTTTTTTTGCTGTTTGTGTCGTAGTGTAATCCTTTTTCAGCCCCAAATACCCGGCTGGGTTATAATGCACTTTTATCACAAGCTTGTTTTTCACTTAAATCCTGTTGTTTTTCAGGGGAGCCCATGGTGGCAGGAGAAGCAGGTGTTTGGGATAATTACAGCGTTAAGAAACAGCTTCTCCATTCATGGTGAGATTACGCATTTCTAAACTGTACAAGACCAGTTAATATAATTATCCCGATGCATGGTCTCATCAGTCTCTTATGCGTCTTTTACAGCACGGTGATCGCCAGCAATATCTTGTTGGTGGATGAGATCATGCGAGCTGGAATGTCTTCTCTCAAAGGTTAAAGGTCGACTGAAGAAGCTGCAGCTGTAATCATACTCACAGGGATAGTTGTTTACCTGAGGGTTCAGTCAACATGTTTCCGCTCTTGAAACTCTGAAGCACCCCAGTCTGCTGGACAGCCCGCTGTAAACACCACGGCATCCATCACAGCGTCTGTCAAAAAGCACTGTCTTGCTAGTCATGGGTTTTTGTTTTGTTTTTTTCATGGAATTGTCAACGCCTCCCTCTGATTGGTTTATTTATGAGATTTTGTTAAAAGCACTGACCTCTGCCACTCAGTTTTGTTTCTCCCCATTAAAGGTTTTCATGGCTCGTCAAAGATTTGGTTGTGTTTTGTCTATATTCTTTTTCTGCTTTTAAAGAGTGCACGAATGTTATGAACCACATCTGGACTTGGTTATTAAAACGGTAACACGCGACGTGGTGGAATGCAACTGAAATACATTTACATAAGTACCATTTTTTTGGTTCTCTAACTTGAACATTTGCATTTTCTGCTTTAGTTACTTTAGAGATACAAATCTCACACAAAAAAACTTGAATATGCACTTAGACTAAACTGCCCAACAGTACATAAGGTAGTGAAGCTAAACTTAGCTTCCTCTCCACTAGCTACAACATTAAAATGCTCGTCATACGTGAATGCATCAGTGATAAAAATCCAGTTATAGAAATACTATAAAATTTTTTCTAATGCTTACCTAATCATGAGTTTGGATTTCTTCTACCGCTGCACATAACGTTAGATATACAAACTGTCCCAGTGATTGAATTTGTCGAAATGTCAGGTTTCAGTAAATCTGCATGTTTCCTTTGTGAAAACCCGTTTTACAAATATATTTATCAATCTCGCACAAATGTTACAAACCTTTGTCGATTTTGTTTAATTCTTCACCTAAAGATTCATATTTTTCTGACGGACATTTTTTTCCCCTTTTATTTGCTTTAATATAGTACAACTTTGAGTTATATATATATATATGTATATGTATATATATATATACATATATACAGTGGGGCAAAAAAGTATTTAGTCAGCCACCAATTGTGCAAGTTCTCCCACTTAAAAAGATGAGAGGCCTGTAATTTTCATCATAGGTACACTTCAACTATGAGAGACAGAATGGGGGGAAAGAATCCAGGAAATCACATTGTAGGATTTTTAATGAATTAATTGGTAAATTCCTCTGTAAAATAAGTATTTGGTCACCTACAAACAAGCAAGATTTCTGGCTCTCACAGACCTGTAACTTCTTCTTTAAGAGGTTCCTCTGTCCTCCACTCGTTACCTGTATTAATGGCACCTGTTTGAACTCGTTATCAGTATAAAAGACACCTGTCCACAACCTCAAACAGTCAGACTCCAAACTCCACTATGGCCAAGACCAAAGAGCTGTCAAAGGACACCAGAAACAAAATTGTAGACCTGCACCAGGCTGGGAAGACTGAATCTGCAATAGGTAAGCAGCTTGGTGTGAAGAAATCAACTGTGGGAGCAATTATTAGAAAATGGAAGACATACAAGACCACTGAAAATCTCCCTCGATCTGGGGCTCCACGCAAGATCTCACCCCGTGGGGTCAAAATGATCACGAGAACGGTGAGCAAAAATCCCAGAACCACACGGGGGGACCTAGTGAATGACCTGCAGAGAGCTGGGACCAAAGTAACAAAGGCTACCATCAGTAACACACTACGCCGCCAGGGACTCAAATCCTGCAGTGCCAGACGTGTCCCCCTGCTTAAGCCAGTACATGTCCAGGCCCGTCTGAAGTTTGCTAGAGAGCATTTGGATGATCCAGAAGAGGATTGGGAGAATGTCAGATGAAACCAAAATAGAACTTTTTGGTAAAAACTCAACTTGTTGTGTTTGGAGGAGAAAGAATGCTGAGTTGCATCCAAAGAACACCATACCTACTGTGAAGCATGGGGGTGGAAACATCATGCTTTGGGGCTGTTTTTCTGCAAAGGGACCAGGACGACTGATCCGTGTAAAGGAAAGAATGAATGGGGCCATGTATCGTGAGATTTTGAGTGAAAACCTCCTTCCATCAGCAAGGGCATTGAAGATGAAACGTGGCTGGGTCTTTCAGCATGACAATGATCCCAAACGCACCGCCCGGGCAACGAAGGAGTGGCTTCGTAAGAAGCATTTCAAGGTCCTGGAGTGGCCTAGCCAGTCTCCAGATCTCAACCCCATAGAAAATCTTTGGAGGGAGTTGAAAGTCCGTGTTGCCCAGCGACAGCCCCAAAACATCACTGCTCTAGAGGAGATCTGCATGGAGGAATGGGCCAAAATACCAGCAACAGTGTGTGAAAACCTTGTGAAGACTTACAGAAAACGTTTGACCTCTGTCATTGCCAACAAAGGGTATATAACAAAGGATTGAGATGAACTTTTGTTATTGACCAAATACTTATTTTCCACCATAATTTGCAAATAAATTCTTTAAAAATCAGACAATGTGATTTTCTGGATTTTTTTTCTCATTTTGACTCTCATAGTTGAGGTATACCTATGATGAAAATTACAGGCCTCTCATCTTTTTAAGTGGGAGAACTTGCACAATTGGTGGCTGACTAAATACTTTTTTGCCCCACTGTGTGTGTGTATATATGTATATATGTATGTGTGTATATATATATATATATATATATATATATATATATATAATATATGAACTTCATACAGAATACAAAAATACATAAAAAGAAATTAGCGCGTGTTCTAAGTTTTAAACAAAGCGGAACCTTTTCTTTTACACGGAACCTGTTTATTGTTGAACCAATTTCCGTTGCGACGGTAAATTGTGTCCGACAGAAACGAGAAAAATAACCGTTTAAACGGAGTTTGAGAAGTTCAGCTGCTGGTTTACTCTTAAACGTGTATATATGTATATACATATATATATATACATATTCGTAATGTCAAATTAATGTTGGCTAAAGCTAGCTCGTCAAAAATGAACGTTAAAACAGTTTCGTGGATATCTGCTGTGTTTCTACTGGCAGTGGCGGGTAATAACTCACACCTTTTAATTTCTGAGCACACAAAAACATATAACATGATAATATTAACGTTGAATCGACATGACCGAGACCAGTTTCCTCCTGACACACAGCAGCAGATGAGATGCTGAATATACCAGGAGGAAAGATGTTAATGGGAACCAGTGCAGCTGATGGGAGGGACGGAGAGGCTGAACTTCAGCCTTTTAAAATGGACAAGTACCCTGTTACAAATGCCGATTTCAGGTAATAAAACACGAAACCTGATATTAGGGTGTTTGACAGTTGGTTAACAATAATATAATAAAGCCACTGACTTGGCCTTTGTTCACCACAGAGACTTTGTGAGAGCGCAGAAGTACAAAACTGAAGCTGAGACGTTTGGCTGGAGTTTTGTGTTTCAAGACTTTGTGTCAGAAGAGCTGAAGAGCAAAGTCACACAGAGAATCGAGGTGCCCGCATTTAGATTCTTGATTCAGAAAAATAGATGAATTGTTAGTCTGACATCAACTGACAATCATTTAACTCATTTATCAAGGAAAAAAGCCAAATATTCCCTGTTTGCAGCTTCTCAAATGTGAAGATTTGCTGTTGTTCTGTGTTGTACTTATTATTGTTATTGAATTTCTTTAGTTTTTGAGCTGTATAATAATAATAATGATAGTAATGACTGCACCATGGGCATTTTCATTATTTTTAACATTTTATAGGCTAGACAACACAGGCTGTTTGCTGCACATACTGTAAGGACACTAATGAAATACACGTGGTAGACTTTAGGGATAGCAGTTACCATTTGTAAGGCTGTCTTGTGAATAACTTTGACTCATTTTCTCATCTTTCCCATCCAGTCTGCTCCTTGGTGGCTGCCTATAGAACGGGTGTTTTGGAGACAGGTAAGGTCACGAGTTTTACCTCGAATCCATATCTTTTCCACTGTTTTTTCTGTATCTCCTAGCATGCCCTCATTGCCCGCCTTTCACTCCTTTGACCCTCTACTGTTCAGCCTGCAGGTCCTGGTTCAGGCATTCGGGACCGCCTGGGCTTCCCGGTGGTTCAGGTGAGCTGGAATGATGCTCAGGCCTTCTGCCGGTGGAAGGGCAAGAGGCTTCCTGCTGAGGAGGAGTGGGAGTGGGCTGCACGCGGGGGGCTGCAAGGTACACAGTTTATACACTGCAAAGCATAGAATATATACTGCATGTGCCGGCATTATGATAGAGTTTTGTACCTTTTTTGGCTTTTTGTTCTCATCAGCTCTTGAACTAGTTTTCCTGTCCACCTTGCTCAATAATTAGTATATAATTTCACTGTTTGCTGTCCTCTTATCTCTTTCCTGCCCCTTGTGATCCAGGTCGGGCTTATCCGTGGGGAAACAAGTTCCAGGCCAACAGAACAAACCTGTGGCAGGTCAGCTACTACAGTAGTGCATATTGCAGTAGCATTAGCACAGTTTATAATTCTCATAGGATGCTTTGACTAGGGATTTACTGATATGTTGTTGTTTTTTAAACTGATGTGATAGTTTTCCACTCATTTCTGCAGATTATTATTTTACTTTGTTTGGCTAAATATAAAAATTTCGGTGCAAAACCGATTAAGCTTCATAAGACATACCTATCTAAAGGTAATTATGTGTTAGCTGGGAAGAACGTTGCAGTAAAAATAATGTGTTCGCTACAATTTTACTCTTAAGATCAGTGAATACCAATAGATATTGTGTGTATACAATATATTGTCAGTGAAATGTGAAAATGCACGCTTTATAATAACTAATTGGTGTTTTTTTCTGCATGTTTCAGGGATCATTTCCAGATAGAGACACGGCAGAGGATGGATATCATGGCATCTCTCCTGTCACAGCGTTTCCTCCTCAGAACAGTTATGGTAACTGTCCCTTAGTTAAAACATTAATAAGATGATGTAAGATTAGAAGAGAGATGTCTTTGGTAGAAAGAAATAGACCAAAGAGAGTGTGAGGCACTCTGCTGTGAGTTTCATCCTCTCATATCTCTGTTAGGTCAAATAAAACCACTGTGTAATATTATAAAGGTTGATTGTTGCTGTGTGCTTCTTAATATCATAAGAACGGTGTTGATTCTTCCTGCAGGACTGTATGACATGATGGGAAACACGTGGGAATGGACATCCACACCCTTTCCAGCAGCACAACCAACGTATGTGCTGCGTGGTGCCTCCTGGATCGACACGGTGGACGGTTCAGCCAATCATAAGGCCCGAATCACAACCAGGTGAGCAGTATTTTCAGACTCTGAGCCCACAGAGCCACCGTACTGCCGTCCTGACTTACGTGGTTCTGATTCTGTGTCCTGCAGGATGGGGAACACCCCTGACTCGGCCTCTGATAACCTGGGATTCAGGTGTGCTGCCAGCGATGGACAGAAACAAGGGAAGAAAAAAGACAAAACAGAGCTGTAGCAACAGACAGGAAGTAAAAAATAGTAAGTGAAGGACAATAATGTTCATTTGACAGTGATTCAGGTGTTCTGAATAGGTCTGATGACTTTCAAGTTGACAAAGAACAAGAAGAAGGCAAGGGACCAATTCAATATTAATGACTAACAATGAATATTAATGAATGATGATGGTGACGGGAAGATGAGAGTGTAGAAATAAACTGTATTTCTCCCGTGGAGAACTTTTAAAAAATGAATTTGATAAAGAATAAACACAACCATACTAATACCTAACATTCAAGAAATAAATCATTTCTCAAAAAGAAAAAGTTCCTTGTTTCTGTTTTTCCAGAACATAGTAGTTCAGATAATGTCAGGCATGACTGAAGAGACTTGTTGGAATGTCTCATTGTATAATTTCACTGAATGGAAGAATTGGTAGTCTTCCTTCTACACGCTGGGATCTGTCTGTTGAGTGTTTATGTGACCGGAGAGTAAATTGGTCCGTTGTTTAGTCACAGCCTCCTCTAATCCTGTCTTTGTCTTTGTGTTTACTTCCTCATCACGAGGGGCCGGCTGAGTTCTTGTTTGGACTGATTCTGTTGAACACAGTTCAGAAGTTTTATCAAAACACCAGTTTTGTTTGAGTATCAGGTAATTGTATAAAGCCAAGCCTTGTTTCTGTTCTCAAGAAATGGTGGAGTACTTTTGACCACACAATCCAGAGATACTATGCAAGCGGAGGGAAATGTTTGATTAGGCATATTGTAAATATAATGTAGTTTTTTAAAACTAAAAACTATAAATTACGCAAAAGCTACTTTAAATTTGACCTTTTCTCAAAAGTTTCATTCTGTTATCATTACTTCTGAACGTCTCCACATTTTCATTGAGCACCTCCACAGTAAATGTTTAAAGCCTATGCAGTGTTTCCCCTGATATGAGAAGCTGGTATATAATACATTAATAGTTTAAAGGGATTTACGTTTGTAATCTGGATGATTGCAGACTAGCTTAGCATAAAGACGGGAATGGATCTGTCAAGGTAACTACAGGGATTATGTGCCAGACTATTTCTTGGCTCTGAGACAACCAGCTGAGACTCCAGGAAGTTAGTGTTAATAGGTGAGCTTCACAGGTGCTGGTGAGTGGATTTTGTTTCCTTTGGACACAGCCAGGTCAGCTGTTTCCCCCTGTTCCAGTCTTTATGCTAAGCTAAGCTAACCAGCTGCTGGCTGTAGCTGAGAGAGTCATATCAGTCTAGTCGTCCAACTCTGCCAAGTAACTTTGAGTGCTAAAATCTTTTTTTTAATAAAACAAGCAAGGCAATGCAAGGCAAGTTGTATAGCACCTTTCAACAACAAGGCAATTCAACAGGTATTAAGAGAAGTTGTAAAAGAAACACAAGACAATATAAAAGACATGAATAGGATTTAAAAGAGTAAAATGAAATGGAAGATTAAAAAAATATGCTAAAATACAATAAGAGGTTAAATAGAAAAAAAAGCAAAACAAATCTGTCAACAGTGTGACAATGTTTCATAAATATTTTTCGAAAACAACGACCACAACACGGGATTAGTGGTATTCTCTCCTCCCATTGGCAGAACGTTTTCTGTTTTAAGAAAAAAAGCCTTGAATGCTTAAGATAAGACTAAATGACTTGCTGAGATATGTTTGTTTGCATTTCAGAGTGATAATACAACAGCACCTGATCTATAAACACTGGCACATACAAGATTTCCTACATACTCTTAGTAGGTTTGACCACTTAAGAATCAAATGTTAATTATTGGAGATGACGATGGAGAAAAGGGTAATGATCAACAGTTTTACTCTGAAGACTGGGACCTGGAGACGGTGACCTACTTCCTGCAAAAGAGAGTGTACTTCAGACCATAAATCCACACAACACAGCCGTGAACCACTTCCTGCTGCATCGAGACAAAAACTAGGTCAATAATTAAAGTTTAATATAATTACATGATATTATATAAACAAGCAGGTGAAAAACATGGCCCGGCCATTTAAAACGTGACTATTTCAAGCTGGCAGAACATAATGGGGCCCTCTGAAACAAAAAAATAAACAGAAAACACGTTGTTCATTTGCCGGTAAAGAAAAATGATAATTGTGGTGTAGTTTTGTTGTTGTTTTACTTTGGCTGCCACCTTCAGATCAGCTCACACCTGCCTGAAAATAACAACTTATAGCTTCTTCTTGTGCTCCGTGCAACTCAAAGACATCGCCAAGTATTCAGTCATAAAATAGGATGTGTTGATGTGTCACTGACTCATCTCTGCTCGTGTGTGTGGGACGTTTGTCACCAAAAATACCCTCCTAACTCAGCTGCAAGGAATGACTACAACTGGTTTTTTCCCCAAAGCAGTTCAATTCCAAAAATAAATCGATGACTAGAATAGTGTCTGTGGTTTTGACTCTGAACGAGTTTTTTTTTTTTTTATCAAATAAGGAAAAAAGACGTAAATTACAGCACTGAGATCGACAGTGTAACTAATGTGATGTAACTAAGCACATACCTTTACTTTATTTGAGTAAACGTTATACTTCTACACCACTACATCTCAGAGGCAAATATTGTGCAGGATGAGTACTTTTACTTTTGATACTCCAAGTAAATGTTGCTGATAATACTTAATACTTTAAGTAAAATGCAGGACTTTTACTTGTAATGGTATTGCTACTTTTACTTAAGTAAAGGATCTGAGTACTTCTTCCACAACTGCAGATGAAATTTGGCATCAATTATTGTGTCTGTTTTCCCTGGTCACCATCTCCAGCCCTCTGATCTGTGTATTTGAGTTACTTGACAATAGAGCAGCTTAAATCGGGTATCATGCGTCAAATAATCTGAATGTATCAAAGGATCAAAAGCCCTCCTCCCTTTGTTCCCCTGCAGCTGTGGTGTGTTTGCATGTCACGTGTTTGTGTAGCGACTGAAAAGGAGGAAGCACAGCCTGCAGTGACATCACATCATGTCATGTCGTGTCCCTGTGAAGACGCAGACTGTTCAGGAAAAACCAGTTTGGGGACATTCTGTTTGTCATCCTCCCACCTCCTTGTTTTTCTGTCCTCTTGCTCTTTCATGTTTTATATATAGCCTGACAGTATCTTCAGATGGTTTAATTGATTCTACTTCTGCCTGTGACTTCTACCGAGCTGATCATGGACTACTCTAAGACTTTCTCAGTCCTCAATGAGAGACTGAGACCTCGAATCACCACCAATGAACAGCTCTACTCCTCTCTGAACAGACTGGAGAACAGACAGTCGGGCTCGCTCAGGAGCCAGCCTTCATCTTACCGACCCACGGTTCTGCCAACAGAACCAGAAGCAAAGGTCTCTGTGACCACAACAGAACCAGAAGATCCAGAGGAACCTGAAGACGATGCAGAGCAGGAGGGTTTGGTCTCTGATGACCAAGTGGGAGGAAAGTGCGCTGATCTGCTGCCCTTTAACAACTCATGCCTCATCACTGAATTCAATTTAAAAGATATGGGCGAAGAGGAGCTGGTCGACGAGGACGGCAGCACCTCACCGTCTGAGGAGAAAGACATTCCAGGTGATCTGACCTCAGAGGGGACAGGTGATTCCTCAGAGTCACAAGCCGGAGAAGGTAGGAGCTCCTTACAGAGGAGCTACACAGACAGGACTTTACCAGACCTGATCAGTGGCAGGCCGCTCGGCAGACGCCGGACACTGGGACACGTCTCAGACACGGTAGGATAACATTCCTTATATGTCTGTGTGTTTAAAATGAGAGAGAGATGAATCTGACGGGTGAATCTTTTTGCAGTGCATGAATTGAAATCTATTCTGCTACAAACAGGCTTGTTAAACAACAAAACCTGATATACAGGGAGGAGACAGTCCCAACAGTCACTCAGGAGTAAACCAAATACTACAAAAAGCACAAAATAAAAGATGCAAAGCTGTTTTCAGAACACCAAGAAATCATGTCCTTCAACATAATGAAGTATGATTGACGTCAGACAGCAGTAAACCTCTTTTTTACACGAGGACACGTTATCACCCGATGATGACAGGACTTGATTTGTGGTTGTGAGTGTAAAGATGGAAACAGTGTTGGCGGACAATGTTTTGTGCCTCATACTTGATGTTAATAGCTTTCATTACTCTGTTATCTTGATGTGTCTACTAGCACGTTTCTATGAATGTGTTCATTTGTGCATATTTGCAGTGTTTGTAAGCGCTGAACAACACCTCAGCTGGTACGACTGGATTTCTCGTCGACAGTTTCACCCAGGAATCTAGATTAGCAGTTTCTATTGACATTGTGTAAAAATGTCATGAGGTAGTGCTTTCTGTATGCTGGCCTACTGTTATCTCTGTAGCAAAAAGTGGTTGTTAAAATGTGCTGATATGATATTTATTGTCTGCAGCTTAAAGAAGTGCGCAGGGAAGTGGAGCTGTCTCGGAGACGAAGTATCAAGCTTAAGGCCCAGGTGGACAAGCTACAGGAGAGCAGAGAGGGACTGGGATGGAGCCAACACAGAGAGAGGGTAAAGGTTACACACAAGTACCGGGACGCGGTGTACATCTGCAGAACTCTGCAGGATTATTAGAATTTCTTTCTGTTCATTTCCGTCCCAGGTCACAGAGGAGGTCCTGTCTGTTCTGCGGCTACTGCACCCGCTGACAGAGCCAGAGTCCAGCCTACCCAAACCCTCTCGTGGGGAAAACCGCCTGGACGTGGCCCTGGTCCAGCTGCAGAATGTGGCCCGCAAACTGGCAATCAGCCAGACCAAACAGGTAAAGGCAACACCCACACTCAAATAAAGCTCTTTAACCTTAATCATATCCCTGCAATCTCAGTTTGAGTTGATTTTAGTGGGCATGTTACCCAGAGGAATGTTTGCTTTGCACATACAAGTGGAAATAAAGGAAAGGCGACAAAGGTGGCTAATTATTTACATGTAGAAATGATGAGTTTTCATTTCCAACTTCTATCCAAAATCTGACTATTAACTTGACGTAAGTAGTGGGTGAAAGCATCTTTAAATAAGGCAGGTGTTTAAAGATGCTTTCACCTGCAAGTTATAAAAGACTCATTCATATATTTTTGGCATTGCAGCAAGGAATTTATATTGTCAACAATGTAGTTAAATAAAAAAAGATGAGACTAGGCTTCAAATGAGGCCTGTACAAAGATATTAATTCTCACACAAGAGGCACCTGTGCCCTAGTGATGAAGCACATTCCTCATTGTATCCATTAAAAGACCATTAATTTATCCGCCCAGGTGTTAAAGCTCAGCTATGCGGCCTGACAAGTTTACAAGTGACAGTATCAGTGATCTAAGTCTTTCTGGTATTTGCTGTATGTTAAGAGAAAGTCACAGGGTGTGTGACTGCCAGTGGGATTAGATCAGAGCCCTGTTAAAAGATAGGTAAGAGAGAGGGAAGTCGGCGAGAATAAAAATAGTTGTGACAAATAATAACATGCCTCCCCTGCTTGTTCATTCAAAAGGTCAAATCTGGAAAAGGTTCAGAGGACAGTGCTATTCTGCAGCAGGCGCTGTGGGACAGAGATGAGGCCATAGAGAAGTGAGTCCACACACATGATGTATACACTCACACTCGCCTCCGCTAAATAACAAATGAATCAAGATTGAAGGGGGAAAAAAGGAAGCTGAAAGACGTGAATCTGTTTTGAGGAATGTGTCATTCTTTCTCTTCCGCTGTGCAGGAAGAAGGCAATGGAGGCCGAGCTGCTGCGGAGTAAAACAGAGCTGATGTTGCTCAACAACCAGCTGCTGGAGGCCGTACAGAAACGTCTGGAGCTGTCGCTGGAGCTCGAGGCCTGGAAGGTAAACCGTGTTTAATGTTTAACGGAGACAAAAAAAAACTGAATAAAGTGGAAAAATGTGTAAAAAAGTGTAAGCGCTAAACAAATAAGTAACTAAAATATAAATGAAAATATGGAGTCATATTGAGCAAAATAGAGACAGTGGGAAAATGTAAACGTGTGAGGAATCTAGAAAAGTGGGACACATTATATACACCCACACACAAACATAAACACACACATAATTAGTGTTATGTACACACATGCACTTTCAGAGCTCAGAATGTGTTCAGACATAAAACAAACTACAATTAAAATTTGCTCACATTACATTCAGCACACGCGGCGTATGCAGGCGTTCCTGCCAGCTGGTATCCTGCCACAGTGTTTTGGCCTCAGGCCCATGTGTTCATCTGGTGAGCGCCTGGCTCCCTGCAGCGTTAAACTGAAAGTACACTGCTCTTTGCGGGTGTTTTCAAGTGTAGTGGTGAGAGCAGCAGTGTCTGCTTCAGTTATACACTCCAAATCCAAACTGATTTCACCTAACCTACTGTAACAGGAGAAGTAGAATGTGTCCCAGTGTGCAGTGATGGTCTAAATTCAAATTTATTTTAAATTTTTCTTGATATTTGTCTTTGGTGTATTTCAGTTTTTTCTAGTTTATTTTTAGTAAAGTTCCAATTTGTAGACCCTCCTCTCTTTGTACCTTTAGACTGTCTTTCGGTCACACAGTGGGACACAATTTCTCTTTTTCTTTATAGATGGTCCCTCGCTCTAGTGAATTCAGTGATCTGACAGGTTAAGCTGTCCTAAAATTATTAGGGTGGGGAGTAGGAAGAATCTTTTTTAACTTTTTTAAAGTATTTTCTTTGGCTCATCCCCTTAGAAAAATGACTGCATCCCTGATTTGGTACAACTTGTTTCACTATTACTAACTAAAGAATAAGAATTTGACATGGTGTAATGTAATATAAACCTTAATTAATTAGTAGAATAATAAGGTAATTTTCACAACAGTCACCCAAACGCACACTAGAAATGGAATTAACGATTTCCAAATTTATGGCAAACAACATTATGAATATTCCAGCCACTTTCTATTTCAGAATCAAGTGATACTAATTAAAAGGCTAAACTTCAATTATAATATTTGCCAATTTAATATGACACATTTAACTTTAAATTTTTTTTAAATTATGATCAAGAGTAACGTGAAGGAGGGAATGACTGCTGGATAACATTTAATCTCTATTATCTGTAATTCATAAATATCAGTGTTCTATGTTTATCATAACTGAATATTGGTCATATTAGCTAGTTGACTGTGATGTAAAAAATCAAGCCCTGAAACAGTGAGTGGTTTGTTTTGTAAATTCATCTCGCAATGGAAGGTTGAAATGTAAATTTCGAGTGGGTAAAAATTAAATGGCCCTCCCCTGCTGTTAGTCTTCCCTCCCTTCAGCAAAAACCAAATGTAAATTAACCTCCCCCTTTCCCTCCTAATAGTTTGTGTACAGTCCCTCATTCACCAGCGGCACACATTGCTCTGAAAGTAGCCACATGAAAGATAAATGTAATCACACTCTCTTTCCTACATTTCCTGTCACTCATCACTGTTTGTAGATTTGAAATTGCAGATTTTCAAGTCAGTATTTCTTGTGCTCTGACATTCCGTTTGTTTTCCTCAACTCAGGAGGACGTTCAGTTCATCCTCCACCAGCAGCTGCAGAGCCAGCAGCAGGCAGAGCAGGCCCAGAAGAAGCCCTCCCGTCTAGGCATCCTGAGGAGAAACAACAGACCACCCATCCAGCGGCCGTCCAGCATCCCTTTGTCTACACCCGTCCCTCCCACGACCAACTCAAAACAAATCTTCATCCCCAAATCTGCGGGTCCTGCTGCTCTGATTCCCAGCACGCCTCCTTCTACTGGCACCCAACGCAACTGGAGGGACAAGCTGAGGATGGGCAAGAGAGACCAGGATACAGCGGGGCAGGATTCAGAGTGCGGCAGGGGTGACAACGGCTTCCAGGTCGTATCACTCGATTGAAGCAGTGATGACTTTGCACTTTCAGTACATTAATTCTGATGCACAACTCTCATGTTTAACAATTTAAAGTCCCCCACCACACAAACTTGGTTGTTTGACCTTAACTGGGCAGAATTATGCAACTTACATATTACTTACAGCTCCAGTGCACATACTCAGAGAATAGACTTTGAATTAGGAGACATCTTGTGTCCAGCAGTTACACTTTTGAAATGAACAATATTTACATATTCATAGATTCTGGATTTTTAATTTTGGGAGGAATTTTTAACTAGGTAATTGAACTTTTTTGTAGATAAAATATATCAGACACAAATTATTATTCCAAGCAGAGTATTTTTGTATGTCTTAAAACATGTCTGGAGGGGATCTTTAATTTGTTCTTGGGAAAACATGCTTTGGATCTTTGACTAGTGTCACTTTATGTATGAAGTATAACTGATTATGAACGAGCCATGTACTTTTTTAACACTTGAATACCTTACACATGATTTCCTGAATGTTGTTAGTTGTCATGTTGTAAATAAATGAAATTCTTATGCAAAAGCTCCTTCAAATATCTTGCTAAGTCAGACTGCAGTTTATTTTCAGAGACACTGTCCCTACGTCACTTCAGATCCTTCATAGTCTGCGCTTTGGCTTGTTGCATTTTCAAGATTCAAAAGAAAAAAAAGGATACATTTTGTAGCAGCTTTTTTCCATTTTATTGTATAATATTAATTTGTACATTTTCATTGATATATAATCCACTCCTATATGCATATTGCACACATTTAAAACGTATCTATGGCATTATCTAGAATGAGTGCCACCACTGTGGCATCATGTTCAACAAACAGACGTATATAACACAGCAAATTTACATTTGATGACAAGAGAAAAGGCATGCTCATAGTGAAACAATATACAATCCTGAACAGGTGATTACAGTCTTCAAACAGCCTGAATTGAATAAATTCACTTTTCTATATTGTTGACACCGAGTTCCCCTTAAACATAGTCTTGTCCCACTGCAACACTACAGAGGCTGAAGCAGACCCTGCATTCAAATGAGAGCGACACCAAACCCCTCCAACAATCTATTCATATTGTGCAACAAGACAAATCTGTCCTGTGGTTGAGGAGTACGGGGGTGGTGGGGAAGGTGGTGGGGGGTTGGGGGGTCGGAGGGGGGGGGTGCTTCTCCGCTAACTGGAGCTTTATCAAAACAATCAAACAAAGAGTTTCACTCAACTTAATTCTGGTAATTTAAAGCCTTTAAGACTTCTGTATTCACATCAAATGAACATAAAACACAGATTGTAGTAAACATCTAGCGCCATGAAGGGATACACCCTCCTCTGTTAAGCTTCCTTGTGAGAAAATTCACACAGAACTGGCAACCCAGCTGCCAATCTAAAGTCTGCTAGTTATTATTGTAGAGTAAAAGTTGTTTTGTTTTTTTAATCAAGATTTACAGAAATGGAAAAGGAGCTCTCGACAAAAGAGGCACATACAAATTTACAACACCCTGCTTATTCATACAGATGGCAGTTTCACTACTGTGGACTGTACTCTTCAAACCCATGGAAACAGAAATTATACTATTACGATTAGATAACAACATACATTGTTGCAGCATATATTTGTGAGATACCCATATAGCCTTTCGCCTTAGTTGTAAAGATAAGTGAGATACAGTTAATAAATCGGTAAAACATGTTTCATTAAAACACTGATTGGACTGACCAAATACAAAGACACAACAACATTACCACGGCTTACTGCCAGACAGACAGAAAAGGAGTATAAGTGTATAATAACTAGCATATCCAGTTGTAACCTGAGATATTTCAGGAAACAGATTGTGGCAATACTGCATTTGAGTGTTTCAGCTTGGTTTAGCTTGGAGGATTATGTTGGCATAAAAATATAACCAGCGCTCTCGATGACCTCGAGTTGTGACAAAAGTAACCGTCCTGTAAATCTTCAGCTCTGACATACAGAGGAGAGGACGTGAGAAATAAAGTTCCGGACCAAAATATTGAATTTATCACTATTATCAACATTAAAATAAGTTTCTACAGCAAACCATCTGTACACATCAAGTCTGTATTACAGCCTCTTTGCAGAGCTCCAACCTCCTGACACATGATACCAAACTCCCTCCTGCAAAGAAACTATTTTTGCTTTGCACATTCTTCACTTCTCTCCAAGAAGACCTTCTCAGATATACAGCATTTGTTTCATTCCAGTGCTGTCAAAACTTTCATATCCAACTATCTTACTACTGGTCCTGGCTCAGTAGTCCCAGATTGTACTTGGCCTGAAGCCACTTTTCTATTATACTGGCACAAATGTTTCAACATAAAGAAAGCACTGTGCAAATGAGAGTTTCTTTGGATTAGTATATCACCTCCAAAACAGCCCCGTTATGTTAAACTGGAGAAATTTTCATATGCTATTTTCTACCTACCAGTCTAAAAGTCAACAAAAACACATCTAGAAACCAGCCAATCTAGTAACACTACCTGTCTGGCAGAGAGACTAAACAAAAGAAAAGTTCACCTACACTACACTACATTACTTTTGTTTGAAAGTAAGAACTGACTGCTGTGAAAGGGAGAGTTTGGTCCAGTGTTGGCAACTATTAGCATCACTAATGACTCCACTCCCTCTTGCTGAAGCTGCTGAATTCTGACCTTCATTTTCCGTGAGGGGACGCTCACGGGCATAAAAAAAAGTTCTGAGGCGTAGGCAGGAGGCAGCTAGGACTGAAGGAAGGAGCTGATGGAGCTGATGAAGTCTAAGGGTTTATCTGCGTGGATCCAGTGGCTCGCGTCTGGGATGTACTGGATGTCAGCGTTAGGGAACAGCCTCTGGATCTCTGGGTAATCCTCGGAGCTGGATCAGGAGTGAAAACACGGAGAAGGAGGAATGAGTGTGTGAGGTAAAATGGGGTGGTGCAAGAGATGGAAGGAAGATGAACAGTAAATAGGAAAAAGTGAATTAGAGTGGGTGTGTTAACACATTCACACAGAGTTGCCACAGTGTAAATGTAAATGAAGAGTGACCAAGCATGTTATCAGGGGATTTGATCTCGTTAAATGGCACATTTATTGTAATCTGTATGTTCTATTGGTTGCATATGTATACAGTATATATTTATATAACAATGAATATCAGTTAAAATGGATTTCTAAGGATGAGAGCATTCTTAACGGTCCCCTGGTGGCTTAGAGGTTTACGTTTTTAGAGTCTAGCTGGGGAGTTTTGTTGCTGATGTCATTCCCTCTGCCCTCATTTCCCATCTGTCTCTACTGTATCCTCTTCAATAAAGGCAAAAAATTCCAGCCCAAAAAATATAAAAAGTATATAGTATATTAAAAAAACATTGATAACATCATAATATCTAATGATCATATTTATGATATGGTAATGGAGATGATGATGAAGAAAAACTTGGTATTTTTTTTCCTTTTTTTCTTTTAATTTAATTTTTTCTTTTTCCTTTAGGATGTTCAGGATTGGATCATTATATATTAGTTATATATTAGTTTGTCCTAATTTTGACGATGAGAGAAACAGATTCATTCTACGATACTATAGGACTAGTCCAAGCACTGTTAAAGTTGAAAAATTATACTAAACATAACAGAATTAACCAATCTTGCTAAAGTTTGTAAAAATTATAATGGTTACTTTTAAGTAGCTATTGAATATTTACTGGAATGTGCTTGTTTTCTCAGTTGCATATTTATTTTTTGCATTACAATTTGCATTACAGTTAGTGACTTATCATTTTATTTCTCATTGTATTGTATTTTAGAGTTTGTAATTAGAGTATAACTTCAATTACCCAGGAATAAGTGTTGTTGTTCACTTAATTAATTTGTTTCTTTGTTTTCTTACATTTGTAACTATGTTCATACACCTCCCCAATAGGTAATAGTGGAACACAGAAAAGACTAAAGGCCTTATGATTATTTTTTTCATGAAAAGCCTATTTAGGGACAAGCATTACAAATAATCTTAGGCTATTAATGCTATATTTAGCATTTTCAGTGAGTATTCTACGCTTCTGCATCTGTCCCTATAAAAAGAAACAGTCTGTGGTGTTTTATACCTGATATAAGCAGAACTGGCTCCACCCAAAAACAGTGTAGGTCCCTCATAGATGGTGTTAAAGCTGGGGAAGCTCATTATGTCGTCAAGGTGCGCCGAGATGGCATCCAAGTTGACCCTCCAGGCATAGTGGCCGTTCTGCTCCACCAGGTTAGTCAGCAGGAACTGACGCACCGAGCGCTCCTGAGGGAGGGAAGAACAATTAATGGCAAGACTGACTTAAAAGCAAACTTCATTTTTAGGTTCAGAGTTTGAGTTTAAATAAGCTATAATCAATATGTTTATAGTAACAATGGATCACGTTACTACTTGTATGTGAAGGGAGTTGCTTGAAGTGATGAACCAATAGGGAATTATCCCCCGATTTTGCACTGCAGCAGGAAGCTGTTTTCAGCAAAAAAAGCTCTAAAAACTGATGGTACGCTACCTGCTCAGCACCAAACAACAGACAGAAACAGTTAGTGACAAGCTAATGAACATAATTTAGCATGTAGCTTCTAAAGAGCCAGATATTCCATCAGGAGCTGGTAGAGACCAAAACCAGAGCTAAAAGAGAGTTAATAGTGGACTTACATTCACCAGGTGGCCTCAAACGCAACTCGAAATAAATGATATTATTATTCTGTATCTCCTGGATGTGTAAATAGGCAGCTGGTTGCTAACAAGTTCGCCATATCAACTTAATTAAGTGATAATATGTATGTGTTGTGGTCACAACTTGTTTCAGTTATTGCAGGTTTAAATAACAGATACAGGAAACTACTTGACAAGAAAGATAAAGTGCACTCCTGACAAACTAACATCCCAAGTTTAAATGATTGAAGAACAGCTGACATATATTTCAAACACTGAATAGGGTGAAATCAAAAAGGAGTCCTGACCTTGACCAAACTGCGCAGCTGATCCTCAGCCATCCGCCTGGCGGTGGACCGTGGGATGTCACTGGAGATCTTCACGTCCTGCATGGCCTGGATGTAATAGCGGAAGTTGGTGCGTGTGGTGGTCTGGGCTGGACTGATGTCCACTACCACCAGCCTCTCCACTAATCCAGACTACAAACAGAGACAGATAGATTGATGTAAACAGGAAGGAAAAGAGAGAAACAAAAAGATGTCATTGGGGGAAAACCAATAAATGGAAACAGGGCAGATAGGTGTGGCACGAACACAATAGGAGGATTATTAAGCTCAGAGAGGACAGGGATGTACAGTGAGAAAGGTCAGGTGACATCCAGCGAGGGGACTGCAGCATCACGATAAACTCATGGTGACATTTCTCTACTGCTTACCTGCGTCAGGGCGGTCATCATGGCCGTTTTCCCTCCCATGCTGTGGCCGACGAGGACACACTTCTCGATGCGCAGCTGGGCGAGGAGGTGTTTCAAGTCATCGGTCATCGCTTCATAGGTCAGCGCCGAGCTGTGAGGGCTGTTGCCATGGTTACGGGCATCTACAGTCAGCACCTAACTGGACAAAGGACAGTTAGGACACTTGGAATGGGGGGAAAGAGGCAACAGAGCAGAAACCAAAAAACTTTTATGTCAGCTGTTTCCTTTTTCTTTTTTTTTGTGGACAGCACAAACAAAGGCTGGATTGTGCACATGAGGTGATGAGTTTCTTCAAGCAAGCCAAAGAGCAGATTATCTATCAGTATTTATTACAACAGTACAGACTGCTGAGGGGTTGTATCAAATGACTGGCAGCACACTGGTTGATTGTACATTCCCATGCCTTATTTTATAAGAGGGCTAGTGTCAGGCTGCTGAGAACAAACACAAACACATAAAGATGAATTGTTTTTGATGTAACAACAGACAGGTGTGATGTCTTCATCACTGCATTACCTTACGGCCTGTGCGCTGCACCAAGGACTTGGCTATTGAGTGGAAGTTAGATTTGCTGCCAAAAAGGCCATGGAGAAACACCAGGGGAGTGCTCTCTCCCTTCCCATCAAAGACATCATAGCTCAAGTTGACTGGGCTGGGGGGAAAAAACATCCATGTTGATTAGTTACAATCTCCCTGGTTACGTCTGTGGTGAGAATTAAGTCACAACTTAAGGCAAGAACAGTGATAAATCTAAGTAATAAAACTCTGCAAACTGAAGAAGCTTTCAGGGAGTGGAAATTCTGAATTGCTTCAGCTTGCAGAGCATCTTGTTTTCCTAATTTGACCTCTGTCCCATTCAAACAGGATATCAGTGGATATTATTCAAAGAGAACCAATGCAATGACAGCATTGTTCAATGATTTGTGACTTATTTGGTTTGAACTGTTTTGCTTCCACCTACTGGTACAACATTAGGTAACAATACAGGTACAGGTACATTGTTCTTTTTATAAGTTTAGGTATTCTTTTATATACAAACACAACATTTCACTTGCCATTTATTGTTATATGCATGTGTAAATTGGAAAAGATCATTTTCTTTTATTGAGATTTTAAATGTTTGACCTCTTTCCCACCACAGATGTCAATGTAACAGTATACAGGGAGAGGACACAATCACATAACCACCTATACAACTAACAAATATTTCCACTACGAATTCATCTGTTAATTAATTTGATAATTCCTAATGTATTCAGTGTATACAATGCGACAAAATAGTGAAAAATGCATCTTTAAATTACTTATTTTGTTCGACCAGGCGTCCAAAACACAGAGATAATTAATTTACAATAATATAAAACAAAGAAAAACACAAAATCTTCACAGCAGCAAACATTTGGCATATTTGCTTCATAAATGACTTAAAAGATTAATCTGCTGTCAAAGTTTTATTTTCTGTAATTGATAAATCAATGAATGGTTTCAGCACTAAACTCTATGATGATCTTTAAGGGCCCTGTGTTTTGTGGTGTGTTGTATTGCACTACAGGTGTATCTAATATTCTCTTATCTCTGCATTAATTGAACAATGTACTCTTCACAGGTTCAGTTAATATATTGGATTGCATTAGCTTGTGCAGATGCCCAACCTCAGTATGTAGCTGCCTACATCGTATACACTCTGTTGCCTGTTTACTGTTCACACGAGCTAAATCTAATGCAACCAACTACAACAGCCGATCAATAAATCTTACCTTCATGCTGAGAGGTGTTTCTAATACTGTGTCTACCACTGATTAAAATGGGGTGGACAAAATATTAGACACACCTCTCAATCTAAAATTAAATTGAAACAAAAAAAAAAAAACCCTCTCTAAACCAGCTTAAACAAAAACTGAACAGTAACATCCATGATTCAGGATTTATCACGGCGTTGATTTTAGCGAGCTGGGCTTAATGTTACCTAATGAACTGGTAACGTACATGTAGCATAGCACACCGTATACCAAATATACACGACAGCAATTGTTGTTTTATTTAACGTTAACTATATAACGGAATAAAACAAAGCCAGACAGATATCTAAAATCATCTCTGTAGCTGTGACAGTAGCTCAACTGCAAGTTACCCCTCTTGCTAACAAGACGTCTGAATGTCATTTATGTAAACTGTTTAAAGTAAACCGTTAATAAAGACGCACAGACGCGACGCGGCGACAGATACTAACAGTCGAGTAACTGGCTGCTTTTAAAGACATAGATCGGGCTGTCGCGTTCACCCAGACCCGCCGCACCACGCCACAGCTCAGGCAGGCAGAGGGCATCAGTTAGCCGGGGAGCTAGCAGGGATACCTGGATGAGCTGGCTGTCCGGGAGGGAGCCGACCCGCACACATCCTGCTGCCCGGGGAACAAACGACGCGAAGGCCGGCCGCTCAGCAGTCCTCTCTGGATCAGGCGACACAAAGCACTCATGGCAGCATATGCTCCGTTACCGGGAGGTCGACAAACAGCATGTGCGTTTCAAATCGCCCACAGCGACAGCAGAGATACAGCGAGTGATCCTGCAGCAGCCCCGGAGGTCGAGATGGATGGGAGTTTCAGTCTGTCAACAGCTGATGGTGCGTCATGACGTAGGACGCACAAACGTGCTGGCCGTTCCCCGAGTTTTGTCTTCAGGCTCCGTAAAACTGCGTTAATCCCGATTTGGGACGATTGCAGCCAAGAAGAACGTGAACTTGAACATGAAACATATTTTTCTTTTTCCTACTGTGATTTGGTATGAATATTTTGTTTGATCCTTCAGTCTAAGGGTATACATTTGCACCCACTTAATGAAATGTCTGTCAAAGCTGGTGTATTCAAGGAAAAAAACACATTTATTTGATGTTAAATAAAAGATTTTGTTACCTGCATGTATATTAAGAGCAAGCCCCAAATTAAGTCTTTAAAGCTGGGGTAGGCAGAATCTGTGCAACCTGTGCAAACCTCTCTGCTGCCTCTTATCACTCCGCTAAGCCGGTCCCACCAAACCCACAACTTCTACTGGCAGCAGAAGGAGTCGGTTCACCAGTGAAACTGTATCCCTCGTAGGGCTCGCTCTCCACAGCGTGAGCCTCACCGAGACCGCGGTCCCTCCCGCCATGACTTGTTTTCTCAAAGACGCCCCTCCAGCGCCCCAAGGCTTCAGAGACAGCTAGGTGTTGTTTTGTACTATATGCTGTAGGCAAAGGAGGTGTTGGAAATTTATCACAAGTTTCAGGATTTTCCTCCACTGAATCAGGCTTTCACCGTCTGAAGGGACGTGTACACACATCTGCTCTTGTAGCTTAGCCAATACGAACACACATCTCTCTGAAATAACCTGACTGGCTAAAGTCTACCGTCACGGGATAGATTTTCTGAAGCCTGAAAACAGAGGAAAGGGGGGGGGCTGAAATGGAGGTCTGCTCTCAGACCACTTGAATTACAATATGCTGCACGGTTAATGTGGCATTTATGCTGTGCAATGACGCCAAAAGAAAACTGCCTACCCCAGCTTTAAATGTTGAAGGTTAAAAAGCCCAGACTCTTATTTGCTTGCTTTATTTATATTGTTTAAAACAATCCTAGACTTGTGTTTACTTTTCTTGATTTTTTTTCCAAATTAATGTACTGTTCAACATGATTGTAGTCTCTAAACACACTGTTTCTGTCTTAAGTTTAAGCACTTTGCATTTGGCCAAATGCAAAGCCACAAGGTGGCGCCACAGTGTCACAATGTGGGCTACACCTTCTCACCCCCAGTAAAATTTCCTTACTGCACTGCATAGAGCTGGTTCCTGTTAGAGCAGCTTACAGTAAATTATCAGGTAATTCATTGTCTTGTATGGACTTTTGTAGAACACACACAAGTCTGTAGGGATCAAACCTGTGACCTGTCACCAGGCTGCTCTGTCAGCTCAGAAAAAGCTAAAACAACATGTGTTATGTTGGGGACTACTGCTACATTGTAAATTGTTTTCCAGTGTACAACAGAAAGGTTTACTAATGTGTATTTTGCTACTTTCTGTATTTATTCTGTTACAGTGCTTCTGTGGAACAGTGTTATGCCTTATGAAGTGTTCTTTGACAAGTAGGGTGTGTTACTAAAATGATGATATTTGCTTAAGTACCTTTTATCGGCATGAATTTTCAGTGGTTTATTCTACTTTGCCTGGTCTCAACACCTCATTTTTCAGTTTGCAGGTTCAAGTGTATGAGTTTGAATGATTTGTTGGTTATACGTTCTGAAACCCTGAGACTAAGGAGCTGATAGTGGACTTTGGGAAGAAGCAGGAGAAGAATTACCATCCCCTCAGGATTAACGGGGCCCCCGGGTGGACAGCTTCAGATTTCTCGGTGTCTGCATCACAGAGGACTTACCATGGTCCTCTCGCATCGACACCTTAGTGAAGAAAGCCTGTCAGCGTCTCTACCACCTCAGACGCCTAAGAGACTTCAGGCTACCCCTCAAAAGACTTTCTATACCTGCACCATAGAGAGCGTCCTGACAGGCAGTGATGCTGCTTGTCAGGACGCTGATGGCCAAAACAGAGAGGATGAGGAGGAGGTTCTTGTCTCAGGCCATTCGGGTCCTGAACCAGTGACTTTACACACACACACACATATAACTGCCATACATCACTGTCATACTGATGTCAACTTATATTGCATGCGGTGCTTTTTGAAAGGATTGAAAATCTTTACTAATTATATTGTTCATTGTTCCACTGTTTTTTTTACTCTATTTTATATATTTCTATTTTATTTCATCTATTTGCTAGAGTCTTTTCTATTCTATTGTTAGACTCAGCTTTATGTTATTTATCTATTTCTTGGACTTGTTCTTGAGCTAGGCACCTAAGAATTTCACTATACGTTGTATGATGTGACAATAAAACTTGATTTGATTTGATTTGAACATAACACATACAGATATAACTCAATATGTAGAGCATCTTAATGAATTCTAAATATATAAAATAAAGTCTTACAGGCACAATAGTCCCAAAGGAGCTTAGCCAGGTATAAGGCTACAAGGAAATGTATTTACAGGTGCTCTTCATCTCACACTGTACACATCAGTGCTGTAAACTATATGTCGGTTTGTTGTCCTGTTACAACTCTCTCTCTCTCTGTCCTGTCTAGTTTCTCACCATCACTCTGGTTTGTTTTGTGATCACTACAGTTTATTTTTGTCCTTATGTCCGTGGCTCCTGTCATGTACAGGAACATAAAAAGTCTAAAGGCTTGGAGAACCTAGCCTCCCTTACTGTGTCTCCAAACATTCATTGCTATGGGAGACGTGTCTGCTGGGATAAAGCACGCTGTGAGCTGTCACCATAGTGATGGCATGAGACAGAGGCCCGGGGGAGGACATGGTTCAGACCCAACTGAGAGAAGAAATGGGAACTGGCAGATGAGTGTGCTTTTTTTTTTTTTTTATTCTATTGAACACTGTGTCAATTGACTACCAAACTTAAAATGAAGGATTCAGATTTTTGGCAAACTTGCTGTTGCTCTTCCTACATGGTATATTATCTATTTTGAATTGAGATGTCGACAGAAAACTTTAACCATTATTCTCATAAACTTGTTCTTTCTTGTTCTGTTCTTTATTATAATTGTGCAGCACTTTGGCCAACTACGGTTGTTTTTTAAATGTGCTATATAAATAAAATAATAAATAATAAACTGAAGGATCAAGTGTTCCTTTACAGGCTGAGAAAATCTTCCTACTTCTTAAGCTAAATAAACTATTTTAAAAAACCTTATTAACTGGAAACTGTTTTTCTGAGCTCATGAAAAGTCACAGGGCAGTGATGCTACAAACGTGATGATCTTATAGAATATGATGCATCGCTGTAGATTAAACTATCCAACAGTATATAAAGTCGTTAAAATGAGCGCAACCTTAAACATCTACAGCAGTAAACATACAAGTTTTCAGTGCTCTACTCGTCTTCGTCGTCGCCAACTTATGACTTACCACAAGAGCATGTGATAAGATAAATGGCCGACTTAGTGTGATATGAAATAAGTCCATACACATTAATGCAGCAGTAATATTAATCCAAAAACGTCATATATAATATTAAAACACCATTTTTCTGCATAATGAGTACTTCTACGATACTTTAAGTACATTTTGCTTATAATACTTACAGACTTTTACTTAAGTAAGGTTCTGCATGCAGGACTTTTAGTATTTTCACAGTGTGGTATTGATACTTTTACTTTAGTAAAGGATCTGAATACTTCTTCCACCACTGTAAATTTTCCAAGGCATCATCATTTAGTAACAGCAATGGAGCTTAGCTCACACAACTGTTTCAGCTGAAGATAAGTCACTAAACTGTCACATAAAGCAAAATGTTATTTGCCCACAGCAAAAGATTAGCTGCTGTCACATATGAAAATGAATGCAGACAAGCCGAAGCAGTCGACCCACAACTGTATTTTAAATTTCATGCAGAATGTCCTCTCATGATATCAGCCATATTAATCAAATTTCTGCTGATTTACAATACAAGAGACCTTATACTTCTGCTTCACTGATACTTCTGCTTTCACTGGTGCACTATGCTCTGCCCATCTTATATGTTTTTATTTAGACATATTCAAGCGGTTAACTCAGGCTTAATGTTGATTTATTCATAGAAAGAGGTTTAGATATTGATAATAAAAGTCAGACTCCACCATTGTTTATGATGCACATGTGCAGAACATTTATATCCCGCTCTTCACATATAATAACAACATGAGTTTTGGCCGTACTGTTTTAAAAGATTGCAAACATTTCCACATTCATAAGTCAACGGCACTTTTAATTTGTACATTGTGCCTTTTTTTGCAGTCACAGTCTGTCTATTTTGTCTTTTAAAATGTAAAAATATGATATATACAGTACATAAAGAAAAGTTTCCTGGAAAGCTCTTTATTTATACACCTTATGACATAAATGGTGATACAAAAATATTTCTGTCCAGTTACTCGCTACTTCAGTCTTTCACAACTTCAATTTATCTGTATTTACAGATAGTTTGACAACTCATTAAGCCATAAAACACAGCTCAAAGCTCCCTGATAAGAGCTGCAGAATTATCAGGATACTCTGGGAGAGGAAAGGAATGTTCTCTGTTCAAAGAAAAGTGTCAGAAGTCAGAAAACAGAAGTCAGTGCACAACAACAAACATCCTGACAGACATCATTTCATACTAGTACATGCATATACTACAGCCCTTGCTGTCAACATCTAGGATCACAGAGTCAAAGTCTCGTTTATCTGTACCACTAGCAAAACAATCACAGGAGACCTCTGCAGAGGGCACGGTCACTCTGATTGCTGTGGTGCCTTTTTTATTTTACGTTCTTTAACATTTGTTATCTGTGGAAGCTCAGGTCATGTTCATGTTTTTGGCTCTGGTGCTGGATATCTGATATTCACTGAGTAATCTGGAGGTGGAAAAATTACTGAAGGTTTGACTCTGACAGAACACAGCATGTGTCAATCTTCCAAATGACCAGAGTATGACCTGTATCCTCAAAGTCGAAAATTTACTGCAAAGTTACTTTACAAACGCATACACAAAATAAAGAGTATATAAAGTATTTTCTATCACTAAAGCAACATTATATGTAAAAGATAAAATAATAAATCCTGCTGTATGTTTTTGGATTTTTCTGCTGAGGATTAAAGCTGGGGTAGGCAAAATCTGTGCAACCTAGGCAAAACCTTCCGCCTCTCTCTCTGCTGCCTCGTATCACTCCGCTAAGCCCCTCCCACCAAACCCACAAATTTGACCGGCAGCAGAAGGAGTCGGTTCCCCAGTGAAACTGTATCCCTGGTAGGGCTCGCTCTCCACGGCGTGAGCCTCACCGAGACCGCGGTCCTTCCCGCCATGACTTGTTTTCTCAAAGATGCCCCTCCAGCACTTCGTGGCTGCAGAGCAGAGCGCCCCAGGCTTCAGAGGCAGCTGCAACGCCGTCCAGCAGCGGGAAGAGAGGCTAGTACACTACACACACACACACCACTGTCCCCCGTCAAAAGTTATTCCCCACTGTTTGTCATCATTTCTCTTTGTCACTTGTCATTACGAGCGCCATGGCATTGGACATAATGAGCCTGAAGCTCCGTGTGGAGCCGGGACCTATACACCGCTGTAGGCAAAGGAGGTGTTGGAAATTTATCACAAGTTTCAGGATTTTCGGCAGGATTTTCACCATTCAATCAGGCTTTCACCGTCTGAATGGACGTGCACACACATCTGCTCTTGTAGCTTAGCCAATACGAACGCACAGTCTCTCTGAAATAACCTGTGATTGGCCAAAGTCTACCGTCACGGGCTAGATTTTCTAAAGTCTGAAAACAGAGGCAAGATTATGGCATTTTGCCCAATTACACCAAAAGACAACTGCCTACCCAACCTTCAACTGATTAAGAAAAAACCTCAAACAAAATTTGTGTTTTTATTGCATTTTTGCTCATCTTGTTAATTTCTTCATCAACTTGCACCTTGTGTGGTCGTACCGCCTAATCACGTCTCTTCTGAGTCCTTTCAGCTTTGTAATAAACAATAATATGTCTAAAATACAACATATTTCCTGACACACGCCTGCTGAAGTGTTTGCAACTGATTTTATGAGTTTATCGGCTTTACCCAGCGTTACAGTCCATCAGTCAGTGAGGTTAAACAATCAGTGATAACCTGAGCTAATACTTTCTTCTGAGTCTCTATCAGGTACCTGTTGGACTTTGCTGCTCAGTCATCATCTTGTTTGTGAGAAATCTGCTACCTGTCAACTTCACGTGTCCCTGCTGGAAACAGAAGTTGACATTCAAGTGTGCTACGAATGACATTTGTGAAGTCTGAAAGAACAATGGCCTTTATTCTCCGTACTTCCTTGCCATAACACAGTTCTGACCTTTTCTCTTTTTTTTTTGGGCCCTGTCATGCTACTCTAGTTCTCACTTTGTTCACTTCATAGTAATCTAGCTGATTCACTTCACATTGAGATACTCCAATGCAGTGATAACAATGATTCATTCCTTGTTTTATTTCTTCTTCTTTTTTCTTTCTATTTGAGTTTTGGAATGTATGCTACAGTACATTAAAGGCACCCTGTGGAGTTTGTGACCACTAGTAGCGCTATGGAGCAGTGTTTTTACAAGTGGGTCCCCGTTTTGTTTGTATCGTGCACGCCCATGAGCATGCAGGTAACATAATACATGAATATAGCTAGTTTGTGAACAATGAAGCATATCTGTTAGTACTGTACGCTGCCATACAATAAACGCTGCAACTAATGACTATTTTCATTACTGATTTGATCTATTTTTTCTTTTCTATTTGAGAAAAATGTCCGTCCCAGTTTCCCAGAGCTCAAGGCAACGTCTTCAGATGACTTGTTTAGTGCGACCAGTAGAGCCATAACCCAAAGGTATTTAATTTATGATGAAATAAAACAAAGAAAAGCAGCAATGCAGCAATTTGTATCTCTGTCTTCTCTATGATGCATTTCTCCCCGTGTGATTGTTTTGTGTCAGTGCACACTGGTCTACAAAGAAGTTCTTTATCCACGATTCAGAGGAACTGACACCAAAACCTGATATTCACCAGTTGTCCATGTAGATAACAAACAATCACACCGCCTAAAGACAACCCTACTGAAAGAATGCAAGATGTATGTCAAGCTGCTGGGTTTTTTTAGGTTGGGCAATTTGCTGAAACACTTTTTCTCACTCACACAGACAAAGAGACATACTGTAATAATTAACTCCAGACCTGAACTGCAATTAGATGATTTATTCTCAGTTAGTGCACTGTGTTAGCAAAAAACTAATTGTCACACTTGTTGGCATTTTTCTGTTGAATTGGTCAAATTCCACTTACTGACCCACTTCGATCATGGTCTTTTGAGATTACAGGGGTATGGCAAGGTGAGTGAGTGCGTGTGTGCATGTGTGTGTGTGTGTGTGTGTGACTGATTGGTAAAACCTGATGGCAGAGAACATGCTCAGCGAGTGTAGCAGGGGCGTTTCAAGGCTGATAAAGTACCTTTGGTTCTATTTTCTACAGATAAGGCTGTAAAATGTTGTGACTCAGTGGTTTAAAACCCCTCATGTGACTCTGACATTTCCTGACTCTGCATTAACAAGATTGATGTTGATTAGTTAGCTCAGCCTCATCTGTTTTTTTAGTACATGTTGTACCCAACAACAAAATGGTGCTTTAATTCTGAACATTGATTATTTACAATATTTATTTATTATTTTCATCTAGAAGTTACAAGCAAAAACATGTGACATTTACATTACACACTGGTACATTAGAAGTTCAATGTGCTGCTCTCTTCTACTGTTTTCTTGAAATTCTCATCATGTTGACAGCTGCTGCTCATCACATCCTGTTCAACAGCCTGTTAACATACATTTTATAAACCAAGAGTTAAACACTAGTTAATTAAATATTCTATATGTGGCTTTTTGTCAAATCTGTTGGGACGATTGTTGGAAAAGTTCACATCTCAGGTGTCAACATAATGTATCTTAAATGTAGTTAAAATGACCAATAAGTATTCAGGACAAACTCTTACTTGTGTGAATAATATACACAAAGTCAGTGTGTGGAATAGAGAAGAAAATCTTTGTATTACAAAGGATAAAAACTGAGATGGGCAGGGTGACCTTTATTTACAGGACAAATAACAATGGAACTCACTACAATAATGTGTTTGTACAGTGGTACAAGTGGTAATACACGTTTCTCAGAACTGAGTTCCCTTTTTCAAAACTTTTCAACACAACAGACCACATATTTCAAAATTCATTGACTGTTTTCTCACTCAAACTCAACCACCACCAAAACTCTGTGTATTTACACTCCATTTTGCACACGTTTATATACTACTGTCAAAACTGTTTACGTTCAAATTCCAACATCACAAAATTACTGTAAATTAGACTGCAATTAATTACATTCTGCTAAATCTACATCCAAAAAATAAAAACGCATAAACTCTGTATTGGGACCTACAATGTTTTCATTCCTTGATGACCTGTATGAAAGACTTGTGCCAGGTGAGAACTCTTCCAGTCACTGAATGGTTTACAGCCCACATTACTCTCCATTCCTCAACCCCATGGAGGAATTCTTTTCCTCGTGGAGCTTGAAAGTTTATGACCACGTGATCAGATGTCCCTTTTTGATGCAATGAATGCTGGATGCCTGGACATGCAGAAGATTGCCAGGGATGGATCAGCCATGCAAAAAGATTCTCTCCCAGGTGTGTTGCAAGAGAGGACGTATCCTATCCTATACATGTATGTATAGTGAATATGTATAGTTTTGTATTGCATTACTGGATTACTTTAGTTTCATTTTGAGTCTGCTGTATTCAACCTCTATTTAAACATAGTAGTCATATGACGAACATTAAGATACATATTAGAAGGATAAAAATGGCAAAAGGACAAAACAGGACATCAAACCAGCAATAAATAGGTTGATTACATTTTATACAACAATATGGGGTTAAGGCCTAAAAATCAGTCACTCAGATGTAATCTTTACAGGTACATTTATAGTTAATGGTGGAACAATTCAAACTAGGCCACATCAGCCAATTAAATCAGTGGATCCAGTTTCAGATCCTGCTGCAGTTTGTTTCATCTTTTACTAAGTTTTGAATTTGGAAACCTTCAGAACTCCCTATTCTGCAGAACACATACAGGATACATACAGTAGGCTGTTTTATAAATGTACAGTATGAGTCTCTTCTAACTGATGGAGAGGGTCAATAAACTCCTAAAGCGTCGCTTGTTATGGATCTCAAAGAGCTATTGAACGATATAAAACATCTATTGACTAAAGTGTCGATGGTGGAGCATGCACGTAAACAATACTGGCATAGTCAAGTAGAGACAAGATTGTCAGCTGGACTGATTGTTGCCTAACTCAACGAGAGAAACCGTTTTTGTGTCTGTACAGAAAGTTTTGCTTTTGTTTAAGTTTTTTTGTAAGTTAAACAAAAGTTTTACAAGTGTGACTGAAACACAGCATTGATGCAAAACTGAGATCACCAGGATATTAGATATGTTTTTTCAGTCTGTTTTTTTTTTTTTTTTTTAACTTCCTCCTGATATGTTACTGGAGCTGCAGTGATGGCTTTATATCTGTACCTGTTCTCTCTTTCCTTTCATTTCCTTTCCCCATAATATAGCCATAATATATTGTACCTACTGTCCCTACCACACCTAAGCATTATTTAACTCTGGCTAAACTGACTGCTGGCTAAATAAAGAAACCCAACTCCCAAAGCCCAACCCAACTTTTTAAACTATTTGATTTGGATTCATCCTTGTTTGTTTTGGTAGCATATGCTTTGTTTTGTCCCTTCTTTTAGCGCCCTAAAAAGGGTTAAACAGTCTTTCTTGAGCAAAGAGGAAGAAAAAAAAACATATTACTGTTAATATGACCTTTATTAAAATCTTCAACACATTTCAAGCACTACTATAAAACATTTAACAAAGCATTTTATTTTATAAATCAGCTCTTTTAACAATGAGCAACACCAAAGTTAGAAATGATGTTAAACTTTGAACACAACATCTTATATGAAAGTCATGGAGATTAATAGTGAAATATTTCATTTCTACACACAAAACACATCCTGCTGATCTGGAAACAAACATCCTAAAACAGCTATAGTCATGTTCCCTCAAGGTGTCTCTCACATACACACACACACACACACACACACACACACAAAAGAGGTCTTTTGGCTCTTTGTTTGACATACAGAGGACCATACAGGCTGTTAGATTGATATAAAAGGTACAAAACTGTTTGAAACTAAGACACAAAACAAATCTATTTGAAACACAGACACACAGTGAAATATGTGGTGTTATTCAAATACATTTATTTTACAGAAATATAAAATAAACACATATAGACACATAAAAAGTCAGACTTTGTGTGTCAACTGAAACAGTCTCTTCTGTCCTCAAACAGTGAAACTGTGAGGAGGAAGATAAAGTTGTTTCCTGGGGCCTTATCATGGATCCATCTTTAGTTTCAGTCTCAGCAGAAACTCTCCTAAGCAAATATTACATGCAAAACACACACACATGCACACATGCACGCACGCACTCACGCACTCACACAATGAACAATCACACAACCAAATCCATGTAAAATGAGAGCAGGCTCTTCCTTTTCATTGTCAGTGGAATGACATGAAGCATTTTAAGTTGAAGTTTCAGTGAAACATGACACCAGCAGGCCAACAGCTAATGATAGAGCGACACACAAAACAAACAAGTAGCAGGTGTTTTCAGATTCACATAATGCTACAGAAGTTTTAGAATAAATACAACATATACTCAGAGAGATGCAGTTTAACATTTCAAAAGAATAAAATTATGTTTTACTAGAAAACAGGCTCATGGTCATATTCTGAAAAGGAGAGCCTCTTTAACAAGACACACCTTCTGGATTATAGCAGAGCAAATTTGTTAAAATTATTTAAATGAACATGTCATCAGAAAGATCAATATTTGTACATCTTCATCTCGGAGTCATTTCGTGGGCTTTACCCTGTGGTTTTAGACAGCAAAAAATGACACACACAAAAACACTCATTCAACAATAATTTTCAGTGTATCCTACTGTCCAAATCAATTTGTCAGACACTCCAGGGCCATTCAAACATAGTCTTTCCTGTCATACCCTCCACCTACACTGGTGCTGCGCGGGGCGGTGTAGGCCATCCGGGGTGGCTTATACTTCTTCTCTTTTGGCGGGCAGCTGCTGCACAGCAGTGCCCCAGCAATCAGGAGCAGGGCGGCTGCTCCCCAGCCAATGTAGAGCGATGCCCCAATCTCCCTTCTCTGCGCGTCGGTCAGAAGGGGGTTGTAGAAGTCCCGGATGATGACGCTGGCGGTCCAGGAGACGGGGATGAGGACCAAAAGGCCGGCGAGGATGAAGAAGATCCCAGAGATGATCATCACTTTGGCCTTGGACGGCTCGTCTTCGATGCAGTTGGTGCACTTGGCGCCGACGATGGAGATCAAGACCCCCAGCACCCCGAGTATGATGGCAACGACGGTCATCGCTCTGGAGGCCTGCAGCTCAGGAGCCAAGGCCAGCAACGAGTCGTAGACCTTGCACTGCATCTGGCCTGTGCTCTGGGTGACACAGTTCATCCATAAACCCTCCCAGATGGTCTGAGCCGTGACGATGTTGGCTCCGATGAAGGCCGTCACCCTCCACATTGGCAGGGCACATGTCACTATTGCAATGATAAATCCAAGGAATCCAAGGGCAATGCCCACAATCTCCATGCCCATCGACATGTTGGCTCTTTGTCTGATGACAGACCAAAACTTAAAGAGTGAGTTCACGGAAAATAAAACCCTTCAGATTGCAGTTAAGAGTTTCTTCCTCTGTTGTTCAGGTGTCCTTGAAAAGTGTGAGCACCTGTTAGAGGGTGTGATGTAGCTATGAGAGGCTGCCACAGAAACAAGGGATCCTTTATACCTCAGGGGAGCAAGGAGGAGTCCCCTGGTGATGATGTCAGCAGGAGGCTGTCTTCACAAAACAAAAAAACCCACCACCTGCGCACATACAGTGGAGGAGGGAAGCTGGAAGCAGGGCGGGGGAGGAGGGATGTGATGGAGGTAGGGTGTGTCTGTCTGTCTGTGTGTGTGTGTGTGTGTGTGGTTGGTCACCGCTAAGATGGCTGTCTCTTGGCTTCCAAGAAAAATCAACACTTCAAAAAACACCTGATTTCTCCCAGGAGTGCCCTACCTGACGTGGGCGCGTGATGAGCAAATCCAAGCTGCAGTATAAAGTTGAGTAAACAAAGCCATTAAATGAGATCTGACCAGATACATCACTGATCGTCTTAGTGGAGGGGGAAGAAGGAGTTCTGTTTTAAATAAACTGCGTCAAAGTATGTAGTTCCTCAAACATAAATGCTGACTTACATACATGCGGTAGTTAACCACAGTGGAGAGCAGAGAGGTAGCTTCAGCCTCTGGCTACTTAGAAAGCTTGTTGCGAGAAAACATAGCACGCACACACACACACACTGGTGTAAACACACACTGAGGCTGTAAGTAGACTGCCCCGCTGATACTGTTGATCTTTCGTTGCTTCCTGGTTCCAGTCGTGTGGATTTCTTAGACAGTCGGGATTCGGTGTTAGCAAAACAATCCCAAAGCTCGGCTGGAAACCGGAATAACTGCACCCAGAGTAAACATGAGCAGAGAGAAAACATAACAGGCAGGTTCTCAAACGACACCTTTAGCATACAGATAGGGGGATCTTCTCAGTATCGGTTAAACTTTTCACTCTGACCAAACAATTTCTGTAGACACACGTGTGGTTGAGTATATTGTGTAAAAGGTTTCCCTGTGGCTCGCAGTATTATTTGAGCCCCTGTTGAAGATTAGTCAAACAAGCCAGAAAATTAGGATTTTTTTTCTTTTGTTCAAGAAAAATAAAATAGCACAACATTTGTTTTTAAAAGCAAAAGGAATGAGATAAGTGCAGTTTATCTGTATTTTACTGTAAAGGCGTTTAATTTGAGTTAAGAAGCTAGACTCACAATTTTTCTAACAGAAATTTCCTGGAAAAGTTGATGTAATTCTGTACTAATTGTAGGAATTTTTTCTTGAAAAAAGCTCCATCTAAACTGTAGTAAATATTCATTCATTGTTCATTTATTATCGGCAACTTTATTCTGAATATATGTTCAATTGTATGCTTGCCTGTAGACAACTCTCTATTTTCCCACTGATTAGTACAAATTTAGTCCTTTCCAGGAAATGTCTTGGAATTACTACAAAATACACCTAATTGCCTCTAACATAATTTTATTTTTTGTCATTATCAAGAGGACTACACAACACTGCAACTTTGATCTTTTTGGAGGGTTTTGGAAACTCACCTCCAAACCTAAATCTAAAAAAACTTCAAATATTGTTATATTTGAAGGGGCTAAGACTGCTCATCACCTATAGGTTTGAATAACAGGCCGATCCTATGTTTCTGTCATACACACAAACTCATGTTACAAAACAAATGTCCTCACATTATGAGTGTGGAGGCCAAAATAGTTGTCACAACAACACACATAAACAAACTACAGGGCTGAACAACAGGAAGGCTCTGTTTGTCGTTCCATTGTGAGCATCTTTAACAGTCAGTTTCTCGTGTTTATGTAATAACATCAGTTCATGCTTTACCACTGAGATAACAGCCATGACTTGTAGGCTACCTGTATCACTGCACCTGTGTTGACCAGTTGCCTGTGTTGCCAAAACAAGTGCAGAAGCATGAACACAAATGGAGCTGATGTTCCTGTCAATTAGTCAAGATATATTTCCCATATTAAACCATGTACGTTATTATTATAATGGAAGAACATATGCTAATACTAAGACACCCCTGTATGTGTTTAAATTATGGTCATCAATGGTGGAAAGTAACTAAGTACATTTACTCAAGTACTGTACTTTAGTACAATTTTGAGGTACTACTTGAGGTGTGTATTTCCATTTTCTGCTACTTTATACTTCTAATACACTACATTTCAGAGGGAAATATTGTACTTTTATTCCACTACATTTATTGGACAACTTTAGGGATTTTGCAGATTCAGATTAATAACATTATATATAATCAACTACTAAATTATGATGTATTATTATAGGTTAAGATAAGACTTTACTGATCATGGAGGTAAATTCACAAGCTACCCAGCAGTATATAAAATAATTCAAATCAGTCCATTAAAGTGATAATTATAATCCAATAATATGATATACACATTATTCTGAAATGGGCCATTCTGTATAATGAGAAGTTTTACTTTTGGTACTTTAAGTATATTTTGATGATAATACTTTTGTATTTTTACTTAAATAAAATTTTAAATACAGGACCTTTACTTGTAACAGTATTTCTACACTGTCGTATTTCTACTTTTACTTGAGTAAAAGTACTTCTTTCACCACTAGGCGTTACTATTTCATGGGGTCCCTTATGTTCAGAGGAGTCAAAAAATAAATAAATAAAATAAATAATAAATTATTTTTTTCCAGATGTTGAAAGTTTGGTTCAGTGTTGTTCAGAGGTGCAGAAATAGGTCATGTGTAGTAATGTTGTAGAATTAACAGGCTGCTTTTTGAACCTGAGCACACCTGTTGGAACACAGAGGGATCATTTGACTATACAAAACAGGAAATGGTTGGTATCTGTTGTTCAAACGTTGAGTCAGACACCAAACAGGAGGGACTTCCCATCACATCAGATTTCGGTCACATGAAACTCTGATGTACGTGGGGCAGGTGGCACTAAAATTATTTTAAATGAAAAACCCAAGAAGGTAATAACAAATACAGATCAGTTTTTGAACATTGTGCTCATGTTGTCTTAAACTTATTGTTCATCTTCTGATTTTACGTTAATTTATGTTCATTTGAATTTCCACTTTTATTTCTACAGTATATTGAATCAAAACCTAATCACTATTTACCATATGAGCCTTTTCCCTCAGGCCAAGTATTTAAACATTTTATGATCATCTTAATGATTGTTAAGTTTAACCAGGATGAATTAGGCCCACATAATGTTTCACTGTGAAAATCTTTATTACTTTCAATCATTTCATTAGATCCAAAAACAAAACATTTGCATTCATAAAGTTCTTCTTATACATTTTAATACAACTCCAATTTTCCTCAAAGTTTTGGCAAACACATACAATATTAATACAACTCAAGACATGTTAAATAAAAGCATCAACCTTTGTAGAAAATGTCTAAGCATGGACACATAATGCTCTGTGAAATGTGATAGAGGTGAAACAACTAAAATCACTCACATATCAATGACATATCCAAACCCAACCAAATGCTCATTTTACATAACTTCCCTCATTCTTTTTACAGTCCACTCCGCCATGTTGACCTTGCATTGGAGCCCAAAGTGAGCTCCATTTTGCTCGGCTGTGTAATGTTTCACATCTGTTGCTCAGCCTATGTCTGTATTTTGTAATAATGGCAAGAAAAATATTCCCCTAGAATTTTTTCATTACAGTCACAACAGTGTCCCTATTTGTTTTACAACAGTTGACAGTATGATATCTGATATGTCACTACTGATCAGCACAATGAGGAACGTTCACAACAAAAATGTTATAGGCACAAATAATAAATATATATATCGGATAAAGTCTCCTCACTGAACTGACCACATAGTCCATATCTTTGAACTTCTCCTCCATATTTGGTCACATCCTCTTAAATCTTATCCGCCGCTTGCTTTAGACCAATGGTTATTGTAAACAGTACCATCAAACATTTGTATAGAGCTTCCAAATCAATTTTTTAAAAGTATCAAAACCTATTTACACACATTTATGGTCCTAAATATCCATAAAAACCCAAAACACCTGGCTTGGGTCTTTTACTATTTTCTAGTGAACAATTGGTTCCAGTTAAACCAATGTAATTATTATTTAGCTACACATTTCCTGAAAATGTACAAGTAAGCATGATACATATGAAACTAGTAATAGTATTCTTCCTGATCCCTCCTCGGTCCTGTCCTCTTCCCTCACACGTAGTCCCTCTTGTTGTAGGAGCTTTGAGCGGTTGACCTCGGTGTGGCGGAGTACGCTATACGGCTCTGGGGGTGCACGCTGTACCTCGTTGGTTTCTCTTCCTGTGGAGGGCAGCTGCAGCAGAGGATGGATCCCCCAATCAGCAGCAGGGCTGCGGCGGCCCAGCCCAGATACAGTGCCGCCCCGATCTCCATCTTCTGACCCGAGGGGATGAGTGGACTGTAAAACTCAGTTATGATGGTGTGTGCTGACCAGGAAACGGGTACCAGCTGGGCCAGAGCTGCTGTGATGAACGCCCCTCCCGAAGAGGCCATCACCTTGGCTTTAACCCCATCATCCTCGATGCAGTTGGTGCACTTTGCTCCGACCATAGCGATGAGGAGGGCCACCACCCCCACGATGATGGAGACGACGGTGAGCGCCCTGGCGGCTTGCAGGTCCTGAGGTAGAGCCAGCATGGAGTCATAGACTTTACACTGCATCTGCCCCGTGCTCTGGAACACACAGCTCATCCACAGGCCCTCCCAGTACACCTGAGCTGTGACAATATTGGCGCCAATGAAGGCGGAAACCCTCCACATTGGCAAGGCGCAGCTGACCACACTCAGCACCCAGCCGAGCACTGACAGAATGACGCCGACCAGTTCAAGTCCTAAAGATACCATCGTGCACCCAGACAGGCGTCCCCTCTTTGGATCAAAAAGTATTTTATTTGTCCTTCTTCTCCTCTTTGTTCCTCTTTATTGGATTTTCTCTTTCTCCTGGTTTTCCTTTCTTCCCTTTCCCCCTTTTATTTTCCAGCAAATATCTGAAGACCTTCTTGATATTTGCTCCACTTAGTCGACCCTTCTCTCCACCAGGTATGCCTCCTCCTCAAGCTGTAGCTACTGCACCTGCTGCTGAAACCACGTGTCAATTTGTCACAGCGTGCTTCCTCCACAAACTCTCTGCTGCGTGTACGTGCAGATCTTGTTTTTCTGTGTGCTGCTGCTCTTAAGAAGTCGATGACCCTTATCTGTGTATCCTTTTATTACTAAGTGGTCAGGCCCTCCTAAGAAATGACATCACTCGCCAAACTAAGCCAATCAGGTGATTCCTGGGCATTGGCCTCATTTAACACCTGGGTGTGTTGGTGCTCTTTTGTATGCTTTTTCAAATGAGGAATATTTTTATGGTTTAACCTTTTGCCCATGGTAGCTCTGGGCGTGTTTGCTTTATTGCTGACAGGAGGTAATGAGTGGCCAAGGCAGAGCTTGTTATGTGGTTGAGAGGTGACCACATGAGACGGACTGTAACAGATATACAAACATGTATTTTTATAGCATGTGCATGTATCAAGTGTTGTGCGTATGTGTGTTTATGTATGTTTGCACAGAGTGTGATTGTGTTTGAGAGAGACAGGAAGAAAAAAATAGAACTTCAGCACATATTAAATCTTAGCAGGCTTTCTCTATCTGTCCTGTTAAATTATTTCTTTTTTTTTTCCCGTTTTGTTGTGACGTGCCACGTTTTTATAGCCTTGAATAAAACATATGACATTTTTTATAGCAGGAACTGTTGCATTTTCACTGGGTCACACATCGATGGGTAATCATACAATAATTTGAGTTAATGATAAACTAGAAATGCTAAGAATACATTTAATAGGTATGTAACTATGACTTCTGTGAACCAACCAGCTTCAATATGGAGCAAACATTCTCTGTGTGCTTATGTTTGGGAGCATTTATGACACAAACTACAGTATATATGAACTTTTAAGCAAAAACTGTGATAAATACATAAAAGCTTAACTGAAACATGAGCCTCGTGAAAAGACCAAAACCAACAATGTGTTATTCTGTCTTTCGTTACCTTCTGTCTTCCCTCCCCTGTTTGTGGCATACAGTTCCAAGCCCATTGGTACGTACTGAAGATGTAAATCTTTAAAATAAGGGTCACAGATAGTGTTTTTTTTTTTTAAAGGCTCAGTAATTTACTATAACAGCTGGGCACTGTCATTTTTAGCAAACATAACTCAAACAGGACTAAAAAGTGCATTTGTTGGGGACTATTTTCAGCCACGGATTAATACACATTCGGTGCACTAGCGAGTATTTATGGCAGCACAGCAGTGTACGTGAGGTTGACTCAAAATTGGCTACATTGCCCATGTTCCTTGTAATGAAGGAACATGTCACCCAGTGCAATTGTGTGTATCCACAGGAATAATAAGGTACAAAAGGTACAATGCTGTTCAGTACTGCCACACATAAACTAACGGCTCCTCCTCCTAAGTTTTGGACGACCCTTGACAATAAGATAATGGTGACATGGATTCTGGTTGGTCGTTTAAACAACGTCTAGATTACTCTGTTAGTGTAGGTCAATGTGCCGTCTGTCTGCACAGACTTGTCTCAAGTTATCACTACAATGCCACTATCACATGCTGACACACTTACCTTGTATACGTGTACACATTATCACACTTCAATATTAGTCAAACACATACGCTAAAGAATGGCTAACCCAGTAATCACGATAAGATAAAGCCTGATAAAAGGCAATTAATTGAGATTATTTTATGAAGGAAGTAAACAATCCAACAACTGAAATCATATCTGACTGCCAATGCTATCAAATTCTTTGTTTGCATGCTCAAACAAGAAACATTTGATGGTGGAGTCGCTGCTTGACAGCACTATACGATGTGTTCTCCAGCAGGCTGATATATAATTGTCTTATAAGATCGTCTTATTTTTTATTTGCACACAGGAAAAGTAGCATTCATTTGGAGTTGTGTTTCTTCACCACCTGACAAATTTAAGTCCTTTTAGCTCTTTTTTGGTTTCCACCAGCTCCTGAGGAAAATATCTGGCTCTTTAGCTGCTAAATGCTCCGCTACCTTTACCAGCTAGTCAACTGTGCCAACTGTGTCTGCCTGCTGTTTGGTGCTGAGCAGGTAGTGTACAGTGGGTTTTATCAAAGATTTTTCACTGAAAACAGCTGCTGCTGGCAATTGATGGAAAGGAGTCAGAACAAATATTTCTTTCAAACATTTGTTTGATTTGTAAAAACAAAACAATCGGCTAAAAGAGGCTACAATGCTCAGTAGATTTGAGGAGTCATAAGTGACCATTCAACCTTTCTGTCAATGGTTGCCACCCAAGCAGGAGGGAGAGGACCCAAACGCAGACTGGTGCAGATGAATGAGGTTTTATTAAAGAAGAAAAACGCTTACATGCAGATCTGTGGAACAGAAACAACAGGACAGACACCAGGAACTCTGGGAACCACAGAAACCGACACACAAGGACAGACAACTAACAATAACCCAGCGAGGAACAAAGGAAAGGGACCGGTATATATAGAAGAAAGACAAACGAGCGAACCAGAAACAGGTGAGTAACAAGACACAGGTGTGGGGAAAGAAACACAAGGACAGGAAGTAAATAACACACAAGAGACAAGACCTGGGAACTTCAAAATAAAACAGGAAACAAGACTAAAAGCACACAGAGTCCAACAGAGTCCTGAGTGGATCATGACACTTTCACATTATATTAATATGAAAAAATACTGATTAGTGGGGCTTTAGGATTTTAAAATTTACATATAACAGCAGCAGTAATCAAAAAACCAATCAACACACAAGATAACAACAGGAGCAAAGTCACATTGCAGTGAGTTGAAAAACTAAAAAAATAAGAAAGCGCTAAAGGGAGTATCAAAAAATACTATGTATGAATAGTGCCACATGTAATACACATTAAAGGTACATAAAATTAGACAGAAATGCAGATAAAAATAATCTTAACACAACGTGTACAAGTTTGCAAAATGAGAGCCAAAATGCCTCAAATCTGAATTAAATTATTCATCGTATTTATATTGTCTGTTTTTCATTTTACATAATGAAACTTTCTGAATTGACTGCTGAACATTAAGCTCATTTTCATGTTACTGAAACAGCTCTTTGCTTATAAATACTGCCCACAGATATTTTTCCACGGAAGCATATTTGTGCATTCAGGGGAGTTTCACTGGACGGCTCTATCTCAACCAAGAGTTGATAAATGAGTTTCAGTTAGCAGAAGGATTTTCCTTTTCCCTGTTGTTTCCTTGTGTGCGTTGGTGGATTTGTGTGAGTGTAAACTCCTTCTCCTCTCTAGCTGCAGAGAAAACACACAAATAATCGATCATCAAATCCAACTGGGTGTATGGAGACAGTTTTTCAGAGGGCAACTGTATGAATAACAGGTAGGCCTATAAGTGCCAATGGAAATTCACATGTGCATGAGTCTGCAACTACTGCCAACACACTGATCACAGTAACCTAAATAAGGAGTGAAGACTGTTGTAAAAATATCCTTCCCGAGTGGAAGTACTGATACTGTCCTGCCAGAAGAGCTGTAAAAATACAGTAAAAGTACAATACATGTAGACATACTGTATTAGGATGTGTTATATTTGTGATGTCCGTCCATAACCCAAATATGGTCTCTGGAAAACTTTACTTGGGTGAAAAGTTTCTGTTTACACAGTTACAAGTTTCAGGTAACCAAGTGGTGCCAGCAGCAATTCCCATCTCAAGTGAATGCAGAATATTGTCACATGTAACACTAACAATGACTTGAGGTGTAAATTTTAGTTATTTTTTAGTTATTAGTTTAGTAAGTTATATCTTAACTCTACGTTGTAACTAACTTTTATGGTTCAACCCATTTCTACTCCTGCACTACGTTCAAACTAAGCCACATTAGAACTTACACATAGCTGGTGCTACAGGCGTCTTGCTACTTTAACTACAGCATTATTGAGACAGTTTAGTGTTCTAGTTAACTGAGCATGGTCAGTACATGTTTGCACAGGTTTCTTGCAGAACAAGATATGGTATATGGTTCTCCTGCATATAGACATAACAAATTATTCAAAACAACACTTCAGTCAAAACATGCTGAACACTTGACTGCTGTTGTTTTCTCAAACTTCACTTTTTTAATGTTTTTTTTAAATTTTTTTAAATTACATACATTTTGAAAGTCTGTAAAACTGTAAATGTGTTTTTACGTTGAAAAAATGTTTCTGTTTGCCAGAGGGGCAAGACTGCACACTGGTCACAGATGATGAGAATGAAACTCATAATATTAAAGATAGCAATCTCTTAAACTGTCTGTCTATCAAGATGAGCTAGTGGCAGTATAATGTAATAGAAACTATTGGCCTGAGAGGACCTCATAAACATGTAACACCATATATTTAAATAATGCAAAAAAAGAGTACTAGTTTTATATTGAGGTAGATTTACTACACAAATTAATATATTTTTTGGTCAAAATCACACTCATATACCAGTATTTATTTTTGAAATATCTCTTAACAAATCACCAGCCTATGATTTTAAACTGCCCGCTTCGAAGAAAGATGGGGATTTCCACTGACAGTTTTTATTAAGTCACTGGTCAGTGCTCTATAAGCGGACTCTCCGTTACTAAGTAATAAGTCCTTTGAAAGAGGAGGGGAGCCTTGTATTTAATGGCTGCTTAGAGATTTATGGACACATTCAAAACTGCGCTTAAAAGCTCTTTGAACACTGGGAGATGTCACACTTTCACAACCACGCAGACATCGTTCTTTGTGCATCTTTGTGCATAGAAAGCTCCAGAGTGGACCAAACAAAACCCAATTTGTGTGTTTTATTGCTGCATCATGGTCATATAGATGAAAAAACTGACAGTATTTAAAAAAAAAAAAAAAAGGTAAGATTTAGATATCAGTCTGTTCTTCCCCTGAGTCAGAGTTGCACCTCTAAGTGAGTCTTTCAGGAAAATTCAGAAGTGTTTCCTCCACCAAATGCATGCACACACACACAAAGTACAAAGTACAATGACAGAGACGTTTTGAAAGTAGAAGCTGCTGCCTCCCTTTGGGCAGAACGGAGAATAACAGACAGAAGAGCCAAACTTCAGAGAGTTCAACGTTTTTCTTTCATGTCAGAGTTACAACATTTAGAAGTTGCAAAATCCAGACCTGTCAAATACATCATATATCATAGCTCTTGCACTTACACTGACCCCTCTGTGTTGCCCTTGCCCACTCCGCCCACTTCAGTTTCACATAAATATCAAGTACAAGCTCTTTTCCTGTGATCTTCTCTGAACAAAAAACCTTGTATGTTCACACTTACAATCAGCCTTCAGTCTGATTCACAGAACACACAGACTGAACATAACAGAGCTCAAAGCCGAACTCAGCCTTTATGTCATAGTCTCTCCATTTTTCACTTAATTATTTTGTTCCCAGTAAATCCTGTTTGTTCTTTTGAGAAATGTAGATTTATTTCTTAAAGTAAGAAAATGCCTGGAGGCTTATTTCACCGCTGCATGCGTACCATTTCATGTAATTATCAAACCTCAGAGAGTGTAACCTTCATGACATCACGTTGGTGTGTCTGACCTGCATCACATGCCTTACACGTTGTGTGCCTCCTTATTAAAACGTTGTAATTGCAAGTGTGTGACAATGCGGGTGCAAGGTTTTTAACCCTCTGTGTACATGCCAGTCAACAACAGTACTGAGGATTGAAGAAGGCCTGCTATAAAACTGAACACAGCTACACTGAAGCACATAAATGATTCTACTTTTTACACAGAAAAAAGTACTGGAGACCTCTTTAAAACAAGACTGGATATTGTGGACACGTGGACACACTCTGATCCAAAATCTGTCCTTAATGGTGCTGCCACTAAAATAAAAGACAGATCTAGGTTCGATCTCTTAAAAAATAAACCTACAGTGAAATCAAATGACCGTGTAATATTTACAACAGGGTGCAGAACAGATAAAGGGAATAATAACAAAACATGGCATGTACTTGAATCTGATTTTCAACTCAATGATGTTTTCAAAGAACGGCCTCTAATGGTATATAAAAGAGGTAAAAACCACCTAGTACACTCATATTTACCTTCTCCTCAATTAGTACCAGCTCAAGCTATTGTAGAACCTGTACCTGAGGGCAACTGCCGTTGTGGTTGTTGTGGTCAGTGTAATTATAAGAGAAGGTATCACTCCCCCCAAGTGGAGGTAACTTGGATGTTTTACCTTTAAGGAGGTAATACTATTGGGTGATGAAAACCTTGTCACCTCATGGACTGAATATAGATTATGACTTGAAGTGTTTTCTGTAAAGTACCTCTATTTATTGGATATTTCGATAAAGGTATTTATGATGTTCGTCTAGAGCAAATGTCTTTCTCTGTCTATTAGAAATCTTTTCAAAATTAAGTTGTTTTTTTTACATTTTTGTAGATACTTTACCAAAAAATTGTATTTAAAACTTAAATCTCTATACGTGGTATGAGACATAGTGGGTTTTGTCCCTTTGTTTGAAGTAATTTGATTGGCTGTAGCTCCTGTCACTGTGTGTTTTAAGTTTCGATTTGCTGAAGGCCTCTTGATTGTTTTTTCTCACTCTCATGATTATTTATTCACCACCAGATGTGTTACTAGGGTGTGGCCTATATAACATACCAGTCCCTATGTCCTACTATAACTGTCGATCTTGAAGAAGACCTGAGGGCCGAAACGTCATCTGAATAAAAGAGAAACTACTCTCAAGTTCACTTCCAGCGATCAGCACCTCATTACGACCGTTGGTGTGCATTACTTTTTTATTACAGACTGTTTTTTAACATTAGAATAAATAATATTTCCACACTTGACAATATACTTAATATCTAAAAGTCAAAAAACTTAAGGTAGACAGGTGTCACTTCCTGTCTCAAAAGTTTTATACAATACCTTGGAACTGCATTAATAAGAGGACACAATCTATGGGCCTTTAACAAGTCTAGAAATAGGGTTTTGATCAATTAACAGATGCAGCCATAGTGGAGTGTTAGAATTTTCTTGGCGAAATTAGGCAACCCTGTCTCCTGGAAATTACGTTCATATACAGCTAATTTGCAACAACAAATACTTTTGAGAGAAATGTGATTTCACAAAGACTTTGGTTTTTACGTGTCTGCAAAGTCCCAAAATGTTCACATGGAAGATATCTGCAAACTGTTCACTGACAACGTAACGAAAGATTGTGTTCTTGGTAAATGGAAAACGTCAAAAATAACTTACAGAGACATGACGTGTTTACTTTATTAACATTTAATTGAAACCACAATCTTTCTCTAACTTTAACCAAAGAGCAGGTGGGTCTTGGGATCTTTGACAAAGATAATTAGTAGTATAAAGTTGAGTGAGGACATCCTGTATATCTATCTCGACTAGCAGCTTGTCATCCATAGTTTGTGAAGGTGTAATACAGCAAAATCTCTGAGCACAGGACCATATTTGGTCAGCCTAAACTTTCCGTCAGAGGTATTGTCATTCAAAACAGACTGAGTCATCTCTCACTCAGGACGTTACTCCACCCTCCTGCTGCTTATGGTGAAAATGGAGATGGCGGAGGGAAAATGAAGAGTGCAGATGTACAAAACAAGTCCTGTTATTATCAACTTTTGTTTAATAAGATGCTTATGTTGTGTCAAAATTGAACGTTTAATCATGCCTGTGGTGCTACAAGCAAAGCAGTTTCACGCGTTTTCTTTTGTTAAATGGATGGTTGGGGGAGGGTAAACAGGTTCTGGGTTTGTGGAGGTTGGGGTGGACCTGAAGAGCAGTGACTGTGAGCTGTTTTCCTCCCTGGCCCCTCCTCTTCCAGAGAGATCATATGTACCTGCTCTCCTCTCAGTCCTCTCCCATTGAGCAAACTCACCTGACAAACAGAGGACTCGCCTCCATCACAGAAGGAGACAAACAACCCTAAGGCTTACGTCACAGCAATAGAAGAATTTCCGTATACAAAGAGACCTTTTAAACACATTTGAAAAGAGGAAGAAGTTTCATTTGAAGCAACTCAAAGAACAAATCCACTGTCCACGATGGTGTCTGCTGGGGTACAAATGCTAGGTTCTGCTCTAGGGATCCTGGGCTGGATTGGAGCCATTATTGTCTGTGTCCTTCCCATGTGGAAGGTCACTGCTTTTATTGGCAGCAACATCGTCACCTCACAGACCATCTGGGAAGGTATTTGGATGAACTGTGTGGTCCAGAGCACAGGCCAGATGCAGTGTAAGGTCTACGACTCCATGCTGGCCCTCAGCTCTGACCTCCAGGCTGCCCGGGCCCTGATCATCATCGCCATCATGGTGGGCATCCTGGCTATCCTGCTCTCTGTAGCCGGGGGGCAATGCACCAAGTGTGTGGAGGATCAGTCGTCCAAGGCCAAGGTGGGCGTTGCATCTGGAGTTATGTTCATTGCCGCTGGGATCCTCTGCCTCGTCCCTGTCTGCTGGACGGCCAACACCATCATCCAAGACTTCTACAACCCGCTGTTGGTCAGCGCCCAGAAGAGAGAGCTGGGCGCTGCGCTTTTCATTGGGTGGGGGGCAGCCGCTTTGATGCTGATCGGAGGTGGGATGCTCTGCTGCAACTGCCCCCCTAAGGATGAAGGCTCCTACACTGCAAGGTACAAAGCTGCCAAATCGGATGCCTCAGCACCGGCGTCCAGTAAAGGCTATGTCTGAAACATCTCCAGAAATTAATAAATAGCTTCCACAAAACAATGTTTACTGGGACAGATACTACTGGGCTGTGAGTGCTGATATTTCAGGATGTTAATTGAGCAAAAAGTATTTCTGAGTTTTGCTCTTCGTGAGAGTGTTTGGAAAGAAACAGGAGGAAATTTTATATGTTAACACAGTTTCTTGTATATGTATGGTTGTCATTTCTTTGTAGTATACATATTCTTTAACTTCAGTCTTGTTTTGAAAATACTGTATGTGGGTTGTTTTTTATGAACCATGTGTATGACATTCATGATGTGCCAGATGAACTGTAAATAAATATTTTGTTTACAAATCTGAGATGACTTGTGCTTGCTTTTTATTTTCACATGCATTCACACAGCAGCTGTGTTCAACATGATTCATTCAGTGGTCTTCAAAAGGAACAAATCAACATATCATTCAAATTCTTACACTAACTTTTATTATAATTACTGTTTTTAAAATTAACTCAAATTTTTACACATTTAGTGACGGTATATATGTCAATTCATTACAATCAAAACAAGGATCCTAACCCTAACCCTCACAGCATTTGAGAACATCTATTGTCTGAGTTTCTTGTAAATCAGGTTTAGGTGTGGCAGAAAAAAAACCTGGTCTTTGTTCAAACTGAGCTAGCCTAAAGGCAAACGTGTTTGTACTTTATATAGACTCACAGGACCATGTTTTCATTTGCTAAGAGAGTAAATATTAAAATGACAGGAAATACTCAAATGATTTTGCTTTAATTTTTCACTGTGATTAAAGTCCCTTAATTGAACACGCAAACCTAGAGCTAATACAACACTGTATGTCTGAGATACTCAGGGTGATCAGGTTGTAAATGAAAAAGCTTTTCATGGGTTAATATTCTGTTGTTTGAATAAAGACTAGATTAAAGAACTTTTGTTAACGTTTTTATCTTTCAGAAAAATCCACTTCCTCATCTGTTTTTAGCTGAATACATTGATCCAAACTCTGAAGTGTTTGCTCAAGGCTTGACCTGTGTGAGTGGGTCTGTGTGTGTTTGTGTGTGTGCGCGAGCGAGCACAGGTGGGATCTGGAGCCATTGTTCCCAGTCTTGAAGCCTTGCTTGAGGTAACAAAGCTTGTATTTGTGGGAACAATGAACAGAGAGAGAGAACAAGGGTTGTGGATATCAGGTCTCAGCTTTCCCCTTTTGTCTTGGAGCACAGAAACTCCACCCTGAAAGTTTGAACCACAGTGAGAGGCAGTTATCTTCTCACAGTGGGACCTCAGAGCATCAGACCACAGCAAACACTTCCTCAAGCAGGTGTGAGAGTGGAGTATATGAGAGCAATTATAACCCCTGTTGTGTTTTTAATCTTCGAAATGTGAGCATGTCTGTAAGACCGACCTTTTCTTTCTTCTGATTTCCTGTGTAGAAGTTGAGTCTTGGCTGCAGTGGCGTAACCATGGCTTCTCAGGGCCTCCAGATTATGGGTGTGCTGCTGGCCTTCATCGGCTGGCTGGGCACCATCATCACCTGCGCCATGCCCATGTGGAGAGTCACCGCTTTCATTGGGGCGAACATCGTCACTGCCCAGGTGATCTGGGAAGGCTTGTGGATGAACTGCGTGGTCCAGAGCACCGGCCAGATGCAGTGTAAGGTGTACGACTCCATGCTGGCTCTACCTCAAGACCTGCAGGCCGCCAGGGCCATGGTGGTCATCTCTGTGATCGTCGGGGTGTTCGGTGTCCTCATGGCCATAGTTGGAGGAAAGTGCACTAACTGCATGGAGGACGAAGTGGCCAAAGCCAAAGCCTGCATCATGTCTGGAGTGATCTTCATAATAGCCGCTTTGCTGATCATGATCCCAGTGTCGTGGTCAGCTCATGCTGTGATCAGGGACTTTTATAACCCCCTGTTGACCGAGGCTCAGAGGAGGGAGCTCGGGGCTGCACTTTACATCGGTTGGGGCTCCGCTGGGCTGCTGCTGCTGGGAGGAGGCCTCCTCTGCAACAACTGTCCCCCAAAAGATGGCAGACCCTACATACCTGCCAAGTTCGCTCCTGCAAGAACCGTATCTTCAAACGTCGACTATGTGTGAGTGTTTGGGCTGGAACTGCAGCATAAGATGTCTCAAGATTTTCATTAAATTTCATTAATGTTCTTACCAGAAAGTTTCACAAAAGGATCTGTTTCTGTTTTAGAAGCAAGAAATCTGTGTATTTGGTTGATTAGGAAAAAAAAAAAAAACCCCTCAGAATTTGAATTACTTTTTAAACTCAATAAACAGTTTGGAGCATTAAAGCAACAAAAGACAGCACAGTAAAGTATCTTGTCTGGTAGTTTATTTGCTTGTGTTTGAACTTTTTTTCTCTAGATGAAATGTGTTCCTATCAAAAGTTGACATATGCTGCCAATTGTCAGTTTTCACATGGAAATATTATTCTCAGATCTTCTTTTTCTAAAATAAATATTTCCCCTGCTGTGAATCTGAGGGCTGAAAACATGTAACATTTCTCTGAAACAATATTTCTATTAGGAACAAAATACCAACTATTAGGAGTTGTTTAGTTCATAAAGACTGAAGCTTAATGCAGTGATGCAATACATCTGAATACAGACAGTCTTTATTAAACTAACATACTCCAATTTATGTCAGTTATTGTATAGATTGCTGCCCAGAGAATGCAGATTTTTCAAAAGCTCATTTTAATATTGGACAATGTGCACTTAAAATCTGTTTTTTTTTTATTCAGCTGTATAATGATATAATGATCACTGCTGGACTTTCAAATGTCAGAAATAAAGCTTCTTTGTTCATACTGCTTTTGACTTCTTCCTTTCTCATGTTAACTCTGCACCTGCAGACGCACTGTAAAAAAACTGAAACTGAACTTCTCAATAACCACTCTGATAAGGCATTCAGGAATTCAGGGGAGTAGACTCCAGGGAATTTACTGTATCTGGTTGAGATGTTTGCCATGCTGTAACCGACTGCCCTTGTATTAAGGTGGTAATTTACAGTTTCTGTCTTGAGTAAAATGGACGTCACTGCCTGAGACAACAGTGCGCTGTGTATGCTTGGATTCATGTTGCTAAGGAACTGTTTTATATCTCTAAAGAATGGATATTTACACTTTGCCCAGTGAGAGCACATCTGCCAAGTCTTGTCAGGTTGATATATCCTGAACCTCTTTAATGGTTTTCTTTTTGTTTTCTTTTGGTTTCAGTTGAAACCAGTGTGACAAGAAACACAATACGCCCCTGCACTTTTTCACTATTGTGTCCATTTTGGCCACTCAGATGCGATCCGGCCGGTGGTGGAAGAAGTATTCAAATATTTTACTTAGGCAGAAGTAACAATACCACAATGTAAAAATAGTTCATTAAAAGTAAAACCCTGCATTAAAAATGTTACTTACTTAAGTGAGTAGAAGTACAGAAGTATTATCAACAAAATGTAAGTATAAAATGTGATGTGTGTACACATTATGCAGTACTGTCATTGTTATAGACATCCGATTTATATATATAATATTGCATTATTCATACTGATGCGTGAATGTGTAAGCAACACTTTAATGTGGAACTAAATTTAACTATTTTGTACAGTCAAGCCAATTTTATTTACATAGCCCAATATCACAAATCACACATTTGCCTCAAGGGACTTTACAATCTGTACAGCATATGACACCCTCTACTCGTAGATGCTACTGTCAGGTAGTTTAATCTATAACAATGCATCATTTTTTTATGAGCTGATATATGTTTTGTGTGTAAAATGTTAATCTTTAAAGTAACTAGTAACTATAGCTGTCAAATAAGTAATAAGTAAAAAGTGCAATATTTCCCTCTGAAATGTAGGACAGAATAATAGTTCTCAAGGGAAGTATGTGAAGTATTATTTAAGCCCAGTACTTAAGTACATGTACTTTGTCATGTTCCACCAGATCAGGCAAATTAAAAAAACATTGTTGACAAAAAATACTGTTTATTGTCTGAATGAAAAACAACATGAAAAATAAATCTCACACGACGAATACATGAGTCTTTCTGAAGTGCTTATGTTGCAAAACAGAAAACATCAGAAAAGTCTGAGGCAGACTGAATTAATATTGAAATTATAACACAAAACAATATAAAAAAAAGAAATGAATTAAAAACTGCAATCCTAACTCCATGTTGCATTATTGTAACATGGCATGTACCTTAGAGTCTCTTGTATGTTTCAGAAACAAAAGTCCACAGTGTGTTAGTCAGAAAACGTTAGTCACAATGCAAATCACAACTTGATAAGCAACAGGTTTGTATGTGAAGTCAGGGGCTCGTCAAAGAGTGCTGCCTCTCTTGTAATGCAGCAACTCAGACAAATTCCTTCCCGGGTGTTGTGGATTTAGGTGCGGAGTACTTTGCTCCATTATAGCGGTCTCCTCCTGACGGGCACTGACAGCAGAGAAGAGCACCACCGATCAGCAGTAGTCCTGATGCTCCCCAGCCCATGTACAAACACGCACCCAGCTCCCTCCTCTGGGCGTCAGGAACCATGGGGTTGTAGAAGTCCTTTATGATAGTGTTAGCAGGCAGAGACACGGTCACCAGACACAGAGCCCCACTCAGAATGAAGAAAACACCTGCGGAGATGGCCACTCTGGCTTTTGCTACCTTATCCCCAATGCAGGTGGTGCATTTCCCTCCGACCACAGAGAGCAGCAGGCCGAACAGAGAGAACAGGATGGCGATCACCACCATAGCCCGAGCCGCCTGGAGGTCCGGAGGCAGGGCCAGCAGGGAGTCGTAGACCTTGCACTGCATCTGACCCGTGCTTTGCACCACACAGGTCATCCACAGTCCTTCCCAGATGGTCTGAGCCACCACGATGTTGTTCCCAATGAAAGCAGACACCTTCCACAGGGGCAGCATACATATCAGTATATTTCCAATCCATCCAAGCACCGCCAGCCCGACACCCAGAATCTGCAGCCCTAAAGATGCCATTGCTGTTTAGTGGTACTCCTTCTCTTTTATGCTCTGTTTCAGTTCTTCACTGGGCTGCCAACTAAAAGCTCTCCCACTGTTGGGAAGTTTTATATGACCCACAGATGCCCCTAAGTAGCACTCCTCTGGGTGGGCTTTGGCTTCATTGCTCAGATATAAACATCCATCATGCTGCCTTTGAGTTCAGAGGTGTTTCTCTCATACAAAGAAGCCCTCTGGTGCCCCAGCAGAGCTCTGAGAAAGAAAAGAAGCTTAAACAGTGTGGCTCAGTCAGAAGCTTGCTACAGTAAATGTCTGATGTTGTGAAGCTGTGAAAAGTTGAAATATGAAAAAAACAACAAAAAACAACAACAACAACAAGACATTTTATGGAATAGAAAAATATACTGTAGAACATTAACTTTCAAACAATAATGGATTAATAAAACCTTTTCAGATGGTAGAGCAGTTATTCCCGTCCAGGGTGTGTGTTGAAAGATTGAGAAGCTCAGCCAGTATGAAAAAGTAGAAAAGTTGATTTGGTTAAAATATATATCAACATATCTGTGTTTAGGAGGAAAATAAACACACAAGTAGAGTTACAAATAGGTGTGACACTGATCTTAAATATAATTAAGCATTATTATAATAAAATAAAGTTCTATTTTATCTTTATCTTATATTATTGTCATAATAACCAATAAACTACCAGCCAACATTTTAAAAACCACATGCTGCAGTTGACAGTTTGTGAAAGCTAGTTAACAAGCAAGCAGAAAAATCCAAATACATATCTATATGTATCATATCTAAGAGTCTACAGCCATGCTAGTGGCTCTGTGGGGCTGTACTTACTTTTGAGCTACAAATCACTGTAACAACATCCAGTTTTATATAATTAATTGTGTTGAACAACAACCAGTTTAAAATAAATTTAAATGAACATATTTGGAAGATGATGAAGGTGTTCATGAAGGGCCATCTGATGGGGCTGCAGGGGTAACAAAGGTTGGGAACCACTGTGGTAGAGGATGCGATTCATACTTTTACATTTTATTCTGTCTTAAAGAGCCCAGTTTACTAAAACTTAAAGTGCTATTTTAATTTGGTAAAATATTGACAATGTATTCCTGTAAGGATTTTAAGTTTTAATATAATCTAATATTTACCCTCCACTGAATATCTCTAGGAATATATGTCACATTTTCACTCCTATCTCTGTTTTGATACATCTTTTTTGTCCATTTTATTATGGATGTTTTTAATATGGATGTTTGGTCCATGTACAACAACTCAACAAGAGTAAAAACAAGCAAACCCAACAGATCAGCTGAGGCTCACTGGTTAATTAGCACAGGTGGAATCGCTCAGCTTGATTGCTGCACTGGTAACAGGACATGAAATAAGGTGGTAAGCAGGCAGTCACCAATAAAGTCTCACGTTTGTGGTCTTTACAGACACTAAAAAATGTAAAACAAGGAAATATTTTAAGTGTGCAGAACGTTGCACCTAGGAAGTAAAAATAAATGTGAAAATACATCTTTCCATGTCTTATTTATTTCCATGGTTCAGATGAAAGTCAAACTTAGAAATGAACCAACTCATTAAAGTGACGTGGAAATGTAGGCTACCTGAGACATTTCTCCTTGTTTTGAATATACTTTATTTTCAGTTTTCAAACTTCACAAATGAAGAGAAAAAAATAAAAAGAGTAACACATTTAGAAGAACACATACAGACTTAAAAATGAAAAAGTGTGTGGTGATTTGAAAAGAAAAATAAACAATAGAGAATATTTGTGGAGATATTTCAAAATTGATTCATTACTATTTCTTAAAAGGTACCGTTTGTATTTTTATTTGAAGCAAAACATTTGATATGTGTACGTCTGCAGTCTCCCAAAGATCAACTTCTTTTCAACTTCTACCAGTGTGTGGTTGACACTACGGGGCTAACTTAATGACCACAGGTGTTTTCAGTTTGAACAATTTTGACAACAACCAATCAGGAGAAACCACGGCTTACCATGTGGGTATAAAGGCTGCAGGTGAGAAGTCTTGGTATTTCATTGCTGGTACAGCTGACTCTTCACACTTGCTTCTGCTCAACGTGCGACAACTATGGCATCTGCAGGTCTCCAGATCTTGGGCATCTTTCTGGCTGCCATCGGCTTTCTGGGAGACATCATCATCTGTGCCCTGCCCATGTGGAAGGTGTCTGCTTTCATCGGGAACAACATTGTGACAGCGCAGACCTTCTGGGAGGGCCTGTGGATGAACTGTGTGATGCAGAGCACCGGACAGATGCAGTGCAAGGTCTACGACTCCATGCTGGCTCTGCCCCCTGACTTGCAGGCAGCCCGGGCCTTGGTTGTGATCTCCATCCTGGTTGTCCTCATGGGAATCCTGCTTGCCGTTGTAGGGGGAAAGTGCACCAACTGCATTGAAGATGAGATGGCCAAGAATAAGGTAGCTATTGTTGCGGGGGTGTTTTTCATTGTCGGCGGTATCCTGTGCTTGATCCCCATATCGTGGTCTGCTAACGAGGTCATCAGAAATTTCTACAACCCCGTTTTAAGTGATGCACAGAGGAGGGAGCTCGGTGCATCGCTGTTCATCGGTTGGGGAGCCGCAGGACTCCTGATCATTGGAGGGGCACTTCTCTGCTGTCAGTGTCCGCAGCGTAAGGATGGTGGATACTCGGTCAAATATTCTGCCCCACGCTCAGCAGCCAGTGGAGGAGCTTATGTTTAAAATGGCTGCCGGTACTCTGAAAGTCACCATACTTGCACCAGGAAAGTGGACTGAACTCTAAAGCTTTTTTTTTTTTTTATTGTCTTAAATTTTGACTTCAAGTTTTACTGATTATTTTAATAAATTAAAACTTTAACATGATCACTGGATTTCGTGTGTATGTGGGGCGCTGCATGCTGTTGGTGAAGGCAAAGGTTTTAAGATGGTGGTTTGTTCATTGCAAAACCTTAATTATCAATTGGCTGAATTCAGCCTAGTTGGTATGGGTGCCTCTAAGTTATTTACCTGCTAAGAGTTTTTTTTTTAAACCAACTTCTAAACTTAACATCCAGCAGTAATTGCTCCTTTGCAGCTCATTGGCTGTCAAGTGTTTTAGCAAGTCAGAGGCTAGAGTTACCCTTTTTGTTAAGGGTCTGGTGAAAAGACTTGTCACATGTCAGGAGTGTGAAATTTTACACGTGCTGTATTTGCAACTGATGCAGTAGGTCTTAAGACACTTGGGGGGAGCACATGTGTCCACTCAATATTGAAGTGTGAATTGGCATGCACAACAGGCATTTTATGCTCTAGTGAGCAGTAAATTGAGACTGAATTCTCATTGATTGCATTATCAAACTATGGTCTTAAATGTGGTGTTCCATTGTTGGAATATTTGAGGGGAAACTAAAGAACTTCAGTCTTCAAATAAAATGGGGATAAATACAGGACACTACATAATGGAGTGTTGTCAGATGCAGAAGCAGCTAAATGGAATTCAGTCATTTCAAACCTTTCTCTCCTTGTCAAAATGTCTTCTGCAGCTCCAACTCCTTAAATTAAACTCATGTTGGTTTTGCTGGAGGTCTGGCTGACAAGGCAATTTGGTGTAGAGGTGGGTAAACCTCAGACACTGCAAAAAAAGCAAAAGTGTGTGTGGGGGGGGGGGTGATGGTATATGCAAAACTTAAAGGTAAAGAGGACTTGTGTTCATCCTGACCAATGACTAAAAAAAAAAACCATTTGCACAAACTGTTCTTAAATGCTTGCTCAATGCTTTCAATGTGTCCTAGTAGGAAAAGCACAGGTGTTCCTAATAACAATGGCTCAATTTATTCATGCATGTGCAACACCAGGACCCTGAAACTGAAGCAACAAAGTTGAAGTCAGCCATTAATTTTATTTACACGTGTACCTGATGTGTCAAAATGTCTACTGTACTCATGATTGGCTGCACACAAAACATTCACTGTAGCTGCATAGAAGTTAATTTAAAGCTGAGGAAACAACAAACATGTCTGTGCAATGAAATCCTGTCGATCTGTCATGAAGCAGATAAAATTGTTAGAAATGAAAGTTTGACAAATGTCCAGCAAACTTGATTGTAGTATCAGTCAAACTTAAATAATTTGCATACAATTTATTAATCTCAACCATTTTTTAAAATCCAGAAGTAAACAAGTTTGTACTTCTACTTTTGCTCTCCACACAAACTGTTTAGCTGACTGCAACTAAAGCCTGCTCAAATGTGATTGGTCAATACTACTCAGACTACAAACTGACTACAAACGGGAACCAGAATGCTTCCGACACCAAAATCTTGTCCCTTGCCTACAGATTCTGCATTCATATGTTTATAGAGATTGTCAGGTTTAAAAGGATTTTTAAATATAGTAAAGATATGTGAAAGCTTGCCTTTTCAAATTAGTGCTTCAATCCATTTAAAATGTGTGACCAAAGCCTTTTGTTTTGGATCACAGAGCAGGTTTTCACGAACGATCACTTTTGTTAACAGCTTTCTCCTCCTACTTATTCAATGTGAGCTGGAATCAGGACAAGCAGGAAACCTGATCCACTGAGTCAACTCCCTGTTGCTCTTCTGTCTCACACCTGCAATACAAAACCATGAAGCTAAACACAACCAGCAGCGTTTATAGCTGTGTGAAAGCTTGTGGTAAAAACGATCTTCAGCTCAACTGAAAGTGGGTTTTGTTGCTGTCTTTGACTTTTTGGCAAACTTAAATACCTGCCTAGATTTTTTTTTTATTTTCTCGGCAAAATGCAGACTCAGCTCGTTGGTGTGTGTTTGGCAATCCTTGGCTTTCTTGGCACCATTCTTATCTGCGGACTGCCCATGTGGAAGGTATCGGCCTTTATTCAGGCAAACATCATCACCGCTCAGATCTTCTGGGAAGGTTTATGGATGAATTGTGTGATCCAGAGCACGGGTGAAATGCAGTGTATGCCCTACATGTCCGTTCTGGCTTTACCACAAGAACTGCAGGCTTCCAGGGCTCTGATCTGTGTCTCCATTGCTGTCAGCGTGGTAGCCATCGGGCTCACTGTGGTCGGGGCCCGCTGCACCAACTTGTATCGTGACGACTGGCAGACCAAATCTAATGCTGGCATAGCTGGATGTGTGATGTTTATATTAGCAGGGCTCCTGTGTGCTGTTCCTGTCAGCTGGTCAGCTTACAGCATCATCACAGGTTTCTACAACCCCCTGACCAGTGATGGGGGCCAGGGAGAGCTCGGGGCGTCCATATATGTGGGCTGGGTATCTGGAGCACTGCTCATCATTGGAGGAGGGATCTTGTGTTGCACCTACAGATGAAGGAAAGAGAGCGAAGAAGATGGGACATGATGCCATCTATCAAATACATACTGTAGTTGAAAATGTACAGTAATGTATTAACTGTGATGGACTTTTTTCAGTCTTTGATTAAATTTCAACCTTAGTTAATTGCACTATACTGACATGTTACAGCAAATAATTTCCAAATCTGTGTAAAATATTAAAATGTGTAGCATATTGAAGTGTACAGTAAATTGCACGACCAGGACATGCCGTGTTTATGGTTATTTTTAAAGTGAAGAATTAATTAATGAAGTCTGGTTGAGCTAAGAGTTATATAATGTGATGTTACAGGATGTGAACTGAAAAAAAAAAGATGTGTAATGCAGAGATCTGAGTTCATGTGAAGTGTTTTAGTATGTATAGCACAAATTATAAATACTGCAAGAATAATCAGTTTTTAAGACCTTTAAAGACCATGGTGCCATGTTTAATCTTAAACAGTATATCTTTAACTGTGGTGGTGAGGACATTACTCTTTGTTTTACTTCTTTTCTTTATTTCAGAGACAACTTTCAGGAACAACAGAAATAAAAGCAAAGAAATCAGCTAAATAAAAAGTTATTACTCTAACACACAAGAGTTGTAAAAGAAGTTGAATTGTACTGGAAACAACTAAAATGTCTCAGTTCACTGGCAGATTTTGTTTCCTCAGTATTGAATGATTGAACTAAATGTTTGCTAAGTTGTTCAGTTGTTGGCCATGCTTTGCCATGTCAAGTGGAAGAAACTATGAATGTTTGTATCTTTTGTAATAAATTCACCTTGTATATTTGTATTTTCGTATAGGTGTTCTGCATTTTTTGTCTTTCACACCATTATTTAAAAACAACATTTTTAGCATATTGCAAGTTACAAAAGTTGCTTGGATTAAAAAAATAAATAAAGATCGTCTCCAGAGAGATATATGATACTCAAAAACAACTGAAACAAATCGGAAACTGAGAGAAAAGAAAATATGTCACTTTGAGAACCTCAGCGCTCCACATCAGCCATTTTAGTTTGTTTAAAAACCTGAAAAACTTGGTTCTATTTGATCCTGGCTCAGAAGTGTTTCAATACTCTCTCTATGTTTGCATACAGCTCACAAGCTGCCTCTCTCTGGACGAGGTTGGTTATATCTCTGTTGATCTTTGTGTCATCTGACTACTTAACATAACAGCAAAACATAACTGCTGACGAGAGCAACTTACTCTCTATTTCAACAGAGACAAGATGAGAAATGCAGTCTTATGTTTTTCCAGCCGAGAAATATTAAAGATAACAACTTTTTCTGGGGTCACGGTGGATATTTTTGGTGAATTAGCGTGTTTGTTGCAGCTCTGGTTTTAGTTTACTGCTGCAGAAGTGCATTTTTTTTAAATGGCGGGGCAGGGCAGGCAGATCGGGGGCCTGACACTGGTTCTGATGGGTGTTTTCGGAGTGTGTTTTGTATGTGGACTGCCAATGTGGCGTGAGACATCTTTTGTGGGGGCAAATATCGTGACCGCACAATCGGTAAGTTGATATACATCACAGAGAAACTAATTTCACATACCACATGTTGAATTTGATCACCTACCATGTTGTAACCATTTAATAACCTACATCAAAACTTAATCAACATCTCGCCCAGCTTTTTAAATCTCGCTGAAGATTCCCTCTGTCTCTGTATTAGGTGTGGGATGGTCTGTGGTTACACTGTATCCATCAGGCCACAGGTCAGATGCAGTGCAAGACCCACACAACATCCACCACTTTAACACCTGACATCCAGGCTGGACGTGCCCTCACATTGCTCTCCATCCTCGCCGGCTTCCTGGGCTTCATTGTCACCCTCCTTGGAGGAGGCGTAGTCAACTGTAGTGGCGTTCCACCTGACCCCTTAGAGCCTCCAACCACCTCCTCCTCCAGAAAGAAGGTGCTGAAGCAGGGAAACACTGTAATAATATACATTGTAGCAAGGAATTTATTTCAGTTTTTAATCCTAAAATTGTATTTTCCTCAAAACAACGAAAATGGAGTGAAGGGCTGGATTAACCTATAGCGAGGGGGAAATAAATTGTGGGATGTTGATCCTGTATGTTAGTTAGTTTGTGGTAATTTGAATAAACACAAATGTATTTAGGAATATGCACTATGTAGGCATTTTGACAATGCAAGACAGAGCCTCAAAATTAAGTAAAAATGCAGGAGCCACATCAAGGCCTTTACCATTTCAGTTGAGATTGTGCTTTAGTGGTACATATTACCAGACAAGTTTGTTTTTCATCAAATTACCATAAACTAACTGCCACACAGTGAACCTGGGGCTTTTGATGGTCTGGGGCCCCAGGGCAGTTGCCTGCCTGCCCAGTTGGTAATCCAGCCTTGATAGAGGGCACTCAAACAAGACTAAGCAATGCACACATCAGTCGTGCAATTACAATTTTAGTTAAATTAAATTAACTTGACCTTGCAGATATTTAAAACAAGTCTTTATTAGTTCACAGTTAAGGATAAAAACAATAATCATTTGATGGTGGAAATCCCACATTGAAATCTAAAACAAAGCAGAGACAGAAAGAGAAACTTTTCAATGTTGTTTCATTTCTTTTGAGAACCCTTTTCTACACACCTTGAATTTACCTTTAAATAAGCTATTCCAGTTGCTTCAAGAGGTGTGTTCTAGAGGTGTGGGAATTCAAAAACACACATATTTTCTCTACGTTTGATGGTAAAATGAAGTAGTAGCTGACTGTTGTTGATTGCACTCTCAAAGCTCAGTGCATGGAAAGTTCAAAGTTTGACAAGTGTTGCAGTGCCACAAACATTGGCACTGGACAATTGCAAGTAAAACCAAAACAAACAAAAGTAGTTTCTGAAACACACAAAGGTATTTCTAAAACATTTTGTGTGTGTGTGTGAATGCTGCATTAAATACTCTATGTGTAGGATTTGAAAATGTCTTACAGTGTAAGTATAAAAAGACACTTTGACAGCAAATATCACTGCTTTCACCATTATGGTTTTTTTCTACAAACAAAAACTGAGGCCATCAAAATCATTTTAACGGTATAATCACATAAATTCTACACAGTATCACCGATCATTGATATATTTATAGAATCACTGATATCCTTTGTTTTTCCAGATGTGTATTCTGGGTGGAGGTCTGTGTGTCCTGTCTGGCATCCTGTGCCTGGTTTCAGTCAGCTGGTCAGCAGGAACAACCATCTTAGTCTACAATGACCCCTTGATTGCTGCGGCCCTGAAGAGAGAGGTGGGCTCCTCCATCTACGTAGGCTGGGGCTCCTCCATGCTGCTCCTGATTGGAGGTGCCCTGATCTGCTTCGTCTGCGGGGAGAAGGAGAGACACCAACCTTTCCACTACTCCTACATGCCGTACAGCAGCAACACTCAACGCAATTCATCCAACATGGCCACTCCGAGGGCTGATGTCATGAGATCAAACAGCTTGAGGATGTTTGATCGTCGTACGCCAAGTAGGATGGTAGAGCACGTAGTCCAAGTGCACGACCGTGACTCCCTGAATAAGGCTCAGAGTAGGGTTGGGCTGTATAATCACCCTCCTGGGACACAACCAGGATCTGAGCAGGGGATGTTTGGCCATAATCCATCAAACAGATCAGGGACACCAGACAAGGGGAGGGGCTTATTCATGGGAATGAAGCCAAATCTTGTGCGTGACATTTCCAACAGAGCAACAACAGGGCCAAGTGAATATTATTACAGTATACCCTGAATCTGGATGGGTCTGTGGATCTGCATGGATCATTGTTCTGAGAATGACTGAACACTGGAATCACTTGGATGTTAACTGTGGTCACTTTCCCAATACTTTCTTTGGACAGATCAATAAAGTTTGATATTATTGTTATCATTACTCTTGATATCTGGGTTTACAAGCTGCCGGTGGACCAGTCAGTAAAACCTCACGCTGTGCAGCCAAACATTGTTAAAACCCACAAAACTTTATTTCTAATTTCAGTGGAGATCCCAAAGTTTCCAAAATCGACATCAAATATGTCAGGCTAAATTTTGGGGAAATGTGTATAAAATGATGCACAAGTTATCTAGAATATTTCCATTTGATTTGAACGGTGCAGCCATAAAATAGGTTTGAACATGATAAACCTCAATGAACTGAACTGGAACAAGATGATACAAAACATATATTATACTGACACCGTGAAATAAGATTATTTTAACAACTTTAAAGCTAGGGAAATAAAATGTTAAGTGTTTAATTTTATGAGTTGCAATGTTCTTTCAACACATATTTTATCAAATAGAGTCAATAGGATTCACATTTCCTTTTATCTTTACCAAGATGACGAACACGCACACATTTTGAAGATGTATCAAATTTTCTTTGGTAGAATATTATCTATTCCTTTCCTTCTTCCTCCAGAGATATTGTTAAGATTTAGGACTGCATGTTTAGCGTGTTTTTCTGAGCTATGTTTAAAAGAATCAAGACAAATATAATATTATATCATGTCACATCTAAAGAAAAAAAAAATCACAGCCATGTAAGAGAGAAAATTAACAATCATAGTTATAATCACTATTTTTTATTTCAGATTCACTGCACTGACTTGTCTTTATATGACTGAGGAAAAGACTATATCCTTACTTCATATTCATTTTTCTTTAGAGAAACACTTTAATTCAATGAGTCATATGAATGAAGGTGAACTACAGCTTTCCTAAGTGTCACAACATTATCAAAGAGTTAATGTTTCAGATTTCATGGACAGATTCGCCTATTCAGCGAATATCTGCTGCATCACTCAGCAACACAGTGAAGACTGACCACATCACAGAGGTGGTGTGTGTGTGTGTAGCTGACCTCCCTCTGGAAATTTCCTTGCAGGGATGTTGTCATGTGTGCATTGAAACACCTACATGCCATTACAGTATGAGTGCTGCCAGTATCAATTGTCAGTGTGATCACTCTGTCTGGGAGCCATTTCAAAGCTATTAATGTTTGCCAAACAGAAGAGTACCTGTGCATTTACATTCACTGTGAATGACTGTCACATATTTCAGTGATACTGTCAGAATTTTGATTTCTTAAGAGGAACTTCTTTACTTGCCGATTTAAGAAGTGATTCAATTTTGTATTTGAAAGTTAAATTAATAATTGTACAAAGTTACATGAATAATAACTCACAACTGGATGCTTGAAAAACAGTTTCATTCTATTTGAAATGAATCAAAATAAAGTAGAAACTGACACTGAAACTGAGGTTGCCACAGTGCACTGACATTTTTTGAGTGTTGATCACTTGGGAAGTCCCTCTTTGCATAATTAGTACCCTCCGAGCAAATACTCTACTTTCTTCTTTACTTCTTTACTTTACTCTGTGCAGGGGGGCTCTGCTGTCCTTTCTACTAGTGTTGAGAAGCATCTGATCAGGTGGGATTTCTTCACAAACCAGTTTCAGCTTAGAAACAACGACGGACACTCCCCCTCTGACTTCTTTAACAACTAAACCTGTAAGTGAGGAAGCCACTGTCAGCTTCTCCTCTGAGTGGGCAACAAAAAACCACTACCCCCTCTTTTGTCTCTCTCACTGGTAAATTACTCCGGCTCTCAGCAACACACAGTCTTACCTCTTGGAAGAGATCGACAGAGCCTCAGCATGGTGTCTGGTGGAAGCATCACTGGGGAGCATCATCATCTGTGCTCTCCCCACCTGAAAAGTCACAGCCTTCATTGGTGCCAACATCGTAACTTCTCAGGTGATCTGGGAGGGTGTGTGGATGAACTATGTGACTCAGAGTACAGGCCAGATGCAGTGCAAAGTCTATGACTCTCTCCTGGCCTTACCTGAAGACCTGTAGGCTGCCAGAGCACTCGTCATCATGGCCATCATCGCCGGGGTCTTTGGGATCCTTCTTGGCGTGGTTGGGGGCAAGTGCACCAACTTTGTGGAGGACGAAAGGCAAAAGAACAAGGTGGCCATTGCTTCTGGAGTCATCTTCTTCATTGCAGGCCTCTTAGTGCTTATCCCCATCTGCTGGACCACCAACACCATCATTCGTAACTTCTACAACCCTGTCATGACCAACACTCAGAAGAGGGAGCTGGGGGCCTCACTCTACATTGGCTGGGGCTGCGCGGGGGTTCTGTTTCTGGGTGGTGGCCTCCTCTGCAGCTCCTGTCCCCCGAGAGATGAGAACGACTATGATGTGAAGTACAGCAAGACTCGCTCTGTGGAGAGCAGCAGGGCCTACGTTTAGATCTTCAGCGGGAAGCAGAACTGGGACGGTCTGTTGGAAAGATATAAGACAAAGAGTTTATGAAAGTTTTACCTTCTGTGTCCCATGAAGATGAAGAATGAGAACGATTATGTCTATAATGTGGTTAAAGTAGAAAGGAATTTTTGCAGTATGAGTGTGTAAGTTAAGCATGTGTTTTAGTCTTAAAAACATCCATAAGAATAATTTATGTTGTAAAATGTTGTTTGATTCTCTATATGTGAAGACACAATGTTTTTGTATTTTGCACCATTATGGGCACTTTCACACAGTTTTCCTTACATGTTATAGTAATATTGTTTATTAGTCCCACATCCTCACACAGCATGTTCTCTATGACGTGTGAGATTCAGAACATGTGTGTTAAAAACTGCTATATACGAAACACATTGTATATTTATATGAAATCTGCCCGTGTAGTTACTGTTTTGTGTCTAAGCCTGATATCTGGCTACTCTTTCTCGATCAGACTAGTTAAATATTGATGATTATGTGATTCACATAAGCTGTTTGAATAGAATTTTTTTCAGCTTTTGTTTGGTATATTTTTTTCTCTGTATTATTGCATGCCATTAAAATGTAGGTAATACAAGACACATATATGTGAGCATGTGAGATTACGTTTCTCTTGAGTGTTTTTTAAAAAGGCAGTTTTTATTTTTTCAAAGGGAAGAGCACTTACAGGGATGATAAATGCCAGAGAACTCACTGAACGGTGGATCTGGTTTTTCAAGTGTACATGAAAGACTCCCTTCAAACAGGTTGTATGACAATGTGTCCTTTCTGCCAAAGAAACACTGCTAAAAAAACAAACAGACTGAGTCATAACTGTGTGCTTGTGTGTATGTTTTCAGTTTGAACGTGTGTACGAAGTATTCCCTCTTTTTATCTTATAGGACCAATCACGTTTGCAAACTTTAGCATAAGAGAAAGATATGTCAAGAAGATAATGAATAAGAATAAGAAAAAAATGATAATAAATGACAAATTATAAAACATACAAAAGACTGACACATTCAACGGACTGTGTGCTTCTAATGATAATAATGATGACTTTTATTAAACAAAGTTAAATGTATTGTGTCCTCTGAAGTAGAGGACAGATAGTAAAAAGTATACAATTGTGCAAAAATGAAAATTTGTTTGTCATAATGTTGTGGGGGGGATACACACAAAAAGTACCCCTCTGAACTTTACAGCAAGATTAAATATTATTTTGAGCCTGATTAAAAGGTAGGTAGTGTGTGTGTGTGTGTGTGTGTGTGTGTGTGTGTTTGTGTGTCTGTGTGTCTGTGCACATACAGTATGTGTGGGTATTGCATGTTTCAAACAGGTTTTTCTTGTGCAGTTGTCGCTGCTAGAATGAAACTGGGTTTCTCCCAGGAGATCGTGTTTCACATCATTCTCCTTTGTTACACGGATATATGCTTCACACACACACACACACACACACACACACACACACACACACACACACACACACACACACACATACACACACTGAGCTCAAACATACAGTATATATTAACTTTTGAATCAAATTTAATAAGATTCAGAAAGATGGTGTGTGACAGAATAAAGACAAGCATCTCATTAAACAAGTTTAATGCCTAGGGGCCTAGCGTTCTTTCTGCTTTATCCAAAGCTTATTTTTTCCAAAATAATCTCTTCAGACGAAGATAATGAGGGAGGGGATAGATGATGTCACGGTTTCACTCCCTCTCTCCCTCTCCCGCTTTGTTTTTCTGTCAACCTCCTCCCCTTTTTCTTTTCCCTAAAGTAGGTGTGGTGCATCTACACCTGATCAGTAGCGCGCAGGCAGTCGCTCAGGTGACAGAAAAGAAAGAACACTCTCAGGTAGAGAAATAAAGAGAGAACAGACAGACAGAGGGGGGAGGAGAGGACAGCAGTTAGGGATACAAAGGAGGAGGGGGAGACAGGGAAAATAAGCTGTAAACAAATTAACGGGGGCTGAACTGAGACCCACATGGAGTCCAGTAGAAGCTACTGGAGGTTGGACAGACAACTGAAATAGTCAGATAGGGCTCTGCGTTCCTGGGACAGATACTTGACAACACTGCAACTGTGGCAAGAAGAAAATAATTGAAGAAACGCAGCAAGCATCACATGTTGAGAAAGACTGACATAGAAAAGCTCAGAGAGATCAGGAGTGAAAGCAAAAGACGCTCCACAGGAGAGAATAAAAACATCAGAGCACTTTTCAAAGGTCTGTGAAGATTTCTCGAGCAGCTTCAGAGATCTTCTCTCCACCTCTGCATCATGGCCTCTATGGCGATGCAGTTACTGGCCAGCGCCCTGTGCCTCCTGGGTTGGGCAGGGGTCATCATCAGCTGCATAATGCCCATGTGGCGGGTCACGGCCTTCGTGGGCAGCAACATCATCACCTCCCAGACCTTCTGGGAGGGCATCTGGATGAGCTGTGTGGTCCAGAGCACAGGGCAGATCCAGTGTAAACCTTACGACTCTCTCCTTGCCCTCAGTGCAGACCTGCAGGCCGCCAGGGCTTTCACTGTCCTCGCCATCACTACAGGCAGCGTGGGCCTCATTCTTGCCTTCATTGGAGGGAAGTGCACTCGCTTTTTGGATGAAGAAGGAGGCGGAGTTAAGGGCAAGGTGGCTGTAGCAGCTGGGGCAGTGTTGATTGCCACAGGGCTGCTGTGTTTGATTCCCACATCATGGGCAGCTGGGGCCGTGGTGAGGGAGTTCTACAGCACCTCCTTAGATGCTCAGCGGAGGGAGATTGGAGCCTGTCTCTACATCGGCTGGGGAGCATCCATCCTGCTTATTCTTGGAGGGGGTTTGTTCATCAGCTCAACATGCCCCCTGAAAGCCCACGAGGCAGACAAGAGCCCCTCTGTCCGCTACTTGGTGGTCCGCTCCACCAACGGGTCCAGCCAGTCAGGTTCTCATCGCAGCAGATTGCCACCAGCAAAGTCTCAGCTTGTCGGAGCAGTCTTTCCAAGGTCTCAAAGCTACGAGGGAGCCTCAACAAAGTCTCAGATGTACACAAGGCCTTCCTGGGAGGACGGGCCTGAGCAGGGCTCAGGGCAGGACTCCGAAAGATCATGGGCACCATCAACAAAGTCTCAGATGAAAAGACTCGAGTCGACAAAATCTGAGCACAGCGAGGCGCCGTCTACAAAGTCTCAGATGGAACAAGCAGAAATGGACGATAATGTATCAGTCAAGAGTGAAAATGAGGATGCATCCGCCAATCCAGCAAGAACATACCTATAATATGGGCATTGGGCACACACACACAAATGCAACACACACATATACATACTTACGTTACACACACACAATACAGAAGTTTTACATACTAAGTGTTATTTAGAAGTAGCACTTTACTTATTTTGTGATTGTTTACTGATGAAAAGTAGTTCATGAGGTCGGCATTGTATTTAAATATAGTTATCAACCATATTGTTTTTATCAAAGGAAAAAAGGGAAAAGGTCTGGATTACATTTGTCAATATGAAGGAGAATAGCAGTTATGTTTTTTGCACTAAAACTGAACTTAAAACCAAATACAGAAGCAAATTAAATCCATATGCAAGTGAAGTCTATTGTTGTCCTCTTTTTCAAAAATGTCTTTAACTGAACATTGTTGGCATTAATTTTCACATGTTGAGTATGACACATTGATGTGACACTAGCAGTGACTTTTGTTGTGTCTGTTTAAAAGTTTACCTCAGACTTTTCACCTTGTTTGTTTCTGCTGGACATACAGAAACCTGATTTTAGAAACATCAGTAATGAAGCAGCTACACATTTTAGCCTATTTCCATCATTTTTTCGAATTGATAGCCCTACAATAGTATGTGCTCATTTGATGATCTATATGGCCATGAAAAACTCCACTTGCTGCAAATAAAAAGTTACACTTTTTGTGTTACATCACAGTCTGTAAAGATTGTGATTAAGCATTTTGTCACAACTGTGAAATGTGATTTTATGTATATTTTATTTGGACAGATATTATTGAGAGATATTTGTATGTTCACTTTTAAATAAATGACTGTAATTTGATCAAGCAAGTCATAGCCTTTTCTTTTCACTAATCTAAATGTATTTAACATGCTAACATGTCAGACATGAGCTGAATAGAGCATGCAAAGTTTACAGCACAGACCTGGACATTCAGTCCTCTTCGTGGCTATTAAAATCCACAGGACAAACTGGTTTGACAGAGAGTGTGGTAACAGTGGAGGTGTGCAGTGTTAGAGGAGGGGGGCACAATGCGTTTGCAGAGGATTCAAACTTAGTTTCCTTGAGTCGTGTTTATGTATGTACATTCTGGTTTTGCTTATTCAAATATTCAGTAGCATCAGTATCTAGGCATAATCTAATGCATCCAGTCCAAAATGCAAAATATGCAAAAAGTTTTACTTCAGAGAAGACTTTACATGACCTTTACAATTGTACTTACTAAATAAATACTGTAAGCACATGAATACAAACAGTAAGCAAGGAAGAAAATACAAAAATTAGTAGGTGATACAAAAATAAAACCACAATGAAGTCAGCCAAAAAAAAAAAAAAAAAAAAAAAAACTTTTAGAAAAAATATAACACTCAGGTTTGTTTCATTTCACTTCAATAACTACATAACTGAAGCTGGTGAAATTTTTTTTTGTAAAACATGGCAGGAAATATCACTGAATGAATGCTGAAATATTCACATGCAAGACTCTGGAAATATTCTTGATGTCTTGTGTATCATTTTATACACGTTTTCCCTAAACTTCCACCTGACGTGTTTGGTATTGTTGGTAGATTTAAAATAAAGTTCTGTAGGTTGGAACAATGTTTGGCTGTACAGCATAACTGACCCACTGGTAGGCCACGTAGACACAGGATTGATGTTCATGCTCATGTTGTAGTCTTGTATAACACTGCCATCTCGTGGTCAGTGGTGCACATAAACACATCAGACCCGGTCAGATGAATATCTATCTATCTATCTATCTATCTATCTATCTATCTATCTATCTATCTATCTATCTATCTATCTATCTATCTATCTATCTATCTATCTATCTATCTATTGGTCGATCAGTAGGAGCAGCAGAGATGAGCTATGGTGGGCACTAAATGTATCAATAAATAACAAATTACACTGAATGACAACAAAACCTTCAATAAATCTTTGATTTATTTGAATGTTGTTTTCATGTGATGCCACAAGAGGGAAGTCAGATTCAGAATCACATTATTTGATACATGCAGTAAATGTACAGACACTTGTCTTGGAGGCAGCGGTGCTGAGATGTATTAGCTTTTCCTAAAGAATCACAGTGTAACCAATACAGTAACACCAGGGTTTGTGACAAATCAACCTTACAGCAGCCTAAACATCCTTACAGCGGGAAGAGAAGAGAGCCACTGAAGGTGCTGTGGTTATTTCCATTGTCAAAAACAGAATAGCCTGATGGGAGAACCAGGTGAATTTCATCTCCTGCTACCAGCTCCAAGACAGCAGAGTTGGTGAAGTACTCAATACCCCCATCTTTCTTCCACTCCACATTATACATAATCATTTGGTTGTTCTTGTACACATATACACCCATACTATATGGATGGTCCCCAGACACAGTGAACTGGAGAGAGTAGACCCCTTTGACTGGTGCTGTGAAGAAACCTACAGAGTAGAAAATGAAAAACATTAACAATTGATTTATGTACATTTACATGACCACACGTGCTCATGTGACCTGCAGTATATTACCTGTAGCTGGATTGTAAGCATTGCCAATGTTGGTGAAGACCTTGCTGTATTTCAGTGTGACGTCTGTGTTGTATGGTCCAACATGTCCTGCATTAGTCAGAGCTGTGTAAAAGGCCACCCTTGGTTTCTCTGTTAACACAAAAAAGTACATTCATGTCATTAAACTTAACCTGGACTAAATAAGTAATGTATGTATATGTGTGTGCATGTGGATAGGTAGATATAATCATCACCTGCATTTTCTCTCTCCAGCTGGTCAATCCTGGACTTGCTAATGAGAAGTTCACTCTCACTGCTCCTCAGTCTGGTCTGCAAGTCTGGAGTTAATGCAATGACAGTGAATTAAAGAGCAGAGCAGCCATCAAAATGTCAAACTGTTAACATGCACAACACATTTTATACAGTTTCTTGACCCTCATCTTATCTGTTAAACCAAAACTCCAAAGTGTACTCTGAACTACTGTAAGTGTGCATGACAAGATTAAACCACATTTTACTCTCACTGTCCAACGAGCCTTCACGTCTAAATGACAAAATAGATCATTTGTCGGTGCCGTCCAGAACAACCAATATGACTGTTAAAACACTGTTCAACCCCTTTATAGCTATTATTTCCTTTTGAAATATCTGAATTACATTCAACGATGTACATATGCAACTTTTACCACAGGTTAAAATAATAGCATAGAAAATAACCATAAAATGTATTAAGCCCTCACGTGTGTCAGTGAAATACCTGTGTTCTCTTTTTCTAGGTCACTTGTTTTGCTCTCGGTTGCAGTCAGTCTGGTTCCCATAGATTTCAGTTCTGTGGCTTGGACTGAAAAGCAGTTTGTTTGTGAATGGTTAAATGAATTTCTAAAACAGTTTAAATAACACAATGAGCTCTGTTGTATTTCTCATTAAATGTAGCTAAATTATCATATCGATACCATATTAATTTTTAAAGATTTATTCTGGAGCTCACAGTAAGTGCACTTCAGTCAGACTCTCAAAAGACAACATTATCAGCACTCAACAGGAAAAGTAACAAGTCTGTACCAGAATTCTCTCTCTGCAGCAGCTCCACGTGCACCTTGGTGACAATCAGCTCAGCTTTCAGTTCATTCACCTGGCTCTCGCTGTCCTTCACTCTGGCCTCCATGTTCCTCAGCTCCACCTTGAGCTCCACCACCATGTCTCTCAGTGCCCTCACCTCCGCCCAGATGTCCGGGGTGGTTTGCTTTGCGGTCTGCTCGGTCGATTCCTCAGCTACATCTCTTGGAGCTGTCTGCTGAAACTGGCTGATCTCACCCACCTCGCCGAGGCCTCCACCCTCCGCCTGAGCCCCTGACCCACACAGACCGAGCAGCAACAACAGCAAACCGAGAACAACCCTCATTGTCCAGTTTGACGTCTTCACAAAGGTACAGTGGTAGAGTTGGCCTCTCTTATATAGTCTCCTTCAGCTGATGGCTGAACGAATGGGAACAACAACAAGTGTTTTTGCTTGACTCAAGGACTCAGATGATTCAATATGATCTTTGTGCTGGTGAGAAAACACAAGCTGCTACAGGCTGGTGGAACACTTTACTATGATACCCTCTCATGCAGCAACATTTGTGGTTACACAATGTTTATTATAGACAAACACTCACAGAAACACATGAAACACACATGAAATTGAAACATTTAGTCATGAACATTTCAAGTCTTACATTTACGCCCACAAATGCAGCTTCACATCTTCAACTCTGGGTCTGTAAGAGACTGAAAATGTAAAAAAAAAACAACCAAAAAACCCTTACACTTTCTTTTTGAAGTGTAATAAAAGTTACTTGAATATTTTGTATCTATCTTCTTGAGTAATGGTGTTTTGTATCTTTGCTGATGTGATGTCACATCTACGTGGTCATGCAATGTGCTATAGTTGCAGTTTCTTATAGAGGTACACAACACCAGATATGTAGCCGTCTTCCTGCTCTGACACTGCTCTCTCCCAGTCTTCCACCTCAGCGACCTCTACACAAGTCCACAGCCCCTCTTCCTCCATGTGCTTCAGCTCACGCTCCAGGGCTGCTTTGTATTCCACATTGTCACGGTTACTTCTGGTTGTCATGCAAACATAGCCACCTAGTGTAAAACAGGTGACAGTGCAGTGGTGTTGTTGATTGATTACAGTAAAACTCACATACACTGAGGAGAAACTGATTGACCACCAAAGATCAGACCTGCAGCTGAGACAGGATCAAACTAAAAAACATATTCTCACCTGGTTTGGTGGACTTGCACAACTCTCTGACCGTATCCACCGGGACCTGACCAACACTCAGTGCTCCAACGATCACAACCACATCAAATAAACCTGCAGGAAGTGAAGAGGGGAGAGCCAGAGGAGTGAAGAAGACAAGAGGCTAATTTCAAAATGAGACAATCACAGTTCCAAAAGTAATGCCTACAACTACAGCTCCTACTGTTACTCACTACACTACAGATCAATAATATTTAAAAGCCATAATATCTAGGGAGTAAGCAAAGTAAGTCAATCACATATGAGCATACAGGATTGACAATAAAACAACCAACAGATAATAGTAAAATAATCATAACAAAGACTAATGATGGCAATCAATCTGAATAAACCACCCCGCCTGAAAATCACCTACTGACTCATGTGAAATAATGAACCATTAAATTACCCCGCTGGACAGGTAGCGGCCCCTCTCCCAGCATGGACTGCTTCAGGTCCTGGTACAACCCGCTCTCCGTGGCCAACTCCAACATAGCCTCGCTTCCATCAATACCCACAAAATGTCCAAATCCATGTCTCTTCATCTGTACAACAGAGACACGTTTAGTAATTGATTAGTCATACTGGTCAAATCAATTGAAATGTGGAAACTAAAAGCTGATAGTGATAGGGTCCGTGCTGTTCTAAATCACAGGACCAAGAAAGGAAAGGTCTTAAATAAAAGATTTGATCCAAACAAGTAAAAATATGCAAGCAGTGAATCATAAGACATTTCTAGACATTCACTGGAAACACTTTATCTTCTAAACTGAACCAGACCAGACATCAACACAGAAGTCATATGTTATAGAAAATATTTTTAGTTTTGTCACTCACACAGAAAAACATTAAAAAAAAAAAGACTTTTGTCAAATATTAAATTACATGTTACTGCATCAAGACTGTAAGTACGCAGCTACTCCTTCTACCATCTTGTGTGAGTTTACCTGTTTGGCCACCAGTCCTGTACCACAGGCCACATCCAACACGACGGCTGCTTCACGATCACCACTGAAATGGGAGGAGATGCTGTTTGCTGCCAGACTTGGTGCACGGTAGTCCAGAAGAGCCACATCCTATTCAAACGAGTTTTAAGAAAGAACAGTGGTTTTTAGCACAGACGAAGAAGGCAAACATGAACAGGTATCTTTATTAATTATGTATAAAACAACTGATCATATCAGATCTATACTGTAGAATTGCTGTGAGCACTCTAAAACTACATTTGGCTAGATATAAAGAAAATGGAAGCTGTTTTTTATTTAATAAAATACACAAATACAGAGCCACATAATGTTACATATTTTTGGACTGCAGTGTTTTTCTTAGCATTGTTTTCACTTAATTTCTGCACAATAATATCGGTTAAAGTACATTTCCTATAATTTAACTGGACAATAAAATAAAAATAAAAATCCTGCCAATATTTAGCTAACATCATCTTATTGTACTTTAGTTAGGTCACCTGATCATAGTTCTCTGCCCAGGAGTCGTAGAAGTTGACCTTTTCTCCTGATGTGGTGCTTTTGTGAGCTGATAAGATAACCGCCTTCACATTTTCAAATGTGTTACTGACAGCTGACATTATATACAAACCTGTTCAAAGAAAGAAAGAACCAGAGACAAGAGTCCAGTAGTAATAATAACAGATATCAGACCATTCATTATAGATTGTAAATTTAAACTGTGAATGAAAATTACAGCTCAGTATGCTTAGATCTTGACAGGTGATCCTAGCACACCATTCATCTTCTAACAAGCTGATCGCCTAACTTTTTTGGTTTTCTTTGCTTAATGCTACTATTAGTAAATAACAATAACCAGAAACATTAAATTGCACTGTTTGGGAACCTGGGCTTGCCTGACCTATCCTGTTGTTACAAAATACACAGCCGGCTGCTACAACAACTTAACATTACACATGAGATGAACATGCACAGTAGTGACAGAGTTACCTGCAGTCGCCTCGTTGGTTGTTGTTTTTTTTTCTGGCAGTTTCTTCTTCACAAGTTCACAATCGGTTCCGCCGCTGTTTTAAAAAACATTAAAGACTCACTGCAGACTCTGGACCAGGAAGCAATCGCAGTACGTGGTTTCAGGGTTCGCAATTCCCTCAGTTCAGACTGTCAGGGAAAGGCAAGTCCGCGGCACATACTGCCTTTTTGCCAAACAAAAAACAGCTTTTTTTGCCTTCTTATCTACCTATATGTTTTGCTGCCGTCGTGTACTTTTTTTTTTTTATAGCCAGTGGCCAGACAGATAATTCCGCCTCAGAGGTTTGACTCGGAGTCCCAGCTGCCGCATTCACGGCCACCACACTGTCTGTCCGATATTCCAGACAAACCCTGAAGGCGGCATTGCTTCCAAATTCCCGCACATGCGCGGCGGCGCTGTCCCAAGCTGCTGTTCGTGTTCCCACCTGCAGAGAGTCGAGGAGTCAAAACAAAAGTCTTCTGGAAAGTCCTCCTGATATTTAACAGCAAGCGAGCCAGCTAAAGCACGTAGCTACCGACAGCGTTGGCAGAGTTCTTTCCGAGGGACATTTTGAAACAACTTTAATAGTTACAAAGATATTTCGTTCGATGCGTTTCATTATGGAGATCTCCCAAAAGTTCCGCTCTTTCTGCAACTTGTTTTGGTCCGTTTTCGTGGCATAGCTGGAGAGCTAACGCTGTCTAGTAATTAATATCAGTTAGCTTAGCATCGGTCCCCCCAACAGCCTCTTCCGAGCCTCGCTGGACGGCAGAAGATTGTAACTTTACTCGCGGGTAATGGGGCTCATCTAACCTTTCATTTCAGCTGCATGTCGCATTTAAGAAAGAAGCAACTGAGGGTTTTTTTTCTTTCTGTAAAACTGCTTGAAACACTAAATTCTTAGCGCCTGATCGCTAATGCCAAGATCCAATAAGGTGGCTTGACTCTTTCCAAAAGTTTCAAAAAGTAAATTACATTAAAATGTTCCGTTTTAGTTATTGGGTGCATCCATCTCATCACTTGTAAAACGTAGTGTTTTGTCCTGAAAGCGGTTCTGCTCTTGAAATACTTAAGCTGTGTTCTTTTTCACAGGTTTCTTTGACAGCAACACCCTCAAAATGTCTATCCTAGGATTAAAGAAGAAACAGCCAAAGACTTTCAAAGTCAAAGTTATCACCATGGATGCTGAAATGGAGTTCAGCTGTGAGGTATGGATTTGTTTAGGCAACTTTTGAGCCTGAAAAGATGCTTGATCGATCTCTGTATGGATGAGTGTGTCATTTTCACTTCCAGGTCAATGGATAACCATATATTGCATGTATGCATTTATATATATAACCATTTATTGGCTCACATGAAGTCAGCCATCTCAGATTCATGGACACGCTCACTGAAGGAAGAATGGCCTGACACATCGTTGCACATTAAATAATATTTGTTTTGCATAAGTCTTGGCATGCAGACTTTTCAGATGCATTAAGTATCAGTTTTTAAGTTCTAGCAAACGTGCACAATAAAAGAGCTGAGCATGCTCCTTCATATATATAACCACTCATTGTTGCCGTCTAAGACGCATACCAACTCAGCGATGTCATACAACTTCCTTGGAAAAGCATCAGTCAGGGTTTACCCCAAGAAATTGTTTAGCAGACGTTGTAAGCTGCCAAGATCCTGACACATCTTATCTTGTGATCAATTTAGGTAGTAGATGACAGTCTAATCGATAGCCACACGCATTAAATATATGGCATTTGCTGTGTAAAGTAATGCCTCTGCTTTCTTCCCTTAATGTTTTATCTCATCTCACATAAAGATTTTACCATAACGATTGAAGTGAAATTCTGTTCTATACAAAGAAAGCACGAGTTATTAGTTAATATTTTGGTTGCTTTTAACAGTTACTGGAAGTGGGTACAGGAGCTGCAAACCAACACATTTGCTTTCAGCATATTGGCTCACTGGACTCTTTATCGCTCACTGCTTTCCTCAGGTGAAGTGGAAAGGTAAAGACCTGTTTGACCTGGTGTGTCGCACTGTCGGTTTGAGGGAGACCTGGTTCTTTGGACTCAGGTACACAGTGAAGGACACCTACGCCTGGTTGAAACCAGAGAAAAAGGTGAGTGAAGGAATGAACCTGACTGTGAAGGTCAAACCCACTAATGAGGATTCAAAAACAACACATGACACCATGTGGTTTAAATGTTTTGCACAATGCAGATGATTTGGGGTGGGGGAGTGGGGGTCTAATCTGGATTATAGGGCTGCAACTAATGATTATTCATTATCAGGTAATTCGTTTTTTTTATTTTTCAATTAAACAATTAATTGTTTGGTCCATAAAATGTCAGAACATAGCCAAAAAATGAGAGCTCAGGGTGACATCTTCCAGTTGCTTATTTTATCCGACATACTGTCCAAAACCCAAAGATATTCAGTTTACAATGATATAAAACAGTAAATCTTCACATCTGTGAGGTCGGAACGAGCTAATGTTTGATTTATTTAAATTGGTAATAAATTATAAGTTTACCAATTAAGAAATGTATTAGCCAATTGTTTAGTGTGTTGCTAGTAACTAATTACACAGACACTGATCATGACATGACATTCTGGCTTTAGTGAGAGTCTGGTCTAACAAATGTATTATTGTGCACGTTTCTTCTACTGTTTTTTTGTTCGCCAAGGTCTTGGACCAGGAGGTTCCCAAGGACTCTCCCATAACATTTCATTTCCTGGCTAAATTCTTCCCAGAAAAAGTAGAAGAAGAGCTGGTCCAAGAAATAACTCAGCACCTCTTCTTCTTACAGGTAATCTAGCTAATAACATTTCTCGTAAAATAACCTTTTCTTCTTTTTTTATACAAACACTTTTGGAGATTTTGGCTGCGGCTTTATTTTTACATGTAGGTAGAAATCATCTCCATGTCTTACAATACATGTTCATACATGTCTTCAAACTATAGGTGAAAAAACAGATATTAGATGAAGAGATTTTCTGTTCCCCTGAAGCGTCTGTTCTGTTGGCGTCATATGCTGTCCAAGCCAAGGTAAGAGAGGTTAATGGTCCCGTTCTGTCATTTCCTGCACCTGCAGTATGCTTGTCTTACCTGTATCTCAAAACATTTTGTCCATTAAAGCCCATCAGAATTGACAGTTAATGCTTTAAAGAAATACACTTCAAAATAAAGTGTTTTGATCAGCTTTGTCAAAGAAGATCTCTGTGTATGGACACATCAGCACAGATTCATTTGACCAACAAATACAAAAATGCATTTCTCCTTTTTGCATTTGTGTCCTCAAAAAGAAGATACAGGGCAACTTATTTACAGATTTATATAATGGTGCAAAAAAATCTGTATTTTATTTTCAGTTAGATTTGTATATTTACAGTATATGCTTCAAGTTTTGCTAATGTGCAACATTAACGTCCACATTTCTTTCTTTCTTTCTTTTTTCTCTCGTTTTCTACCGTCTCCCTCTCAATCTCAATTGCAGTATGGGGACTATGACCCAAACTTTCACAAGCCGGGCTTCCTGGCACAAGATGAGCTTTTGCCAAAAAGAGTAAGTATACAGTACCATGTGCACATTTGACAATCTATGAAAGCAGGTTAGAATGGGTTGTTCACTTGTAATTGTCTGTTTGGTATAGTTTATTGTTACAGCAGCTAGCCAAAGTTTTTTTGCGCTGTGTGTGTGAGAACGGTATGTAATGTTTTTCCTGTGATCCTGTGTCTGTATCCCAGGTTTTGATGCAATACCAAATGACAGCTGACATGTGGGAGGAGAAGATCACAGCTTGGTACGCAGAGCACAGAGGCATCGCCAGGTAGGACTGACCCAGGAGGGCTTCTGAAATCCAGCATGTAAAGTGAAATTAATATCTTTACGAAAGGTGTAGTCCTGGATTCTGTAGTTGAAGTGTGATAAATGTATCATGGTTTGATAGGCCTTCTCTTCCTTATTTTTACGCCGTCCATACAGGGATGAGGCTGAGATGGAATACCTAAAAATTGCTCAAGACCTTGAGATGTATGGTGTCAGCTACTTTGCCATTACTGTGAGTGTGAAATTACTGTGCCTTGATGTTCTGTCAGTTTAGGTAAATTATGCATGGTATTTTAAAAAGTGCATCCTTAAACATTACTGTCATGTTGGTTTACATTTCGGTTTTACACATCACATTGACAGCAAAATAAGAGGGACACAGACCTGTTACTTGGAGTGGATGCTCAGGGTCTTCACATCTACAGCCCCAACAGCAAACTCAACCCTAACAAGTCCTTTCCATGGAGCGGCATCCGCAACATCTCTTACAGCGAAAAGGAGGTAAATACAAGCAGTGGACTGTATTTTGCGGTCTTTCTTCAGTCCGATTCTTGTTCTGCGTTTTACTGTTTTGAAGGAGTGGGAAAATGGGTGCAACAACTTGTGGTAACAACTTTTTGTAGTTGTTTAACGGGATGGAAATTCCACATCCATAATGATCATTCAGAAAAATATGCTTGAATAAATATTTCTTTTACTATAGATGCAGTGCAAAAGACAAGTGATGCCCTCATCACTGTCCTGCTGCCTGAGTTAAGACACTTCCATTATTTGTTATGCCAACGCATACAGCTGTTCGTGAAACCTGCAACCCTTCAGCATAGGATTTTCACTCTAACCACTTAGCTGTACTGTTGTAAAGGCTTCAAAGCTGTGCTGTCTGTCAAAAGAATGCTAAAAAAATAGTGTCAGTAGTGCAGAAGAACTGAACTTTGTAACTTTCCCATGTTGCAGTTCACAATCAAACCTCTGGACAAGAAGAAAGATGTTTTCAAGTTCTACTCATCTCAACTGCGTGTCAACAAGCTGGTTGGTTTACCTCTTTGTCCACGTAAATGTTCAACTATAACAAAGTTATATGAGAGTTATACGAAGTAAGATATTGCTGGTTTGTATCGCCTGTGTCTCTAGATCCTGCAGTTGTGCATCGGTAACCATGATCTATTCATGAGGAGGAGGAAGGTGGACTCCATTGAAGTGCAACAGATGAAGGCTCAAGCTAAAGAGGAGAAGGCCCGCAAGAAGGTCAGCGCTCTCTCAGATCCACTGGAGCGACGGGATATGAAAACTACAGTCATAATTATTTGATCGTAGTTGATTGTCTTAACTTTAATTGGGTTACTTGGCCTCCGTCTAGATGGAGCGTCAAATCCTAGCACGGGAAAAACAGATGAGGGAGGAAGCGGAACGAGCAAAAGAAGAGATGGAACGAAGACTTTTCCAGCTGCAGGATGAGGCACGACTGGCCAACGAGGCACTGGTGAGAGCTTCATCCTTGAGATAATTGTAGAATCTTCCTGACTGTTTGGGCAACAATCTCTACATTCCTGTTGTTAAATGCATGGCGTTATAGAGCCAGATTCCTCCATCATGCTAAGTCCTAAACTCTTCCACAGTTTCTTATACTCGTTTGTGAAAATGTTTTTTAAATGTTACATTTTCTGTAGCTGCGATCTGAGGAGACAGCGGACCTGCTGGCAGAGAAGGCCCAGATTGCTGAGGAGGAGGCCAAGCTGTTGGCCCACAAGGCTGCAGAAGCTGAGCAGGACAGGCAGAGGTTAGAGGTCACCGCCATGAAGACAAAGGAGGAGAAAAGGCTGATGGAGCAGAAGATGAGGGAGGCAGAGCAGCTGGCTGTCAAACTGGTGGAGCAGTCCGAGAGGAGGTCTGGAATCATCTTGACTAGTGTCGCATTTGTTTTAGTTAATTATTACTTCACTTACTGCTTTTCTATAAGCATTACATTTATCTCATTTTTCATGGTAAAATGGTTTCTCCTGATTCCGCCACAAATCAAGTGACGGCATCAAACAACTTCACAATGAATAAATGATTGGCCACGATCAGCCAGGTCCAGGGGAGCATGCTGCTTATAATACTCCCAAGTATTTACTGTATATTAATAACACTATTACTGTCTTCCATCAGCCCTGAACTAACCAAACCTCTGGTTCCAGGTTGAAGGAGGCAGATCACCTAAAACAGGACTTGACGGAGGCAAAGGACGCTGAGCGGAGAGCCAAACAGAAGCTGCTGGAGATCACCAAAACAACATACCCTGTACGGTGATGATGCTGCTTGTGTGCGCTCTGTGATGCCTTTTGTTATTTCTTTTTGTGGATGAAAGCAGCTTCTTTCTGTTTAGAAAGCTATTGTTGAAAAGCTCTGAAATATCAATCTAGGTTATTACTGCACTGCAATAGGCCATTGATTACCTGCTGCGCTTTAAAGGTCATTTATACTAGATACTTCTACAGTATGATTCACCAATCTGTGGTGTTCAGTGTATTTCAAGAGTTATCTTTAGAGAGGATAATTGTTGTTCAAGCAACCAAGTTCACACAAGAAACGAACCAAATTAATTTTTACATTTTCCCACAGAAAACTGTTTGGCCAGAGAAATACAAGACCAAACAAGAAAATATAAGCAGCAATGCAACGTGCACTGCCACAAACTGTTTTATTTTAGGGTGGACTTAGTTGGTTAGGAATAGCTTGCTATCATTTTGTGTTTGTCAATTGGATTAAGAGCTGTCAAAAAATAGTGACATTACTAAAAAACAATGTGACTTGCTGATAATGTGCATTAAGTTAAGCTTCATATCACTTTCAGTTTTTGTGTGTCAACAGATCGTAGTGCAGTAGTGTAACGTGTGCTTTACCTTCATGAGTGAAACTACTTACTTGACATCCATTTGCCTGTTTCCCAGCTCATAGCAGCCTACTCTGCCCCCCCTGCTCCCCCTGCTCCTCCTGAAGCAGCCGACTTTGCCTATGAGTCGGCATCTACGCGCCTCGACTTCAAGGACTCTGACATGAAAAGGCTGTCTATGGAGATCGAGAGAGAGAGGTGAGTTTACATCCCCCTCAACGATACTTTAGAAGGACACTTTGGCTCTGCATGGTTATGACATCTTGTGATGCGTTAATGCAGGCTGGAGTACATGGAGAAGAGTAAACACCTGCAGGACCAGCTGAAGGAGCTGAAGACAGAGATCGAGTCTCTGAAGCTGGAGGAGCAGCAGCAGCAGGCTGGCCTCTACAACCTCCGCAGTGAAGCGAGGGGATATGTCCAGGAGCCTGTCTACATACCTCACAGCAACGTACGTATGATCCCTTCACATGATCTTCTTCTTAGTATAATTATTTCTAATATTATTTGTTTTACTAATGGTTGGTTACCTGTCAGAATGTCTAATAGAGGGAATAAACCAGGTAATCCATCTTATGGCCAATAATACTATTAGGTGTTCCCTTTGATCTCTCTGCCGTTTCATAATAATGGGCTCACTTGTAGACCACAGCCGACTCACTGCACCGACTGCATGGCAACACTGGACTTCCTATTCACATTAATGGGAAGCGTAATAGGAACTGTAGTGCCAGAAATATTCCTCCCAAATGGAAATAAGAAAAAGGAAGTGTCAAGTTTCTTTTCATTTTACCTATCGGTACATTTTTTTGACAGTACTAAGATGTTGAAAATGTTATCATCAGTGGTTCTTCAGGGTTTGTACAAAGTCTTGAAGGTTTAGAAAATGCTTAATTTTAACTGTTGTTTTCAAGGTAAGGAAAATGCTTGAATTTGAATATACTCCTTTAAAAAATGATTAATTTTCAACAAAATCTAAAAAAAGTTATTTTCTTGTGTCGTCTGTTGATCCTTTACTCTGGAAGTTAGGAAGCATGAAATAATCATGATCAAAACATACAATCAAAGTTAATTTGAACAGCTGGTAAAATAATCAAAGTGACAATATACATTGATTGCTGTGGGTGTAAAGGAATTCTGTAAACTTTATTTTTTCGCAATTGCATTTATAACAATTTAGATGTGATGATAAAGACTTTGAGAGTGTAAATTTGTGGTGCTTGTGGTTGAAAGTGCTTGAATTTTACTGTTAAAAAGCTGTACGAACGATGTTCTTGTGTACCTGAAGCACAATATTCTGCTCGATACTTAAATATACAGATATTTGCTTTGTGTTGAGAACCTTTGAACATGTAACATAACATCAAATTGCATAAAACTTTTTTTTCATAACAAATATCTTAGGACATGTGTAGAACCACATGCATGCCAAGTGATGGCATTTCTGAGTGGCCTAACTTATCCTGGAAATAACAACATGTATCGTGCTAGATCCTCCTACAGTAGCTAAGACATGTAGTGATTATTCAACAGGCCTGTAAATAATTTTTAAAAAGTGAGCCAAAACAGGCAACAGTTTAAAGGGTTCCTGTTTTAAATATTTTGTTGCGGGGAGAAAAACATTTAAAATGTGGAGCATATAAAACACAGTAGTCATGGAAGATATTAATTGCATCAGTAGTGATATTTACATGACTGCGTACTTCTTGTCTTTGAGTTTTGAGTCACACCATGAATACACATTTCTTTACACTGACTTCGGCCGCCTTTGCTTCTCTCAAACTGCCCATACTTGTCTCGTTTTGCAGCGAAACTCTGCATACATGTCTCAGATGGCCTTCTTTGAAGAAGTGTGATCCTAGTCCTGGAGGATAAGGAAGGAGGTCACCACCTGTTGTGACTCTGTGCTTTCTCGAAATGTTTGGTTAATTTTTTACCTGGCTGAAGCTAACAGACAGACGCATACATACACCATGACTGTGTGCTTTGGAAAGACTATCCTCAACGACAAACAGCCACTAGTTTGGCTGCCTGCACAAGCTGTCATGCTAGGTTGTACCACCTGCTACACTACAGCTTCTTCCACATGTCTTTTACATAAAATGAACACATTAACGTGTGCCATGTATCTAACACTAATTCAGGATATGGGGCTGAAGATGTATGTATGAACGAGTTTTGATTTGCTGATGTTTTAAGGGATACTTAGCTGTAAGATGGTTAGATATAGAATCATGCCTTAATGACAAGTTATACATTAATGCCTTAACAACATTTTGGGATTAAGTTAAAATTTGTTACAAACTAGATACGTTTCGGCAAAGTTCCTGCATCAGATGTGATTAGGTAAGTTATCTTTTTCAGGCTATTATTAAAAGTTATAAATATCCTTAAGATTTTGTAAACATGAACGCTTTTGGTCATTTTCTTTCAAACCAGCAAAGTGTTTCTCAAACTTGGCTTTTGAAAATATTACATCAAAGAAACCCAAATGCGCAAATTTGTGATTATACGTTTGCCAAGCTATTGTTGAATGTAGCTCTGAATGCTAAAATTACAGTGATACGTAATGTGAAAATGAACTTTGTGATCTTGCTCATAAAAGTAAGTTATAAAAGTAATTTCAACTCACAGAAAAGTCTAAAATTTGACGAGCAGACGTGTGCAGGGGCAGTGTCTAGATGTGACACTCCATAACAATGTAAAATGCAGTGTTTGGTCATTCATTTGTATTTGCTTGCTGTTTTTGTTACTTGGTTCTTGAGCTGCCTTTACTGATAACAGCACACAGGTGCCTGTATTGTTTCTAGTGCCTCATCATGGTAGTTAATAGAAATGTAGTATACAGTTACAAACTTGAGCTCTGCCAGTTCAAGTTTCTGTATTTTGTACTCTAGACTGTTGATGTACCTTGAACTTTATTTTTTACTGTTATGATTTGAGTTACTAAGGTTTTATTTGGTATCATTGTGCTCATGTGTCTTAGCATTAGGGTTACTTTACGTTTGGGGTTGATGTCATACCCTGACAGAATAGCAGATTGATTGCTTTTCTGTTTTTGTCCTCAGCTCGTGCACTTCTCAGGGTTAGTGTTGGAGACAATCACTGCATGTAGAATCTCATCGTATTTCCCCCTGAGATATACAGTATGGTATCCATTAATGTTTACCTTTTTGAACAGGCTATTTTCATTTAACTTGTGTAAGTCCAATAGTAATTCACATGGTAAAGATTTTTTGCCAGCAGTGGGTGCATTGCATTTCACAAATATAGAGGTGGGTAAACCTGAGTCCTCATTGCATGCTCAAAAAGGGAGAGGCTGGATGCCGAATGTACAGCCAGAGATTCTGCATGTATGTTTATTTGGACCGGCCTATTCGACTGACTTCATTATGGACTGAACAGTGACAAATGATTGGTTCATTATTGCCCTCATGATTGGGTTCTACATGAGTAAGGCTAACCTTGGTCTTGCGTAGATGGTATTGTGTCAAATGTCCAATTGGAAATGTTCTTTTTTTCATCAACACATTGCTTAAGTGCTTCAGTTTGCATCTTTAACCTTATTTATTTGTGCTATAAATCCTTTAATAACATCACCATACACATTTTCTTGAGGTCTATCATTGTGGGGGACTTTTTTGTAATTTAATGTTTTTTATTTTTCTGTAATGGGATTTTCCTGCCAAATTCAAGTCCAGTGTTAGAAAACAATTTTACATCTGAAACATCGTTGTAGTTTAGGGGATTAGGTTGACTTTGAAGTGACAAAAATTCACAAGAACAAAGCTTTGTCAAATGATTTGTAACCACAACTTATTTTGTGTGTATCATTTCATTACAACAGTGTTTCTGTTTTGCCTGATGTTTGTGCAGGCAATACAATCTTATAAATTTGTTATTTTCCCTGCATTTTGATCTCCATCAAAATAAACAGTGGAAGATAATCATGGTGACTGGATGAAGCGGCAGTTTATGTCACTTAAACCACAGCCACAAGAATTTCAAGTTGTTGGTCTATAGTGCCTATAAAGTGCATTTTCATGTCTTATTGTTGAATGTTTTTACACTGATAACCAGAAAATAATTTAATAAAATGGTGTCTAGAGTAATCAAAAACAACCAAAATACTATAAAGTACAGTTTAATCAACAATTTAAACAAAACCTTGACAATGTGAGTCACTTAAATCCTACAGGAGGGTTTCTACTTAATATCTAGTGAGAGTGAATGTATGATTATCTGACCCTGACCTTTAACCCCTGAGCATAGTTCAGCAATCTGAAGGACGTTTCTTCAGAGAGAATGAGATAAGCAGTGAGACAGTTTTACTCACTTCTCTGAATATAATCATATAACCCTCAGTCGCACTAAAAGGCCTCAGCATTAAGTTTCTGATTGTGTTTGTCTATGTGTGTGTATTAATAAACACCATGTAAGCACAGCTGTGGCTGCATGAGAGGGTATCATAGTAAAGTGTTCCACCAGCCTGTAGCAGCTTGTGTTTTCTCACCAGCACAAAGATCATATTGAATCATCTGAGTCCTTGAGTCAAGCAAAAACACTTGTTGTTGTTCCCATTCGTTCAGCCATCAGCTGAAGGAGACTATATAAGAGAGGCCAACTCTACCACTGTACCTTTGTGAAGACATCAAACTGGACAATGAGGGTTGTTCTCGGTTTGCTGTTGTTGCTGCTTGGTCTGTGTGGGTCAGGGGCTCAGGCGGAGGGTGGAGGCCTCGGCGAGGTGGGTGAGATCAGCCAGTTTCAGCAGACGGCTCCAAGAGATGTAGCTGAGGAATCGACCGAGCAGACCGCAAAGCAAACCACCCCGGACATCTGGGCGGAGGTGAGGGCACTGAGAGACATGGTGGTGGAGCTCAAGGTGGAGCTGAGGAACATGGAGGCCAGAGCGAAGGACAGCGAGAGCCAGGTGAATGAACTGAAAGCTGAGCTGATTGTCACCAAGGTGCACGTGGAGCTGCTGCAGAGAGAGAATTCTGGTACAGACTTGTTACTTTTCCTGTTGAGTGCTGATAATGTTGTCTTTTGAGAGTCTGACTGAAGTGTGTCAGTGCACTGATGCACTTACTGTGAGCTCCAGAATAAATCTTTAAAAATTAATATGGTATGGATAGAATAATTTAGCTACATTTAATGAGAAATACAACAGAGCTCATTGTGTTATTTAAACTGTTTTAGAAATTCATTTAACCATTCACAAACAAACTGCTTTTCAGTCCAAGCCACAGAACTGAAATCTATGGGAACCAGACTGACTGCAACCGAGAGCAAAACAAGTGACCTAGAAAAAGAGAACACAGGTATTTCACTGACACACGTGAGGGCTTAATACATTTTATGGTTATTTTCTATGCTATTATTTTAACCTGTGGTAAAAGTTGCATATGTACATCGTTGAATGTAATTCAGATATTTCAAAAGGAAATAATAGCTATAAAGGGGTTGAACAGTGTTTTAACAGTCATATTGGTTGTTCTGGACGGCACCGACAAATGATCTATTTTGTCATTTAGACGTGAAGGCTCGTTGGACAGTGAGAGTGAAATGTGGTTTAATCTTGTCATGCACACTTACAGTAGTTCAGAGTACACTTTTGAGTTTTGGTTTAACAGATAAGATGAGGGTCAAGATACTGTATAAAATGTGTTGTGCATGTTAACAGTTTGATAGTTTGATGGCTGCTCTGCTCTTTAATTCACTGTCATTGCATTAACTCCAGACTTGCAGACCAGACTGAGGAGCAGTGAGAGTGAACTTCTCATTAGCAAGTCCAGGATTGACCAGCTGGAGAGAGAAAATGCAGGTGATGAAGTGTGTCAGTGCACTGATGCACTTTTTGTGAGTTCCAGAATGAGTCTTTAAAAATCAATATGGTATGGATATGATAATTTAGCTATATTTAATGAAAAATAAAACAGAGCTCATTGTGTTATATAAACTGTTTTAGAAATGCATTTAACCATTCACAAACAAACTGCTTTTCAGTCCAAGCCACAGAACTGAAATCTATGGGAACCAGACTGACTGCAACCGAGAGCAAAACAAGTGACCTAGAAAAAGAGAACGCAGGTATTTCACTGACACACATTTGTAACATTTTAACCTGTGGTAAAAGTTGCATATGTACATCGCTGAACGTAATTTTAATTTCAGTTCATTTAAACGAGAAAATAGCACAAAAAAAAAAAAAAAAAAAAAAAGTTAAGAGATAACCAAAGTGATTACAATACATACTGAGGGGGACAAGAATATGTGTACCAAATTTCAAGGAAGTCCATCCATGGGTCGTCTCCCCCCCCCAATACTGAGAAACTACCATTCTGTCCCCCCCAATATACAGTAGGAAATATGTTAAATATGTCTTCCTTTTATTAACCCTGTCAACGGATCTGTTTCTTGGTATTTCCTATTTATTTTCAATTTATTTTGGTTTGTTAAGGAAAACACAAGTGACCCCCCCCTCCCATTTGTACACTTGGTTGTTCCCATGCTAGCGCGCACAACTCGCGGTTTTTTTATTTAGAAGCTCAGAATCAGATCACCTTAAGTCTTTTTTGATGGTAATCTGACTTGTTTTTTAATTTACTCAGTCAGTGGAGGGGAGCAAATGGAGGAAGTAACGTTACCTACAAAGCTTAGAAAGCAGGACCGGCAGCACAGAGAGACAGGGAGGGAGAGGCATGCTGGAAGCAGTCGTCAGACAGGGACATGCTCTGGAGATACAGATGATCAGGTGAGAAAGTGGAATGTGAACTATAATGCAATTCAGTAGAGCACATAGTAAGTGTAAGAGCCCAACTAAATAGGTAGCTTAGTTAGGCACTACAGGTAAATGCATCTTGTGTGTGAATGATTGTGGTTACAATACTCCCATCTTAATTAGATTAAGACAGGGGTGGACAAGTTTAGAAGAAGTTGCTTGTTTTAGTTTGTAAAACAGTGAACAGTAAGCAACTGACCAAAACAAAATGAAGTGTGGGTGTGGGTGGGGGTGGGGGGGGGGGGGGCAGCCACTATCTCAGTATCTCAGAGAAATCAGACTATTCCTTTTAAATGTGAATTAAAATGATCAATGTAGTCCTCAAAACTATATTCTAAATGTGCAAATGTTCATATATAAATATCATTGAATTGAGGAAAGTGCATTTAAAAAAAATTTGGAGCATGTGTTGTGCATGTTAACAGTTTGATAGTTTGATGGCTGCTCTGCTCTTTAATTCACTGTCATTGCATTAACTCCAGACTTGCAGACCAGACTGAGGAGCAGTGAGAGTGAACTTCTCATTAGCAAGTCCAGGATTGACCAGCTGGAGAGAGAAAATGCAGGTGATGATTGTATCTACTTATCCACAACACACACACACACACACACACATATATATAATATAATGTAATGTATATCCAGGTTAAGTTAAATGAAATACTGTAAATGTACTTTTTTGTGTTAACAGAGAAACCAAGGGTGGCCTTTTACACAGCTCTGACTAATGCAGGAAATCTTGGACCATACAACACAGACATCACACTGAAATTCAGCAGGGTCTTCACCAACATTGGCAATGCTTACAATCCAGCTACAGGTAATATACTGCAGGTCACATGAGCATGTGTGGTCATGTAAGTGTACATAAATCAATTGTTGCTGTTTTTCCTTTTCTACTCTGTAGGTTTCTTCACAGCACCAGTCAAAGGGGTCTACTCTCTCCAGTTCACTGTGTCTGGTCACCACGCAGATAAAATGGGTGTACATGTGTTCAAGAACAACCAAACGATTATGTTTAACGGGGAGTGGAAGAACAATGCAGGTTATTTCACTAACTCTGTTGTCTTGGAGCTGATAGCAGGAGATGAAATTCACCTGGTTCTCCCATCAGGATTTTCTCTCTTTGACAATGGAGAAAACCACAGCACCTTCAGTGGCTCTCTTCTCTTCCCGCTGTAAGGATGTTGTTTAGGCTGCTGTATGGTTGATTTGTCACAAATATCTCAGCGATATATCTCAGCACCGCTGCCTCCAAGACAAGTGTCTGTACATTTACTGCATGTATCAAATAATGTGATTCTGAATCTGACTTTTGTGTTATCACATGAAAACAACATTCAAATAAATCAAAGAATCATTGAAGGTTTTGGATTCTGATTATCACTGAGTGCAGGTCAAGTCAAGTCACATTTTATTTATATAGCCCAACATCACAAATCAATAATTTTATCTCTTTCAACCTCAAACAATTATTTAAATGAAACAATCTGAGGAATTTAGAGGGGAAAATGTCTCTTTGGTGGAACTGCTAACATCTCATAGACATCTGAAACTGCTTCTTTTTAAGGGGTCACGGCAAGAAATTTGGGAACCATTAGTTTAATATTTAACAATACAATGTATTTTCTAGTATTTTCATATTTTTTTACTTAAGATCTTTATCTGAATTGTAGCTTGTAACTGTAGCTGTCAGATAAACGTAGTGGAATAAAACGTACAATATTTGCCTCAATTGTAGTGGAGTAGAAGTATAAAGCTGCATAAAATGGAAATTCTCATGTAAAGTACAAGTACCTCAAAATTGAACCCCCGTAAGTGGTCAGCACGATATCTGTGTGTGTGTATCTCACAGCCTGTTATTGGTACTTCCCTTTGTTGATTTTCCCAGTGTGTCTTCTTTTTGCCTGCCAATGATAAAATTGACTTCTCTTCCTATCCTTTCTTCTCTGCTTCTTAAATTCTCCATGGAGGTCTTCAACTGAACTACACTTTACATCTAATGAAAACGTACTTATTGTAGTTATTGGCACCATGTTTCGGGTCTTGTGGCACATTTAAGTCACGCTATCATTCATGAACACTCCTTCACACAGGTGCAACACAGTTTGATTTCCCTCCTGTGGTTCTTTCTGTGTGGAGTTGGCAAATGTCAGCCTGTCCAGGATGCTTCCCTACCTTCAGTGCTATGCATTCTGGGACAGGCTTCAGCAGTGGTGGAAGAAGTATTTTGAGCCTTTACTTAAGTGAAAGTAGTGATACAACAATGGAAAAGTACTCTGTTACAAGTAAAAGTCCTGCATTCAAAACTTATCTTAAGTAAAAGAACAGAATTACTATCAGCTAAATGTACTTAAAGTATCCAAAGTTAAAGAACTCATTACACAGAAAACTAGCCCCTGTGAGTTTTATAGTAAACATATTGTATTCTATATACCATATACAATTATATTATTGTTACCTTACTGATGCATTTATGTGTAAGCAGCATTTTAAAGTTGTACTGTAGCTGATTGAGTGGAGTTAATTCTATACTTATTCTGTTGAGCAGTTTCACAATTCATGGTAATTTATAAACTGATCATAGGTTTAGAGATGAGAGAAAGAATGAATAAAGGCGCACACAGTTGTTTGACAAGACTTTTTACCACCAATAATGCATGATACAAGCTCAACCACTTGTGCCTTCCTTTCAAAATTAAATTATGTTGCAATATAAAAACACATTTTTGGACTTTATGGCTCCCTCCTCTACTCTAGTTATATGTATGATTTCTACCATCATTACTGAATGTACAGTTTACACACTTTTAATGTCTTTTATATTCTCTTTATTTATTCATGTCATCACTTCAACAACAATGGCACAATTACAGCATAATGTACTTTTTTGTCAGTGAAAGGTGCTCCATCCAAAGAAAAAGAAAGAAGAGAAAAAAGAGAGAAGAGACAGTAATAATAATAAAAAGATATAGAAAACATAAATACATGTACATACACTTTTAATGGCTTATATGATCTTGATCTGTTTTATTGTGGGTTTATCATTTTAAGCTATTTTGCTGCAAAAAGAATTTCCCTTGTAGGACAATAAAGACATGATCAGAACCGAGATGAAATGGGAACACCTATTTCTAACGTGGACGACACATGTTAGAATAGATTAGCTTCAGCTTTGTTGTCATTGCGCACAGTAAGTACCAGTACAACAAAACTCAGTTTAGCATCTAACCAGATAGTAGCAAAATGTGCATTTGTTATATATATAAATTTGAACAAACGCGCAGGACAGAAGGAACAATAAAGCAGTGGGGTACTGATAGTAAGAAGCGATGTAATTGTGATATATACAGAAGAAACAAAACAATAGTTGGTGTGAACGAACCCCTCAGCCTTGGCTGTGTTATTGCATGGACTTTCCAACACCTTATTGAAAGTTAAAATAGAAATGGGTCAAGACGAAATCATTCCTATTTGGAAACACTGTGCCTAAATGACAGATTTCCGGTGCCCTCACTTTAGTGCCTCCCCTACATTTGTTTGTTTTTAATGTCTGGAGAAAAAAAACTGAAATGAGGTAGACTGAATGCTGCACAGTAATAAAAAAAGAAACTTTCCCTGTTACGGAATCACTTTAAGGGCCTTTTGCTGCATAAACTGTCTCAATGGCAATGATGGATCCGCTTGGATGAGATTATGATTACACACAAAAATGGGTTTTCTAAGAACTAAAAAAAGAGTGAGGGAGATAAGTGGATGAGGGAGAGGGTTTTCCTCACAGGGACTCATCACAGCGGGATGTCCAGCAGCCACACGAATATCAGATTTGGGAGAATATCATTCAGAGAGTTCATTTTCCCCGGAGATGGTTCGCTACCTCTACTATGAAAACCCTTTCTCCCATCTGTTTTAGCTGAGATCTGTCCCATAGCATTTGGTACACAGATTAGAGTAATAGGAGAGAAGGGGCAGGGGTACATTTAGAGACTGTGAATTGCATCCTAGGCACCACTGACTGGAGAGGAAGGGCTACAAAGACATAAAGGAGTGAAATCACGTCCTACACAGAGAGAAAGAGAGAATAGGCCTTTGAAGGGGTTTTGCTGTGAAGGCATTTAAAGGAGTGAAATAATTGGATGCTGGGGGCCGCGTCTCAGCAAAAGCAAGAATGCAAACACCGTTCTTTCCATGAGTGTGAGGCATGTGGAGGAGGTAAAGTAGGGTGACAGGGGATGTCATCCAAGCCAAGAGGTTTTAATATCTTTTCTTTCACACTACACCATACAGTCAATATAAACAGAATTAGGGCATTTTTTCTGTAGAATTGTATCTTGGGAAGAAGCCAAGTTATACACAGGTACCAGGGGATCTACACACTGTACTGCTTCTTCAGAGATATTGATCCTTTCATGGCTACTCTGCTCCACTGCAGATGAAAGCGAGCTGCATCCCTGCTTGGTATCACCCTGGTGAACTTGGCGAGGAATGAATGAACGCCCGAGAAAGAAATGGAGGCAGTTGAATGTAATCCCTACTCTTACTACTGCTCTTACCGCAATTGTGCTATGGTTCAAAGAACAATAGGACAAGGACTGGGCAGACTTATCCTCATTCATCCTCATTCAGTGTATGGTAATTGACTGGAGCTGAGTTAAGGTTATTTGACCAATATTTCATTCAAATGTGTCACAGTTAATCTACTATGATATATAGCTTGTGTATAATTTGTGGTTAGTGCCATCTTAAATGTACTGAGAACCAAACTCCCAGTTTCCCTTTGTCATCTCTATTTCCTGTCCCCTCTCTCTCCCTCTCTCTCAAAAGACATTTTAAATATGAAGAAGGCTGATGAGAATTCTCCAAAATTATGACATTTGTACAGTTTTTACTTCTGGTAGTGCTAATCTTTGCGCTATTTTTGGACTGTACTTGAAATTAAAATCAAATGTCACGTTTAGGATTAGGTTTAGCTCAGGGTATAAGATCTTGTATTATAAGGATTTAAAGAAATAGTCCCACATTTTGGGAAATATGTTTATTTACCTTCTTTACAAGAGTTAGACGAGAAGATCGAAACCAATGTCATGTCTGTGCATTAAGTATATCGCTGGAGAAAGGAGGTGATTAGCTCAGGATGAAGACTGAAAACAGGAGAAAACAGCTAGCCTGACTCACTCCAAAGATAAAAAAAAGCAGAAGTGTGAAAACGAGAACTTGTGGTTTTAGGGGGAGTTACGTGCTGTGACTATTTTGGTAGTTTAGATTACAGCCCACAGTGTACAGCGTAATTCTTCCCAATTTACAGTGTAATTTTTTGTACTAATGGTGCACCGGTACAGTATGTTCCGATACATGTAGGGAGGGATGTGAAGGTACGGACAAAGGGGGTAACAATCTGGGAACTTAAAACTAATTTATACTGTAGGTATTTTTTTAACCAACGGGTAACTATTCTAATATTATGAGATAGAGCATGACAAATACTGAGCAACAATCTGGCAAACTGGCTATTGCCAGTGCATTACATGTTTGAAGTTTGAAAATGATGAAATGACCCCATAGCTAGTTATGGAGTACAGTAAGTAGAAAAACTTTTTTATGATGAGGTTTCTGCAGTAAATACAGCTGAACTGAAAACCAGGAGTGTCCATCTAACGCACCAAGACAAAGTAACTGTCATGAACACTGAAAAAAATTTAGTGAGAGTCTTTGCACGATTTAAAAATTAAAATATAATATGAGGCTAAGAATTACGCTGTAAGTTGTGTGCTGTAATCTAAAGCACGTTATTTCTTAGACGAACAACAGTCCCGTTTCTGTGCAGTGTCTCTAGAGCTGGAGTGCTGGTTGCCTGGCAACCTCACAGTGACAACAAGGCTCCAGGCAGTGACTGCGCCCGGCTGCTGTTCTCTAAGAAACAGTAGCTTCCACTCCTTTAGAGGTGTTGGTAGGTGTATTATTGAACTCCCTGCTTCCCGTCTTTATGCTAAGCTAAGCTAATCATCTCTTGGCTCTAGCTCCATCATCATTGCACAGACATGAGAGTGGTATCGATCCTCTCATTTTACTCTCTCAATGAAAGTGAATAATCTAAATTCCCAAAATATTGAACTATAACACCCCCACCCCCTTTCTTTGTACATATAGTAACACCCACTGACACCCATTAAAGGGCCTGTGCTCAGCAGGTGTGCAGGTGCTTCATCTGACGAATGAAGCATAAAGTTGCTGGATCCAGTATTGGGAATGTTTCGTCAGTTCACGTTTAGCCCAGAAATCTGTTCAGTTTAACCAATTCAGTTCAGAATTTTAACTGAAATACATTTATTTACCAAACTACATCAAGAACATTGTTGTCTTCCTCAGCTAGTCTGTGGTGTGTTTGAAATGTCATTCATTAAAACAAATTTTTGTATAACTGTTAATTTGAAAATGAAAAAAAAAAAAAAAAAAAGTATGGAACTTAGGGAGTGATGGTGTCTCTGTTTAAAGATGATGTCTGGTATCAGATGTGAATGGCCTTCTGGATTTTTCTCTGGCAGTCCACCTACTCTCTGTCAATGCTGTGATTGGTTTTGGTCTGCGGTGTTTGTTTCTGGTGTTCATTCAATGTCTTGTTCAGGGTCCAGCCCAGCCACATAAGGGAGTCCCACAGGGAGGATTCTGGTGGTCCCTGATGAGTTAGCAGTGTCTTAAGTCTGGTCTGGTCTGATTTTCAAGGTCAAGAAGGAACTTTCACAAGTGACCTTACATGTTTATTATGGAGTGTTATTAAAAATCACAATTCTTGATTGGTCAACATGTGTAGAAAGATGAGGATATAAGGGTGTCTTTATTTGAACCTTTACCATATATATATGTGTGTGTGTGTGTGTGTGTGTGTGTGTGTGTGTGTGTGTGTGTGTGTGTGTGTGTGTGTGTGTGAAGCATGAGCAGTTCAGTGAGCATCCACTGTGTTTTGGAGTCGGTTTAACACTGAATATTGAGGGGAGAAATAAGCTTTCTTTTAGCTTTTGGAGACATTTTATGACTGGTCATTGCAAATAATTGGGGACACAGATTTCCATATTTTATATATTGAGGGGATGTGACCCCCTCCCCCCCATCCTCCGCAGCAGTTACTTGCATGTGTCTGAGAGTGTTTGCATATGCTCATTCTGTATGTGCACGTGTACTTGTGTGTGTGCCATTTGTCTGTACCTGGCAAGGTCAGTGCCTCACATCAGTCATCTAGGCCGATGGGATATCTCTAATCTGTCAAAATCTGGCAGCAGTGAGTTGAACGCATGGAACAAATGATAGATGCAGACTGACTGTATCTACAGGGCTTGTTTCAGTGCGATTTATATGTGTGTGACTGTGTGTGTCTCTCTGTCTTTCTCTCTCTCTCTCTCTCTGTGTGTGTGTCTGTGTGTGATATTTGTATGCTTGTCTTTGTCGAAACAAACCTATATTTGGGTATTTCTTTTGTTATACTGTAACCACTATGCAGCCTCATAGGGGACTAACAAGGCAGCAATATGAGAACTTCATCTTTTATTGTTTATCCTTTCCATTTGAATTGATGTAGTGAGAATAACAGGGGAAAGAGATGCTTTTATTTTGGTTCAAACGGGCTGTGATAGAGGCTTTTTGGTGCAACACACAGAGAGAGTGGCTTCTTTAGCTGATAAATTTGTCAATGAGATGCAAATCCATGCAGCACTGAGGCGGGAAAAAGCCTACAGAGCTGGGCTACTGCATGCACACACACAACACACAACATTAAAGCCTAAATTTTATTCTTCAAACGCTTCAAACATGCATGCATTTGCTGAGACACTGCATAGCATGCATGTCTTTCTTCTTGATCACTCACTAAGTGATTCACACACCGTCGGTGTCAGCTGCAGCACACGGAGCCGTCTGGGCAAGCCTGTGCACAAATTGAATCAAGCCAATCACCCTCACAAAATCCAATCATTCTGCAATACAGGTATTCCATGTGGGGCTTTATTCAGTTACAGAAGAATTGTATTCCAAAACATGATATATCCATTTCAGCTCCAAAATATATCATAACCAAATATTTTCGGATGACTCAGTGGGACTGAAGTAAATGGGATTTAGTTTGTAAATTATTATTTTCACAATCAACTGTAAATGTTACATGTAAGGATTCTTATACACTGATGAGGAGAGTCCGGGTGAGACTCATAGTCACAGAAGCAGTTATGTTTACGTATGTAATCACGGTTATATGAATTAAAGTGAACCTGGAACCGTTTATTGTCACTCTGCAGTGAACGTGGGCTCTGTCATTACCTTCCCTGTGGCATATAATGTGCAGAGGGTGATGGTGCACCAAAACTGATTAATTCATTATGCTCCTTACCCGATGCTGATAGTCAGTTGGTTACAGGTTCACTGAAATGAAATCAAGCATCATTCCTCTTTGGCGTCACCATGTTTGCAACTGTGCACTGGAGAGTGATCTGTGCGCCTACGTATCAACGTCATGGAACAGAAGTTGTCTAACTTGGAGAGAGAAGGCAAAAAAATTCTGACATGCTAGTTTTTTGTCGTGATGTTGTGAGGCATCCCAGGTGCCGCGTTTGTTGTCTTCCACTGTAGCCAAGTTTCCATTCAAATGTACCGTAAATTTTTAGAGAATTTTCTGCAAAATAATATTCGCCTCAAACGGCGAAAAACGTGAAGGAAATATGGCATTTACGTTTGTTTCACATGTCTCCTCATCAGTCCACACAGATTTGATGCTTTCGTCAGCCACAATTTTTAGTCTCTTAGTGGAGGAGGCTTCAGTGACGTTCAAGTCACATGCTTTATGCACGTCATGATTTATTGGGTTAGTCTGTTTCCTCTGCACTTGCAAAGTCCCATTTTCTTTTTATCGATACACCAATTTTTTCACCGTCTTTCTTATGCAGAAATTTGAACTGCGCATAAAAACACGTGGATGACTTTATGACACACCACAGGATAAAACACAATTGTCCTGCCCAACTTTCATTTCCATTAGCAACATGTTTACATAGTTATCAGGCTGACATCATGTGGTCTGATCCCAGCATTAGTCTCCTATCCCTTTGGAAAAACACCTTTCTTATACATCGTAATTTGACATCAAAGCTACTCTCACGCTACAGTAACATATTTACAAGAAGTCATCCTACATAAGCTTGGGATAGGAAGAGTCGTGGTCACAGAAGACGAGCCATATGGTCACCGTCACCGCTCAGTGATTGGAGTTAGAGGTCACACTGCGTTTTGCTTTGCTCTGCAGATCTGGTGAAGGTGACGGTTGTGTCAAATTAGATATTGATCTAAAGTGTGTGTGTGTGTGTGTGTGTGTGTGTGTGTGTGTGTGTGTGTGTGTGTGTGTGTGTGTGAGTTTATTTGTGGGTACTCTTGTTTTTCCGGTCTCCCTATAATCGACTTATCTAAAAGCTTTATAGCATCTGTGAACTGCGGGTCATTCTTTGATATCAAGTTCCTCAGGGCATGTTAGCAGTTAGCCACCGGCTTGTTGAATATTTGATGTCTTCTTCCCTTCTTTAAATGTGTGTCATGCGTTTAACAAATATTAGTGGATTGATTCTCATTTGTGTGGACAGACCCTGAGTGTGGAAGTTGAGTCCCTCCTTTTATCTGTTATGCAGCTCACCAACATGAGAGGACACTGTTGATTTGAGGATGGATCAATAGGACAGGATACTGTCAAACCACGAGATAATGAGGCATCTCTAACACTCACAGCATTATGTGTTTACTGATGCCATTTTGCATGCATTTTGTACAAGGATGAGAATCTTTTTAGAACTTGTTTTAGTGCAAAACAGTTTTTACTGTAAGTTTTATATAAAAGATCAGTTCATTTTTTTTGCGTTAAGAGTTTCAGGCTTCAGTTCCTTTTCAATAAAGGGTTTTTTCCCCTTGATCAGTTTTGCAAATTTCATTGAAGACATAATTGTCCTTTTTCTATTAACATATTGTAATTTAATTTTATTATTGTGCTTTATTATCACTTTACAGAGTCTAACTCTGTGTCCACTTTTACAGCCTATTTTACTCTCTTTCAATTTCAGCAGTAAAATACACACAGACATTTACTACTTTCTGTTATCGTGCAATGGTCTGGAATATTTTGTTTTATGAGCTAAGACATGATTATCAAGCTTCCTTACTTATTTACTGAGCTTTACACACTGCAATATGCTTTGATTCAAATGCTGAAAGATTTTTGTGGTCTGTAACTTGACAGATTCCACTTGATGTATTTTATCCTTTTAGAATGGTGTTTTAAGCAGCTATATTTGATATTTTTAAAATAATAATATATCAGTATCATATCATATATTGCTCATAGTGATGAACCTACAGAAAATTATCACCCAAATCTTTATAGTGAGTTTCAGCTCATTGTTTAGCTGTCTGGCCCGCGACTTTACTGTTTTGGTTCACTCTCACTGCTCTCATAGCGTCGAATTCGGCCACAGCAGGCAGCTGTTTTGAGAGGAAAATCTCTAAAAACCCACTGTACACTACCTGCTCAGCACCAAACAGCAGACAGACACAGTTAGCAGCTGGCCGGTGAACACAGAGGAGCATTAAGAAGCTAAAGAGCCAGATATTTCCGTGTATTAGACTTACATTCATCAGGTGGCCAGAAACTTCAAATGAATGCTAATGTTGCTACATATCAGCTGGATGTGTACACAAGCAATGTTTGCCAATGATAATATGTCAATGTTTTCTACTGCTGCCCAAAAAATTACTTGCCAGAAAAGTCAATTATAGTTACTTTAATGACAAAGTCTGTAGGAGCCTGTTGTCAAACTGTCATTACATATATTAAGCTCCACGTACTCTAACCCAATTACATTAAGGGGGTCATCTGGAGGAGCCAATCTGAGCCACTCCATTAGCTCCAACTCTGCCACCAGAGAGTCAAACTTTCAGTTGTTTTGTTTAAAAACATTATTTGGCATGAACAAAGACAATTTGAAGGAGATGACTCAGCAGAGGAAACTGCACACAGCAGAATGATAGATGTCTGCACAGAACAAGAAGCTGCAGCTCTGGCCTCTGTTGTTGTCAGAGGCTGATGTGTGTAAAGGATTTTTCCATGTTGTTTGAAACCATAAAATGTTTGTGTGCATTTGTGCTGTTAGAGGATGCCATTTAAAACAGACTGTTTTTATTTTTGATACGAGAACTAGAGAAGAAAAGTTCTTATCTACATGTCACACTTTTCAAAAAACATATGCAAATAAAAGCAAAATGTAGATGGTAAAATAAATTCCAGGTTGCATATTTTATCTTTAAGCGATTCAGTGGATCCAGTGTGTGTGTGTGTGTGTGTGTGTGTGTGTGTGTGTGTGTTTTGGCTCAGCCTCCTAAATCCTCAGGCTGTTCATCTTATCATGTGAGATTTGGCAGCCTCATCCTGTTTGTGTATGTATATTTAGATATTAAAGTGTGTGTGTGTGTGTGTGTTAATATGTGCTAGAAGTCTAACTATGCTAATACGGTCTCTTATTATTTCCCTCTTCCTCACACACACTACACACACTACACACACACACACACACAGACAACCATCTCTCATACAGTAGCAGTCTCGCTGCTCCTCTGTTGTGGCCTGCTTCCTCCCGGATCATGTGACCTACTGGCAGCGATGGTGATTAAGTGGGAGAACCGCAGGTCCAACGATGCTGGAGGGCACTACAGGTCCCAGGATGGCGAGGGGCACCTTTATGTTTTCCCTGCCCCCTTGAGACTCCTCATGTCAGTAATTAGCAAATACCGCCTCTGGTGTGTGTGTGTGTGTGTGTGTGAGAGAGAGAGAGAGAGAGGATACTGTGTTTTAGATTTTAGAATATTTTGAGATGAGCTGTTCACCACTTTCACTTTAAACCTCCAGTTGTTGTTTATTTGTATGTTAAAAGCTTTAAGTCTGATAACAAGACCTCTGTCTAGTCATATCAGATTACAGATGTACCTCTGCCCTTTTCTTGTATGGCATTTTGCAGACACTCCTGTCCAATTTAAAAAAGAGAGTTCATTGTCTTGCTGAAGCGCACTTTGACAGGACTCATGACTTTTAAGGAAATTAGCGACTCTGTGCATGGATTGAAATGATGGCCTTTGAATCAGAGAATGATCTCTGTTGGTCTTCAGCCTCCTCAGTACAAATGCAACAGTCCCTCTTCACAACCTCCGTCACATCGTCTTTCAACTACACACATCTGAAGCAGGACTGTAACTAATAGCTCTCTTCCACTGCGGGAACTTCATGACCCGTAACCTGGAGCTTCCTGTAACCTGAACTTTCAAGAACCCATAAGGCTTTGGTTCTAGATTCTGTCTTGTATCTCCACTGGGTTTTACAAATCACAACATTCTGGATATACTTCATTGAAAAGGCGACACAGCTTTGGATACCAGGACAAACGTTGGTTTGGTAGGCGAGTGCAGTCCAGTGTAGGACTGACAAAAAGTGTTGCTAATATTGATTTACTTTTATATTTACACACAGTGGCTTTCAAACATCAGTATCATTAGATTAATAGAAGGGCTCCACCTGCAGTACAGTAGGAGGTGAACAGAATGGAGAGTGAAGGAGACTGGCTGCAGACCAGCTCCCATCCTGCTCACCAGCTCTCCAAAGCCCAGTGCGTCCCTCGAGACAGGTCCTGCTCTCTCTCTTTGCTCCGTACCATCAAACCATCCCGCTGCCTAACTCTCTCCTGAATCAGAAGACAGGAAGGTGTAGGTGAAGAATCTGGTGGAAAACAGGGATGCAACCCAATCATGTCTGATTGTTATTTTTCTTCAAGAGAAAATGAAATATAAAGATGTAGCGTTTGGTCGCATTTTCCTGCTATGTAGTGGAAAAATCAACTGACTACTAAAACAGGTCGGCTGTTGCTCAGGAGGTAGAACGGGTCGTCCATTAATCCCGGGGTTGGAGGTTCGATCCCCAGCTCCTCCTGTCCACATGTTGAAGTGTCCTTGGGCAAGACACTGAACCCCAAGTTGCTCCCGATGGAGGCCAGCACCTTGCATGGCAGCTCCGTTGCCATTGGTGCGTGAGTGTATGTGTGAATGGGTGAATGAGACCAATCTGTAAAGCACTTTGGGAACCGTTGAAATTTGCCATTTACTAGAAATGTTACATGAATTACGCCAGTGGTTCCCAACCTTTTTCATCTAGGGTACTCCCACAGCCCTGCCAATTGAATTCACGTATACCTTCACCGATTGCCACCTATCATGTACCAAATGTATAACACTATTGATTATATAAAAGTGGATCTTGTTATAATATTATTTTCATACAATTGAAGTGTCCATGTTAAGGTTGGTTTGGTCAGCAGCCACTTGGAGTGAAGGTGAATGTTCCAACCATTTATCCATTACTTTTAGCTACCTGTTTAGACTTCTGTGCTCGCTTGCTAACTAGTTATCACGCACTCTTACATAATTGCAACAGGTACAGTAGTTGTACCTTTCGTCTGAGATAACTTTGTTATGATATGGCGCTATATAAATAAAACTGAATTGAATTGAATAGTGTTCAGGTGTTACAGCTGCCTTAATATGTGGATATATTGTTTTAATCAAATCATAATTTCCTTTTTTTTTTTTTTCAAATTAGCTGAGCTACTTCACAATCTTTCCACGTACCACCTTGCAACTGCAGAAGTCCCCAAGTACAAGTACCCCTGATTGGGAATCACTGATTTACTGGGAAATGTAGCTAAACTAATAACGTTCTCCGCAACACTGTCACACAATCTACAGTTTACAATACATGTCGGGTATTCGGAATCAGTATACCACCTGTATATTGAAACACACTTCCTTTCAGTGCTTATCTAAACACAAGCCCTGCTTTATTATTGCCATGCTGCCACTGCACACAACTTGTTGCATTCCATGGAAGTCTGGAAAATTGGAACTCTAGATGTACTGTGGCACCAGTGCTCGTCAGTTCACTACTGCATAAAAAGCAAGGGAGTTGTAACAGTTAGCTAATGTTAGCTAGTGAGAGAAATTTTGGCAAAAGTGAGATTTAAATGATGTTAAGCAAACCAGTCAGTCCTGCTTTTTAACTCCCAAGAGTCTCGTTTTCTGTTGAATTATGAGAGCTTCTCTAGATATCTGGTTTTGGAGCCAAAGGTATGGCTTATTGCAAATCCCCAGGGAAAGTGAGAATATGTTTCCCCATCTACAACAGATGCTGATAAAATGCCTTTGACCTCAGCTTTACCTGTAAAGACAGAGAGGTTGTCCTGGGAAGCTGCTTTCATAACTGTTTTGTTAAGACCCTTTCGTCTTCTTGCAACAACTCAACCTCTTGCGAGATTTCAAGGCAAGACTTTTCCTTGAGCGAGACTTTTTGTTTCTGGTTAAACAAAGAGGATCTTACTCTTAAAAATACTGGAGTTTCCCTCTAACATAAGGATCTGGAAAAATGTGAATCTGAGCTGGGAATCACTGGAAAGAGACAAACATGCTCAGTTATCTCTTTCTGGCTAAATAGAGTTGATAATAAAAATGTAATTTTTGCTCACAAGAGTACTGCAATTACAGGAACAAGAGAGTTAAATTGAGTGGTGTTCAGGTACTCTTATTTTGTTACTCTGCAGTTAGCTGTCATGTTAATGGGGAGCACCTCTCCATATTAAGTACGCCCTTGATCCCTCCGTCCTTCTACTGATGTGGTCCTGAATCACATTATACATACACCCACTTACCTTACACACATGTGCATGGCAAACAAACAAAGATCCACACATACACAAACAACACACACACACACACACACACACACACACACACACACACACACACACACACACACTTACCCGGCCTTGTTTTATATTTTCCAAGTCCAATCACTCCTATCCACACTCTTATCATTTCCCAATTCTTACTCCATTATATCGCTGGCTCACGCTCTGCCTTTCATGACGAAGCTAATAAGCAGACAAAGACAGAGGAAATGAAAAAAATAAGTTTAGACACAACCCTCATTATTTCCATTCACAGAACCAGCGACATCGTAATTGCAGAAAAACCTCTCTGTTTCTTCTTCCTCACATGCTCCATTTAAGTCTGAACCCCTGAAAAGAACAAGTGATTGATGTCTCTCTCTCTCTCTCTCTCTCTCTCTCTCTCTCTCTCTTTCCTCATCATTTCAGTCATCCAGGCAGTCTTTCATATTCTTAGTACGTCTGCCCCACATGAAAAGAGCGAGTGAATGTTACAGAAAAAGAGGTAACATTCAGCAAGAGGGGCGAGGCTCCATGTAAAACTTACCGAGTGACATAAACTAGCCTTTAATTGTTCACTAGAAATCTTTCCTCCCACATGTTATTGATCCTCTTGTTGCAGAATCAATACTGTGCGAACAGACACACATGAATGCATGCTGACATGCATGTGCACACACACACACACACACACACACACACACACACACACACACACACACACACACACACACACACACACACACACACACACACACACACACACGCACGCACACTGATATTCAGAGGAAATCGATTGGGACGTTCAATCATACTGTTCATACCGGTGTTTCTAGCTGCTGCAAAGAGTTTCTCACAGTTTTGTTTGACTTTCAGAAAGACTGAATATAAGAAAAAAATGTACTCTTTGAGTTGCAGGTAATTCTTTATTCAGGCCAATAACATATGGACGTCAGCTGTGGTGCGTGTCACTGCGCTGGATGTGTGTGTGTGTGTGTGTGTGTGTGTGTGTGTGTGAGTGTGTGAAGTGCATTGATGATGTGACACAGAGATGATATCTCTTCCAACCTGCTCTTCCGCTTGTTGTTTTTCCTGGTCCACTCTCCAGGACGGTTGGATGAACGTCTACCCCACCCTGTTCATGTGTCAGTCTCCATTACCGGCTGCAGCTGCGGGATGTCGAGCATGTGGTGATTACGTGAACTCGCTCCTCTTTGTGCTTTCGTGTGCTGATGGGAAAGTTTGACATCTGGCTTCCAAGCAGCATTAAATTCATGTGCTATTTTTCTGAAAAATCAAACTAAAAAATAAATAATAAACAAGATAATGTAGACTGGACAACTATAATTATAGCTTTAAGCTTTTTACTACCGTGGTGCAACGGTTGAACTGACTAAGCGAAGTGTTCAGATTTGTTATTTCATGTGGATTTGACTGCATGTAAAAGGAGAGCTGGTGTGTTTATGAGCATCTGTGCATGTTTACATGCAGAAGGGATGGTACATGTATGTTTGATTATTCTTCACAAGCTGTTGACAGATGGTGATGTGCAGAAGGTGGCCAAGTTCAATGTCAACCCAGATAATGCACAAAAATATATTTTTTTACATGTTTATTTGGTTTTACTATGAGTACAAACATTTATCATAATCAGACTTCCTGGTCAGACATTATTGTAGCTGAGACATTGGTGATTGAGGAGTGTCTTGTTTGGTAGGATGGAGGCCAATAAAAGTGGTGTTATGAAGGCATTATTGACAGATAGAGTGGAGAGTTTATTATGGGGCATTAAACTGGCAACAGATGGAGATGTTTGGCCACTCTTCTAGTTCAAACAAGGGCAAATATCACCATTCTGCCTTGTTTTTTGTCCCTGGCTTGGCCCCTCTGAATGTGTGTGTGTGTGTGGGTGTGTGTGTGTGAGCTCACACCTGCTTAATGCTGCTGATCTACGCTTTACTCATTAGTATTAATGAATCACACACTAACTACATCCCGTTCATTATCTCTGTCTCTTTCAATTCAGTTCAGTTCAAAGAGGCATTGTTAGTCAGTAAACATGAAACAAAACAGACAGAAAACACTCAACATACACTGCATAACAAGTGCTGACTGCAAAAAGGGGTAAAAACATCTTAGAGGTTGGACCAAAGCAGGAAAATATGGACGTGGTGTCTGTGACTTTTTGAGGGTATGTAAGCCTCATTGCATTTACTTCACACTGCCTTCATGTCAGTTGTTCAACTACCACAGTTTAGTGTATAGTACCCTGAGACACCTGTCAATCAAGCGAACACGTGTTCAGAGAAAAAAAAATGGATCAAATGACTACGTTTAATGTAAAAGCAGTCGCTCGTAGTGACGGACCCACAGAGAATCACCTGACCCCTCAGCTCCTTGGAGCATCTTAGCATCCTGTTACTGTTGATTCACTCTTGTTTTCAGCGAAAAAGCTCTAAAACCCTGCAGTACACTATCTCTCCAGCACCAAACAACAAACTGACAAAGTTAGAGACTAGCTGTTGAAAATTTAGCAGCTAAAGAGCCAGACATTTCCCTTACGAGTTGGTAGAGACCAAAAACAGAGCTAAAAGACAGTGAATATTGGACTTACATTCGTCAGGTGGACAGAAACACGACTCCAAATTAATGCTAATGTTGCTCTGCTGGATGTGTAAATAGGCAACTGTTTGCTAATACGTTTGCCATAACAACTATGTCAATGTTGTGTTTACAGCTTGTTCTGCTGCCCTCTAGTTGGAAAAAGAAATCTATAAATGCTGCTTTAAGATTTTATAAATTGAAAGACACAGATCCAGTGGTTTCCACTTGGTCCTCATTTCCCTGTCTTGGTGGCTATCTCCCATACAGCACATTTTATTTTCCTCCTTTACTTTCTACCTGGCTATCTTTGGCTTTTTTTGTATTAATTTCTCTGCAGATTATGTCTGCTCTGTACAGCTACTCTCTGGGCCAGTGGAAACCCCCCAGACCATCAATCCTGCATCCTGGCAGCCCCAACACTGAGGCAACGAAATGTAAACCTATGTTGTGACAAAGCTGACCTCCTTTTCCGTGTCTCTGGGGATTGTGCCAGCAGGAGGTGAGAAGAGAAGATGGGGGAGGAATCGAGGGAGACATGGATGATGGGAAAAGGCAACTGTCGACGATGAGCTGAGAAAATTGGGTTGGTGGAGGGAGAGGTGAAGTAAAGGAGTTAAATGAAATCTAAGGTAGAAGCGCTGGAAGGAGATGAGGGGGTGTGTATGTGAAAAGGCTGGGAGGTAGGAGAGTGGAGGGAAAGGGGGGAAATTGAGGGGGAAGAAAGGTCGACGGATTGGGGTGAGTGGAACAGGTTACAGCCGATGGGGGGGTTGGGTGGTGTGATGGGGGGGCAGGTGGATCTCCATCACTCTCCCTGGTTTCAGCCTCCTTGTGCCTCTAGCAGGAGTTGATTTACTGCCCACCACCGAATGAAGATCCCCTCCACGGTCGTCTGCCTCCGTCTCCAGTTTAGTGCTCCTTCCCAGGGGTGATATTAATACCTGAGGAAACACTGCGCTTCTATTCACCTGCTGCAGCCGGGACTTTATAGGGCACTTCACTGCCAGAGAGGTAGAGCATTACTCACAAAAAAAAAGTGTACCGTGCTATTGTAGTTGCAAACTATCCTCCGCTCTGCAATAGTGACGCTCCACAGTGCTGTTATGCCCTTCACCAGAACTTGAATGGAACAAAACAGCCTTTTGTTGTTACGCTGCATTCTTTAAACGGTCGTCTGACTGGTACATTTACTGTAAAACGTTTGATAATGTTGTCATGGAAATATGCGCCAGGTTCAGCTCCGCGTTTCGTCCAATGAACATATGACTCAGAAAGCTAATATGTTGTCATGGCAATTCCCATGGCAGCTGAGTTGAATATTCCTGTCGCTTGTGTCTGACGAGCTGGCCACACATGAAACGACTTGCATTTCCATCACATCATTTGCCATTCAGATTAGGTTTACGAAAGGAGATGTTATGTTATACAGATCTGGACACACATGCACACACACACACACACACACACACACGTTCCCCCCGGCTCCTCGTCAAGTATTTGTTTACTTTTTCTCTCTGCTCGTCCCTCTCTTTGCTCCTCCATCATTTACTCTTTCTCCTTAACTTCACCTTCCCCTTTTCTCTCTTCTCCCTCACCCCTTCCTCTCCACGACCTCTCTTTCACCTTAAATCTCCATAAACTCTTTTGCTGCCTCTCTTTCCCACCTCTCCCCGCTCTCCTTCCCCTCACTATCCCTGCACAACCCCTCCATCCTCTCGTCCCCCTGCTCCTCAGCGATGTTTCATGTACTTTAATCTGATTTGATGTTATTTAATTTAGAGAGCCGTGACTTGTGATGGCTCAGCTGGGATTCGGGGGCGTAGCTGCACTGTCGCATGTGTGTGTGTGTGTGTGTGTGTGTGCATGCGCATGCCTGTTTGTGTGTGTGTGATCACGTGCATGTGCGTGCATTTACGGGTCTGCAGTGTGCACACATGCACTGATGTGCCCTTCGGCGGAGCAGAAATGTTTGATTTTTGCAGCCTGAGTTTGTCTCAGAGAAAACAAACTAACTTACAATCATGCCAAGATGGTCATCACTTATTTACACGGCTGAGTAAGAGTTGGGAGACAGTAGGAAGAGCCAGATTGAAAGGATGATGAGGGGTAATATTCGGATAGCCATAGTGAGGACGAAATGAGGGCTGCAGGATGAGAAATAGATGAGAAGAGGAAGGAGAGGAAGAGGAGGAATGACCTTGTGGAGGCCAGATAAACAGACGTATTGTGATTTATATGACTTCATGCATTATTGACAAGGGAATTATTAGCTTCAGGGAATGGTCTTCACTTGCAATAATCTCCAGACTGTTTTGACATGCTGCTATAGATGCTGGCGATGAAGACAAAAGTGTATTCCCCATTTAAATTCAACCCAAAGGACCTACTCCAAGCTGCAGAGGACAGATCCCAGCGTCTGAGATAAAGTAAAATCTTGGCTGTGCAGTATTATCTGTGATGTGTTTAACCTGTACGAGAATATTCCTGTAAAAAACAACAAATATCATACAGTTTTATATATGACATAGATATAGTATATTATACAGTATGCTGTATAACACAGATATTCAAGTAGTAATGTGTGTATCTTATATTTGTTGATACATTTGTTCATATGCTTGATATGATTCATGATATTTTCCTCGACATTTACAATGCTTTACTTTACATTTAATTTTTGTGCAGCATTGTTGAGTTGCATTTGCTTTTCAAAATAATGAATAAAAATGCTTTTAGGTAATCAATATGAATATGAAAAAATATAGGATATTACTGTAGAACGTTACGATTTTTTTGTGGTTCTGAGTAGCGTTTGTTACTTATTTTCAGTTCTGGTGGCCAGTGGAGTTTTTCTTTTTTTTTGTGTCAGAAACGACTCACTTGTTTTCAGAAGTGTTTGTTTACTTTGAAGGTTTTGAGCTCAAATGAACTTGTAATCCTGTTAATTTTATCCTACAGACTTTCTCAGAGAGCAGCAGTGATGCCAGCAACATTAACATATCATGAATTAAAAGTAATGTAATCGTGTTTTAATTAAACCTCATTTGGGTCTGTTACCAGCATGTGGTAGTGTGTGTGTGTGTGTGTGTGTAGGTGGATGATGGGTTTTTTTTGTGTGTGCCTTCAGGAGTGAGTTTGTGCTGTTGTGTGCCTTTGCGTTTTAGTGTGTGTGTGTGTGTGTGTGTGTGTGCTTTTTAAAGGATCTCCTCTCGTGCTCGTAATGCTGCTCAGGCAGAGATAGGCTACCGTGCTGCACTCTCAATTTTATCTCATCTCATTGACTCAGTTACTTTTTTCATTTTTCTTTTTCTTACTTGTCTCTTACTGTGGTTTGTATTTACCTTTCCACGGACTAAATTAAATCAGGTTCGGATGGGCGCCTTTACTGTCGCTTTTCATACAGTTATGCGTAAAGATACATAGAGATTCAGAGACACTCACTCAAAATATGTCCAGTGAAATGTTTTTTTTAGTTTGTTGACTCCGTCCACGTACTGTGTGTGTGTGTGTGTGTGTGTGTGTGTGTGTGTGTGCACCTTTTGGATATAAATTCAGGCTGATTCAAACTCAAACTATTTGGAAGAAAACTGCTGCTGCTGAATTCGGGTGTCTGGAGGGATGATGGACTGGCCGCTGCCTGGCTCAGAAGAGAAAACAGACTGGAACAGCTTAAACCTACCAAGGTGTGAGATTTATTCATGCTGTGTGTGTGTGTGTGTGTGTGTGTGTGTGTGTGTGTAGGGTTTAGTTGATATGGGATTTTTGAAGGCCGATTCTGATATTTTTGCATTGAAGGTTCCTAAAGCTGATATATGTGCATTACATTTGAGCATTTTCATGCCAAAAATGACAAGATCTCTATCTATCGCCTCAATTTTTTTTATTTCACAGGTGGAAAAAGGCTCTAAAATAGCATTTAGACCATCATGCTGCACTAAAACTTCCCCTGAAACCCATTAAAAATTAAATTGTTCCACAGTTTAGCAGCTCCCTTTGAATGCTAGGGGTAACTCTGGGATAAATTGAGCTTTTAATTTACCAAAACATTACTATATAATTAAATGAGGAAATTAAATCTGTAATGAACATAAAGGATGGATCTGTGGATCACAATGAGCGACGCTGACTGACAAGTAGTAGGATTATATACAGTATGAAAATGAATACAGTGTTTATGTGTGTGTGGTGGTTATGTGCATGTGTATTCTTGAGTGTGTCCATCTATTTAAGGGAAATGATGAGTCACCCAGTAATCTCCAAATGGAAGCGGTGTTACATTTTGAGGATACATCCATCATGTCTCTGGCAGGTACATGCAAGTCATCAGGGTAGTCGCAGTGCACAGCTAACTCGGTTGTAGTTCTACCAGCCTCTCATTTTGCCTGTCACTACCCCGGAGTTGGCAGTAATTCCTAATTTTATGGTTTGTGGACAGCAGTAGTGACAAACTATGTTAAAGTTACCGTGGCTAATGTCATTACAGGCTGTCAAACACGCTTTACTTTAGTTATTTAGCTGATAGCTTACAAAAATTGAGCAGGTAAAGCTTCATTGACTTTCTCAAAGGCACTCTCTGTGTCCTAGTTGCATACTATATACTAACTCAGACAGTGTTTTCATTATGCAGATACAGCACATTCCTAGTGGAAAGAATGCTTAGATCAAATACACTTACTAATGCGACCATGCAATCTGAAATTGCTCCATTTTTTGAGTGTGGTGTTGATGGAGACCATTTCCCCATAATTCATTATGCAAAGGAAATGGAGGAGCTACTTACAGCTGGAAGAAAGTGGGGGGAAATGGTGGATGGTTCTCCCAAAATATCTCGATTTACACCTCAGAGAATGCGTTATTTCATTTGTATAATATGGAATAGGGGCACAGTGACTGACTGAATAAGGTTTGAACATGTTACTTCTTTAAAAACTGCACATATAAAATCTTATAAAGTAGATACTTTATCAAAGTTGCATTATAATCCTCCTCAGTAATGTATTGTGATCAGATTTAGTTACTTTCATATCTGAGGCATAAAAGCACAGATAAAATGTTCAACATTAGATCAATAGATTTAACAATCTGTTCAATTTCGCCTGCAAGTATAAATATTATTTACTGAAACATTTAAAACATTTGCCACTGTTTATACAGTCTTTTCACTATCTTGCTCTGGTTTTAGTGTACCAAAAAAGGTCTCATTTTTCACACCAATCGCAACTCATGATTCTTAAGGTAATGTAGCAGTTACAGCACATATATGTGTATTTTTGGAATATGTAGTGCCTTTACATATAACTACCCAACCATGGACCGGATGCCTCTGGCTTTGGCCTTAATGCCCCTGGCAAAATAAATTTTAATTTTCTACTCAGCCCAACTTTTCCACAACCTGCATAATGTCCCATTTTTACTGTGTGAAGCAAAATGTCTCGTAATGTTCATTATCTTACTTCTATGTCACATCTGCAAGCAGCTGGCCTCTCTCTCTCTCTCTCTCTCTCTCTCTCACACACACACACACACACACACATGCATATACATGTCTGCACACACATAGGTCTGGATGTTAAATCCAGTCACTGTTGTATTATTCATGTGGTGTTGCAGACATAACCTTCCAGGAGGGAACTTTAAGTTTTACCCCCAGCTCTTGAGGTTATTGTATATGTTGCAGGACACTTATTCATTTCTGTGTGTGTGTGTGTGTGTGTGTGAGGAACAGTTTGAGACAGAGTTTTTTATAAGCGCACAGCATGGCCAAGCTCATTGTTTGTCATTGACCTTTGAGCTGTAATGTTGCAATTAAATTATATTATATCTATGTCTGGTCCAGTTCCAGCATTCACCTGTTTACACACTCTTTGTCTCTTGTTCATTCACCATTTCATTTACTTATTCACACATGCAGACACACAAGCACACAAACGCACTATATATCACACTTATCTGCTGATTGTTTTAGTATGTCTTCCTGTTCACAATCCTGGCTACATTGGTGAAAGTGAATTAACCTGCTGAGGGATTTTAAATGTAATTTTCTGTGATGCCTAAGGCGCAAAACTCTGGCTGACAGGATCCTGTTTTTTTCCCCATGGAAGGTCATCGTTGCTGCACGACTTGGAATAAGCATGGCGGGGATGTGGAGTGGAATGGATGATGACAATATTTAAATGCTAATGAAAATGAGGTTGGATTTGGAGAGATGTTGAATGTATTATACAGCAGGGTTGTGATCTGAAACCATAATCTGCTTTCTCATGTTTCTGTGGCTGCCAGGTTTCCACTTCATGAGGGAGCAGGAAACAAGATCAAAGCACCGCTCCTCTGCCAGTTGTAACTTTACAAAGTACAATTTATGTAAGAAGTATTTGAAGTAACTCAGATGTACGTACAGTAGAGGACTGTGTCTTCTACAGCTTTAAGCTGCAGTATAAAGACAGTATAAAGAAAGTTAAAGAAAGTTAAAATTAATTTCCCATTATCTCCAATCTGAGTGTTATCATCACAAGACTCAACTGGAATCACAAACTTTGGCGCCCTTCAAGATAATCCTTTCATTTTGATGAATACACCACTCTGAAAGAGTGCTATTAAAACAGCACATTATCATCACCTTTCACTGTAGTGGAGGAAATAAATTGCCATATCTGAACATGAACTTTGAAATGCTAATGTTCTTGTTCAGAAGACTGTTTTAGTGTGACCTCAACAGAAACTCTTCCAGTCTATAAATTCATTCAGGCCCATTCCACTGTCTGATCTGCTACTTAATAGTTTTCATTCTTTTTTTTTAATGTGGACCATTTAATTCTGTTATTGTACTTATTTATTGAATACGTTTGACCTGATTTGAGTCTTGGGGTGTCATAATTACTCCAAGATTCAAATTCAGCCTTTTTAAGACCTTTTATTGCATGTCACTCCCTGACATTTCTTGGCACTCTCCACTGTCAACAATCTAATTTAAAAAATCCAGAGTGTTATGTCTGTCACTTCAGGCTATGTTTTAGTCACGGTCTCATTTATGTAGTGATTAAAGCTCAGGAGGCAGGGTAAAAGCATATCTCTATTGTTGAGCAATAAATGGTCTGAACGAGCAAACATTTCAGGACAAAATAGGGCAGCTACTTTTGATTGCCGACATGACTACCTGTATTGATTTGTTGTGAGGTCAGAGTCCGTCTTGGTGTGTCCCACTGGCTCTATTTCATGGTTTAGACTTCCTCTCACGACTCCTCTCTTTATATTTGTGAAGCCTGAGGTTTTGCCAGTTGTCAATTCTCTCAGGTCACTCGGCAGGATCCAGCTGTGAATGTACAGTCTATGTTTTACTCAGGGTGAAGTGTATTAGTCAGTCAGTCAGCGGGGAACTGCAACACAGTGAATCAGGATGCTGAAAATAAGTCAAGTTCTTTGACTCAGTGGAGACGTTTGTATTGAAGGAAACACAAAGAGGAGCTGCTGACATTTTGTTATTATGTGAGTGTTTTTTTTTTCTTGTGAATGAATTGCAAATGTCCCCATGTTGGCAGCATAATGAACAATGTATGACCAACCCACCCCCCACCTAAAAAAGAAAAAGCAATAAATTGGATTTCTCAACACCTGAGAAAATTGTGCTCAACTCACCATGAGATTTAGATTATCACCTGGCCAGATACCCGCTGCACAGCTGCGTCCATTTAGGACAGCAGATGGACTCAAAGGCTCTCAAACTGATGGGTGAAAAATTAAAGGAAAAATGGTGCACGAGTCACTGAATAGTTTGATGAGTATGAAAATGATGTGAATCATAAGCGATGGCCTTCACAGTCACCTGTTCTCAACCCAGCTGAACACCTATGTGAGAGCCTTTTCCATCACCATCATCAAAACACCAAATGAGGGAATATCTTTTCAAACAATGCTGTTCATCCCTCCAGTAAAATTAAGAAACAAGGAGCACTTGTGGTGGCTGCTTCTTCTTTGAAATTATGGCCCTCTTCAAGGATTATTTCTTTCTGCTGATTATCTTCTCCATAAATCACCTAATCATTAGGTCTATAAAAAAACAAAAACAAAACAGAAAACAGTGAAAAATGCCCATCACAGTATCCTAGAGCAAGGTGATGTCATCAAACGTCTTGTTTTGTCCCACCAACAGTCCCAAATCCCAAAATATTCAATTTATTTCAATGTAAGACAAAGAAAAGCACAGGTGTTTCATATTTGAGAAGCTGGAATCAGAGGATTTCTGGCATTTTTTGCTGGAAAAATAAATAATAAATAATAATACATTTCGTTAATCAATTAATCAACTAATCATTGCAGCTCTAGTACCAAGTACAAGTCAAGAGGGACCTGGACAAGGGGGCAGCATTAAAACATTGTGACAATAGTAAATGCAAACAACACAAACAGGATTAAGACAACTATCAAATGTTAGAAAGAGTAGAGAAAATACCCAATTAAGATGCGTAAACAGGTATGAGTTTTTAAAAAATAAACAAAATAAATTGTATTACACGATTAAGCAAAGGTTTAGCTTCTGGATTAATTTCTGAGATATTAGAAATTTGTTAATTCTGGCTATAAGTATAAACATTAAGGAAATATAGATGACTTTGTACATTTTAGGAAACATTACTCAAGGAGCTGGACCTCACATTTTGAATGTTTTTATTGATTTTGATATACTTATTGTGTTAGTATGATGTCATAGTCACCTGGGCTCCTGCATCTCTATCTTTACATCAAAGACCATTATGGAAATAAGTACTGGACTTTATTGTGTCATCCCTGAAGTTTTTGTAGGTGTGTGTGATTTAATATCCTCCGTCTTATACTGTCAAATAAACTGAAGGAAGAAAAAATTTGTCACCGATGACAAAAACATGTTCAGTACACAAATGAAGATTTGGGCTAAACAAAAATAGAAAGTGGTCTTTAAGTGTTATTTACATGTATGGATTTATTATAGAATTTGGGGTAGTGTATGAAAATGAAACAGCCTCTCACAAGACAATCCTTGTGCTCAAATCTAATAAATCACAGTCATGCAGGTTAGGTTGTTTGTAAATGCTGACATGAGGCGCATCACTTCACCTTCATGTGTCCTGCCTCTGTTGAAGAAAGCCCTTCAGCACCATGGACAGTGACACAAAATCAGCACCACAGACACGCTCGTGTTGAGAGAACCTCCCCCTCTTTAACATGATTTCTATGAGAATTAAAGGGTAAATTCAGTGATTTTGATTGGCCTAATTTCCCCATGAACCTAGAAAAAAGACTCTGTTCAAACCCTTTGTTGGGCTAGACATGCCCACAGTGCTGTTAGAGAAACATTCATGACTCACTTGTGTTATATTTACTTTTCACTGATGCCTCAACTCCCAGTGACGAACAGCAGTCTAGTAGCACATCACACTGTTAAAACCCCGAGGCGCGCGCCTAATGTATTAACCCATTGTAATCAGCGGGTGGGGAGATAGATTAGGTGGTTAAATAAGTTGCTGTACCTACTTTTAATTATAACGGTGCAGCAGCGCGAGAGACACAGTTTTCAACCTAAAGGCTAAGACTGCAATTGTGCTGCTGGTGGGGGAAACAGAAGCCTCACATAGGCCATTATATCATTTAGTGGTGCAAATGGGATAGTGGCGATGTATTCTAATCAGAGGCCGAGAGCGAAACACACACACACAGCCTGGCCTGGAGAGGCCGTCTAATAACAGTGGCAAAAAATAAAAAAAATAAAACATAGGTTTGGGTGGAGGAAGGTGCCTTGGATCTTGAAGCCTGGCCCACGAACGAAGAGGAAGAAAACGATGAAAATTTAGGATGAGGTGGTGGGGAGGAAAGAGGAGGACACACTGCATCGTTTAAGTACTGCGGCTGATGTCATTTCCTAAGCACCATAATTGGTCATCAATGACTCTTAAAGCTGCGAAGAATGGCTAAATGAAAACACACACACACACACACACACACGCACGCACACACACTTCCCCAGGGGAAATGTTGTAGCTTCACTGATCCATTGAAACCTTAATTGCTCGGACCTCACACCTCTCTCTCTCTCTCTCTCTCTCTGACTCTCTCTCTCTCTTTCTCTGACTTTCTCTCTCTCTCTCTCTCTCTCTCTCTCTCTCTCTCTTTTTCTGACTCTCTCTCTCTCTCTCTCTCTGACTCTCTCTCACACACACACCTGCGAGGAGAGCAGCTCCCATTGAGCGCCACGGCGTCGCATATTCCCGCTCACCTATACACAGTGGCCCCCGATGTGGCCCCTCCCTTACCGGACTGGACCGATAAATAGGTTAACTCTGACACCAGGAGTAGCCGAGATAAATGCACCGGGAGCGTCGGGAGATCCCTTCCCATCCCTGCGCTGTTTGACCGATCTGCGCTCAAAGGCACCATCCTCTCCTCTCCGCCGTGTTGATTCGACAGAGTAGATTGAATTTAAATCGTAATTTATCATTTTGTAAGAGGCGACCGGCAGCAACAGCAGCAGCAGCAGCAGCAGCAGCAGCAGCACCGGTTCTTAGACCCAGACCCGTGGGCGGCTGGTGGCGTCCGTCTGGGCGAGCTTATAGGACGAATATTTGGCACTCTACCTACCAACTGCTTCATCCCAAATTTTCAAGATATGGCGATGAGAAGTGAAATGTAGAAAACGGATGGGAGGCCATTCATGTGGGTCTGGGCTTCAGCTAAAACGGACAAAATCTCCCAGCACCATCACCACCACCACCACCACCACCACCATCCTCCTCCTCCTCCTCCTCCTCACCTAACCAGTTGATATTTTTTTAAATAACTATTTAAAAAGTGTGCAGCACATGACACACTGGTGAATCCCCGAGGCAGGTCCCTCACACAGACTGAATGAGTCCATCTTTGGCTGTCGGACGGACTCCTCAAGAGCACAGGACGGATGCAAACAGAATAAGCACATCTTGGCAATTCAAAACACCCTCAGCTTCTCCTCCAACGGTTTTGTAGCCTAACCGAGCGGGGTGACTCTCACACCGGGGGACCCAGTCCTTTCATAGGCAGGTAGGCTATACCCCGATGGTTAATTAGTGTGTCACCTCTGGGTTGGCGTGTTAAAGGTGATAAAGGTGATTACTGCGACCGACCGCCCATGCGTCGGTCCCGCTGATGGCCGCAGAGGCGACTGCACCTGTTGTAATCTGTGTAAATGTGCGGAGCGTGCTTGTGCGTGTGCGCGTATGTAAATAGACCTATGTATGTGTTGACAGTCTTGAGCTGTGCTGTTTTAATGGCTGACAACCTGATGATGTCTGTGTCTGTTTGCCTTCAGTCTCACAGTATCTCAACTGCCCTCTTTCCAGCTGTTTGTGTGCGTCGCGCGCGTCAGTGCGCGCTGTGTGGGTTTGATCGGTGTGATTAGGTGATTATCACTCTATCACACACACCAGCGCTATAAGTGTAATTACAGCATAATTGTCTCAACACGCAGCGGGATGTAAAGCACTCCATCACACACTATACATCATGCTTTGTGGCTCTCCTGTTCACTCGGGCTGTAGCAGCTCACATATTGGTTCTGATAAATGGGGACTGGCTGCAGACTAAAGCCCAGTTGTATTTATTCTCATTGCCAGATGCTTCAAAACTCCACAGTCATAAAGCATGATGGTCAAATCTGTCAGCTGCCTCACACACATTCATCATCTCAAACCCTGGAGGAGACCCGCCTGTGGATGGTAACGGATGGAGGGTGTTACAGTACGTGCCTGGTATTGGGAGGTGTGGGTGCGAGCATTTTTGGCGGGTAGCGCGCATGGGTGTTTTTTTTTTTTTTTGTTGTTTTTTTTTTGTTTTGTTTTTTTTGTTTGTTTTTACTCTCAAACACCCCATTCTCGGTCAATGAGGGTTACATGTAGCAGCGGCTTTCAGCATCAGGCGGCGTGACTCCAGCTGCGCTCCCTCCGCTGCAGATGCGCGCAGGGTGGCAGACCATTATAGGTGTCCAACTCTTTTCCTGTCGCGTGGGACTCTTTTAACATCCAACAAGTGTCGTTTCAGACCACATGACAGAAGATCAAGTTCATATCTCCTCTGCCTCAGCTGGGGGTGAAGCATCAGAGCTAAAAAAGCAGGTGGTGGTGGTGGGGTCAGACAGAGCGTGCTGGATGACCCAGATTGACCTCCGGGAGAGGCGGCTGTAGGCGACAAGATGGGCAGCCCATCCAGCGTCTCTGCTGAGGAAACCTTTTTAGAGTACAGCCTTGATGGGTAAGAGAGAGACAGCAGAGATCACAGCTGTGTGGAGGCTGCCTGTCTTTGCCCAAGGTGACTTCAGTAGGACACAGAGACAGAAAAGCAAAGAGAGCAAGTTATTTGAATTCAATTAATCATTTTTATTATTGGTTTAGCTGTTAATCTAATAAGAAGCCATTTTATTGTTGGTTGCCTGTTGGGGTAGCACATGTCCTTCTTTGATGCGTAAAATTGGTCTCCTGTCCATTTTGTTTGGCTCTGTGGTCTATGTGACAAATCACAGAGTTGCCTTTATCCAACGCTGACGCTTCAACTGATGAACTGTGGTCTCTCATTATTTTTGGCAGGCGGCAGGGGCCTTATCTCGCAGACTGGAGAAGACATGGAGCGCTAAATGACATTTTAGTGGCTTATAGTAAAAAGAGAATAATTTGTTGATTTATCTTGAAGTCCACCTGGCCAGCTAACAGATCTCATGCACATCAGACAGTCCTTGGATGAAGTTAAATCACACAGTTTTGCATGTTTTGATGGTTAATTGGCGGCTGCGACAGTAGTAACAGCCTGTTTCCTTTGATCTGGCGGGTAAGGTTTGATTCTGTTAGTACTGTTGTCTTGTCAGGGCTGCCTGCTTGTGATGGCAACGCTGTGCGTGTGCTGTTAGGGAAAAATACTGCTTTGACCCCTCAGCTCTTTTCTGCCATTCTGCTAATGCATTTCTCTCCATGGGGACAGAGTAGGTGAGGAACAAACATGATTCTCCTTCCCTCCCCATTCCCGGCTTTTGGCTCAATCTCACTTGCACCTTTGCCTTCATCTTAGCCTCTTCCCTCCTGTCTGAGCTTAAATTCCCTCTGATCGCCAAGCTGCAGACTTGAAACTCGGCTCCCTGGGGTGCAGGTGACCCCACAGTTCAAACACAGTCAGTCAGCCTGCTTTCATTTGCTCCTTTCATCCCCCTTTCCCCTCCTCTCTCTCTCTCTCTCTCTCTCTCTCAACTGTCTGTCTGTCTATCTGTCTGTCTGTCTCTCTGCCACTCCTCTTCCTGCTCTCAACCAGGCAATGAGGCTTATCAGATGGAGGTTTTCTGCTCAAGCTTGTCCTTGTCAGCTCTCATGTCCGTCTCTGTGACAACAGTCTGTGTTTTCACGAGTAGAAAAACCACAATCCAAAAATATATGGGAGAAAAAATAGGGAGTTAGTGAGAGAGAGAGGTAGAAAAAAAAGAGAAAGAGTCAGCATGTGACTGAGTTTGATGTATGTGTATGCGCGTCTGCTGGTTTTCGCCATGAGTGAGTGGGTGTTTCTGCCAGGGGAACAATTGTGAGAGCAGATGGACTGTTAAAATACATTCTCATATTAATTTCATATCATATGTCTTATTAATTTGTCCACTGACTAAATAATTGCTGGTTCCTGTTTAATTTGAGGAGTTGAAAAATGTTTCATTTACTGAACAGCCATTAGATTAGTTAATCATTTTTCATTGTGGCATCGTGAGAAAACAATAATGGTACATCTCATACACATGCATGTTCCCAACATCTACAGGTACACACATGAGCTGCGCTAATGCACCCATAGGAATTTAAACAGCAGAAGTACACTCAAAAATAAACCTTTTATGTGTATGCATGTGCACACATACACATAAATTAACAATATACAGAAAAAATCCGTCGTACCTACACATTCATGCCAACACACCCCAAAGCAATATACACATTGTATTGTAAACATGTTTACTCAGCTATGTGCATGTGTGCTGGCACACCTGAAGGCCTAATCAGTCACAACTAGAAATAAACAACAACATATCAGAAAAAGCAGCCAGGGTTGAGACAATTTGTCTCTACCTCTCTCACTTGGTAATATTAGTCGTCATACACGTCATATAAACCTGTTGCTTCCTGTCAGGAAAGTGTCTTTGTTTCTTCTGTCAAATGTTTTTGTCCATCACTTTAGAATGAAAATGTTATGATGTGATTTTTTTCAGTCAACCTTTCAGTTGTCTTCTGAGTGATGATCTTATTTATTCGTTTAATTAAATCTTTATCTCAAAATGAATGTGGCAATATTCAATTGATGTTAACATGCTTCACATAGCACCTTACAGTAAAGCGAGACTATGTAATTTTTGCTAAACAGCAGCCAACATGACCACAAATGATAATTATGGAAAAATGGTAGAACGCAGTGTATAAACACTAAAGTCAGCAAACTGAATCAAACTACAGTTACACAGCAACATCCAACTAAAGTTGCTAACATTAGCTGAGATTAGCCACCAGAAGCTACTGGTCATACCAGACCAAGTAAGGCTGTAGCAGCAAAACATCTGAGTGGATTAAACTGAGCAGTGTTGCGTTTTATTGTTTCTAAAGTCAGCTTTTCATTTGTAAGAGGAAACATGTGTTACAGTATTACTTCGTTCGTTCGTTACATAGTCTCCCTTTACTCTAACACACAGTGATAGATTGGATAGAATACAAATATTACGTGTTAAAGTGTTTATTCTGTACCTTGCTCTCTGAGAGTGGCAGGTAGTAATGAGACCATAGCGTGTGTGTGTGTGTGTTGCATCTTTTTGGCTGAAACTCATGTCTGCAGAACAGACACACTGAGTACCTTTACTGTGCAGGTGAGACAAGAGTAGGACCAGGAGCAGATGGACTGAAGGCTACATTTCCTCAGTATGTGCACATACACACCTTTCTGCACACCCACTGTTTGCTGTCTATCTCTGCCTCATGCACACATACACACAGCCATTTTCACACCTGATGTCCTCTACAGATCACCAGAGCAGACTTGCACCTATCCCACGGCTCTTAACCTTTTACACTGTCTTTGTCTTTACGCTCAGTCGGTGTGCTTTTCCTCCCCTGGCTCTGATTCCAAGATCCACAAAGGATTTAAGTCTCAAATAACAGTGAGGAGAGGAGAGGAGAGGAGAGGAGAGGAGAGGAGAGGAGAGGAGAGGAGAGGAGAGGAGAGGAGAGGAGATGTTTGTACTTTGACCATGTTTCCTGTGACAGAGACATCCCCACTTCTATCTCTATCTCTCCTGTCTGGCAGCGTCTCTCGGGATCCCAGTTCTTATCTTTCTTTCTCTCCCTCACCAAGACTCAGTTCAGTTCAGCGTGTACTATTGGCAGGAATATTACATGAAGCATATAGCCAAAGTGTCAAAATATTACAGTGGGAAAGCCCTCAGGGGGGCACCTCTCATGAATCAAAGCAGAGAATCGCTCTGATCATTCGAAAGCAGGGGCCGCGGCTGATTGACGCCCTGTCAAGCCCCGAGGTCTCTTGGTGAGGTGTTGGGTGGCAGTGGGGATTGTCTGGTGGGAGAGGACGTCAGGAGATCTGACGGTGGGGTAGAAAAAATGATAGCGACTGACAGGACTTTAGTGCTTTTCCTCTGTGGTCTAAGGAGGCTGCACAAAGAGAGAGCAGGAGAAAGACAGTGAGAGAATGATTGCTAGATAATACAGAGTTCCCGATTGTGCTCTGATGGTATTTATCAGAACAATAACAGTGGAATATTTTTCTTTTTTTTGTGACTCCATTGAATTATAATGTGATTACATAATTTGTCAGTGTGATTGTGCCACGAGGAGACAGTGGTTTCTCTCAGAAATGAGCATTTGCAGAGTGGAAGGAACAATGTTCATTGTGTTTCTAAAAAGGGCTCATGACCACGCTGGTAGCCAGGGTTTGAATACACACTGAGACACAAATCATCTTACCTGTAGTTTTCTCTGTCACACACACGCAAGATTTATTTAGACTGTGTGTGTGTGTGTGTGCTCTGCAGGGAGAAGATGCCATTCCACCATGTGCGGGCGGGCCTGCTATATCCAGACAACTACCTGAGCAGCTCCCTGACGGAGGGCAGCGAAGCCTTCCAGCTCACCAGCATCTCCACAGAGGAGCTGGGAGGTGAGTGTGCTGACACAGTGAGAGAGGGTGGGAGGTGGGGGTGGGTGGGGGTTGCAGAGTATAGTGTGAGGTGCTAGCAATTAATGTTTCACTACTGGAACAATGCAGTTACAACGCTCCAATTCTCCTGGGGAAACGTTTTTCCATTTAGCCATTTTGTCAGAGCTTGACTGGATGCATTGGTTTCCAATTATGGTGCTTAGGAAATAAAATCAGTCAGAGGACTCAGAATGAAGCAGTGTCTGACAGAAATAAAATATATATGACCAGGCATGAATTAGGACACCAATGTATTGACATTGGTATGCTAAGTCAAGTTTTCAATCAATCTTGCATGAAAATTGATGCCACTGACGCTCACAAAGGCCTGTTTCAATGCGATAAATAGACTGTATGAAAGTAAAACTGCACAATTTGAGCTAAGGTAAAGCCACGTGTTGTAAATGTAAACAACCAAGAACATGAAGGAATCCACTCTATTGAATGTAGCCTTTGTAAAACACAAGTAGGTTATTTTACATTCAGCACTCATGGCTTTATTTATTTTATTTTGTAATTTCCAGGCTAATAAGTCCTTTTACCAAAATGTATGACTACAATATGACCACTTCGAAAAGGACTCACATGAATGTTTTATGATACAACACCCTTATGATTAAAAGAAAACTACAGTTTATTACAATATGGGTTTTGTTCTCTGGCCATTGGTTGTGTCAATTATGATAGTGTTGCTAAAAAATAGGTCCATCAGTCCTATCCTTTGAATTGGCTCACAAGCAGGTTGTAAACAAACTTTCAGGTCAAATGTATTAAGAAGAGAAAACAAACTCGGATAGTAAAATACCAACTCAAACTGTCCTTCGTAAAATATCCATCACAGTACACAGACAGACTTCCTGGTTCTACTTTGACCTACTTGCTGTAGTTGTGCGCACTTACAGTTTTCCTGTCCATTAGGGATTATTAGCGTCATTACAGGTGCACTCACTTTCAGTACCTCCAAATAAAGTGGTATCTGATCTGTCAAATTGTCACCTTGTTTTCAACCTGTACGATCGTCTGACAGGTTATGGACATATTTAAAGCTTTTTTTCCCAGATCTCAGCAACTGCTTTGGTGAGTACAAATTAAGACCTAAGGAAATGTGACCCAAGCAGTAAAAAAACTGCAGTTTTCCTTTAAATTGGCTAAAAGTGACGCTGAGGGTGTTTTACTTTCATGCAGTCTATTCAGTGTGTGTTCAGTAAGTGACAGTTTTGGTGCAGGAGTGACCACTCAGGGATCCTAAAGCACACTGTATGTCATTGCATTTGGGTCCTGATTTGAGGCTATCCTCTGACATAACCTCACATGTGCTAACTGACTTCTACACTGGAATGAATCCATACATTTCTGACATGGGTTGCTTTGGTGGGAAAGAAACAGCTAATCCTGTCACCACGCAAGGACAGAGAGCATGAGAGTGTGTTTCTGACTGAGGCTGTTTGTTTGTGTTTATACATGTGGCCTATTGTACTTTGCTCGAATGAGCTTTGGTATGAAGTACTTTGTAGCATAAATCTTTTAAATCCAGTGTCCCTTGTGCACAACTTGATTCAACACACTTGACTAAAACAGTTGCTTTAGTGCACTGAAAGCAGAGCTGGTCATCATCATGTGTGTGTTTTGTTTGTCAAGGACAGCGAGAAGGTTAAAGTGGTTTGGACCTATGTAAGATAAGATAAGATAAGATGTATCATGTAGATGTAACATGTATTATGTAGAGCTATTATATAAATTCAATTTGGACTCTTATATTCTAGACATTCTGATGAGGCATTATCTAGGCGCCAGCCACAGATCCAATGCAACCAATGGGATTGTTTGATGTGGACAAAATATCCGTGATATTTGCTGCCAGCGTGTGAAAACTCCTAATCCCACTTCAGAGAGATGCTGAAGGTTCTTCTAGGATCATCTGTTCGCGCAGATAGAAGGCTAGTTAATCACCCCTGTGTTGGATCGCCTATCCTTTTCTCTGGTTTTGAGGCATTTCATCAATCAAAGTGAGAACATGTACAGTCCTGGGGGGTTGACTTTCGTAATACTCAGCCGCACACAGGCAGAGCTGCGTGCTCACACACAAACAAACACAGGCATTGCACAGTAATACATCACGGGCCAGCTCATTCATACTCTATAGAAAATGTACTCTCCACTGTTGAGCTGCATACAAATACATCTCACTTTGTTTTGGGAGGCCGCACACTCACCCGCATTCCCAATCCCTTGCCTCTGATTCTCACTTTATTTAGAGAAAGAGAAAGGGAGGCAGTGGCACCATTCTCAAGTCTAGTTATCAGCCCTAGGGGATATTTACAGGCTCAGATGGGGGCTGCGACTGAACTTCGGCTCTCACGCAACTGACAGAGCAAAGACAGGCATAGGCGGCAGATCTGAGACGGACTTATTACACAGAGGAAGGAAGGAGCAGCATGTCAGGATGAGAATATTAATGACACACAGCCTGAGAGAGACAGAGAGAGATGAACTTCATGTAAAATTCATTGTTTCAGTTAGGAAAAGGATTAGTCTTGGGAAAATTGTGATCGTGCAGCAGGCTATTACTCTTCTCGATTATGTTTCTCCTGTAAAGATTTGCACAAATGCCGAATGCCAGCTGAAATGACACCCTCTCCCACCCCCGAAGTGTAGAGAGCCACAGAAAAATGGAGTGCTCGCCTGAGAAAAGATGTTGAATAAAGACTTGCAAAGTCTGTCCTGTCTCTGCCGTCCATATCAAGTCAATAAATCCAACCACCTCCACCCAGCCCAAAGCTCCGTCTCCCCCCTTCCACCTCCGCTCAGATAGTGCCAATTGATTGACAGATAATTAGCCAGAGATTGACCAGGGTGTTTTGTAAGAAGGTCCTCAGAGGTTTGAGTAATTGCGTTGCACGAACTGATAGATGCTTCGTGAGCTGTGTGCGTTTACTTACAATTTCAAGTTAGAAGGAAGCCTTTTATGTGGGAAGAGAGAGTCGGAAATGCTCTTGGTGATGCTGGTAGTGATTGTGCTGTGTGGAGGGATTGGTACAGGCCCCTTGGGGGTTGGAAAATACAATACGTTTATAAAGATGTAAGAGAGACAAGGAAAGAGAAGGAGAGGGAGGGAGCGAGGGAGAGGGCGGGAGGGAGAGCGGGAGATCATCCTCACCTTGATTTGCCTGAGAAAAAGGCTGCCGCACTTCCCGTTAATGGGAAAGCCTGTTATCAGCACCAGGGAAGCACCTTTCAACACCATCTACAGACCTGCTAAAATCTGTTAATCATTAATTTCATCTCATGGATTAGTCCATCTCACTGACACCATCTGATGGCTCACTGTTACATTTTGGCATTTTATGAGGTTGAAGACATAATCATACAACTGAATCATTGTGGAAATCTATAAGCTATTTTAAGGTTACAACTTGTTAAAATCAACAAGTCCTGAAACCTAAACACCAAGTAGGTCGTTTGTCATTGCCCTCCAAATCAACACATTTTCTGATATCTGGTGCCCCTGTTGTCAAGACAACCTTGTTATGGTTACAAAGAAGTCATATGATTCTGGTCTGCGAGGTTTGGTTAGGTTTGACACACAGACTGCTTGGTTAAACCCTCATTAAATTATTATTTTGGAGACTTGGCCGCAGTGCAACAAGCTGTAAACACAACACTTTTAGCCTGTAAAACAATTAGCTGAGGGAAACTATAGAGTCAGGTTTCACATATAAGTAGTCATTTAAACCATTGTTGATATAAAAATATTGATTATAACCACTCTAGGGTTAGATAATGATTGTGGTAACGATTAAAAGAAACCAATACTGAATGGAGATAAGAGACGGGATGCAAACAGTGGTCTACAGTGTCAGAGTCACACAGTTTGATGACCCAACCATCCACCTCAACCTCCTCCCAAAGAGGCTTTGACGACATCACTCTATTTCTGGCTTTGCTCCTAAGACACAACAGGCATTATTCACACGACCACAAGATCTGTAGCTAAACAAGCAGTATAGACAAGAAAATGATAACAGACATCACACAGAGACGCAAAGATCAAACACACAGAATATCAAAAAGAGATCATTTGGAGAGAAAAAAATGACACACACATTTTACAAACAAAGGAAGAAAACAAAATTACAAGTCAGAAACCTTCTAATAACATGACAAATGTTTCAGAGAGTCACTCACAGCATCACAAATATGATTGAATAAAAGGAAATTAATAAAATAGGGAAACACACCTCTTTAGCACACACACACACACACACACACACACAGGCAATAAAGAAAAAAGATGAACATCTGCTGTGATGAGCCCCCGACCTTTAAGACACGTTCAAAACAAGGAGAGGGAAATAAATGAAAAAGTGAAGGAGAGGTGAAAGACACATTCACACCTTACACCACACCTGCCAACCTTGTCCTAAACTAACCAGAAACCTCATCAGCGGCAACAAGACGAACAAATCACACATTGAACTGCACATGGAAAATAAATGGATCCACCACAATGTAAACAAAACATTGCATACTATACTGATTATCTATAGAATTATTTCTCTCTATATATAATACATTTGTTGTGTATTATTTCCCCAAAGGAAAGGAAGAAAGGAGGAAGGCAGACAGACAGTAATGTACGGTGATATGTTCTGTGTTTGTCGTGCAGAGATCCGTGAGGCGTTTCGTGTTTTGGATCGGGATGGGAATGGTTTCATCTCCAAACAAGAGCTGGGCATGGCCATGCGCTCCCTGGGTTACATGCCCAGCGAAGTGGAGCTGGCCATCATCATGCAGAGACTGGACATGGATGGTGAGGCACTACATAAGGACACACACTTGGGTGCATGCACAGAGCATGCACACACACACATGCAAAAATGCAGAGTGAGCCTTTTCATAAAAGGACAAGCGTGTGGATGTTTTAACATAAACTGCATGTGTATGATGTTTGTTTATAGTTGTTGTGTCTGTATTAAAATATGATGTGTACAAGCTTGAAGAAGAATATTTTTCCTTCCAAAGAAAGTAAGCCGTATGAATATTGAATGTTGAATTTTAATGTGATGTAAATGAAAAACACTGTTAAATGATGCCAGAAACACACAACGTAATGCATGTTTCACTTGCTTGAGGCAAAATGGGATTTTGAGACAGAGCTTCTTTCAAAATGTTCCCACAAAATTGTTTCTAAACTGCCGTAAAAGCAGCAGGTGGTCAATTGTCAAAAACAAAACTTCCCCTGCACACAATAAAGAGAGAACCTGTCTGCTCCTGCTCCTTAGACTCCAGCTCTGCTTGTAAATTCACAGAGGATTGCAATTACGTCTAAGCAGTCCCTGCATCACAAACAAGCTAGTCAATCTTTCAACTGGTTCTTATCTACCTGCTCTTGATTCCACAGCCCGCGGTAAATATCAAAGGTCGAAGCTAAAAGCTTTTTGCTTTTGCTTCCGTGAGTAGTCTGGTCATCTGAGAGCAGTGCTGCCATTTGTTCTGAGGAGAGACAGTATCTCTCATAAAAACCTCTACCTCTGACTCCTATCAGCTCGATGTCATTGCTAATAAAGCACTGAAAGCCGTCACAGGCACAATTAGTTGAAGAATGTCAATTATTATCAGGTGTTAGACAACCTGCTCAGTCCTTCAGATGATTAATTTTATGTCATTAAATCCCTCCTTCACAAATCTTAATCTGCTGGCATTATCTTCTTATCCTTCCTTCAGGTTTTAGGCAAAGTAGTCTTAAAATACTATAAGAGATAATAATAAGATGTCAATTTAAAGCAGCATTTTTGAGAAACTGCAGTCAGGTTTTGGAACAGAGAACTGATGTTGTTCGATACGTACTCTATTACAAGGTAACACTTCTTTTACGGGTCTGCAATTCCCTAGTAATTTCTGAAGAATTTCCAAGACGTTTCCTGGAAAGAACTGCATTATTTGGCACTAATTGTAGGGTAAAAAAAAGGAATTTCCTTGAAAGAACAACTCCATTTAAACCCAAGTAAACATAATTTAAATCTTAATTCTCCATAAATGTTGAATTGTATGTTTACCTGTTGACAAATTTCCCATTTTCGCATGTTCAGCTGGCCTGCTGTACACTGACTGAAAGACTCTCTAGGTTACACAGCAATTAATTAGAATTAATTTATTGCAAGAGTACCAATTGAATACTGTCTCTATTTCCCCTGCAATTAGTACTAAATTACATAGTTCTTTCTCTGGAACTTCTTGGAAATTATTCAGAAATTATAGCCCCATAAAATAAAGTATTTTCCTGCTACCAATACTAAGAAGGCAATACTGAGACTTCTCTAATGCTTCTGATATGCTACTTATTATAATAAACAATAAACAGAACATTAGTAACGTTGTAAACTGGTGGTAATATCAATATTGGCAATATATAATACAATAAGTCTATGCAGTAACTCATGCTGTCGTGGAGATGTTCACTGAGTATTAATTCCATGGGACGCTGGCTGTTGATTGCTATCTCTAACAACATGCAGCAGTAGAATACATAATGCAAACACTCACAAGTTGTGTCCTTTGAATTTAAATTTGCAAAATGTTCCCTGAATTGTCGCTTCAACGCAAAAAACAATCCCACAATCGCTCGCACACAAACACACACAGGCACGTACTCGCACAGGTGCACACACCTTATTTGAAAGGTGAATTAGTGCTGATGATGCATGGGTGTTTGTCATGGATGAAAGCACATCCATCTGTTGATCTATCTCGGAGCGCTTTTCTTTGTTTCGGCAAGCAAATAAACTTCAGCATAAAATGCATTATTTAGCTCCGGTCTGCCAGCCTTCCTGTCTATGTATCTGATTTTGTATTGTCCCTGTCTGTCTCCCTGCCTTTCTCTCTGTGTGTGTGTGTGTGTGTGTGTGTGTGTGTGTGTGTGTGTGTGCCCGCAGGGGACGGCCAGGTGGACTTTGAGGAGTTCATGACGATACTGGGGCCCAAACTGCTGTCGTCCGACAACAGAGAAGGATTCCTGGGCAACACCATCGACAACATCTTCTGGCAGGTGAAAGACTAAAGCTGGAATCTGTTTCTCATTACTCACAGTCCTCATCATTTATCACTTCCATCCTTTATGCCTCCTCTTACTTACTCTGACTGTGTATTTCAGCAGTCAGAGCAACTCTTACATCCTTATGCACAGCCCTAGTTTCTGCAGGGACTCTGCAAAGACACACACCTACTTAAGTGCAAAAATACACACACACACAAACACACACTCTCAGCCCCCCCACCTGCTTCTTCTGTTCTCCGACAAAAACAGACAGAGACTTTTTTCTTTCGTCTCAGGGCCTTGAAGGAAAAGAGACCTGCTGAGAATTAAATGTTTCTTTATGTGAGTATGTGTATGTTTTTGGGTGCGTGTGTGTGTGTGTGTGTGTGTGTGTTTATCATTCACTGTGTTGCAGAAGGTATTACCATAATAAAGATGTCAGGGATGTGCCCACAAACCTGGGCTGGTCTTGTGTGTTTTCTAATGTCCAAACTGGGCTCAGTGGTGATTAAGGCTGCAGCTCATCTACATGCTTTTGAACGTGCTTCCTCGTTTTTAAAAAATTGTTCCGGACAGAAAATGTGCTGCTCTCAGAGTGCTGTTTTTGCGTCTTTGGTAAGACATGCGACAATAATGAAAAGTGCGTTTTGAGTGTGTGTGTGTGTGTGTGTGTGTGTGTGTGTGTGTGTGTGTGTGTGTGTTTGAGTGTGTAAGGGGGGTTGGGGGGGTGTGAGGACGGCTGGTTAGGAAGCTGTTCTCTGCTTTCCTTGAGTCAAATGAGAGGAGAAACATTTAGAGGGTGACTCACTGAAATGAGGAGGTGTGTATGTTTCAAGTCTCACACACATACTGGGCCACATTTACATAGACATTCTTTATCCTAGATTTCATTGTGCAATCACTTCAGAAAATGTCATTTAAAAACAAAAACAACTATCTATACTATTCACACATCCTAAAACAAAAAAAATTAAGGCAAAAAAAATGATTTTAATATCAAGATATTTTCTTCATAAATTCAATCAGCTGCATCGAACCTCGAAATGAAAGGATCACGGCACAAAACCGGACAATGTCTCTTCGCTAAGAACATAAAATCGAAAGCAAAAGTCGTTCAACAAAGGAGGATCATGAGAGGTGATAAAGTGTTGAAGAGAGATCCGTCAAAGATAAAGTCGACAAAGATCCAGAATTGATTATCGTCCGGCGCGGCAAAGATCGGAGGCAATAGTAATAGAAAGCAAAGTAAAGAGCAGGAGGAGGAGGAAGAGGAGGAGGGGGATGAAATGGTGGGAGGAAGTGTGTCTCTGAGGACTGTGAGAGCAGGGTTTTGTTTGTGTATCTTGTGTGTGTGTGTGTGTGTGTGTGTGTGTGTGTGTGTGTGTGTGTTTATATTTCACAGACCTCAGAGGGAGACAGGAAAAGAGGGAGAGTCATTGTATTGAAAAGAGAAAGATGGAGGAGAAGGAAGCACATCATGGTGGGCCATAATGACTCAGTTCAGTATGTTCAGATAATATCCTTGAACAGTGAGATGCATTGTGATTGACTTCGCTGGGGAGTTGGCATGTTTTGTGTGTAATTACATTTTCCTCCTTGTGTGCATTTGTGTGTGTGTGTGTGTGTGTGTGTGTGTGTGTGTGTGTGTGTGTGTGTGTGTGTGTGTGTGTGTGTGTGTGTGTGTGTGTGTGTGTGTGTGTGTGTTGAATATATTTTGTGCGTCCTCGCAATTGTATCCTGCTTGTTTGATTCAGTGTACCGTTGAAATATCTGAAAAACATTTCTGTTTTTCTGTTTATTTTCTACTGTAGCACGGTCTGACGTAAAACGTCGGGGAGATTTAGATATCTGCTTTGAAAAACTCCTGACTCAAGTTACCACATTTCTGCTGACAGTCAGTAAATTAGATTTGACAAAAAAGAAGCACCCAGTCCTCCACTGCCAATTAAGCAACAGCGCCTAAAGATAAAAAAAGCAAAAACAACAATCTTTTTAGCCAATATAACAATGAACATCCAGTCTGCACTCCTTTGTGTTAAAAGTTACATTACATGTGTTAAATCAAAGTTATATCAAGTTTTCTACCATTAACTACCATAACTTTTTGGCTTGACCACCTGTAAGTACTTTTGTCAATTAAAGTAGAGTCTGAAAAGTCGTGTGAAGGAAGCAGAATGAAATAGTTGGCCGGTGACAGGCTTATCACTGCCGTCTGCATCTGTTGAGACAGTCTGCAGTGTTCATACTGATGACCAGTGATGCCAAATGTAGAGTAATTTTTTTTAAAACGTGGTGTGTCTCTGTTACATAATAGCTGCCATTTGGTGGATGGTTTTGTCCAAAGTGCAGCACCATAAGGGCACTTATTTTCACACTGGTGTCTAAAAAGTGACCGGAACAGGGCCCTTCTCTTCGGTTTCAGCACCTCGACTGTGGAACATTTTGCTTCAGATTGACAAAATCTGTTGATATTTTTAGGAATCGTCTTTCATTACATCACATACAACTGTGTGATTGATTCTGTTTCTGTGGATCTAATTCATCTATTATTCATTTGTGGTTGGCTGTAACCTCTGCTGTCTTTGTTAAAACTAAATAACTTATCTTACCTGCAATTGTATCCCTATGTGTGTGTATGTGTTTGTGTGCATATAGGGCACACAAACACATACAATCTTTTGTATCTTTGTATACATACATTTTCCTTTTGGTTAAAGCACTTTGTTTTCCAAGCAAAAGACAGAAACTTCACTTGAACTTGAAGGTGCACTGCTGCTTGACAGAAAAACAGGAGAAAAAGAGTACAGAATAAAAGAAACAATGCTTGCAGGTTGTCACTCTGCGTGACTTTTTAGAGAAGGGTCAGAAGGCAAAGCAGGTGGACGACTAACGAAACAAGCTTGTGCTGTTCGAGGGCAGGCAGGATTAGACGGGAGGGACAGCGTGTAAGCACCTGTTCTTCTGATTGATGTGTCCTGGCTCCTTCAGTATTCACCGGTCACTGCTCACGATCCCCTGCTGTTTTCCTGTCACACGCACACACTCACGGGCACACAAATACACACACGTCACATATCTGAGTTCATTCAGTGAAAGACAAAATGCTCTGACAGGCAAACTCTCGAGTCTTTGCATCCCCTGTTCATCACTCTGTGTGTGTGTGTGTGTGTCGATGTCCTTCAGAGACCGGGCACAGGGAGAAATCACTCTGTTGGTTGGTAACAGGTAGCGGCTCCGCTATGGCATTTCCCCCCTCAGACAGACAGACAGGAACATTGTACATTCTCCGTGCTCCTGCACTGAGCTGTCATGTTGTCTGTCCTGCGGCTGCAGTCCAAAGAGTTGTTCCTTCATTTCCCAGCATCCATTCAAGGCAGAGACAGCTTTGGCAAGAAGGAGAGCAAAAATCAGGCCGCTCAGGCCCTCCAACTGCTGCTGCCACTCCCTGTATCGCTGCCCTGGAGTGCCACACAAGGTTGCATGAGTCAGAGCAGTTAAAGGCCCAATCTGTATTTTTTGTTTGACCATAGAAATGTGAAGTATTATCACATTCTGTATGTAATAGAAGAATTCAAGATGTAGGTAAAAAATTAGCATTATTGAAAATGTAGGCCCGTTTTGCAGCTGTGGGTGCAAACATGATGTTTATTGATGCAATCAAACCTTAAACTAGATCAGAAAATATTAGTAACTGAGATGAAGTTGTCGTCCAGTGTTTAAGTGTTTAAAACATCTGTCAATCACAGTCACATTTTGGTGGTGGAATGACACTTTTGTTTACATTTTGATTTCAAATACACTTGTGTTGCTGTAATGTTGAATCTTGTTTGTCGTGTCGGACCGCTCCTCTATCTTTATGCTCTCCTGTCACTTTTGCTTGTCTGCTATTCAAAAAAGCCTCAGAGTCAAAAAGGAAAGAAAAAGGTTGTTTTAATTTGATCTAAATTTGCCAATTTGCAAATAATATTGATCCAAGCTCTTTTGAGTTGTTCTCTTTTACCTTAGCTACCAAATAGAGTATCTGCATGTGTTGGTGTGGGTCTGTGTGTGAGGGCAAGGCAGACAGAGAAAACCAGACAGAGACTGAGCAATTTAATGAGTGTGTTTGTCTGTGTATGTGTGAAACTATTCTTCTGTTTACTGCAGTGTCCCAGGCCAGCTATTAATGTTGTGTTTGTTTGTTTTTGTCTTTCTTAATGCCTGTGTGTGTATGCATCCACATGCATGTTTCCATAATTACGGTGTAAATCATCTGATGGTGGCATGAATGGTTAGATTGGAATCAATAAACATTTGCACAGCGTTTTGGCTGCACATCATTGCACACAGAAGCAGACATGCAAAATGTATAAAGAACTGACTCAATATTTCAGGTTTAATGCACACATAAAATGTGTGTTTGCATGTGTGTATGTGTTTCTTCTCATGTGTATGCATATTGGTAGATGATATTATACCTCTGAAATATTGCATCAATATCTTGGTTACGTTCCATTGATTGCTTTGTTGCAATGTTGTAATCTGACATTACAGAGAACACCAATGAATAGACCTGGGTATAATTTGATTTTTTTGAGATACTTGTGCCAAAACAATACTTGGCTTTTGTTACCAAACAGAGACTTCCTTATTTTGAGAAAGCTTTGTCTAAAAAATGTTAAATGTTACCTAAACACAAGCACTTAAGAACCAAAAAAAAAAAAAGGTCCAAATTATGCTCTAAATCTGTATATCTGGTTAAAGGAATATTTTGACATTTTGGGAACTACGCTTATTAGCTTTCTTGCTGAATATTAGATGAACACATCGATACAGCTCTCATAGCTGTCAGTTAAATATGAAGCTACAGCCAGGAGACGGTTAGCTTAGCTTAGCATAAAGACTGGAAGCAGCCTGGCTCTTCCAAAGTTAAAAAATAGTCCGCTACCAGCACCTCTAAAGCTCACTGATTAACATGCTATCTTGTAAAACCACAACTGATACCCCGGCTTTTGTATGGACTGAACAAACAGGCTAGCTGTTTCCCCCTATTTCCTGTCTTTATGCTAAGCTAAGCTAACAGACTCCTGGCTATAGCTTCATATTTAATGGACAGCTACAAGAGAGGTATCAATCTTTTACTCTAACTGTCAGCAAGCAAATAAATGTGTCAAATTATTCCTTTAAAGAAGAAAAGTATTCTACAGATCTGACCAGGCATTCAATGTCAGGTTCCAGTTATTGATAGTCACATTTTGGTCAATACCAGCACTGAGTTTGATACCCAGTCTTACTAGTTTCTGACCTCTCAGCAGCAAGTTTTCCTTTATTCAACAGTATCTGTTGTTTTACCCAAGGTGGTTGAGCGTGAAAGATGCTATTTTTAGTGAGCATGGCAATAAAACATGACCAGAATTAACATTCCCTCATTGAAATGAGCATCTCCTCTTCACCATCACAACTCTTTTACGTCTCTACCGCCATTGTCTGCCAGTTCTGTTCTCTCCATCTGTGTCTCCCACTACTTCCTTCATCTCAGTTTTCTCTGACCTCACCATACTTTTCTATTCTCTCGTCTTACAGTATCTCTCTCAATCAACCCCTTATTTTCTTCCTCTTTGCCTCGCCTTCCTCAGTATGTCCATCTGTTGTGCTAAACCAAGCGACTGATTGTATTTGAGGCTGTCAGTGAGGTAAATAACCCAGACATAGATGCTAGTGGGTTTGAGGATGGTGTGTGCATGTGTGTCTATGGATTGTAGGGTGTATCTGCTGTGGGAACAGGGAGGACGTGATGTTTTGGAAGGGCAGGCAGGGAATAGGACAGAGGCTAAGATTCAGACTTCAAGTCAGTAATTGGTCATAAATAACTTTAAACACAATCATGCACGTGAAACTGAGAATACAACCACCTACAAGGAAGTAAATGTGCCAGTATTTCCATTATCCACCTATATCACTGCACACACGCAGGTTTGCATACTGATTCAGGCACCCAAAAATAGCACCAGTGATGCACAGGCAAACATGCTGCCATTACATTACAACTGACACCTTTCCTGTGTGATGTGCCTGTACATTACACATTTAGGTAGTGAAACACAAATTCATACATGCCATGATTTCTTGCAGCTTGTACATTTCACACCTCATTCCTATCTTCTATATTTATCTGCCCTCATAAAGCCAGTTTGTGGATGACTGTGTCTCTGCATTGATCGCCGTGTGCCCCTGCAGTTTGACATGCAGCAGCTGTCTCTGGATGAGCTGAAGCAGGTGCTGTTCCACGCCTTCCGGGACCACCTGACAATGAAGGACATAGAGAACATCATCATCACAGAGGAAGAGAGCCTCAATGAAACCTCAGGGAACTGCCCTGAGTATGAGGGAGGTGAGGAAGCTGTTCTTTGCTGTTATGAATACCTGTACTTTAAAAAACTAATCTTGTCCTGTAATTCAGATATTTTACGCACATCATTTGACACTGAGCTAAGTAAACATATCCATGACCATTCTCCTAACATTACTCCAAATAACTAACTGTATGTTTAATAATACTGTTTAAGGAATCGTTTGACATTTTGGGAAATATACAATATTTGCCTTTTTGCTGCAGGTTAGATGAGATCAATACCACTCTCATATCTGTGTGCTAAGTATGGAGCGAGAACCAAAAGGCAATTAGCTTAGTTTAGCATAAAGACTAAGAGCAGGGCTGAACTAGCCTGTTTCCAGACCTCTGAATTACATCTGCAATTTGTTCGGCATTTCAAATAGGTCTGGTGTTATGCTCACTGATGGCTGAGAGACAATCGACCAATCAGAGTTTAGCTGGGAGGATTAAGAATAGGGACATCAGCTAGCTACCTAGTCACATGTATATAAATGAGTGAAAGAAAATGCAGCTGTACAGGTTGTTCTAAGTTAACTTAATGATAACAACTATTAAATTGACAGATTTTTTTCAGTTGGTGTGAAAAATGCTGTGACTTCCTGGAGTCTCCGCTGGCTGCCTGGCGACCTCACAGTGACAAGACTGAAACAAATAATTACAGCACATAAATCACTGTAAATCATTTAAAGAAACATGATGCAATGTGTTAACTAGTGATCTTATGCTATTGGTAGGCGATTTGAACTTTAGGCAGAGCCAGGCTAGCGCTTCCCCCCTGCCTCCACTCTTTTTGCTAAGCTAAGCTAATTGCCTCCTGGCTCTAGCTCCATACTTAGGGCACAGATAGAGAGTACTATTCATCCTTACATCTAACTGTCGGCAACAATTATTTCCCAAAATGTCAAACTTCTCTTTTAAGGCTTAATTGTAGATGAACAGACAAATTCACAAATCTATTGGTGCCTCCAGCAGTTGATACTACACATTTTGACATGAATGGAAAAGTGGTCTGTATTATAAAATCCCACTTGTTGTGACCACAAGTCAGAACAATGGAGTAACATTTTAAGATAGGAGATCCAGCAGAATCAGAGGGAAATACAGAAGGTAAATATTGAGGAGTGTGAAGGCAAGAGGAAAGGTTAAGAAAAGTGAGATCACACAGAGACAGGAGAAATATCTTTCTGACGTCTTTGTTCAGTTAGAATAAAGTGGAAAAGACAAAGTGTAGTGTTGAGGGTGATATGTCTTGATCTGCAAAATTCAAGGTAAAATCCTTAATTTTTAATCTGCGGCTATAATGACATGAATATCTACCACAGATGTTTCATCTGTATGGTGATCTTAAGAGAAAGGTAAAGAATGCTGGGAGGGCATATTCAAGAAAACCAATGTAATATTTAAACGATAAAATCTATTAATCTCAAGACCATGCATACATTTCTTTGAGTTTCAAAGCCAGGATCAAGAGGGTTGATGGGTTGCTAATGTCCGAGTGCCCAAGTGAAACACAGAAGGCATTCATCTTGAGACATAAGACCAAGTTATGTTCCATTAGGGAGAAGAGGGAAACAAAAACCTTAATCTGACCCTGTGTTAGTCATGGTACAGTACTAGAAATTGCCTTTCTGCTGTGAAACATCCAGAAGTCAGACTAGGACAAAGGTAAAACAGATCAAACATGGTAGAAAACTAGGGAAGTCTTAATGAATCCATTGGGTACTGGCCTACAGTCTCAGGGAGACCTAAAAAGAGACAGCCGGCAGGAAAGGGAGAAACTTAGCAGAGAAGGGATAGTGAAGGAGGAGATAAGAGGCTAAAGAAGGGATCAGGGAACTGCTGGCTTGGCACTCTCTTTTACAAAGTTTCTGGTGTTGAGGGAAGGGCGTGACATGGAGTTAGGGAGAGGAATAAGAACAGTAGAAAGAGGAGAAGTATAGGCAGGGGAGAGAATAAAGAAGATATGAAGAGGTATAGAGCCTGTCTTGTAAAAACAGCTGCATCCCCACATTTAACCTTCTTCCCACATCCTCAGCGTCCCTCTCTCATGCATGTGTTCTTCCCATCTTCTTCCTGTCCGGTGGGATTTTCACAGTCCCTCTTAGATCCACGACTCAGAGCTCTGACTTGATTTATTGATGCGGTGCGTGATTCTTACAAACTAAGACAAGGGGGCTGACAAAGAGGAAACTTTTAGTTGTTGCTCTTGCTGCAAGGCCTGTTGGAGGACACAACTCCTCTTCCTCTTTCATTCCCCAGAGATGATGTCTTTGGGGTGGAAAAAAAGGGCCTTTCAGCCCACACAGATAGGTAGCAGAACATAAGTTCTAACTCACTCCTCTTGTCTTTGTTTTTGCTGCAGCATAGAGAGTATTAGAACCAGTTTGTTCCTCTCATGTATTCATCGTTTTTTACATTGGAGACACTTCCGCTGATGATCTGGGCCACAGAAATAAGCTGCAAAACATGGCAACTAGAAATGTCAGCTGCTATTTCATCCATATTTGTTTTGGGTCAAAGAACGGAGGTGCAACTTGAGAAACAGGATAAAATTCATTCTCTGTATATGAATCTGAAATTTTTTTTATACATGCACAGCAGAAGCGACTTTGGGGATTATGGAAATGTCTGTAAAGTTTGTTAATATTTTTTTAATTAATAATGACTGCAAGTCACAGTCTTCACTCTGCAAATGGTAGTGGCTCAGGCGTCATCATGTGAGCTTTGGTTATGTAATAACAGGTGGTCGTGTATGGGTGGGAGGTCATAACCCCTGTCACTGTTAAAGGATGGTCTTTGACGCAAATGTTAAAGGCCCCTTTGAGCTTTCTCTAGCCGTCCACTGACTCCTTTTCACTTACCTTCATACTTACCTGAAATGCTGGTACATGATCATGTGGTTTTGTAATTTAAAGCTCCCTACCATGTTATATCTCATTTGTTTAATTCATTAAAAAAACAAAGTGTAAAAACTACTAATTATGGTTTTACCAGGGGTTATGTGCTGGACTGTTTCTTGGCTCAGGTCTCTGCTGGTTACCAACTCCAGGAAGTCTTCTTTTTTTTTTGTACAAATTAAAAGAGTGAGATATAACGTGTTACTAAGTAAGCATTAAAGATGCAGGTAGGTGGATCTTTTACCTTTGGACAGAGCCAGGCTAGATGTTTCCGCTTGCTTCCAGTCTTTATGCTAAGTTAAGCTAATTGTCTCCCAGCTCTAGCTCCATACTTAACCCAAAATGTCAAACAATTTAAACCTTTAAAGTTGTATCAATTAATTAACTAATCACCGTCACATGAGAGGCACAAACTGGGGCTAAACTATACTCTTGTCTCTTATTTCTTTTCTCTTCTCTTTCACTCCTTTCAGTCCATCCCAAGAAGAAGAATCGGCAGACATGTGTCAGGAAAAGCCTGATCTGCGCCTTCGCAATGGCTTTCATCATCAGTGTCATGCTTATCGCGGCCAATCAGATGCTGCGGAACGGCATGGAGTAACCAATTGCACTGTGAGCATGGGGAGTGGACAGAACAGCCATGACCTCACATCTTGTCTTTGCAGCCAAAGCTGGACCAGCCACACTTCTCTAAACAATCAGTTGAGTTTTGTTTTGGTTTTTTTAAGTTTAATTTTAACTTACCTTGTAGAAGCAGACAATGTGAGTAAAAGGAAGAGATATTTGTTTTGCATTGAAGATGTCACCACGTAGAGTTACTGGACTTATAAGGACCCTGAAATGGAAAAGAATTATGTTTTTATATAAATTGTGAGAATAAATAGTGAGTTTTATTTTGCTGTTTTTTCAAGACCAAGACCACCCTTTAAACTTGATTTTCTAATTACCGGAAATGTTTATCAGGTGCTTTGAGCCATTCCTAATTTCAAAAACAAATGGTTATTATGGATAACTGCATATTTACCCTAGAGAAGTTGCGCTGAATGTGAACTGAGTGAATGTGGGCGCTGAATGTTGGGCACAGTATTTAAATGCAAAGATAAATCCCTCACACCTCATATAGTCATAAACATCACACTTTTTGTGAAACATCGACATCCTCGGCTCAGTACACTAATCTTGGGGCACATGATGTCTTTATGTGTGTCTACAAGGAGCACAACTCAATACTCAGTGAGGGACCACTTAAGAATCATCACTGTCCCGCTCTCTCTCTTTAGTCTTAATACTGATTGATTGATTGATTGATCGATCACTTAACATTTGTGTGGGTGTGTAAAAGACAGTGTTGTCCACATACATAATGGAAGCTCAGAGAGAGGTGTAAAACATATGAAGGCAAAAAACAAGAGATGTCAAATAAAATGACAGTGGAGCTATGGTTATGGTTAATAATAGGGCCAGGCTGAGATAAATTACGATATTTTTAGTTATGTGCTGGTAGAAAATGTTTCACTTCACCATCTCATTGTAATACTGCCCAACTGTGGTAAATATAAACCACACAAAAGCATGCCAGCATATACACTGCCATGCCAAACATTACTCTAACTCCAGTTTCCCATTGATTTCACTGTATATATAGTACTACTTAGCTTGTGTAATGTATTATTCTCAGCAGAATGTATGAAGGGTAGAAACTAGTGAGATAAATCAGGGATATACAGTAGAGCTGTGATACTGTTGGTACAGCCGTTTTCTTGGAAAAGGTTGCAGTCTAGTGATTAAAATGAGAACTGCAGCTAAACGTTTGAACAACCGTGTTTACAAGGTGTTCAGAAGTGAAGAACAACACCAGTGAATTTGAGCTTTGATATGTGTCAGTGTCACAAGGGCAGGTTTTTTTTCCACAACCCAAATTGTGTTGTCACACCAGTGTACAGCTCAGGATTGGATGAGAGCCTGAAGGTGACTGCTGCAGTACCTGTGGTAGTTTCTGGGGTCATAGCTATGTTTTATGGTTCAGATCTGATAGCACTACAATTTTATAAAGCTGACTGGGATGAAAAAGTTTGGAAAAGACCTTGTAGGAGTTTACAATCACGCTCCTCTTCTTTTATAATGGAGCCGCCCGAGGTTGAACATCCCAATGACACCACAGATTAAATTTCAGGATGAAAATATATTTTTTTTATGTGAGTGTAGGACTGGGCGATAAAGAGATGTCATGGTTTATCTACTGTCATTGGAAAAGTATCGTAATTATATGTTCATGTTCTGTTATTGTTTTCCAAACTTCTGTTGTCCAATCAAAGGATTCCAAGCAAATTGTTGTTCAAAACTGAGATTACCTTAAATTACGTTTCTGTTAAACACATTTAAAGAGTCAGTGGTTCATCACAATGAACATTATTTCTATTATTTTATATGTGATTATTTTGTGATATAAATAGAATTTTAATTAATATTGTCATTAATATTGTGACAATTATTTCAACCACATTGCCCAGGCTCTATGGAGATGCCATCTTTGAAACTTGTTGGTGTTCATTACTACTGATTGCAACATTATATGCCATAACAGCAACATACTGTATGTGGTTTCCTAAATTGCACGGTGCTCCCCTCGGCCATTATTGGATTGGAGGCTGGTTTGCTCCCATTAATACCTTGGAGTGATTATTTGTTCTCTTGTCTTTTGCTGGGGTGCAAACTAATGTGCAACCATGTGAGTTTATATGCTGACGAAACATAAAGGGGAGAGGGCTTTCTTTTAAAATTAAAAAAAAAAAATAGCTTTGTAAGATCAAGTATCACAGCAAAAATGTATTATACTGTAAATCAGTATGCATGTTGTTGTTTAGATTTCCATGTCTTTGAAAGGTAGGGAAATCCATTTAATCTTTCTTTGTGGTGGCACGGCCTTGGTTTAACTGTAGGTATGTATGTACTACTGTCACATATTTGACTTTCCAGTTTATACTGTAATAGCCATTTTTTCTAGTTTCTACCAGCTATTAATCAAATCAGAGTGTAGGAGAGGGCATTTTCATAAATATGCAAATACAAGGTCACAACATCATCATCATCATCAATCATCATCATCATCATCTCTGTTTCACGTCATCTAAGGTAGAGTCTGTAGGATGGTTAAAATGAACAATATATTGTGTGTTTTAGTCACATTAGGTTTTTACTGAATGTTTTCACTGCCTCATAGTCCCGTATAAACTGCTGTATAATGTATGCTACACTTATCCTTGTAAGTCCGTTTATGTCTTTGATATTCTCAGCACATTCACATTTGACCAATGGACCATGTTTTCACCTTTGTCTATTAGCGTCATGGTCCTTTTGAAACCAGCATAGACCACTTTATCTTAACAATTCTCTAATAAGTGTGCCATTCAGACATCCTTGCATGGCTATGTAAGGGAAACTCGTTTGAAAGACCTTTTATCAACACTTTTGAAGTTTACATTATTATACTGTACATCTGTAACAGGACGGAGTCTGTTCATGATTTTCATGTTTTTGAAAGTTGCTTTTGAGATTTGTTTTTACCAAAACATGTTTTTACCTTGTAGATTGTATAGAGATAAAACTAAACACAGATATGTAATACAACCTTGGCATGCTGCTTAGAAAAGGAGAAAGAAAACAGCAATAGTCACCAATTGAATGGATATTTAAAAATGCAAATAACAAGTTTAATCTGTTTAATCTAAAAAAAAAATATATCCATATATGTTTATGCAATAAAACCTTGTTTTGATAGAAATATAAGGCATCTGTGTTTACTTGTGAAAGGTGTTTTGTACCTTGAGTATCTGAAATAATTCAGATTAAAATTTTGGCTCATGACCAACACATGTACAATACAAAAATGACAAAACAATGTTACCCAGCAACAAAAAAAGGTAAAACATTCTAAAATAATGCACCTACATTACATATAATATCTACATATAACTTCTGGCTCACAATAAGCTGCTGAGCACAAAAATATTCACAGTTAAAAACTGTAAAACTCAGTATAAAGTAGGCTTGTTGCTTTACTTGTCATTTGTTATAATCGTTGCAGTGTCATTTTAAATACCAACCCTAAAAGTAGAATGACAACACAACACAGCGTGGTTTTCACTGAGCGCCCGTCACTGCTGTTTCCCCATGCAGGTACCAGAGCGTCCATAAAGGAGCCGTGAGTCAGGAGATCAGCCTCTTCAAGTGCAGAAAGTTCACTGCTCTGACTGATCACTGATCACCTTCACACAATACATGCAGGTCACTACAAACACAACTGCTTTGAGGGGACGTACCTTGCCGCATGTGACAGACATGCATACAAAGGTTATCCTTCCAATATTGAGATCTTAAAAACTCAAAACATTTATCTTGATGCATTACATGATGGCTGGAGTTTCCTGTGGAGCAGTGCTGGCATCAGCACTCACTCTAAATCATGATAATTAGGGAGCATAGGTCAAATACAAGTGAGACCAGCCTCATAGCAGATGGACCCAAACCCCATTAACCTCCAGATAATGAACCAAAACATGCCATTAAGTGGACAAACAAGACATTATGCTAAGTGTAATGGTCCAGACAGACATTAACAGCTTGCCATACTTGCATATCCTTTAGTCTGTTTTCATCTTTGTGGGTGAAATTAAGGGGTTGGGCTTTATAAGGTGACTTCAACTTTCTCAACTACTGTATGAATGATAAAGTAAAGGGACACACATAGAAAGAAAAAGTGCATTGTCTGTCTACACTGTGGTGCGCTGTTGTTTTGCTTTTATCTTATAATTCGGGTTGGTAGATTGTGTATGTAGAATCAGGAGAGTCAGTGGTGACGTCTGTGATTCATTTCAAGTGACCATGCAGGAAGGACCACCTGTGAAGAGCCGCCAGATCATCTCATCTGCCGTGGAAACCGGGGTTGTTCTTATTTTCCTCTATTAATGATGAGTAGTAAGCTGCTCTGGCATTACGGAGGGCCTTCCTATAAATTTTAAGACTATCTTGCCAGGCTAAACGTGATTCTTCCAGATTGGTGGAACGCCAATTCCTTTCAAGTTTTCGCGATGTTTGTTTTAATTCGCGGGTTTGCGGGTTATACCATGGAGCTAACCTCCTCTGTTTTATTATCTTCTTTTTTAGAGGGGCGATAGAGTCGAGTGTTATTCGTAGTGAGCCTGCAGCACTATCAACAAGATGATCAATTTGGGAGGGACTAAAGTTAGCATAGGAGTCATCTGTTACATTGAGACATGGAACTGAATTAAATGCCGATGGAATCACTTCCTTAAATTTAGCTACAGCACTATCAGATAGACATCTAGTGTAGGAATGTTTGCCTAATGGCGTGTAGTCCAGTAATAGGAATTCAAAAGTTAATAGAAAATGGTCTGATAAAAAAGAATTCTGTGGAAAGACTATTAGATGTTCAATTTCAATCCCATAAACAAGAACAAGGTCGAGGGTGTGGTTAAAACAGTGAGTGGGTTTATGTACACTCTGACAGAAGCCAATCGAATCTAGTAATGAGATAAACGCAGCACTAAGGCTATCATTTTCTACATCCACATTATGCCTCATTATGGGCCTTTGCTCGAATTTCTTCTGAACATTTTTCATCTACTCCTAAATTGCAATTGTTGCCTCCTTTAGAGTTTATTATGGGCTTTTCATGAAACAATGTTGACTTTGTAACTTAAGCTGTTCCACATAAAGTGTCTTTGAAACTAAATGTAGTTTTGCCATGCATTAAGCAATATCCTCTACCTCAAGAAGCAATTAAAGGCATTAAACCTGTCATTAATTCTCTTCTTGAACAAGGTGTTCTGACACCTGCTTCTAGGCAGTAATACATTTATAATAATTTTAGGAAAGTTAAGAAACCTGGAGAATGGCACTTTATTCAAGATCTGGGAGCTGTGAATGCAATTCAAATTTCGACTGATGTTAATTCTAATTTGGCCTCATTACCTCATGATTCTAAATTATACACAGTAGTGGATTTGTGTTCAGCATTATTTTTTTATTTTATTTTATTTATTTTTTTTGTATTATTTCTGACTCACCTACAATATAGACTGCAGAGGTGAAGAGAGACCTTGTTGACCTTGTTGACCTGATGGAAGCGTGTTACTTCTGGAAAGCATGTAAACAGACCTCACCTCCTCCTCTCACCAGACAGAGTTATGCTGCTGTCGGCAGTGCCTCCTCCACACAAAAGCAGAGGTGCACTCCTTAGGCATGACCAGTTACTGCAGGAATTGGATGCATGGATACACTGCAGTGGACTTCATGTTACCTCTAGACTCTGCACCTGAACCCCTTCAATGAACTGAACCCATCTGCATTCAGAGACTTGAGGGGTGCTCTCACATCAGCCCCAACTTTGGCCTTGCCAGACTATGATCTGCCTTTTCATCTGTATGTGCAGGAGACAAATGACTACATCTTGGTTCAGAAACATGGCTCTCATTACCACCTTTCTATTCTTCTAAGCTACCTCCTGTAATACAGGGGATGCCAATCTGTTTATGAGCTGTTACAGCTACAGCTATCCTAATTGAGAAATCAGTGCACACTCAGGTGATACTGAATCTGTTAAATAATATATATTCTGTTTCTAAACGTAACACATTAGCAAACAACAAGGGTAGAGAAGCAGTAAGACAACTCAGAGTCTTGCAAAGGTTTAAGGGATAGATTGGAAGCTGAATGTCCCTTACCATCCACAGAGCTCAGGACAGGTTGAAAGAATGAACTCTACTATCAAAGAGAAATTTACCAAAACTAAGATGACAACAGGCCTGAAATAGGCTGATGTATTGCCTATTGTACTGTATTTATATTAGAAGTGCAACTAATGCAACAACAGGACTAAGTCCTCATGAAGTATTGATGGGGAGACCAGCGTCTACAGGGGCAAGTCCGGTTTTGACACCCCACAAAACTACTCTGCTATGCTTCCTGATTTAATAATAATAATAATCTTTATTTATAGAGCACTTTTCTAAAACTACTTTACAAAGTGCTTCACACAAGGCAACAACTTCACAAGCAGATCATAACATTTTCCAATAAATTAATAACAAATAAAACAAATGAAACAAATAAAAACAAATAAAACAAGAAAACAAATAAAACCAGCAAAAACTGCAGTCAATAAAATCAAGAAAAATTAGGAAAAGCTCTCAGATAAAAGTATGTTTTAAGAAAAGATTTAGAAGAGGTCACTGATTCTGCTGACCTGATTTCATCAGGCAGCTCGTTCCATAGCTTTGGGGCTCTGACTGCAAATGCTCTGTCACCTCTAGTTTTCAGCCGTGCTTCAGGAACACATAAAAGACTTCTGCCCAAGGATCTCAGGCTACGTAGTGGCTTGTATGCAACTAGGAGGTCAGATATGTAGGATGGAGAGAGGCCATGGAGAGCCTTAAAAGTCAACAGTAAAATCTTAAAATCTATTCTAAAACATGCTGGGAGCCAATGCAAGGAGGCTAAAACAGACGTAATGTGGTCACTTCTCTTGGATCTTGTTAAAAGCGTGGCAGCTGAGTTCTGTACAGTTTGGAGCCGATTAATAGATTTTTGGTTGAGGCAGGTGAAAAGGCTGTTGCAGTAGTCTAGATTTCCATCACAGTAACCCAATGAAAAAGAAAACATCCAATAAAGAAGTCACACTGATATTGCTATGCATAAGAAAATCCATTTAATATGAGGTATTCATTGCATGTTTGTTGCTCATATGAAACTCTGGAACCAAGAGTTGATCGAACATATATGCATGCACAGACAGCATGAATGCAAAACACTGTATTTTCTCCCAGCACTTGGAAACTGATCAAACAATGACAATAAACAGGATCCAGTTCAATGATGTACATAAAAAAAACACCTCCACAGACAAAACAAACTGCTTATTCTCTCATGTCAGTTAGTGTGGGATCATTTATATACAACACTGAATCTGATGTAAGGGGGTGGGGTGGTGATTTACCATAGTAACACTGCTTATCCATTGTTTGAGTAGAATATGGCTTACAAATACCATGAAAACACAATCAAATTCTTATGTTTCCAAAAGTTTAAAAGGCTCCACAACGTAAACACATACTACTTCTTAAAAAAAAGGATAAAGGCACAAGTGTAACAATTTTTTTTGTCCAACAAAACACAAGACTCACTCGACGACTTAAATGTAAAGATCTTCAAAACTTCTGTGTTGTAGCTAGACTGCTGATGACAGTTATTGAACAATAAATAAAAGCTGAGAGGAACACCTCTTCTTGGATGTAAAGTGTCACAAACAGTAATAAAGATGCATCTTTATACTGTAAAACAGCATTTTGAATGCCTTCATGTACCTGTTAAGGCAAACTATAATACTATTAAAATATTGTTAGCTGTCTGAGTGTAGCTGCTGGATCTTAGAGGATTCAAGTTGTGTTTCCTAAAACACAATGAATGTGAGAGGAGGTTGGTAAGGGTTGGTAAGATGAAGTCATTGTACCCTGATTCATGACAGACTTTGGCAGAGTCTCCTCAAAAGATGACAGTCAAAAGTTAATGAGAGAAAAAAATGAGACAAGGTGGAGGGGGAAGAGGCTGCTGGTACAGATGTGATTAGGGACAGAGGTAGGAATATGGTGGGAAACTGGAAGTGACAGAAGCAGAGAAGAAAAGTTCAGAACTCTGTGTGTGGGTGACTGTAGTCTCGGCTGCCTGCCGGGCTCTCGCTGGGCTTCATAAAGATGCCCTCCATGGCCTTCCACAGGCTGTGCTGGCTGGGGCTCGACATGGCGTGAACTTCCCTTTGACCGTGGATCGGCCGTCCATACTGCTCCCCTGTCACTGACAGGAGTGCATCAGTGGACTTGTGACGGAAGCGGACGGCCTCCTCGCGCTTCCATACAGATCCTCCACACTGAACTGTCCACTCGTCCAGGTGATCCCCTTCCCCTTCGTCGCCAAACGCACTCACCTCCTGTGGACAAGTGAGAAAGAGGTTAGAAGACGAGGAATAGAGGAGAGGATGAGGTAACTTGCTTTTATGAAAGCTTTTGTTCCATCTTTATAATCCCTTAACTTTGTTTCCCTAAAACTTTTGTTTTTTAATCTTCTACCGTGCCTATGTCCTTTACATTTTTTCTGCTTAGTATAAACAGTATACCAAATGTGTCTGACAGTTTCTGTCATCTCACAGTACACATCTTCCAACCCTTTTACACTTTGGGTAGACAGTGTTTTCACATCTCTTCAAGATTGGAGAGGTTTTTGCTGACCCGAGGCTGTTTTCCCACAGAGTTTGGTAAGTTTCCTAAAGTGTAAAAGCTGCTGTCAACTCAGGTCCACCTCAAAATGTTGGTCTAAGTTTCTCTAAATGTGAAAGGCATTTTACATCTGACTACGTATTAGTAATGTTACTTGCAATTAATCTCTCAGTGGCTTTAACTTGGCAGGGCAGTAGTGAATTATCAGACATTTCACAAACATTCTCATAATCAGCTTTTTTGAATTAGGCTGGAAATGTCAAAACCATCTTTTAGACAACACCACCCTTTCCCAATCTCTGCAGGGATCTCTGTGGATAATCCTTCACATAACACCAAGCCTCTCCTCCTTCCCCACGTACTTCTCACACCACGCACCTGGTTAGAGGACAGTGGGGAGGCGAAGTAGTGGCTGTGCAGGTTACGGCCTGTGTTGACATGGGTGAGGCGGATCGTCTGGCCGCACTTGACCGGGGTACCCCGATGGCACAAGGCGTCACTTGTCCCTCGAACACTCCAGTAGCTGTTGCTGTCTTCCACTGCAGTCACCCCCGTTACAGACTGCTGCCCGCTACCTGTCTCACACACACACATAAACACACACACAGTGAGCAGAAGACCTTTGCAGAGATACTCAAAGGAAACAAACCTGGTGAGAGTGAACAACCAAACTAGGATTTTGGCTTAAAAAAAAAAAAAAAAGGAAGTTTAAGTTTAAGCCAATTCTCTTGTTTTGATTACTCAATTTGTTCATGGTATAAACGTCTGTAAAACACTTACAGAGTTAAACTAGTGAGTGTTGTGATGGGTTTGACTATGAACCCAAGTGCTTTAAAGGCTAGATCCATACAACTACAACTCAGTGTGGTACAACCTTTGCAAACTGGGCGGACTCACGCCTACCACAGCAGAGCTAATGTTGTAGACGTGTTTAATACCTGTATGTTCAGTCATTGTTAGAGGGACGTCCCTCCTCTTATAATGTCAACTGAACTAAACAAGAAACGATCAGTGAAAGCTGTAGTTTCATCACTTGAGTGAATATTTGCTTTGTTAATATGACCTAAAAGCGTGCCATTGTTTGATTGTACACACAGTGGAGTCAAAGCTGTATGTCAAATTGATCAGTGATTTCTGATTTTCGTCCAGCAATACAGTTTTAATTACAGAGGTGGGCAATGGCAGATGAAGTTAATGTTAGTGAAAAACACGACGTAACCGTTCGTTAATGCTTAATAATCGTTAAACGAGGGGAAACTCACCGGATCCGTAGCGTACGTCGTGCGAGTGTAGTCTCACGTTGTGCTTTATATTTAACAGTTTAATGACTGATCCGCACGTCACATAGCTCAGTTCCGTGCCGAGTGACGGCCCAAATATACAGGACGACAACAGCAAAAGGGTTGACAGAAAGCGTGGAAGAACAGCGCAGTTTAAGTCACCCATTCCTACTGAAACCCGAGCAGCCGGCGATGCCTCTCCGAGGTTTGTACGTTTTTCGCTACGTCATAAAAGTGGCTCTGTCTGCCACGCGGCTCGGGAAACAGCGCCCCCGGCGACTCGGAGCGGCCACCGTACGGACCTGACTAGTTTTTTTTGTATTTTTTTTTTGTTTGTTTGTTTAAATTGTGTTTATTTGGCGTCGCTGTGAGATATTTCGACGTGTACGCTGACACGATGGCACACCCGCTAAATGTTAACAGTGCAGCCTTGGGTAGTAGTTTCATTTCTTTTGGACAGAATCAAGGTTAACCAGCAGGGGGCGTCGCTTTTGACGCCGAGCTGGATGAAAGTTTCCCGGAATCGTCTTCACGCCGCTGGTTCTCGGCCATTTTTCCACAAGTACAAGCCTCCCGACACACAAAACACAACACAGTCCCGTTATTGCTGTACATGTTTACGGAATACGCCACCGCAGTGAGACGTGTAAGTCCGACGTTACCGCGGTCTGCTCAGCTAATAGCCGTTAACTAGCCAACGCGAGCGTTGTTGTCGTTTGAGCTAATGCTAGGCTAACGTGCTAACATGCTAAAGCGTTAACTGCCGCTGGACTGCGACGTCGGCTCAGAGGCCTTGGTCCGTTTCTGCAACGGATAATTTGGTTCGGTTGTTTTGATTTGATTTGATTTGATTTTATCGTAGGCTAATGTATTGCGATGCACGGTGTAGTTTAAACGAGTGCCGTGAAAATCAAATGCCAGCTAAAAGGTTTCTCGCTGGTTAGCAAGCATCGCTAACTTAGCCCAGTTGGTGGTAACGTTATCTAACCTTATTCACTAGAAATCCCAACATATCGTCGGTGTTTGTCCGCCGACCGTAAAGATATCATGTGGATGATCTTAGCTACAATTAGAATAAATGCAAGCAGCGTGTTTGTTTGTTTGGCTGGTCGTCTCTGTCGATGTTGTGAGTGCGCAATGCGACATCTTTAGGTGTGGGGCTTTTGTGTTTTTTGTTTTTTTTAAGCTCACCAGCTAAATCTGGGTTTGTTGTAACTGTGGTATAATGTGAATCCCATCACCGGGTCACATTCAAATATGAACATACAGTATTGTTAGTTATTGCTTAATTTGCCAGTAACTACGATACACATTAGACGGTTTTGTGCCAAAAAGCGTTGCTGTCATCTGTAATTCCGGACTTTTTCACCTCGAAAAATCAGTATCAAATATTGTAAAAATAATTTGAAAATGAATCGTATATTAAGAAAATATTATACAGCTTGTGTGACAGGACAACTCGGAGTACACATAATCATACAGTCAGTAAAAACCCATGCCTTGCAGGCAAGCATTGTTCAAACTCACTGAACTTGTTAAACTCTGGAGAAGATCCTGAAGTTTACAAAGATACCAAATATGTTAGGTCGAGGTTTGGTTAAACATGCACACAGATTATGGTCAAGAAAAAATCTAATATTTTCATTTAGTGGAATGGTGGGTTTTATAATTTATTCACTGTAATCGTATAACGTCACCGAGGAGCTTGAACGAGCTGATGAAGAATATGTATCAGACAGTGGGAAATAAGATGATGTTTCCAACCTTAAAGCTACTTAAAGGGGGAAATTAAAGGAAACTGGATGTTAAGGGGTGAAATTGCAATTACAGCAGAACATTACATGTGATATGAGTTATTGTGTGTGTTTGGCTTTTATGTTTGTGACTAGTCTGGGAAAACAAAGTAATACTTGGATGATTCTTAGAAAGTTTACTAACAGCATCTTGCACTTCTCAGGAACAGCAGTCATGTCAGACTTCATTGAGAGCGAGGCTGAGGAGTCAGAAGAGGAGTTTGAAGAGAAAGACCTAAAGCCTAAAAAGACCCAGAGGTTTATGGAGGAAGATGGTGAGATTTGAACTGTTTCGTTCTGGGTATGTGTTTCAGAGGTGGGGTTGTATGACGTGTGGACCACTTATATGTAATTTCTCAACAGATGAAGAGGAAGAAGAGAACACAGAGGACCAGGATGAGCGAGGAAATTTACGCGGACTCATTGATGATGGAGACGAGGAGGAGGGGGAGGAGGAAGAAGCTCAAAGGAGTGCGAGTGGAGGGGGGAGTGACTCAGAAGAGGAAGTGAGGCATCGACGTAAAAAGCGCAGTAAGTCCAACAGGTGTCTTTAAAGGGTTGCAGCCATTAAACAGTGTATTGTCGTAGTTGCAGGTTGTGATTAGTTTAAATAAGTCACAGATGAAAAGGCTGTACTGAAACTCTAATATACTCCGTGTTGTTTTAGCCTGTTTCCTGTGGAATCAGATTTGTGTCCAAAAAAACTAAATATGAAGCAAAAATAAGAATTTGAGAGAGAATAAATCTCACTGAAGCAAACAAAGTGTCATCTCAAAAGTAAAACTTATATCTTGGAAACACATTATTTGTGTAATGGTGTAAACTATTGTTTTTTTACTGTTCTGAACACGTCCTTTTGTTTACAGCTTCTTCTCTCTCACTGATCAGACTTTTGCCCTCATTGTCTCTTTGCGGTTTGCGCTGCCTGATTTTGTGTTTGCAGTTCTGACACAAAGCTCTCGCGTGTTTTTTTTGTTTTTTTTCAGGGGTGCTTTACTTCTGACGTAACAAAACAAAATGTATAGTTCAGCACAGACAACATAAATGATCATTTACACTTTATTAATTTTATAGAAATCCAGTAAAGTTAGGTAGTTGGTAGTGAATGCCCAGTGCTGCTGTTTAACGTCTATTCTGAATAATCAGAATAGATGTTAAATATATTTCTGGCATCTGTTGGGCAGGTAGGTAAAACAACAGGTTGTCTCCTTTTTTCCTTCCTCTGGTTTCAGCTCCATATGTTGTGGAGGCAGATGGACCTACATACAGTATTCGTTGCATTAACCTGGGCAGGTGCTGCTTGATGTTAGTTTTGTGTGGTGTGGTGTATAATCTTCCTTCATATTTTTGCTTTCTCATTATCAAAGAAAGTGAACATGTTTCAGTCGTATTTACCTACATTGAACCCAGTAAATAAATAATTGCCTGCAGCAGCTATGCAGACTGAAAATATGGATTATGAGTCATTGTAGAATGAAGGTGCCAAATAAAAGAAAATCATTAAAAAAAGAATGTTTTCCCATCCTTATACTTCAGGATTTGATTTCCTCAACAAATAATCGTGTATCACACGCGTAGAACAAAAGCACTGTTTTTTCTAGTGGTAGAAATGCAACATGTCTTGAAGTTGCTTCCTCTGACTGAGACTTTTCCTCTTTGCAGATTATGATGACTACCTGGATGACGATGATCTTGACCTAATTGAGGAAAACCTGGGTGTTAAAGTGAAAAGGAGGGTAAGAATCATTTCTCGACACATTTTCTCTGTAGTAACAGAGTTTTACCTATAGCCTGTCACATTATGCTTGACTTCGAAACATTTTCATGTCATTTTTGTACACAAATAGTTTAAGCTGGCTGTGCTGATGCTGTACCTGTCTTGTGTCACAGAAGAAGAAATATGACCGTGTAAAAACACTTGACGACGATGAAGAAGATGATGACGAGAAGGATTTGATCGCAGATGAGATTTTTCATGGTGACGCTGAGGGCGAGCTGGAGGATGGCGAGGCGGTCGATGAGCCTCTCCAACACGCAGATGACGACGAAGAAGGAGAGGACGAGGAGTCAGGTAAGCCAGCAATAATAAGGGATTTTTAGATCTGTCTTGGAGTATCTAAAAAGCAGAGAAATAATAGAGAAAGAATAGTAACATAAACTAATTTTTAATTTGTGCTTTTGTCCAACAGATATAGACGATTTTATTGTGGATGATGATGGCCAACCCATCACCAAAAAGAGGGGCAAGAAGTTCTCAGGATACACAGACGCGTGAGTGTCGTGGTTTATACAGCAAATCTAGTGGAGTCTTTCCTTTGAAAAATGTATCATTTTGTTGTAGGGCAAAAAGCTTGTTTTTGCCTCAGATTTCTTTGCTATATTAAATGATCTAGTTAGGCTTAAACATCACCCCCTCCATCAAATTAAAAATATTGATACATATGAGCAAACAACAATATGGCAAGCTCCTTTTAAGACATGGTTGAAGTGAAACACATAATCACTGCTTCTTCTCCTCTTCACTGTCCATCCTCCGACAGAGCCCTTCAAGAAGCCCAAGAAATTTTTGGTGGCGACTTTGACTTTGCCGACTTTGACGCAGACGCTTACGACCAGGGTGAGGAGGAGGAAGAGGACCAGGATGAAGAGGGCTGGGACCGACCCAAGAAGCAGACTAAGAGGAGGCAAGGGAGAAAGAGCATCTTTGAGATCTATGAGCCCAGTGAGCTGGAAAGTAGTCACATGACTGACCAAGACAATGAGATCCGCACTACGGACATGCCCGAGAGGTTCCAGGTGTGTGTGTTTGTCAGTGTTTTTGATGCTAACAGTGTTGATGCACTGTTGTTACGTTCTTATATGGAACATATAGGTTCATAATGACTTTGTCCATGTTCATTGAATACTGAAAAAGGGGTAGGGGCAGGTTTATAAATAGTTAAGCCTTAAAAGCCTGTTTGTTCTGTTAGTCTGATGTTGTCTTTCTGAGTGCCTGTCTTCCTGACTCTGTTCTTTATCTTATAGTTACGATCCATCCCTGTTAAACCTGCTGAGGATGATGAGCTGGAAGAGGAAGCAGAATGGATCTTCAGACATGGATTCTCCACTCTTACTATCTCCATGCAGGTACGACCTTTTCCATACACACACAGAAAAAATGCACACAAATAATGCAAAGAATTTTCTTGGATTTTCAGTCATGATACCTGGTTAGTTTCCCCCTTTTGTGGGATAAATCATTGGATTTTTCTTACACCTTTCCCTTGTTTTTTTCTGTGACCTAAACAGGAGAGCACAGATTATCTAGACAGGGGGACGACCACAAACTTCAGCAGGAAAGGCCCCAGCACAATTGCCAAGATCAAAGAGGCCCTCAACTTCATGAGGAATCAACAGTTTGAGGTACAGTGAGCTCACCTTACCCATTTGATGAATGCTTCCTTTGTTTGAGGTTAATCTTCTCTAAAAGCCATTAACATTATGTCTTTAAGAAGGGATGCAAAATGTGACATTGTCATAAAGAACCAATTTTATCAAGTTTTTTTTTTTTTTCAGGTTCCATTCATAGCTTTCTACAGGAAAGAATATGTGGAGCCAGAGCTAAACATCAATGACCTGTGGAAGGTGTGGCAGTGGGATGAAAAGGTATGGTTGGTATTGTTTTTTTTTTTGCGGAATATATTACATACTGATGGCAAGCCGTTGTTGAACGTCAGTATGAAAGGGTGAATCCTCTGGGTACACCGCCACTTCTGGTTTCTTGACTCATAAATCCTATCCTCCACCCACCAGTGGACTCAACTGAAGACCCGGAAGCAGAACCTGACCCGTCTGTTTCAGAAGATGCAGTCCTACCAGTTTGAGCAGATCTCAGCTGACCCTGACAAACCTTTAGCTGACGGCATCCGTCCTCTGGACACCGCTGACATGGAGAGGTACATCCAGATAACACTGAAGGGCTAAGGCTGAAATAGATCATCTCTTATGCTATTCCCCTACCATCCTCACTGCTCTTTTTCTGTCCAATTCAAACCTGTTTCACCATTTTCTTTAGGCTGAAAGATGTGCAGACTCTTGAAGAGCTGGGTGATGTGTACAACCACTTTCTGCTCTACTATGGCCGAGACATCCCCAAGATGCAGAATGCTGCAAGGGCAAACAAGAAGAGGCTCAAGAAGATCAAAGAAGTGTCAGAGGATGGTAAGACGGATGTGTCTGAATTCATTAAGTGATGATGGACGGATACTGCAGAATTGTTCAGTTCTAACTGAAACAACTTTTGAGCTAGGAGAGTTTGCCATCTTTCAACAATTTGCTACATGATTGATTTTGATGGGCTGCCTCTTAAGGTGAAGAAGAGGAATTGGAGGTGGAACAACAAGAAGAAGAACAGAAAGGACCTGACCTGAAGCTGGCGTCTCGTAGAGATATGTACAGCATCTGTCAGAGTGTAGGACTTGGTTAGTCTCCTTTTTTACCTCGCACAACACAATCTTATTCTTATCCTTGTACCGTTTTTTTCCCTAGCCTGGTAGCACTTCAACGTCTTTTTCTGTTTCTTCCTTACTGCAGATGGCTTGGCTAAAAAGTTTGGGTTAACTCCAGAGCAGTTTGGAGAAAATCTGAGAGACAGTTACCAGCGTCACGAGACAGAGCAGTTCCCAGCTGAGCCGGTAGAGCTGGCCAAAGATTATGTTTGCAGTCAGTTCGCCACTCCTGAGGCAGTGCTAGAAGGAACCAGGTACATGGTGGCCATGCAGATTGCTCGCGAACCTCTGGTCAGACATGTTCTCCGACAAACCTTTCAGGAGAGGGCCAAGATCAACATCAAGCCTACGAAGAAGGGCAAAAAGGTGTGGACACATTTAATCACAGACATGCAATCCCAGCGCCAAGTACCGTTCTAAACCTGCCTTGCCATTTGCTTACTTCCTGTAGGAGGTGGACGAGGCTCATTTTGCCTACTCCTTCAAGTATCTTAAGAACAAGCCTGTAAAAGAGCTGAATGGAGAGCAGTTCTTGAAGATGTGCCTGGCAGAGGACGAGGGGCTGCTTTCCATTGACATCTGTATAGACCTTATAGGGGTGAAAGGGTAAGTATAGTGACGACCAAAAACTAAAATGCTGCCAGATCTGCATAGGATGCACCTCCTCAATCCAGACATATGTTGATTCATGATTATAGGCAGACTGAAGATTAAGGAGGCTGGCCACTTACATCATGTCAGTTTTAATCAACCAGATGAGGCAAATCATAAATATATAAACATATCAAGGTCTCATGATTCCTCTCAGTTTTGTTGTTCATACACATTCCATGCACAGGCTCTGATGTGACTAACTGTTGTGCCATTTTTAGCATCTGTAAAGAAACCTAGCTTGGATGTTGGAGGAAAGGAGGGATGATAAGTAGGATAGGTCCCCTGAGTTCAATTTCTTAAAATTTTAAGCTGCAGCTTATGTTTTTATCCACATCCTTGTGAGTAGAGCATGGGGCTTTTGAATTATGACTCTGGTAATATTAAGGCACTCCTCTCTGTCTCTGCTTCTCTCTGTGTCTACCCTCTGCTTCTCCTCAGATATGCTGGGGACCAGACGTACTTTGATGAGATCAAACAGTTCTACTACAGGGATGAGTTCAGTCACCAGGTGCAGGAGTGGAACAGGCAGCGAACTTTAGCTATAGAGAGAGCTCTCAATCAGTTCCTCTACCCTCAGATGGCCAAGGAGCTCAAGAGCAAACTGATCGCTGAGGCCAAAGAGAGCATTATCAGGGTAATTTGTCATGGTGCCTGTCTCCAGTTATTGTCATATTACATTATTGTATCAGTGTTGCACACAGAAAGCCAACACAGCAAACTCCTAGCACATGCATCGCGTTTGTAGAGCAAAATATTAAAATCATTGAACAACAACTCTCCATTTCTTCTCGTAGTCCTGCTGTCGTCGGTTGTATAACTGGCTTAAGGTGGCTCCTTACAGGCCGGATCAGCAGGTTGAGGAAGACGATGATCTGATGGATGAGAATCAGGGCAAAGGCATTCGGGTGCTAGGTGTAGCCTATGCGCCCAGCAGGTATGTGCCCCACAGTATTTTTATAGATATGTCAGTAGCTAGAATTTTGGGTATTAACAATAGAGTTCTCGCTTTTAAATGTGGTGGATATACTTTAACCCTTTAGACCCCAGTAGAATTATAAAATGTTGCTGTAGTTCACTGAGAACCCTCACTTAAATGAGCAAGAGCAATGAGCAATCAAGAAATTGATAATCAAAAGTTGTTTTCATTTTAAAAAACACAACTTCCTTTTTAATTTGATACCAAATATATGGCATGTGTAGCTTTTTAGACCAAGTTTGATTCAACACAACAATATTATGAGCAACAAACAACAGTAATGTGGTAGTAGGTAGTGTCTTTGGCAACTTATGAGGAAAAATTGCCAAATCCATATGTGGAAAAGTCGCTGCGATGCAGTCAGTCCTCCCTACCGACTCTTCGGCGCACTACCCCCCGGAAAACAGCGTGGGGGGCCGGTTAGGTCCCGCTGTTTAGTGACAGTGATTATGTGATGTGATTTCGAGCCAAAAACTTAAACACACAATGTCTTCGTCACTTTGCACGATGCATGGTGGGTCAGGACCTCTCACAACACAATCTTATGGCATCCAAAAGATTATAAAGACAGGGATGCTTAGTCAACCGAAACCGGGTGGAAACCCGCAAAAAAAACACAGATCTCAACGTTATGATGTATATTTCCGGTTCTGGTTGTTGATGACAACTTAATGTATCTGCAATATTTTCCGTGTTTTGATAAACTGGGAAGGATTTTAAAATGACGGGCGCTGCCGGGCGCTATAGTGAAATATAGAACGGGTGCTCTGGGGCGCTATGGGGTCTAGAGGGTTAACGTTAACGTTTGAATTGAAACCATATAAGACCAAGCAATGTTTACTGCATAAATGACTCGCTTATGTAATAAAGTTTTTTACTTACAAACTTTGCTCTAACAGAGATACACCAGTTTTCTGTGCTCTGATCAATGGTGAAGGAGAAGTGGTAGACTTCTTGCGCCTGCCCTACTTCATGAAGAGGAGGAATGCCTTTAGGGAGGATGAGAGAGAGAAGAAGGTAAAAGCAGAAAACACGAATGCACTTCTGTGCAGTCAACAGATGCTTTTCTGTTTCTGGAAAACATGTTACTGGACGCATCTTTGAGATGATCACTCATTTGTGTGTGTCGTCCTCAGGCACACGACATTGAAAATCTCAAGAGGTTTCTGTCCAGCAAGAAACCTCACGCGGTAGCTGTCGCTGGGGAAAACCGGTAAATGATTGATTCCTTTCTGCGTGTGCTGGACATGTAGACATTTTGAACAGCATTCACAAGTTATAATGGAGTTGAAGGTTGAAATGTTAAAAACATGCCGTGTGTGCAGAGATGCCCAAATGATCATGGAGGATATCAAGAGGACTATCGGCGAGCTTGAGCAAGAGTCCTCTCTGCCCGCTGTGGGAGTAGAACTTGTTGACAATGAACTGGCTACACTGTACATGAACAGCAAGAAGTCAGAGGTAAATACTGAACACCTCACCATAACATCTGTACCATACACAGGCAGACACATCAGTCGTCACAAGTTCACTGCTGGATCCAAGAGGTGGCCAAGTGTTCCCTTTACGGCTCCTTTCCCCTGACCCTCTGCTTTCTCTCTGTGCAGGTTGATTTTAGGGATTACCCTCCCTTGCTGCGACAGGCTGTGTCGATAGCCAGGAAGATCCAGGATCCCCTGATGGAGTATGCTCAGGTTTGCAGCTCGGATGATGATATTCTCTGCCTCAAACTACACCCGCTACAGGTGAGAGATTGAAGAAATGCTGGATTTGTGTGGTTTTATCTCCATCTATGTATTTATTGCTGTATATTGCTGAAGCATGATTTCATTACAAAGTATCATGGCCAGATTTACAGCATTTTCTGTGACAACACTAATTGAATAATTTTAGTTTAATGATATGATTTGCAATTTTTGGGGTGTCTGATTTTTCAGCGTTGTTGTTTGTTGCTTTGTTTGCTTTTTGGACATTTGGTAACAGGAGATGACAGTTCCTTCCTTGTTTATCCACCTCTTATTCTCCTGTAGCATGACACAGAACCATTACGTATAGCAAGCTGTGTTTTTTTACAAGATTAAAGTCTCAAAACAACCACTCAATAATATATTCAGCCTGGTCAGATACATGATGGATCAACCAATCAGTGAATATTAAGATGAGAATGTGAAGCGCCACTTCTCCAAACTCCTCCACATCAGTAGCAGCTAGTAAAACTAGACACTGCAGACATAAAATAAAGCATGGCTCTGCAGCTACATACAGTGCAGCTTTGTGAAACTCTTTTTTTCTCCCCTTCTTTTTCAGGAACATGTGGTGAAGGAAGATTTGCTCTGTGCTCTTTACTGTGAATTCATTAACCGTGTCAATGAGGTTGGAGTGGATGTGAACAAGGCCATCGCCCATCCTCACACTCAGAGCCTGGTCCAGTATGTCTGTGGTCTGGGACCAAGGAAGGGCTCCCACCTGCTCAAGGTATGCTGCTGTCATTCATTTCTTGTGTCATATCTGAAAGAACAGCACCTTATCTGATGACCGTCGGGGTTCTTGTATTTGTGCAGATTCTGAAGCAGAACAACACTCGTCTGGAAAACAGAACCCAGCTGGTCACAATGTGTCACATGGGACCCAAGGTCTTTATCAACTGTGCTGGTTTCATCAAGATCGACACTGCATCGCTTGGGGACAGGTTGGTACCTTGCAGGGGTTTGTTACACGCTCAGACCATCCAGATGTTTCCCATCATGCTAAATTTACCTTGTAACACAAGGCTGTGATCTACATGTCAACTTGTTTCACTCTCTTTCCACACAGCACGGACTCCTACATCGAGGTTCTGGATGGGTCTCGTGTCCACCCTGAGACGTACGAGTGGGCTCGCAAGATGGCTGTGGACGCCCTCGAGTATGATGAGTCGGCAGAAGATGCCAACCCAGCCGGAGCTCTGGAGGAGATCCTGGAAAATCCAGAACGTCTCAAAGACCTGGACCTGGATGCCTTTGCTGAAGAGCTTGAGAGACAGGTCAGTGTGTGTGCTGTGGCTTTGACCGTAGCAATGTCTCATGCATTCTGTTGGCAAAGTACCATTTTTGAACAGCTTGGGAAAAAAATACTACAGTGCAGAATACTTAATATATTTAGTCCAAGCAAATGGACATGTCAGACTATGTTTCCAGAGCCTCTGAAGCCAAAAGAAACTTGTTTTACATCTACTCACCTCTCCCAAAGTTTTATCGTCATTCTTCTTTGCTTTGTCCCTGTAGGGTTACGGCAACAAGGGAATTACTCTGTATGATATCCGTGCAGAGCTGAGCTGCAGGTACAAAGACCTGAGAGTTGCCTACAGAGTCCCCAACACTGAGGAGGTCTTCAACCTGCTCACCAAGGAGACTCCAGAGACCTTTTATATTGGTAATACACACCGCACTGACGCACACATATTTATCTCTTGAAATAAACTTCACCAAAGATCAATAATATGTAGTTAATTTCTAACAGCCTAAGAAGTTGATGCAGTAGTCATAGCACATGACGTTCAAAGGAGTGACGTTGCTGAACTACCAGTCACAGTAGAAGTGCAGCTCCATAGGCAGGTGGTTGATGTTTTTTCCTCCTTTTCTTCCAGGTAAGCTGATCACCAGTATAGTAACTGGTATTGCTCACCGACGGCCTCAGGGAGAGAGCTATGACCAGGCCATCCGTAACGACGCTACAGGCTTGTGGCAGTGTCCCTTCTGCCAGCAGGACAACTTCCCTGAACTCAGCGAGGTACCAGACACCTGAGTTTTCTTCTTTTGACAACGTAATGCTAGAAAACATCTGAGAGCCTGACATCTAAACATTAGCTTTTTTGTTTTGTTTTTGTGTCCCTGCTTTAGGTGTGGAATCACTTTGACAGCGGTTCATGTCCAGGTCAGGCCATTGGGGTCCGGTCCAGATTGGATAACGGCGTCCAGGGATTCATTCCCACCAAGTTTCTCAGTGACAAAGTGGTTAAACACCCTGAGGAGAGGGTCAAGGTGAGGCGTTGTTTGTTGTTGTCATCCTTTGTTGGGCTTTGCTGATGCCTTTCTTTTTATTTATTGTTCTTTTTTTCTTTTGTTAATGTCGCGTGCAAAAATGTGAATGTTTCTGAGAGTTTCCAGTTGGTGCCAGTTCCACTACCCAATCCTGATGAATCTATGATTAATTTTTGCCTATTTCTATCCTTCCTGTCTTGTTTCCTACTATTGTGGCACCTGTGGAATATTTTATTGTTCCTCTTCCCGTCCTCCTTCAGGTGGGCATGACGGTTCACTGCCGCATTATGAAAATCGACATTGAGAAATTCAGCGTCGACCTCACGTGCCGCACCTCAGATTTGATGGACAAGGCCAATGAGTGGAAGCTCCCCAAGGACAGCTACTATGACTTTGACACAGAGTCCGAAGACCAGAAACAGGAGGAGGAGCTCAAAAAGAAACAACAGCGAACACGTTAGTATAAAAACAGGATTAATAAAAGTTGTTTGAATAAAAATAGCTAATAAAACAGTACACTGCGCTACTTTTGGCAAAGTTTTTCTCCTAACACACTTTATTTACCCAACAATATTTACTTCCACATCACTGTCCTTATACCATTTGTCTGTTTTTTGCATTCGCTCTGTCTCTCCAGCATATATAAAGCGTGTGATCGCCCACCCCAACTTCCACAATATCAGTTTCAACCAGGCGGAGAAGATGATGGAGACCCTGGACCAGGGAGACTTGATCATCAGACCCAGCAGCAAGGGAGAGAACCACCTCACCGTCACCTGGAAAGTAAGAAACAGATAGACGAGTACAGCAAGGCGACAAAGGGTAAAATGAAAAAACTACAACTGAATAGATGGATGAGTAAAAAGACTTCCACCCACACAGTGTCATGGAGTTTGAGCAAAACTTGGTAGTAACATGTGACAGGAGATTAAATAAAAACACAATATGAGTAAATATTTAAAGCAAATCAGAACACTTGTATGTAGACAATAAAGTCATTGAACTTTAATGTTAAGAGTTTGTTCCAGTCTGACTCTGTGGGATGTATTGTAGGTGGCTGACGGTATCTACCAGCATGTGGACGTGAGAGAAGAAGGCAAAGAAAACGCATTCAGCTTAGGGCACACTCTTTGGATCAATAATGAAGTAAGACGCTTTCCCCTCCTCTTTGTTTAGCACGCTCTTGCGCTTCATAGTCAACCCTGCAGAAAATGTATAGTGAAACACCAGTGTTGTTGTGGCTGCTGCCTTTTCTTAAAGCGTTTCTTGCATTCTTTGCAGGAGTTTGAAGATCTGGATGAAATCACTGCTCGGTACATTCAGCCAATGGCGTCATTTGCACGGGATCTACTGGGGCATAAGTACTTCCAGGACACCAACGGGGGAAGCAAGGAGGTACATACTGATTTACTGTCCTGAGTATTTTTGAGTTTTTTGAATATTATATTTACTGTGAAACAGTAAAACAACTCATCTCATTCTACTACCTGTTTTTGCCTCGAGTTGCACCTCTCATATCTCCTTTTGTCTTGCTCTCTCTCTGATAGAAAATGGAGGAGTTACTGGTCAGGACAAAGAGGGAGAAGCCCACTTTTATTCCTTATTTCATTTCGGCATGTAAAGATCTGCCAGGGAAATTCATACTGGGCTACCAGCCTCGCGGAAAACCACGGTGAGCAGAAATGTTTTTGTCTCCTCACTCACGTTAATGATACCATGGGTAGAAAATATTGAATAAACAAGTTGGACTGATTTTAGTGGAAGCTGATTTAAAACATAATTGTTAATGTTGCTTTTCCTCAAAGCAGCTCAAGCTCACATTTTACGTATCTGTAGAACTGAATGTCAACATGCCAACTTTTTTCTTTTCTTTTTCTAGGATTGAGTATGTGACCATCACCCCGGATGGCTTCCGCTACCGTTCACAGATATTTCCTACAGTGAACGGACTATTCCGTTGGTTTAAGGATCATTACCAGGAGCCTGTGCCAGGTATGGAAGCAGTATACCTATCGTTTATAGGGTATATTATCACAGTTGAAATATATTGTGGGTTATTATCTAACATTTTCTCCTCTGTCAAAGGCATCACTCCCAGCAACAGCAGCCGAACAAGGACACCTGCATCCCTGAACGCCACCCCAGCCAATATCAACATCGCAGGTGTGTTTAAAGAGTCCTGCTCTCTCCCACACACACAAAACTACATTTTCAGTGTGAGTGGAATTGTAGTACATTTTACGATTCCCTAATGTATTCCTTCCTCCCTAGACTTGACACGAGCCGTCAACGCCCTCCCACGCAACATGACCTCTCAGATGTTCAGTGCCATTGCTGCAGTCACAGGCCAGGGCCAGAACCCCAACACCACCCCCGCACAGTGGGGCTCCAGCCAGTATGGCTACGGTGGCAGCTCAGGAGGAGGAGGAGGGAGTTCTTCTGCTTATCATGTGAGTGCAGCTTTTAATGTTGACAGCCGCTGTGGAAGGAAAAAACAGCTGATCTGGTGACCATCTCGCAGATTCATGAGCTGAATATTTTCTGTTTTCCAGAAATAAATTCCAGCATGAAATGAGAGTTATAATTGTGCTCTTTCGATGTTCTTAATGATATATATGGGATATATATATATATATATATATATATATAATTATTTTTGACAGGAAAAAGGGGATGATGAAATGTGATTTCAGTTGGACGATTTCATGAGACCCTTCATATACAAATTTTTAATTTTCCCATGTAACTTGGTGAGCTACATTCATTATCAAATACTTCCTCCTCTGCAGGTATTTGCCACACCTCAGCAGCCCATGGCGACGCCCCTGATGACGCCCAGCTACTCCTACACCACACCGAGCCAGCAGGCCCTTGGCACGCCGCAGTACCCCGGCTCCACCCCGCAGTCCTCACACTCTCACGCACACGCCAACCCACACGGAGGCCAGTCGTCACACCACAGCCATCACGGCCATCACAGCAATCACCATGGCCACTCGTCCGGCACGCCGTCATCCTCCACCTCATCCAGAGGACGGACGCCACAGCAGCAGCCAAAGTAAGTACATGGGGCGTATGTGTGGGCGACCTGATACTCTAACCATGTTTTTCCTGAAAAAGCATCCTGGTTAAATCGAGTTTGTGTGATCAAATACTGTTATATTTACTGTCGCTTTTTCTTTATTAGTCAAACTGATAATTCATGTAAAGTGATCTTAAAAAAAATGAAGTTTGACAGGTTTAATAAAAATGTAACCCTCTTCTGCATTGGCATATTTTCCCTTCACCTCCGAGTCAGAATGTTTGATGTCCATCAACTCAAATCAGCCAGTTTCTTTTGGATGATGTTTTTCTGCCATTAGATGGAGCTAGACCCACAATCTGCATCGTTTTAAGGCTAAGCAGCCGCCCGCCATTCAATCTGTTTTTTTTCCTGCACTGTGACTTTGACTAAAACACCTCCCACTCTGTCCTCCCTCCCTGCAGGGCCAGCGGCAGCAACGCCTCTGCAGTGGACTGGGGCAAGATGGCAGAGCAGTGGCTGAAGGAGAAAGAAGCGGAGGGGCGGAAGAAAACACAGAGGATGACGCCACGGCCGTCACCCAGCCCCATGATCGAGAGCACACCCATGTCGACCGCCGGAGACGCCACACCCCTGCTGGACGAAATGGACCGATAGGACACATAGGGGGGCGTCGCTACACCCCCCCTACCCAACTCCATCCTCTGTACTGCTTCTTCATCTGGATAACCCTCCACCTTTTGTCTCTCCCACAACCCATCAGCCCTTTCATACAGCTGGAGCCCACTCCATCCAGCTGACTGTCCGTTCATACGTTCTCTTCACCTCCCGATATTGTACCTGCAGTTAATCATTCTGGTCTGGTATCATGGCTCATCTCAACTCCTTCCTTCCTCTTGTCCTCCTGTCTACCCATCTCATCCCAAAGGTTTCACCTCCTCACCTCCAGCCAACTCCTCTGGCTGCTTACTATTTTGTATAGTCAGAATAACACTGTATATGTCATGCAGGAAGTCAGTACAATGACGGAAAAAAAAAACTTGAAATATCCGACAGCAGTTACATATAGGATATGGACCTACACAGACAATGTCAGACAAGCTGTCCTGCTATCTTTATTTTTGCGATTGGTTTTAGTTTAATCCATGAATGGTTTCGACAGAGGGGCACAGTTAAAGTTTCCAGAACCCACTTTTCCTCCTTTATGGTTGATGGGTTTTTGTGATCAGTTGCCAAAAGAGCGCTTTGCCAAGCCAATCGGGAAATTTAATTTTTGTATGGAATGCGTCAGAATGAATAAAGACTTGTTTTTTTTCTGTTTGAACCTGAAGCCTTTGCTCTTCACATCTGTCAAAGCAAACACATCTGTGACTGTACAGACACACACACACACACACACGCCAAGGGTGAGGGATGAGGCTGATTTTAAAAAAGCAAAATTAATTCAAGGAGAAACCTCCGTGTCAGCTTGAGTTACTGCTAGTTGTCTGTTTCCACCACATGCTGTATTATGATCAGCTGGCTGTGTTTTGGCTCCTGTAGATAGCCACTAATGTATTGTTGACTCTCTTTTTTACCTCTTTGAGAAGACTGTTGGCACTAACAATGTGCCACATTTGAGGTAACACTGGTTGTTTTTGATGACTTCATCTGCATTTATGGGAGGCAGTGCCGAAGAAGTTAGTCCACATTTTAAAGCAGTTGATTTTAGTAACTAACAGGCAAAGCGGAAGTACCTCATCAAGTCAAACAAGCATCCATGGCAGTGTCAGAGGGTCATTTTAAAAAGTGAACTCAAATTTGAATCTCTTGTATCTGTTCATGTTTGCAGTTCAGTGAGTATTTCACTTGTGACATTGGGTTATGATATTTGCCACTTTGCAGGATGTGGTCTCTTGATAATCCGCTGCTGCAATTCAGTCCCAGACTGTATCGCTTTTCCTACTGAATGTCAACAAACAAGTTTCACAGCTGCAACAGTAAAATTAAGCTGTTTCAGTGGATGAGTTCAAATTTCTCTAACCATAACACTATCAGCAGAAGATACTATCAACCTGACTTCCCACTGTGTTTATATTCCTAACTCTGTGTAATATTCTGAACTGCACGCAGCTATTTCAGTAGAATGAATATATTGTTGTTAAAAACACATTGAATCTCTTTTGTGATCGTCGTGCGGCAGTTTAAGGACACTCTGCATCCCTCTTGACTTATGCATAGTTTTTTTTTTCTGCTGTGCCACAGTACAAACAAGCAGCGCTGGTATTCAATGGTGTGCTTCATTTTGCAGTGTGCAAAGTATCATGGTCCCATAATATGCATATTGTTTTAAATAATTATGGTTTGAGTAAACTTATTTGGTTTTACGTCTCTTGCCAGATTAAGATATACTGCATCTTTCTCAGCGAAGGATGTGATTGATTCTCGGCAGTAGTTGGTGATAGAGGGGAAATGATGTCTCTGGCACTGCTGATGACCTTTTCTACCTGTGATCCCTTTAATAAAAGTGTTCATATTATACCGAGTCTTGTTCATGCTGATTTGGGAAACAAAGTGGCAGTCTGAACATGTGACGTACATAAAAGCATGTGTGTTTGCATTCTTGATTTTCTTCATGATAGAAATATGATTAGCTGGGAACAGAATGTGAAGAATTTTCTCAACCTTTTACGCCATCTAGCTTTTCTATTTCAACAGAAGAATAAAGGACAACACTGATCAAAAAAGGTTATTTACAATTCATAATTACAAGCTATAATAAAATATCTATTTTTAATAAGGTGTGAAAGACAATATGCAGGCTTATGAAGACTTCTTCCTGTCTGACTTTACTGAGTAAGGAAATCAGTTTGTCTCAGATGTGACTTGCTGCGTGTTTCTGTCCCTGCAAACAATCCCTCCTCTTTTGAGATCATGAGAGCCCTTGTGTCAGAGGAGAGAGATGCGTTGTGGGTATGACCACAGTCATGGGAGCCGGCGTATGCATCACATTAGCAGCACAGACACATGACAGGAGACCAGTGAGGAAACCCAAAAAGAATGCATTCGTTCTGGTGCTGACATTTTGTTCAGTAACGGGAGAAAAATGTTGCTTCAGACAGACAGACAGACACGTGTTTATGAAAGCATCAACCAAGTGCAGTTTAATAAAACAGGAGAATAATCTTCCTCTTTGGATAAATGTTTACCAAGCGTATCACAAAGCTTTATTTGTTGTAACCCTGGCCAGCAGTGCAAACATTCCTGAGAGGACTTCTTGTTGTTGAACTGATAAGTCACTATGTCAGACCTACAGCTTCCTCTCAGGCCAACTGCAGAACACCACAAATACATCATCATTTAGACATTGCTTCTTTTTTGCACAGAGCCTATTCATGGTATCCACACTGAGCACGCTGAGTCCATGTTTCAGTTTTCTCCTTCAGTGTGTCGCTGTGTGTAGTCGGTGCACTGTATCCAGGCGGTCGTTCGTTCTCTCTCATCAGCAGCAGTTGGATTTCCTTGTGGTCGGTTTGTGATCAGCGTCTCTGCTGTCTGTGAGCCCTGTGTGGAACGCAAAAATAAATAAAGCACCTTTTACATTTCTGGCATTCGGATAAACAATGTGAGCTACAGTAGCTTTGTCATTCAAGGTTTGAATGACAAAGCTGGACAATAGTCTCTATTTTTCTTATTGTCAACAAATCCCATTAAAAAAAGACCAAAGCCAACAATGAACTGATCCTAGAAAAAACATTGTCTAAAAACTATTAAAAACATGAACCAGCCACACATACAACATAAATATTAGAGCAGTGGTTCCCAACCTGCGGGTTCCAAAGATAAATCTCAGGGGTCACAAAATGATTAAAGGAATAAGAAAGAAAGAAAATCTGTCTGGTTTTTTTTCTAATCTTTGCCTTTAGAAAAGCAGGCAAACATGGATGTAAACAACACAAAAATCAGCTTCGCAAAAGTTTTATGAGGAAGGAATGCATTCGACGTGCTTGTTAGACCTCAAGGACACAGACGAACGTAAACATAAAAAACTCCACAGGGCATCTTTAATATGGGTTAACGAGCGAAAGAAGCTGGCAACCACTACAGTAGAGCACTATATTTGTATTGATCTGCAGCTAAAAATAGTCCCAAACAAACGCACTTTTTAATTCTGTTTGAGTAACGTTTACTTAAACTAACTAACTTTGACTAACTTTGCTCAATTTTAGGCTTTACTTAAGAATTAAATTACTATATATTTGTGACCTGTTTTACATCCTCAATGGGAACAAATGGACTTGGACAGAGTATGGACGTGTGAAAGATTGTTTTCGTCATAGATTTGTTGACAATAAGAACAAAAAAAAAAAGAACAACATCTACGTTGTACTCTAAATTTCCTGATCCCAACCTTACAACCAACATAGACTGAAGCAATGCTTGGGTTCATATGTGCCTACAACTGAAGGATTACATGTTTCTCTGTAGGTTGAGAAAATTCTGAGACCTTTGAGCTTTAGAAACTCCTACAAACCACACTGGATAGATTAAAAATTAAAACCTAATAATTAGTTGTTAACTGAATCAAAGAAATGGTTGAATATGACGCTGCCTTCTTAATGAGGCTTTATTGAGCAAACTGACTCACTGATGATGTCACCGACGTGCCTCGAGCCACTTTTCTCGAGCTCAGACAAAACGTTGGCCTCAAAAGTCAGAGAGGCCATGCGGAAGAAGAAATCCCTCACCCCATCTCCTGGAACAATAAAGAGACAGAGGAAAGAGTTTAGTGAGACAAAAAGAGGATAAAACAGAAAATGAAAAGCATGTAGGGATGATGCCTGGTGCACGTGGGAGTCAGGTGGTGGGAGATGGGGATTTGTTCGTGTTAATGTGTTTGACTCCCACCTGACTTTGCAGACACAGCCCAGTACTCTGCTTTGATTTCCTCAGAGAGTCTGATGGCTTCCTGCTCAATCTGAGCCAACTGATCAGGAGACTGAGGAGTGAAACACAGAGAGAGAGAAGTCGAGGAACGTGGTGGAGCTAACAACAAGCTTCAGGCCATTGGTCACTATAGAATTAGGCTTTTCATCAACTAAAAGTAAGATATTCAGAGCTGCAACAGTTAGTCGATTAACCGGTTAGTCAATCGACAGAAAATTAATCAGCAACTATTTTGATAAAAGCAGGAAGGCCAAACATTTGATGGCTCCAGGTTCTCAATTGTGAAACTTTACTGCTTTTTCTCGTCTTACATGATAGTACATTGAATATTTTTGGACTTTGGACTGTCTATGGGACAAAACAAGACGCTTTGGGTTTTATTGTTTTCTGAAGTTATATGGACCAAACGATTAATCAAACAAACATGATTTAGTCGATGATAAAAAAAAAATGTTGTTAGTTGCAGCCCTAAAGATATTAACAAGAAACTGTCTGACATTTCTACTGAAAACTAAATTTAAAAAAGCAAATATCTTATACTGACCAACAGTCCACAACCCAAAGATATTCAATTCACAATGATATAAAACAGAGAAAAGTAGCAAATCCTCACATTTTAATTCATTATCAAAATAGTTGCTGGTTAATTTTCTGTCGATCGACTCCATTTTAGTAATTTTTGATAAATTTCACCCACACTGAGGTCCTTCTTGGTACCGACAAGGAACAGTAAAACACTGGACGGGTCATTTTCCTTCATGGCGTCCTCCAGCCACTGCCTACACACACACACCCACAATTATTAGGCTTCCAATTGTATTTTAATGGTATAATAATTAGATCATAATGGGCTATTCCTTACCTGGCGTGTGTTAAAGAGCTCCCACTGCTTAAGTCAAACACCACTATAATGGCTGGAGGAACGTAAAGAGACAAACAGTATGAACACAAGTAAAACAAAGAGCACGATGAGAAGGTGTTTGGGTGTGAGACAACATTGATCATTTACTTGAGTCAAAGGTGAGAGGTGTAACTGTAGAGACTGAGCTAAATTCACCTTGTGCTCCTCTGTAATATGTTGAAGCGATGCATTTGAAGCGCTCCTGACCGGCTGTGTCCCACCTGAAACAGATCAGATGCAGCTTTAATTGTTCCCGTTGGGATATTTGGTGGAGATGAAGGGAAAGAGGGGAAGAAAAAAGAGAAGAGCTGTGGGGGATGATGTCATGTGTCATGATGTTTAAACTAACATGCATTGTGAGGTAAAGACTTTCGACTAAATTTCAGGAGCTGAGAATAGAGCCACAGTAGACCTAATAGTCAATTATCAGCTTTATTCAAACAAGAAACCAAATTTCATGTCGATCCAACCAATAGATTTCGAGACATTTCAATCAAAACCACAAAAGTCAAGCTCATGGTGGCGCCAGAGGAAAAGTCAGGGGATCACCAACATCAGTGAGATTCATCCTCTGGGAACCATGAATGCATATAATTTGGTGTCAATCCATCCAGTAGATATTGAGATATTTCACTGGATAAGTGAAACATTTGACCTCGAGTGAGTTTGTTTAGGACTCAGTCTATGACCTGAGTGTTTCTCTGTGGTAAAGCGACATACTTACAGCTGTAAACTGAAGGGAACACCGAGCACCTCGAAACGCTCCATCTCAAAATCAACCCCTATGGTAGCTTTGTAGTTCTTATCAAACGCACCCTTACGGAACCTTACAGGAACAAGGGAACAGTGAGAGAAGTTATATTGCAACTAACAATCATTTAGTTATTATCAATGAATCTCCCAAACATCAACTTTTGATTAATGATTTTGTCTATAAAATGCCCAAAGTGATTTCTTAAAGTAAAAAAAAAAAACATCTAAACTAATAAATTACTTTTACCTAGATTAATAAAATACTAAATTATTGGGGGGAAAAACATATAGTGTAGTATCATCACAGTCTTCACCCTAACTGACATTTCAGATAATATAATGAAGGTCTATAAATTGACTCCTGTTTCTTTATCTCACAACCAGAAAGTAACTCAGTTAAACCCTTAATGATGATTTGGACCTTCCCCAAAGAAAACATGAGTCTCAGCTTTGTGCACAGGTCGACTTTGTGTGTTTCCATGTGTGACTGAACTCTAATTGAATCGTCACGACAACTTTATTTTGACATTTGGAGCTTTGATAAAAGTTACGTCACACACGTTTCTATGTACATCAGTGTTTCGTTTGTAGCAGGGAGGTCTCCAGCGCTTCAATGTGACAATGTGAAATTAAAAGCATTAAGCTGAAAGGTAAAATAAGCATTTACCTGTAATGATTTTAGTCATCTAAAGCTTTTAACAAATGTTAACATGAAGACATTTGTGGCACTACAGCCTCAACTTTAAACAGAATTAGGTTCAACCATGTTTTTGTGGAACAAAACCTGAATGATGCCTCAATACTACTACTGCTACATACAACTACTGAGGAAACACTTTAACAAGTAATAAAATCATAGTTTAAAACATCTAAAAACAGCCACATAACCCTCTAATTTATCTAATTATTCATGACTGCTTCTTACCTGCTGATCAGACACGTTTTCCCAACTGCAACGTCTCCCACCACGATGACCTTGCCGATATTAAAGCTGGCAACAGAAAGCCGATACTGTCAGCAGTCATACAAGAACAGCCTAACAGCATGAAACACACAGCAACATGATCAATCACATTCAGACCAGATCACTGCAAACAACTTGCAGGAGTTGACACTAATTAACCCCTTTACTATTATGCCTCACAGCCCCCCTTAAATGTTCATATTCTCAAATAATTAACTTTAAATTACAAAAATCTAAATATATTTAAAGTCCTAAAACTATTTTGTTTGTGAGATTTTCTGCATGAATCTGATTATCAGAGAAAAATAATAGCTCCTGTTTTTACATGTTATGCTTAAATAACCTGGTCAGAATCGTCACCTGTGGGCGGTACTGTCGCAAGTAATTCATGGCCATCATGGCAAGTGGTGACTTTGGTGGGTTATCTTCTACAAAATGTTCATCAAAGCTGCTTAGAAAAGGAGTAGAAGTAAAGCAGGTGGAGGCTGCCAGATTTTGCTTATTCCTCTGTGCCATAGAGCGCTATTGTTGTCCATAAATGATTAAATCACATCATTGAGCCTCACCGTTACACTGAGCGATATGTTCCTTCATTATGATGAACATGGGCACTGTAGTTTATGTCGAGTCAGTCCCACGTACACTGTCCTGCTGCTCACTAGAGCACCAAATGTGTATTACTGCGCGGCTGAATATAGTCCCCAACAAAATGCACAAATGACTCCTGTTTGAGTAACGTTTGCTAAAAACTACAGTGCCTTTTAAAAAAAATTAAACTACATACTTGTGACCAGTTTTACTGCCACAGTAAGTAGGGGAACTGGATTGAGAGATGGACTTGTCATTTCTTTGACGTGATTTGTTAGAAATAATAAAAATATATAGTATCACCGGCCGTATCCTTTAAACAGACCACCAGATCAATGCAGTCAGATGTGATGGGTGTGGTCGCTGGCTGTCAGCTGACACAGCAGACAAAGCATGACTTAAAGGGCCCTGCCAGAACGAACTCATTTAATTTAAACACATATCACAGTGTGTGTAGTAGCTGGATGGACGGCAGGGTGTGTCGTCTTATTAACCCTTCTGTGATCTTACCTCACTGTGCCTGTCTTCTGTACCTGGCAGAAAGCCTTCACCTGTGGGTGGAAGCCATCTTTGGTGTGCAGCGCCGCATTTGGACTGAAACACTGCAAAGAACGTGGGAAGAGGAAACAGTCAGAAACAGAAATAAACTAATGGGAAAAAAGCACACTGGACAGTAAAAGATAAGACAATCTTAGAAACTCCAAAAAAGGACTCCCAAATCAAAATCATCATCATCTACAGGGCTTCATTTGTTCGTTCTCAGCTCACAGAGGAACATTAAGAACCTTCAGATGGAGTTAAAACAAAAATATCACCAAGACTGGAGTTACAAGGTTTTTCTGAGGACAACAGCAAAGAGCAGCATTTGAGACTCTTAATAACTTCATTATCAAGAGTAACACTGTTAGCTGTAATTGCATTACAGAGCGTGCGCATGTGTGTGTGTGTGTGTGTGTGTGTGTGTGTGTGTGTGTACTAACCTTTGGGAGCTGAGTAATGATCCGGTCCTTCTTCACAGGGGGCAACATTCTTCTTTAGTGGATCACTGCACACACACACACACACACACACACACACCTTCAAGCTGCCACTCTCACTGACAGCAAACACACACTTTTTTCATTCACTTCAAGAAAACACACATGCTTAACTTTATTTATTTATTTTTTTTTTTTTCTCACCACTCCTCCCACAAAACCAGGGAAGCACACAATTAATGTCTTCCAACTTCCCCTGAAATAGAGCAAATATCAGAAAGTTCAAATGTTGGCTTCAGTATATTCAGATATATGCAGGGTGTACAGTAAATCAGAAACAGTTTGCAGTGAACTACCACCAACAATCAACATATTGCCCCTGATAAACATCCCATGATTCTGTGGATTCTAATAAGTTACATCAAATAAGTATTGTCTTGTTGTATGGCAACACTGCAACCCAAAAAGCATTTTGATTTAAAGTGACATTTCTCATTGGCCAATTTGTAGGCCAAGGTTTAAGGAAGGTGAAGAGAAGAGCAGGGGAAAAAAGAGTCTAAATACAGAAGGGTTTAAATAAGTTTAACAGCTGTACCTGCAACTCCTGAATGGTAAAATGCTGACGATGAAGATGCGTTCTGGGTCTGGGGATGTGATGTGATATCAAAAGTCTGCCGAGAAAACAAATCCTGAACAAAATGACGCTCACAGCAACACGAACTGAGTCTCCAGACAGACAAACAATTAATGAGACTCTCCATGTAATTAGTGAAGAAAACCAGCGAGTAACCCGTGAAACAGCGCCACCCTGCGGCCACGGGGTAGTTTTAAATGAAGGTTGTTTTTATTTTAATTCAAAGTTTTTATTTTCTTTATTGAACTCTCAAGAGGTCATACAATCAAAAAGGCAGAGGTTTGAGCAGCAGAACCGATAAACATATCACCAACAGAAAATCAATCAAAAGATAAACACAGAAAATAGAATAAAACAAAGCCCAGGTGATGCTAAAAAAATGTTGCCAGTAGCCTTTAGTTGTAACCGACTATATTTACTTTTCACACGTGTAGGAGACTTAGAGAATAATATAAGCTCAATTAAATATGTTATAAAAGAAGGTAAGCATTTGAAAGATCTACACACTTATTCAAATAATATTATTGGATTATTAGCATTTATGTTCTAGTACAAGCAGCAGGTTTAGTTGGTTAACTAACTTTAAATATACATAATGTTTTATTAGCTTATCATATATTTTGTATGTAATCTTAATTTACAAAGTAACTTGTAACTAGCTGCCAAGTGGAGTAAAAAGTACTTTGGTGTAGAAGTACAGTACATAAGTAAGAATACTTTTAAGTTACTTTTCACCACTTTTCTTGTCATTTAAAGTGAATCCACATTTCAGTTTAAAGTTAAATTTAAATGATTTATTTTACACACATACAGTAAATAAATAAATCCAAAAACGCAACATAAGCTCGTGTTGTTCACACTCCGGTACAACAGGCGGCGACACGTCGGTTTGCAGCGCCGTAAAAACTACAGAACAGGCCGCGTCTAATTCCTGCGACGGTCCAGAGTATAAAAGCTTCGCCGACGACGCGACAGCCTCTTTTTAAGTTCCTCTGTCGGCTCCGCGGCCTCGCGGCTCCCCGGCAGTTTCTTTACAGGCGTTGTTAAGCGCGGCCAGCGAACACGAAGCCGCCGTGCCAAGTGTTCAAACGACACGTCAGTAGAGAAATAAGCTTGTGGCGGTGGTTAAAACGTGACATCTGCTGGTTAAAGTGACGTTAACGTGGTCCCGACGGGCCTGAAGCAGCCACGTGGAGAAGACGCGCAGATGGACGAGTTGAGAGACGACGTGAGTTTTGGTGGGTTTTTTTCTCAGCCTCAGTTATCAAGAGGGTGTGTGTTGTTTTACATTAAACTACCTTTTTATAATCTCGTTTTCCCTCTAAAAGTCGGGGAAGGAAACGCATGCGTTTTCAAGGCCCGACTTATTTGTGTTTGTCAAAGCTAAACGGGCCAAATATTTAAATATCAGTGTATCGTAACTGTAGTCAAACTTGAGTTGCTTTCTGGGGATATTTTGGAAGTAAAATTACCATTTAATGTTGATATTACAACTAAATGGGTGGACTGTCGGCTATCAAATGAGTTTAAAATCTTAAATTTAATCCAAACCAAGATCCTGAATGATATTTAGTCTTAATTTCTTAGTCTAAACAAATGTGTCTAACACTGGTTGTATTGCCTGCCTGTAGTCCAAGGTGGTACTGTTAACAACTTGTTTCTTAAAACCATGAATGTCTTGTTTCCTCAGGTGGACTTCAGTCCGGCAGCTCTTTGCATGGTGTTGGATCCATGGGGTCTGCTGTCCCCGGGAGGTGAGTGACGGTGACATAAACCCAACGATCTTATGTCTTGATGCAGTTGTCAGTGATGAAAACTGTGAATAGGAAGTGCCGTCTGATGCGACAACTGACGATGTTTCATACTCACTGTTCTGAGCCTCAACCTGCAGTTGATTCAGTGTTGATGATCAATCTTTACAAACTGGTGAAGGAAGTTTACTTATTGAATTTTATTCTTTTTCTTTTCAAAGACGGGTCAGAATGGGCCCATTCAAGGTGACGCAAAGTCAAGACTGAGGTTGGTTTAATAAATTCACTTTTACTTATGTAAAATGTATTTTAGCCATTAAATGTAATGATGAAATCTAAACTGAAATAGCTGGAATTACCGGCAGATTGTTCAGTGGTGACTCTCGGTTTTCTGAACGTTGGACGACGCGGTTCCGTTACCTGCAAAGTAAATGGGACTTAATGTAACTACTAACGAATCATAACCTTGTTGTGTTCTTCTGTAGCTAAAACGACTTGTGTGAGCTGCCATAAGAGATGTTAAGGCCAGGAAAATGCACCTGCTGATGACGAAGTGTTTAAATGATGGGTAAGTTAACGTGTCCTCGTTAGGATGGTACATAACCCTGAGTAGGAAGTGGCATCTGATGTGTGGAATGTGGTCGTCGCCCTTCCCTACTGCGCATCTAATGTCTTTTTCTTTCTCTTAAAAGCTTGCATGCTGCGGATGCTCCCAACAAAACCAGCTGACTGAAGATGATTCATTTCGTGCAGGTGAATTCGCATCGTCTGTCCATAAAATTGGCAACTGGCTGTTTCTGTTGTGATGAAATCTAAACTGATATAGCTGGAATTACCGGCAGATTGTTCAGTGGTGATCATTGGTTTTCTGAACACGATTACAAAAACATCTTGTCTCGAATGTACTTGGCCAGTGCTAGTTTTTCACTGTTTTGAATTCTCTCCTGGTTTCTCAAGGTTGAGCTGGTTACTTCAGAAGTTTCCTCTTAAAAGTGATTCATCTAACGGGGAGGAAGCTGCAGCTACACCTCTTTTAACATGGTCCTTGTAAGTTCATTTTGATTTTTAGTTACCCAGTCTCTAAAATATAGTCATAAGCTTTTATTAGCTCACCTTTTGTACAATGAAAACGTGGTGGATCTGAACATCTGGATTGCATAGGCGTCTGCATTAAGCAGAGAACACACTAACGGTCTTAAAAAAAATCCTGATGGTGTGAGTAGAAATCACATGTATTGACTGATTTGCTGCAAACGGAAGTCTGTTCAGTTGAAATTAACTTGTCAAAACTGCAGCATCAGTCAGATTTGTCCAGATTCCGGTCGTCAGAATCAAACATTTCTAATTCAAACCTTGACACCTGTTGATCTGGGGCTAAATCGAGCAGAGGTTTGAAATCCGTCATTCCTGCACATACTGCAGGTGTCTAATTGTGGCGACCTGCCCTGGTTTTCACCAACAGTGTGGAAACATGATCCTGAAAGTCAAATCATTCCTTAAAGGAAATGGTTTGCTCTTGTCTTAAAACATGGCCCACTTTGTCCAGAGATCAAAGTTTGGACAAATGTAATCTAATAGTTAGATTTGCTAAATAATACTGCTAACTCCGTAATACAAGTGCTTTGACTCATGTTGTACAGTGGTGAGTTAATTGAAAAGCTTATTTGCCCAGAGGTGAATGAACCCCTGAGCAGCTTTGTCAGTGATGAAAACCTGGAATAGGAAGTGCCGTCGGATGCGACAACTGACGATTGTTTATAATCCACTTTTCTGAGTCTTTTAAAGCTATGCTTAATGAAGATTAGTTTTCAAAATATATATTTGTCTATTCTCATTTTTCCACATTTGCTTTTATTACAGGTGTCATTGTGCCGGTCTGGTCCTGTCCCCTGAAGTCTGCAGTCGAGTGAATTTGACAGGTAGCTTTTAAGCTGTATACACAAATGGCTGTCGTCCCTTGTTGTGATGAAATCTAAACTGAAATAGCTGGAATTACCGGCAGATTGTCCAGTGGTGACTCTCGGTTTTCTGAACATTAGATGACAGCATCACACAGTACACTGGCATGAAATAATTTGAGGACTAACTTCTTTCTTTATCCTTCAGAACTGGATCAAGTAGTTGCAGTGACTCTGCCTAAGGATACCTGCAAACTACATGTGGTAAGACATCAGTGATTTATTTGTAAGCTGAATGACAAAACGGTGAGAATGTCCTGTTTAACTGGAGGACTGTTAAAATGTCATTCTGAAAGGCCCAAAATCCCTTCTAACTTCAGAGGGGCTGTTCAGGATGCAGGGAGAACTGGGTCACTGCAGCAGTAAATATTAAACTCAAACTCATGATAAATAAACCTGTTCCAAAGCAAACTACTCTCTGGATCAGGTTTACTATTGCAGGTCTGGGTTTGTCAGTTGATTTTATCCACCACTGTCTTGCTTTCCCAGCCAGTGGGTTTTCATTGCAATTGGAGATCGGCTGATCTTCATTTGCCGGGTGTTTTCGAACCTGATTTGAATAGTAATTGTAACACTGTAGCTAGCATGAACAACCAGCAATCTGTTCAGTGGTGACTATAGATTTTCTTTGCAGTTTTACTGGAGTACATTTTGTAGTATTCAAAGTCTAATCTGCCTCCCTCTCTTCTTCAGATGGCAAGAGGACTCACTGACACGGGTCTGAAGATGGATGTCAGCACGTTTGTGGAGAAACACTTTTACACCGTGCAAAAAGCACTGATTAAATGTTTGGTGTGATTATAATAAAGAATCATAACAGCATGGTAATTAAGACCAATAGTGTTACTACTTGAGTTTCCACTGACACACAAGAAATTCCATCTTTTAAAAGCAAATCTAAAGGTGACGTCAGTCAGACGCCAAATCTGTTCCAACATGCTTCACCTCTCTGTACATACCTCAGATGTTAACATATGCAACAAAGGTCTGCGATCTGTTGCACAAACAAATGGACAACAACTTGGAAATGTTTTGAGGTTGTTTGGGATCCCTGGACTTTGGTCCAACATGCATTCAGTGTTATTGATAGAATGAAGCAGGTGTAGGCAGTGGTGGAGGAAGTATTCAAATCCTTCAATAGAAGTACTAATACCACACTAAAAAATACTCGGCAAAAGTCCTGCACTGAAAATGTTGAGAAATAGTATGCAAGTATAATTGGGGAAAATGTAGGAGAAAGTAGGCTACAGTAAAGAGTACAGAAAATGCCCCCTTTGACTGTCATATATCAATAGATTATTTCTCGTGTTGATGTAAAAGCAGGATTTTACATTTGATTTGTAGTTGGTTGAGGTGGAGCTCATTTTGTTTTGTATAGGACTGCAAGTCATTTTCATTACAGATTAACCTGCTGATTGTTTTCTCAATTCATCGATTGATTGGTTTGTAAAAATTCTGAAAATGGTGAGAAATTCTGCCAAGTTCACAATGCTTGTTTTGTCCAACCAATAGTCTAAACTTCAAAAATAAATTAAAAATGACTCAAACGATTATCAAAATTGTTTCCAATTAATTTTCTGTCAATGGACTAATATCTGTTCATGTACATTTTCACATGTTTCACATTTCCTGATTTGTAAAGTAACGGCTGTCAAATAATTGCAGTGAAGTAAAAAGTACATCTCCCTCTGACTTGTGGAGTAGAAATAGAAAGTGGCATGAGAAGAAAACACTCAAGTAAAGTACAAGTACATCAGATTTGTACTTAACTACAGTGCTTTAGTAAATGTACTTAGTTACAGTCCACCTCCCACAATTCAAATGAATATATACTGTTGAAACATTTATACATGGAAGGTTTAAATGCATGAATAGTCATTGACCTGTAATCCTCTCCTCAGGCCTGCCTACTGCGATCTAATGTTTCACATGCACGTCTCTTAAAGTTTTGGAGATTTGGAAAATGGGTGGATGTTGTCATTGATGACTTGTTGCCAACTCGTAATTAAGAACCTGTCAGCTTCCTCCAGGTCTGGAAAATAGTTCTTGGATCCCCTGCTGGAGAGAGCGTATGCCAAGTATGTGATAATTGTGCACACTGTATACTGAAATTATACTAATTAAGCTACTCCAGCCACAGAATTTCCCCCCAGGAAATATGTAATGCTAGAAAACAGGTCATGCCAATAATGTTCAGTTCACACTTAAGACACATAGACCTGATACTGAGGGACAGAGACATGATTTCAAAATAAAGTTAATCTTATTTAAGAAATGACGAAAGAAACAAAGTGACTGCTAAAAAACAGGTTTGTGACTTTAAATACAAAATAAAGCAGATTTTTAACACATTCTCCTCTGCATCCAGCACCCATGATGGAGATGATGATCATGACGATCATGACCACGAAGAGGAGAACTTAATTCTTCCCGAGGTATGAAATAAAAGGAATGTAGTCCATACTTAAGCTGTAAGTTAGAGAGACCAAGTATTGTTTGCCAATTTTATGTCTGATGCATTAACTTGTCAACTTTAGAAACCAAATGGCAAAGAGGAGGAGGAGACCACTGACAAGGATCCCATCCGTGCCATGTTAAACCGCTATGCTGATGTGTGTTATTTTTCTTGCTTTTACCTATTTCTCTCTCCACTCCAGCAATCACAGTTTTTGTTGTTTCTGTGTCTGTTGTCAGAATGGTGAGCTGAGTGCCAGACAGCTCCAGAAGCTGCTGAATGACAACGTCCCTCACGGTGAGTTGATTTGTATCATGCAGGTTTCAAAACATTCAAAATCCTAATTCAAGTTACTTAAGAGTTGTGATTTGAGTTTCTCTGTGTCTGCCATTCACGGGGACCTGGAGCGGCTTTGGTTTGATAGCTATGGTGGATGTATCCTAAAAAGAAAAGTGAAAATGTTTAACCTTGTTTTCTTATCTTACAAATCACCCTACACTGTCAAAATGAAATCACAGCATTCTGATCAGGATTCAGTTATTAAATGTCATCTGCTTTTGATGAGACATCCTTAACGTGCAAAGACCGACCAAAGGATGACGATGACCTTCACTGAATTCTCATTTCTCTGGGAGAAGATCAGTGAATACAAGGTAATGCAGCAAATATATAAGTAAATAATAAATATGAGCTCGATGAAGACATATTTCAATTAATTCATCAAAGTTTCTGAGTTTTATTTACCAAAGACACCTCTTTCAAAATTTTAGACATGGACTTGTCTCTCTGATGTGCAGTTAATAATAAACTTGCATACATGTTTAAAGTGCTCTTAGTTTTTTTTAAAGTTTTTAAATGTATCTTTTTTGCAGAATCTCTTTCATCGCTTCGATCTGAATAAGAAAGGATCCCTGAGTGACCATGAGGTCCAGAGGGCAATTGAGGCTGCAGGTAACACTATTTATAAATTTAAACTTACTTAATAATAAGCTTATACAAATACAAGAAAAGGAAACATGGTTCATATTCTCAATTGTAATTGGAGTACTTGTCACTTTCTCCTTGTGTCTACGTCTGGACAAGATGTCAAGAGAGTGACATGGCAACCACCGATCGCATCACTTTCAAAATCACGTTTTGAGAAATTAGGCTTTTATATGTTCTGAATGATGAGGGGCTAAAGAACTAAATTCTCCTTGAATCACACATCACTGATGATTGATTTGAACAGTGCAGAGTATTATTTATTATTATCATTTAGTATTTCTCCATTTCAAAAAGATTTTTATGTTGCATTAAAAAATGTGATATTTGTGATTTGTTTTCTTTACAGAGGAATTCAAGGACAGATCAACAAATGGAGTGATCCACATGACCTGGGAGGAGGCCACTTAATGCCACTTATGGATGTATTCTTCTTTTCTTTCTCAAGAATTCCAACATACAAAAAGATAATGAGGCAGAAATATTCACATCACCTAAGTAAAAGTAGCAATACTGCAGTATAAAAATACTAATAGTCCTGCATTGAAAATGTAATTTATGTATTATTAGTAAAACCTATGTAAAGTGATAAAAGTAAAAGTACTCATAATGCAGAATTGCATTATGGCCCCTGTGAGTGTTATACTATTAGATATTATATTGTTGGATTATTATTACTGATGCATTAATTATAAATAGCATTTTACTGTTGTAGTTGGTTGAGTTGTGTCTAGTTTTAAGTTTTATCTATAACAATGCATCATATGTGTGTGTAAAATCTTCAATCTGTAAAGTAACTAGTAGCTAAAGCTGTCGAATAAATGTAGTGGGGTAAAAAAAAATTCCCTCTGAAATATGGTGTTGTAGCAGTATGAAGTAGCATAAAATGGAAAAAGTACAGTACTTGAGTAAATGTAGTTACATTCCACCACTGTAGTGTGCAGCCTATTCTGTGCAGAAATAAGTAATTATACTAACAATTCCACAAACTGCCTTTTCTTTGGTTTCAGTGGTCCAACATTTCCATGTACAACTAGACCAAAGCTGACATAGGAGCACAGGAGACACACAAGAGAAGTTTCCTGCAACCAAACACTGCTTTTGTTAGAACTGATGTCATCCTGTGCAAAACCTATAAAGCAGTTTCTGTGATCAAATTATCTGTGGAATAAACGTCGTTACCTTCTCAATTATGAGCGGAAATCTTAATTCTTGTGCACATTTTAACACCAAACTGCGAATGGCTGCAAACAAACAGGAAGCAACGAAAGAAACTGTGGACCAGTTTTTTAATTACCGACTACATCAGAAAGATACAAAACCTCAACAAAAGTGATCAAACACAACATCACTGGCTCACACGTCATTCCATACTCATCCATCTCCCAAATTAAGCAATATGATAACATTTCCTATATACACAAATTCCTTTATGTGATGTTACAAGAGGCTCTCTGTCAAAACTCATATTTACAAGTCAGCATTCTTCTTTCACAATAATAAATCAGAAATCCACCTATTCAAGTCCCCACCCCCAAAAAAGTATGTTTTGTCCAGGCCTCTCGTCACTAAAAAACATGAGCACTCTCTGATGTTTGAATCTGTCCACTGCAGTGTATGATGGAGTTGGCAGTTAAAGGATAAGGTTGGTAATATTCAATATTTATCTTATTGTCAGCAAATCCCATGAAAAGACTAAAACAAACAATGAATTGATCCTACTAACAAGTATTGTCTGTGTAGCAAAAAAGGCTGATATAGCTGATTATTGTTCCATGCCACTGGGTGACATCTTTCATTACAATGAACACGGGCACTGGAGTTTATTTTGAATCAATTCCACATACACTGTTCTAGTGCTGTAAACACTTACTAGTGTACCAAAAGTGTATTAATCCACGGCTGAAAATAGTCCCCAACAAATGCACTATTTACTCCTGTTTGAGGAATATTTTCTTGAAAAAAAAAAAATCTAATTAAACTTTATATTTGTGACCAGTTTTTAAAGATGTACATCTTCAGTAGCAACCAATGGGCTTGGGGTAAAAGAGCAGGGAAGCCATAAAACTTTGACAGAAGAAGCAACTAACTCATCGTTGGTTTTGGTCTTTTCATGGGATTTGTTAAAAAAAAAAGAAGAAGAAAAAAACATAAAATAACATTAGCCATATCCTCTAAATTGAGATAAAGGTTGTGTGCAATTCAGGGATGTTTGCGTCATGTGCTCTCAGTCATCCTCCCTCTCTATGTAGCTCTTACAGGCCGAGCGTGCCATCTGTCTGGCCAAGTACCTATCTCTTGCCGAACTCACAGTGTGATCCGTGCTGCGCTTTGCAAACTTGTTCGCCTTCCCCTCCATTTCCTCTTCCTTTTCCTTTATGTGTTCTCCAACAGCTTCCTTCTTTTCTGGATCTTTCTCTTCCCTCTTCACTGCCTTCTCCTTCTCTGGTTCCTTCCTCTTCTCTTCTTCCAGATCTCTGTCCTTCCGCTTGTCTTCATCTGGATTCCTCCTCTTCTCTCTTTCCCCATTCTTATCCCTTTCCCTTTCTTTAGGGCTCCTCTCCCTCTTCCCATGCCTGTCTTCCCTCTCTGTATCCCCTTTGCCTCTGCTTCTGTCATCTTCTCTGCCTCGGTCTCTGTCCCTGTCTTTCCTCCTATCCCTGTCGTCTCTTCTTCCTCCGTGTCTGTCATCCCTTTCCCTTCCCCTGTTTCGGTCTCTGTCTCTATCTCTATCTCTGTCCCTCCCTCTGTCTCTGTCTTGATCTCTGTGGCTCTTCTTATGTCTGTCTCTCTCCCTCTCTCTCTCCTTCTCCTCTCCGCTCCCTGATGAAGGCGACCTCTGTCTGTACTGGCGTTTTGAGTGTGCAGAGCTTGCCGCAGGCTTGCTAAACCCAGACTTCTGCTCATGCCCCTCCTCACTGTCGCTGCATGAACTTGGGATATTATCATGGGACGTGGATGAGGGAACAGGTGAAGTCCTCTCTGTGTCTTTTGAAACCTTTGAAGTTTGAGTTCTGTGGAAGCAGGAACAGAGACATACAATTAAAGGCTCAGAATAGTTTTTCAAAATCTGTGTGTGCTTGTTGTGTTAAGTACTGCAGAGCTATGACTGACTTGTTTGCTGAGCGATCTGGTATCGCCTCCTCTCCTACAGTCTGATTCAGCAGGTGTCGGTAGAAGCCGCTCAGGTCTTTTTGTTTCTTCACGTCCAAAGCAGCTAACCAAAACAAAAATAATTCAAACAAATCATTTATATTGTTTCACATAAAGTGGCATATTTTGAAGTCTATCTGTTCAAATCATGCTGTGTGTCCTAAGGAAGGAGATACTTCTCCACAGTGCAATAAAATAAAGGAATTGAAGGAATCAAGTTCCTGAACTTTTTCTGCTTTCAATAAAATATCTGAAAGAGCATTAGGATATTTTCAAATTGTTTTTACAATATCCACTTACAACAAAATCTTATCTGCCTGCAGCCTAAAAATAGTATCGATCTAACCTTCCATCGCTGCCTCTCTTTTCTCTCTCTCCTGCTCCTCCTTCTGCTCCTGCAGTTTTTTCGTGTAGGCAGAGGTGACGTAAGCCTCTTTATCGGCAAACTGCTCTCCCTCTGCCTCTCTTTCCTTCTGGATCTTCCTCTCTTCCCTTCGTTCTTGTTCTTTCTTTCGGTCCTCGACTGCTCTCATTAACTGGTGGATATACTTTGGCTGCAATAAAAGAGACACAGACAAAAATAAATAAATTAAGTTAATGTTCGTGAGGAAGTTCTAGCTCACACGTGGCTTTTTCTTCAACAGTAGGATGTCAGAATTCAATATCAACAAAACAGCAGCACCACAGCACAGGGAATCAGTGTCTTGCTCCAAGATATTTTAGCAGAGTGAATGCTGGCCAACGCAGGGTCCTCATGGACGGTCTTTCTAACCATTAGATCACTCTGAAGTCCCAGTGCTGACAAATGCAGCTATACAAGTGTTCAGCATAAGTGAGATTACCCTTTTGTCAGCGCCTCGCAGAATGTTTTTGTTGCTCTCAAGTCTCTGGTTTTGAATGTCATCGTACACAGCATCATAGTCATATACACTGCTGTCCTCTTCCAGGGCCTTCTGCATCTCCAAACGTGTCTTCAGACAGAGAGAGAGAGAAAGACAGACAAAGACCAGAGACATGTAAATCACAGAGGAATGACTGTGATTGCAAAAAGAAGGTAAAACAGTTTATAGCATTAAGTGACCTCAAGGCACACAAAGTATTTTAATTTATCCTCTCACCTGCTTCATCATCTTCTTTTTGACAGCTTCTCTCTGCAGACTCTCCCCAACTGAGGTCTGAGGAACAAAACATAACAAAAATATTCAATATATTTGGACAGAAGTCTGCTAAAATGCCAACTGATATCTGGATAAGTGTTTTATGCTGCCCTGCTTATAACAAATCCAAAAGTTTACCCACCTCATCATCTGAGTCATCTCCAAACACTGAGGGTTTCTGCAGGATTGCTGTCTTTGACGCTCCTTTCTTCTGTGGCAAGATCAGACCGTACCTGTGGACAATCAGGAAGCAAGGCTTCTTAAACCCTGTCCTACAAAAGTAATTTGTACACGTATTTCACATGTTTGTGACATATGCAACGGCTTTGCATCCGACACCAAAATTAAAGCAGCCATTCGAACGAACAGCAAATGACCTTAAAATTGAGTGTTTTATTTTGACCATGACTATCTAAATAAGATGAGATAGAACTTTGTTTATCCAGAGGGAAATTGTTGTGCAGCAGTTGCACTACAAATATAAAACATCAGTAAGGTGTAAATATGTATGAGAAGTGGCATTTAGCTATTTATGTACAATATTAAATCTGAAGTACAGGTAAGATGGTGAGGATTACTGATATTTGTCTCCAGCATTTAGAAGCAAACATGTCCTTGTCTTTTGAATGCTGGCATTAATAGAGCTCATCTTAGAAATAGACAACACAAATACCTTTTCTGTTTTCCACTCGCAAGAGCAGCTATATTTATAATATAAATATACTTTTTTTTTTATGAGACAGGTGACTTTCTGCAAACAGACGGTTAACGGAAACACAAAAAACCCCTAAAACCTAAACGAAATCTCCCAATTTAAGGGCGGCTTGAATGACTAACGTTGGCTATAAAAGTTTAATTAACGGGTCGCCACTGGCAAGGCAAAAGAAAGAAAGAAAAAGCAGCGCCGTTTTGGTAAAATGAAGACGTAGCTGATGAATATGTGGCAGGTATGTAAAAGAGAGGTTAGCATAACGTTAACTAGCTGCAATGGACGAACCAGCGGTTTTACAAGTAACCCTGAGCTGTAACACCACGGCTGTTCCAGTAAATTAAGTTGTTTTTTTTTTATCATGACTGTAACTGTAACCACAACCAAGTGAAACAGTTGTCGTTCAGTGTTAATCGCCCGGTAACATAATCACGTTAGCGCGTTCGCTTACTTACTGTTTTGTAGGGACCGCCATCTTGCTCGGCTGACTGTGGACGAGCGCGACAGATTCGACACAATATTTTAGTAAATTCATACGCGACAAGTTCTGCTATGTGTTCACATGTCCGCAGCCACGGGAACACAGCAACGCACGCATTACAGATATTTATCATTTTTATAATAATTTTACCGAGTTCTGTTCGCGAAATATGGGTTTATCAGCCTGTTACGAATGTGCGGACTTTCACTGGCAGTGAACACAATGAGCAAAATTTGATTTATCTCTGATTTGTGAAATATTTGGGCTATTAGAAAATAACAAAAATACAGTGATATAAAAAGCCTATTACCACCAATGAGTTTTGGAGCAATATCGCCATCTATTGGTAGGCATAATGGTAGAGAGTTTTTTTTTACGACTAATCCTACCAATAGATGGCGATATTGCTCCAAAGTGTAACTCATTGATCAGTCTCTCGCAAATAACACGATTAATCCGGGCAACACATTTGGTCTGCACACTGAGCAAACTTTCATGATTAAATCCAGAGAAATAAGGGAAGCTCCGAGTTGAGAAATGCCAGCTTGCTAAAGGAGGTTTACACATTTACGAGAATGCTGCAAACTTTGATGATAACAGAATTAATCTGGATACAAATGAAACTGTATTCTTATTTTAAACCTCTGTTAATGATAATGATAGATAGATAGATAGATAGATAGATAGATAGATAGATAGATAGATAGATAGATAGATAGATAGATAGATAGATAGATAGGGAACCAGTCTTCTACTGTATATCACCACATTGACCAGAGAGGTTATAATGGATTTATTATTAAGAATAATTACAATGAGCAGACAGGGGCTCATCACTTTGTGGGAAGTCAATGACACGAAGTGCTTCTTTAAAAGAATGAACTCACTTGCGTCTGCTATTACTGGAGAGGAAACGAAGACTGACAGTCTGTCTGACTAAGAGCAAAGAAACTGCTCTCATTTCATTTTATTTGCACATCATTTGTTATTTTCAGTGCTGTCAGCTGCTCTATTCTAAACCTGTGGTAAGTCATTCATTCTCTTAAATCAGATCAGAGAGCACATGGCGCACCTGTGATTAAAGCTGCAGCTTTGAATTCCCACTGCCTCCTCCGAGTGACTCTAAATCCAAACACCATTATCTCTGTCGTAATCTCCATCTCATCTCATCTCTGGCCTCACTGCTAATCCCTCTGGTACAAACTGAACGACCAAAGCTGCCTGATGGATGGATGAATGGATGCGTAGGACAGACACTATGGTAAAGTTAAGGTGGAAAATGTGAGGGGACTGAATAAATACCTTTTTTATATCAATAACTGAAAGGCACATTCTTTCTATCTTTGTGTAATGATGTAGAACTAAAACACTGCTAACAACAAGCCAATAAGGTGAATTTTTTGAATTATCATGTATTGTTTTAGCCTGTCTCCAGAAGTCTGAATAGCCGCCCATATCAGTAATTTTTGGCAATTCAGTCTGATTATCAGGCTATTATTATTTATGTGTAGGAGGAAAGGGGAGAGAAACCAGGTTGTACTCCAGCTGTAATGATAGTGGTAGTGCTGGGGCTATGCACCTGTGCATACCTGCACGCACTGGTGTCTGGGCTGTGCTACGTGTGCTGATGACACATACTTCACATTTGAGAGTGTGGTTTGTGACAGGCTATGGTTGCTGCTATCCTAGATCTATGCCCTCAGGCAGTGAAGATAGCAGTGTAGCTGTGCAGGTTCAGACGGGCAGGCTACACCTCAGGTGTCATGAAATATCACCGACGTCTTCCTTTGGTCAGTACTGCACCCACTTCACTGAAGCTCATTTACGTATGTACACAAAAGATTTTATGACTGTGGTTTAGACTAACTCTCTTAAACCAATACATGAAAACAAAATTATGCATGCTCTATATGGATATTGTGCACACATCCTACACATGCCTTTTTCTCATATTTTTATTTTATGCTTTGAATTGACACACCTCTCCAGGCTGATGCAGAGATAACATATTGAATCATTTGACTCGAACTCAAGTTTGAATTGATTTTATTTGTTTGAGAGATTGAGAAAATTACTGAGGAACTGGCTTAAACTAGGTTCTGGTGACTTGAGAGTTAACTCACACTTAAAAAAACTACTGCAAAAAGTACTTGATACGGTTCCTAAAAAAATTAACTTTGGTACATCTCTAGGCTTAGTATCTATGCATTAAACTGATAAGATGCATAATGATAGTTGGTAAAGATGTGTAATTTATGCAAATAGGCCTACATTGTTTTTTTAAGACTAATTAAGCATATGGCATTATTTAAAGGGGAACTCAACTGATTTTACATATCATGAGGAGTACTACTCAGACAAAAATATTTGTATAATGTCTTCTGTGGCTCTGTAGAGTTTTTAACAGTCTGAAAAAGTAACCCAGGTTACGTCATCAGGGGTTGGGCTTGCAGACTTAAAATGTTTAATGAAAAGCCTGAGTTACAAACAGGGTGCGTACAGTTTGAAAGACATGAGCATTTACCAGGCATGGAGGGTGTCGAGACACTTATAAGTTGCATCATGAGTAATGTAGGATCCAGTGTTTTTGGAGTCTCACCAATACTAGTGTCAGGATGTTTCGGCCTCTGCTGCATAGATTTTGGCCATTCATTTGAAAGATTTGTGTCTCACAAGTCCCCCAACTTTATGGCAGTACAATATAGGCTACATTTCTAGAGTACCCCTTTAAGACATGCATTATCTGAATGTAATTGCTGTAGGTTGTTTGCCTGACGATGGAGGTCAATATTTACTCATCTTTGAATATAATTCACCACTAAATCAGTGGCACCGGGCTCAGTGTCTGACTGAGAGACGCTGCTCATAACTGCTTTGTTTACGTCCAGCACACAAACGGTTAATCTGGATTGACAAGGTAAGGGAAGCTGCGCATGCGCAGGTGGCGCTAACAGAGGAAACAGCCGGGGAGTAGTCAAACAGTCTACGGTCGGAGAGAAAGAGAGAGGAGAAACGAGAGAAGACCGACAACCCGGGTTCAGTTGGGGTTTTTCCCCGCTCAGACAATTATGCTCGTCTCGCCGCTGTCGCTTCCCCTCAGGTGTCCGCTTCCCGGTCGCTGAATGGCGCTGGTTACCGTGCAGCGTTCACCGACCCCCAGCACCAGCTCCAGCCCCTGCGTTTCGGTAAGAGCCGCCTTTATTGAACCCTCCTCCACTACCACCGAACCCAAATCTCCTTGCTGTCGAAGGCGATTTTAGGCTTCATTTCCGTTGTCTTTTTTTTTTTTTTTTTGTCGGCTGCTGACTGTCATAAAGTGCCTTGCCTTTGTACGCCTGCGCATGCGTGAAGCTGCTCATCATTTTCAGTTACAATATCAGTGTCGATACTAGCTGCTAAGTTGGCGTTAAACTGCCGGGAAATGTTTCACTACTGCTGTTTTTAAAAGGCAATACCGATGGCAACGTTAGCTTGCGGGCAAAGAACAGTTTCTCCCTGTGCTTTTATCGTACTCCAGTGTTGACACGGTTCCTGTATGCACATTTCCGCCAGTTCAAAGGTTCAACTGGCAGTTAGCAAACGTTACAAACGTTACTGCTGTCCAAGATAAGAGAGACTCCCGATTTTCATCGATAGTGTGATGAAAATTGTTAGGATTTCCTGTTCGTCTGTGTGACAGCAAATTATACTGCCAGCTATCCAGTGGTTTTTTTTCCCAGCAGAGCTGTATTTGAGCTATCTACCAAGACATATGTCATACACATCCGCTCGTAATAAGTGCCTTGTGAAACGCACGAATGCGGGTATGTACTCTTGCACTATTGTCGTGTGCTGTCTTGGTATGTAAACAAGGTTGTCCTCTTTGTCTGCGTCTCTGTTTGTCTCCTCCCCAGACTGTCCTTGTCTGCGTGTTTCTCTACCTGTCTGCCTCTCTCTTCCTGTCTGTTTCTCTCTCTCTCTCTCTGTGTGTGTGTGTGTGTGTGTGTGTGTGTGGTACAGACAGGAGTTTGCCCATGCAAAGCAGAGAAGCAGGTGGTTTTTCTTTTTCTGTTGCCATTATCCCTGCTCGTCTTGTTTCTACAGAAGCAGGGAACCCCACCAGGCAAATCAGGCATAGAGTGAGGAAGTAATATACAAGCGTATACACTCTCGGTTTCGCATTCAAATGTTGTTCTCTGTCTGTTTCACATGACTTCATACACTTTCTGTGTGTATCGTTGACAGCCTGTCTTCAGTCGTTCTTCGTCAAAGTGGAGCAGTCGGTGTGATATTATGTGCTAAATGTTGATATGCTTTACTTCCCACTGCTGGTTGATTAGGAAGTATTACTGTATGTAAGTTCTATATGGGTATAATGAATTACCATTAAGATATGAGTGGCCGATATGGATACAATCCAATATTGAGGTTTATATATATATATATATATATATACACATATATATATATATATGTATATGTATAATTTAAAATTGTGACGTTGATATACATATATTGTGATATAGTGTTGCATGAAAAAACCAGACTGCAATGTTTATTTTTCCTAATCGAGTGAATTAAATACCTGACAAATCAAGGTCAAAAATCAAACACAAATCCACTGTTGTCATAAATCAGTTTTGCTCATTGATTTGAAACTTTTCCCACAATGGCCTAAAACACCCAAGGGATATCTGTTATGGTACAAGTGAATATAAATGTTACAGCAAAATCTTAAATGGTTGACAAATTGATATCGCTTCACAGTATGTAGTGGCACACCGAAATCAAATTACTGGTTGGCCAAAATGCAGCACAATAAGGGAAGACTGTTTCATCTGTTTACTTGCCAGTTGGACCCAGTAGAAGATTAATATTTGTCTGTGAAAATGTGTTACTTTCTACCCCCAACTGTGTCTCAAATCACGAACTGCTGTCAAGTTATGTTTTACCAAAAATGTCACAAACTATCTCTGGGTATTGTGGCCTTGGAAGGGACCCTGTCCTTCACACCTTTTTGTATTCTCATTGCAAAACAGGTTCTGTGTGTAGGTATAATGATAACTGTCTTGCTATGTACACACACATTAGGTAATTTGTTCTGACTGTCATCCAGAACGGCTCAAACTATATACAAGAGGGTAAATGAAACAAGAATTTTTTGAATTGTTGACATTGAGCAATCAGTATCAAGGAGAGCAAGGGTGAAAGCAAGTCAGTGTTAGCTATAGTCTTTATCCTTTGAATGATCATGTATGTTAGAGATGCGATAGCGAGCCAGGGAGTCTTTCATCACGACAGGCGTATGAGCTGTAAAAGTAGAGGAAGAAGATGTGCATATGTATAATTTAGCAAGGTGAGGCAGGCAGGGGTGGTGAAGGATGTGAAGTGTTTTCTTGTGGAAAAATGCTTTCAAGTTGCAACCCGCACGCACATACAGTGGTAATGTGTTGCACAGACACATGTCTGGTTTCCTGTATCTTGCTGTCGTGTGTGTGTGTGTGTGTGTGAAGTCTTATGTAAAATCTATCATGAGATGCCTGCCAGCTGTTTTTTTCTCCACCATCTTTACTTGAACCTTATGTTGAACCTGTCCAGCCTCACTGTTGTGTGTCAGCTTCATAATAAGGGTATTTGTAGGGAAAACACACATTATGTACTACACACACTTGGACACATTCCCCCTTCAGGGGAGAAGCCTTTACTAGTTTTAACTTGGTGACTCTATAGATGCTGTAACTTGTGACTCCCAGTGCAGCACAGACTTGTCTCCAGTCCTGCAGATTCCTGCGCAGCCTACACATTCAGGTTACACATTTCCATACACTTTGGAAAAATCCTCTCACATTTTCATAAATGCAAAATGTGTTTTCCCATCTAAACAAATGTAGGACACAATGGCATGGAACAACTGAAACTTGGTCTAATCTGGTGAACTAAAATACAATTCCACTACTATGTCGTTTACAGTACAAGGGAAATCCTTTTTTTTCAGTGAGCTATCCCCTTACTCATTCTCAGTGTTGTTTTACATACAAAATCAGGTGTTTTGTTTCTATTTGAAACTTGCTTACAATTGTAATTCACCATGATGTGCAACAGAACCCAATATAACTAAGGCATTTAAATGTTATTGTCTCCAAAAGACCTGCTAAATACACTATTTCCCAGCATTAAGTGCTAAGCAGGTTGTAATTACAGATTCTGGTATGCAGCAACACAAAGTAAGGCATTGAATTCTTTTATGTTTTATTTTTTCAAAAGGTTGAAAAAAAGGTAAAGAATCTGAATGCAGAAACCTTTTTATGGACATGTTGGTTCCAGCGTCACATGCTTTACATGAGGTGTTCAACAATCCACAAGATCTGTTTTAAATATCTCCTGTGCTGTTGAGTCTGAGCCCACAATGGAAACCTGCTTTGGATAATGTGGCTGAGAGAGGATGAGCACATCTTATCACAGATATTACATTGAACTGGATCTACAACAGTGTCACAAGACCCGGCAGTAAATTCTGGTATCCAGACCCTTCCCTACTTTGCTTCAACAATAAGGCGAAGACGTGCCAGTTCTTTACTGTGTTACACTCCCACTGTAAATGAATACACATACATTGAACACAATTTGCATCCACTGCATGAAACTGTACAGATTATAGCAAATACTGTGATATGAGTTATCATCAATCAGCTTCAGTCGGAGCAAAAACACACTGAGGCAATCCTGCACAAGTTCATCTTTCTATCTGTGCTCATTGTTGCCTGACATCAACCTGTAATCCACTTCTTCCTTTTATGACGCTGTTAATTGTTTTGTAATGTTGTTAAGGCTAGTTAAGCCTACATACAGTGTAAACAAGATAAGTACCAGGCACTGCGAGAGAAGTGCCAGGTGTTAATCTGCCCCTAATCCTTAGCCCTCTCATTTAGCAAAGCTTCATATTCCACAATGTGCTGATTAGATGTGATTTGGATTTTTCTCTTATTCTCTCTTCCTCATCTCCCCGCTTGTTTTTGTGTGTGAATATGTTATTCTCTGACCAGCCACACCTTAAAAACAGACTGAGATCATTTTCCTGGAGGGTGTGCAAATTGAGTTGAAGTTGCACTCTGCTCTCCCTCCTGTCTCTCTGCTCTCAGGCAGTACTGAATACTGTGTTGGATGCTGCTTGCATTTTTAACGTGTTTGTGCATGTATATGTGTATGCGCTTGTGAATAGGGAAATACACAAGCTACCCTTTTTGTTTTACCCAACATAGAACAGTGGGACTTTATTCACATTTTGTCACTTCAAGTGGGAGCATATTTAATGTAATGTAATACACATTATTAACTGTTTTGCGCTATAGCAAACAAAAAGGGTTAAAAAGTAGTTCCAAGAGGAATGTTTTCACATTGCTGATAAGGGCTTGTCTGTTATCTTTTAACATAATAATATTGTGATGTAAATAGAGTGATATGCAATAAGGTGATCAAATTAATTATAAAAACAAATTCAAAATAAAGATTTTGCAATAAAATGTCTTCTGAAGTGTTGGGCTTTGGCATATATCAGCAATTACTGTAATGCATCAACATCAAAGTAATGTTGTCCAATATTGTACTATACTTACACATTATTAAATGTCATTTTCTCATTTTATCTCTTTAGGAGTCCGGTAGTGGGGAGGATGACCGCCGCTCTCAGCCGAGGAGGTAAGATATTGAAAGATCGTGGAGCATCACCTGCTCTGTCTCAAACAAAGCTTCATCATCTTTCCCCTCTGTGACCTCAGTGCTAAAAAAAGAAAAAAAAAACCTTCCTGTTACCTCACACATACAACATGCAGTAGGATATTGATGTCATAAACCAGGAGTGTGGATCACAGTGACATTGTACTGGAAATGTAGTTCCAGGCCAAATGGTTCAAGAGACAACAAGAGCATCTACTGAAGTGTCTGAATATAGGGCCTGTTGTGTTGCTGCCCCTGACCTCTGACCTGAAATGACCCGACCTAGACGAACAGTGGAGAAAATAGACTTTGCCTGCAAAAGCACTTGATGGTTAATCATTAAAAGTGTCTGACCCTGCAGGACGTCCTTCCTTTACTGATACAAAGAGCTGCTGTGCTATTGTAGTGTTATTGTGGCGACACAATCCCGTGCTGTCCCCTGTTGCCTCGGGCATTGAACTGGAGTTGGGAATCCGGTTTATCCTGTTCCCCTCAACCACATTTGCAACTGGTTTTAGTCCATCAGCGATCAGCAGTTTCCTTCCACTGCCTGCTGTGTTTATTCATTCTAGATACCAGTGAACCTTAGTTGCAGCAGCACTCTTACTTCCCCCTTTGCTTTATTTGGCCCTTTAATGACAAATTAAATCCTGAAATCCTCTCATGTATGAGATAATTAACTGTGGCTCACTGGCTGTCCATTAGAGGGCACTAGGCTCCTTGTGAGTCAGGTCTGGGTATGTGGGTCAGGGGAGCTGCACTGCTGATCCAGGGACAGATTGGTAGCCCCTCCCAAAGTCAGAGCGCCTCTGTGTCTGTTTGGTCATTGGAGCTCTGTGCCATCTAACTGAGAGGGCTTTCTGTATTTGTGCAGCTGGGAGTGAAATCTATATTCACATACTGGGGCTGCGTGTGTGTGTGTGTTAACACAGAGATAGGTAATATTATTTATAATATTATTTTCAGTGTCTTGCTTTGAAGTCCCAAGATTATTATCCCATTTTATTCAACCATACACATTTGGCAAAATGTGACATTTTCAATGGAAATCAGCGTCCTCTGATGCTTGATTTGACTGTATGCTGTTCCACCCAGCTATGGAATATGACCTTATTACTTGTATGTACATGCCACTACATTTTTTCAAAGGAGCACATAGAATATGAATATCAAGTTCCTACTGCAGAGCTGGGCCTTGTCCCGACCTCAGATTAGGCTCAAACCTCTTGGAATTGCTTTTTATACAAGTGAGGAGCTGTGTATGTTATACCGGATTATACCGGGCTGCAGAGGACAGGAAATATTGTAATTCGTTTGTCATCTGCATGAAGGAGTGTTGTTAGACATTAAGATTGGTTCATTTACCATCTGTTGAACTTGCTGTCTATGTGCTGCTAGTTGGTCTTATTACTCCGGGTAACGGCTCACTACTTTTCTAGAGTGAGACTTTATTTCAACACATTACCTAGTAGGTCACAGAGATTTTCATTCAGCTAGATAGCTGTTTATACACAACAGTGATGTGAGACATCACAAGTTCACGTCATTGGATCACTCAAAGTGGACGTGCACATACAGCACATTACGGAGTTGTGGAAAGATGTGGAGATGTAGACAACTGTTCCCCTTCCCCCACCACCTCCCTCACCCGCATTGTTAGACCAGGAGGAGGGGGATAAGGGTTAATTGAATAAAGTAGACCTCAATTACATTCTTCAGAAATGTAAACAAAGTTTTTGCCAAATCCAAACACACCTCCTACTATGATATTGCTCTGCTTTCTACCCACACTAGCTAACCATCAAGTGCAGTTTTGTGTGATGGGCGGGGTTAGCTAGTCACCCCCAAATCACATTTGATTGGATACAGTTCAAGATGAGTCATCAAATGTATTTTTATGTTTTACAGGAAGAGAAAAGAGGAGGATTTTGTTAGAAAAATACTCACATATTTTTGGACACATATGTAGCATATTGAAAGAGATAAATGAACAATTAACACAAGGACACAGGGTTGAATGTATTTTTCCTTTCACTGTGTCTTTAATTCCAAGCTGCAGCTTGTATTCACATCCTGATGGTCTCAGGTGTATTGGCAAACAGGCAAAAATAATTCAATAAAAGGAAGCCAGCACACTGAATTACAGAATGAATGTTCCCAACTGCTGACGTCTGAGCCTGTCGTGCCGTAGCAGTCAGCAGCTGCAGCAGAGCTCATCACTGACACAGGCAGTGGCATTCATTCTGACTGGAATAAGGCTTTAGTGATGCAGTCGGTCTGTCTGCATAAGCAGGGCCTACTGCAGTGCTGCTGATTCAAGTCAGTGACATCAGCTGAAGCAGCAACGTCACTGGAGGACCTACAGAGGAGAAATCAGAGGGAGAAAGAGGCATTTATTATGATGCTTCAATTGAAGAGTATTTCTGGTCTTTCATAGTCTATATAACACTTTAGTCACATGAAAAAAGGGAATCATTAATTATTTCTCCAAATGGGAAGGTTTAATTTAGTCTGTTTTTTCTATGCATTTCCATTTGCTTTACATTGTGTCTGTAAGACTCTCCAATAAATCTTTTTCTCTCACTCTGTTGTAATCTAATGTATATGGTCTGTTAGAAATGTCTGGAAGATTGATTAAACTGTAAATAATCAGATTGACTTCCTGTCAGTGTGTAATACGTACAAGACTCAACAACTCAGGATAGATGCTAATCAATCGTGTGTGTGTGTATATTGAAGGTGTGTGTGCTTCAAATCTATTGGTAAAGCAAATACTGAATAGCCTTGGTTGTGCTGTATTATATATATATGAGGCTGTGATCACTAAGGTGACTGTCTGTGTGTTTGTATACGTGGAGACATAAGAGCAACAGAGGAGTGTCTGTGTACGTGTAACAACCACATCCTGGCCTTCACTGCTTGTCATTGGACGGTGTGAATTTCAGCAGTCAAATGAAAGAACAGTGAGATGGAACTTGATGAGATGGGTCCAACACCACAAACATGTCTAGGACTACCTGACCCATGCAGGCTGAGAACAGGATTGTAGCCCATGACTGTTCCTAGCTAGACCTACAGTGCCTTTACAACAGATGTAACAAAATGTTTTCTTAATTGATGAGACCAATTTAAAGAAAGATCGAGAGATGGAAGTGATTTTGGGGTGTCAATGTGAGAAGAAAGTCGGTCAGAGAAGGAGAATGCAATCTCATGACTAGAAAAGTACGGCTGTGGTGGAGCACGGAGAGTTGAACAGGAAGCTGAGGTGCTGATTGAGTAACTGTCAGATTACACAGCTGTTATCAGTCCATGATGAAGGCCTCCTGATTGTTTAAGTCTCATTAGTGTAAATTTTGTTTCCTTTAAACATTCAGTGTGCCTACACTGAACTGAACTTCTGCTGTGTCCCCTTTAATGTTTCAACTTAATGCTTGACAGTGTTGTTACACCATCTAGTCTACATGTCTACAAGATCACTGAGAGGAGGTCAAAGCCTGTAACATCATGGAGTTTATTGACCCACTTCATCTTGCTACAGACTCACACCACCCCACCTGGCTGGTTGATAAAGGAGGGTCAAGGAGAGCGTATAACAAATATAAAAACACACACAGCTCATACACACTTATGCAGTATTACACAGGCCACAGATGGACCAACAGGAAAACACCACTGGAGTAGTTGTTTATCCAGTGATATTTATTGGCAGGCAGGTGGTTGCCATTTACCCACAGTTTGTAATCTATCCTATAAATTGAAACCACGAGGGATCAACAAGCAGCATAACCAAGTCTAAGGTCAAGTTTCCCCAATGTTCACTCCTGATGTCTCCTTTTTGATTTCTCAATCCTTTTTCCGTTGTTGTTGTTGTTGTTGTGCTGCTGTTGCTGGAAGCAGCATCACATTAGGTGTCAGGTGTCGCTGTCTCTGGTGAGACTTTTCCCTAAAGGCTACAGACTTAGAGTTGGTTACACAACTTCGTCACCCTTCCTCCAGCAACAGGGCTCAGACAACACAAATGTGATCGGTGCGTGGCTGTCACTCTTAAGGGAATGCCCCTCTGGGTATGGGGAGTAATTAATGCTTTAACAGGAGCAGCGTTGTCATGGCAGCTAAGTTACCAGGTTTCTGACGCTGTTGTCACCATGAGAAGAGAGAAAATTGTCAGTAGGACTAGGTGTTATTGACAAAAAATTACACTAGCCTATAACCAGAAGTCCTATCTGCTGAGATAGATAAAATCCTGTCATGTTGTGTAGTTGTTGTTTATTAAACTGAACTGAATGATAACTGAAAGTCAAGCTAGTCATTTTCAATCTAAAGTAAGGAGTTCAGTTCATATAGTTTTAATTTCTGTCAGGCTGGAAAGCTGTGGCCTGTTCAATAAAGGCACGGAAGCAAAATGAATAAGGTGAATAAGTTATACAACAATTGCACCACTCTGTTGAATATAGTGTTTGAGTTGAAGTGGTCAAGATGGGATGGACAAGGGGGAGCTGTAAGAGCATGTCAACAACTGTGACAGAGTTTACTAGCAAAGCGACTGACATGATCAACCACAGCTTCTTCAAACAAAATAAAGCTAAGGTTCTACTTGTCATAACTCAAAGCCCAAAAATAGCCTCTAAGATGTCACTGCTATTAATTTTTTATTTGCTTGCATTTTGAGTATGAACATGAGTGATCCAAAAAGCATGGCAAAAACAGTGGATGTAAATGTGTGTTGATGTACATGATCTTTTTAAAGCTGCATCCATATAGTGATATATGTCCGCCATGTCCCCGGTTCAACCCTGTCTTATCTCCCTCACCATTTCCTACCTGCCTCTCTACTGTCACCTAAGTAATAATGCCAAAAAATCACAATCAAGTAAATACATCAACTCAGACATCCTAGAAAGTGCCATATCAGTGCCTGTATTCTGTGCATTTCATGCCTGCAGGACCAAACCTAAATTCAGTGTAATTGCATAATCCTGTACAGTAGGAAGGTATTTGGGGTTGTCATTTTAAAATAGATCTGCTGTACAGTAAGTATAACGTAAGGTTTTCTTACTCAAGAGTTGTCTCCATTGAAGCCATGTTGTTGTCAATGGCTGTCATCGTCCCGTCCCGTCCCGTCCCCAAATCTTCTGTCACTATGGCACTAATAATGCCTCATACAGCCGTCGTCACGGATTGGACCATGTGTGTCTCCTCCCCACCAGCGGCAGGATTTACCGCAGCCTGGCCTGCCGCAGACTAATGAAACTACCACTTAGCAGATGTTAAGAGGCACCTGCTCTGCCACAGTATGTGTTAAATATGTCAACATCTTTGCCGTTTCTAAATCTTATATTACCGCGCTTTTTTTAAACCCCTTTTATATCGCGTTTACGGATACTACTCTAAATCCGAGATGTCCATTAAAAGCAAAACGTCAGAGTGAGACCTTACACCAGAGCTGCTGCGTTTTTACAACTAACGTAACCCCGGCAGTCCCTCCACACCTCAACAGCGACTATCGGTAACTACAACCCGCTTCTGTGCGCCCTAGCACCGCCACCAGAGCAGCGATGCCTCCCGGTGTTGTGACCGAGCCACGGAGCTCATCAGCCGGCTGCTTCTGCGCCTGCTGCGGGGAGAAGATGAGACCTTATTTTAACAAGAACTCCGTGATCTCTCAGGGGGCAATTTATCAGCTGTAAGTTTACTTAATACACCGTGCTCAGAGCCCCGGGCTTTCTGTGTGAAAACATTTAACTATGAATTGCAGTAACATATTGAGGCTATTGTATTCTCACAACCTCATTAGTGAGGTGCTTAATGCAGGCTGCTAGAATCTGATTCTGTTTGTATAATATCAGTGAGTGGTTGGACATTTTTTTTAACAATGCCTTTTATATCCTTTCCTGACAAGCTCTCATTTGCCCTGCTTTCCAATATGTGGTACAGTGATCTGGTATGACAATGGCATGTGGTTTTCCCATGATGACTTATGGGAAGGATATGACAGCAGCAGAGTCATCGACTGCAGGAAGACGTTTCCTTCCCTTTGCTCCTTGCGAAATGTCGAAATGTCTGCCAGATGCATACTCATCTGCTCACATACACCCATCTTTTTTCTTTTTTTTTTCTTTTTCATTTTGGATGTGCCTGAAACGCATCTTGAGGGGGCACAGCAGAAAGGCACACAGTACCTGAGACAGATTCTTCATGAATCAGGATGGGAAGGAACACTGGCATTTATTGGTCGTTTATCTGTTTGATCAACCAAGTCAAGATATAGTTTATTGCACTTACCCATTATTCACATTTGTATAAGACATCTGTGTATTTACACTTGGTGAAAGAGTGCAAACTCAGCTGTCAGCCTCTGTCCTCTCTCAGGGTATTGGACTGAGGACACAACACAGTGTGCCAACCAAAAGACACATTCCAAAATGTATCTGTCTTTGTTATTTATTATTATTATTATTTAATAAATGGCATGTGGGTAGTAGGTAGTTTTCACAATTTCTGTCTAGTTTCGTCATTTGCCAGTGTTGCCAGTGTTTCTGGTGTGCAGGATTCCTGTGGCTGTTGATCCCTCTGTTGGCCTGGGGCGGGTGTAGAGGCATTTTCACTTGAAAGTTAAGAGTTTTACTGGGAGACATGCTGATATTCATGCTATGTGCCCCAAATCCAGTTTTATGTGACTGTTTCGCAACTTGTAGAGACGTTTTAAATATCACCATGAAGGAAACTTGAGTGTGAGTTAGAAAACATTTTATGTTTCTAACTTGGGAATGTACCTGGATGCATTTAAAGTCACGGCTCTGAAGCCGTGGATTGCCTAATTGTCACTTTTGTAATTACTGCTGTCCGTTCCAGGTTTATCCCCCTTTGCTTCCATCTGTTTCCTCCTTCGTCTTCATAGCAGACGGTGACAGAATGGGACTTCCTGTTTCTGATGGTCCTTCCTCAGCCTTGGCCTATATTTATCGTTATCCCCAGTATGGAGTGACAAATATGGACAGTCAGGGATCACTGGTGTTAGTGGTGAATCTGCATTCACTCCATCGTTACAAAGCACAGCGAGGCTTCTTCTTTGGTGTCAGCTTAATCCCAGGGTCAGAAACCTTTGTTGAACATTGGGTGTAATCGTTGCTCGCTATGATTTCGGCCATGGTTCAAAAAACGTCAGAATCAAAGCAATGCATTGGGCATCTTGGGGCCATTATGTAACTCTATTGTTCAGAGAGCAGTAGCGCCAAGTAGCTTAGCTGGAGGTGCCAATTTCATGCCAGTTAGTTGTTCAGTTATGTTCCATAAAGTCTTAGCTGAAGCCAGTTAAGTAGTTACTGCCTGTAGAGTAGAAACATAAAAACAGCAGGAAGGTCTGCTGGTTTGAGAGGGGGCGAGGTTCATGTGAAAAAAAAAAAGGAATTGGTTGGTTAAATGGGTGAACAGTTTGTTTTCCTCTGTAACTCGATATGTCTTTGTCTGTCGTGCCTCCTGTCATTTTATGAACATGTCCACTTCAGTTAAGCCAGCACGTTATTGGAACCAGCTGCTGTTTGTTGCAAACTGCGAGTCAAGTGTCTTGAGCTCATAAAGGCACATAAATCTTTCCATTATTGTTTTGTATATGATGTTTGTACATGGTGTCATGTGCATTTCGTAAGAAAACAGAAAAGATTAAATCACCATTACTGAAACACATTCAGCTTTTAGACGACAAAATCCCTCGTACTAGCAGATGTTTTCATGCTGAAGAACAAAAGCTTCTGCTTCACACAGTTGAGGAATAAAAAGACAACATCCCCACAAGACCAGCGACAGTGTGAGCTTTACATTACGAAGACTATACGTACAATTAGTTTAGTTTATAAATTGTCAGAAAATTGTGAAAAATGCCCATCACAAGTTCCCAGAGCCCAAGGCGATGTCTGTAAATTGCTTGTTTTGATATTGAGTTTACTGTCATGTAAGATAGAGAGAGAGAGAGAGAGAGAGGCGGAAAATACTCTCATTTGAGAAGCAGACTGGAAAATTCATGGCATTTTTTCTTGAAAAATAACTGAAACGATTACCAAAAGATTTGCTGATTATCTGCCCATGGACTAATCGGCTGGGGGCTTATCGAATGTGCCATTTAGTTCTTTAAGTTTTTTAAAAACTGGTTTAGTTGGAGCCAATTGTAGTGTGTTTGATTGGTGGGTAAACTTCAGTCCAATCACTCGCTTTATTTATTTTTTCTCTCTTTTCTCTCCATCTGTCCAGCATCAGTGAAAGTTTCCTGACAGTTAAAGGAGCTGCTCTCTTCTTACCTCGAGGAAATGGCTCCTCCCCTTCTTCGGCCACTCGCTTCTCACAGCTGCGCAGCAAACATGCAGGTGGGGTAAAATGTCATCCTCAAGAGCAAGTGACTGTGTCAGTAGTACTGTTTGTAAATAAGGTGTCATTTGTCCATAACTGCAGTTCTTGACACTGATCAAAGTTGTGTTTTATGACTCTCACCAGGAGACATCCAGCAGCACCTACAAACCATGTTCACTCTCCTCAGACCAGAGGACAACATCAAACTGGTGGGTACACACTTTAACACACACACACACACAATTCAGTCTTACGGTTGTCGATCAACTGCCAAGACATCAACTGTGTTTTTCCTGCTCCAGGCGGTTCGTTTGGAGAGTGCCCACCATCAGCTCACCCGCTACATGGTGGTGGTCTCAACTAACGGTCGTCAGGACACGGAGGAGAGCGTGGTGCTGGGGATGGATTTCAGTCCTGTTGATAGGTAACACAGTAACATACACAAGCTTATGTGTGCCTGCCTGTTTTGATACTGTGCATAAAGTTGTAACAAGGAGACTTCATTTTTCCTCCCCTCCCAGCTCATGTTCTGTAGGGCTGGTTTTGCCCTTATGGAGCGACACGTTGATACATCTGGACGGAGATGGGTAAGATACATACTTTAATCACAGAGCTCACACACACTTAAAACACCAGGCTGCTAAGATGGCTGACTCTTTTTTAATTTATTTTTTATCTCACTTCTCTCCTCTATGCTCCCTCTCTTCTTGCTCCCAGGGGTTTCAGTGTGTCAACTGATTACAGAGTGCACGTGTTCAAGCCCGTTTCAGTGCAGGCCATGTGGTGAGTCACACTGCATTAATGACATGACTTGTTAGAAATGGATATCTATATCTGCCCTTTTCTTGTGTTCATCTTGGAACCTAAAGCATGTCCCTGCCATTTATTTGAACGTTTCTTTTTCTCGCCCCTTCATCTCCGGTCTCCCCATCTCATTTTTCACTCTCGCTCACTCCCTCGCAGGTCGGCCCTCCAGTCACTCCATAAAGCATGCGAGGTGGCTCGTTGTCACAACTACTTCCCAGGCAGCTTGTTCCTCACATGGGTCAGCTACTATCAAAGCAGGGTCTCCTCAGACCAGGTACGCATCAACGAGTGGAACGTCATGCAGGATGTGCAGTCACACCGTGCCGATTCGCCCGTGCTCTTCTCTGACATGTAAGTATCAGATCATGCGGAATATGTTTTTCACTTTTTATTTTCTCCCTCCCCTTTTTTAAATTATTTGTCTAGACAATATGATCATGATAATTTATTGTTTATCTTAACGACATAAACATGCAAATATTAAAATATTAATTGTAGAAATCACTACCCTTCCATATTTGAGTGTAAAACACATAGTACCATAAAGTGGTTTGGTTGGATGTCTCCTCCATATGGCATGCTGTATGTTTGCAGTAACACTTCATATATGGAAATGGACTTATTTCACATGTATTTCACATATTGTATTTCAATCTCATGGTGTTTTTGCAGACCTACAGAAAGAGAGCTGACAGAGCGTCAGATCAAAACCAGTTTGAGGGAGATCATGATGCAGAAAGACCTTGAGAATGTCACCTGCAAAGAGGTGAGTCAGTGCTTCAGATGCTGGATTTGAAGATGTTCCAAACAGATGCATTCATCTTTGAATTTTCTAAAGCATTCAGTTTTTGCAACAAATTGTGGAACAGTCTGAAAAAATGTCATGTTTGAGTTCCTTTTTAGTCATCAGTATTCTGCTTAAAAGAAAATTTAATGTCCTGCATTTTAGGTTTAGATGAACAGTTTTAAGATTGTGTGTGGTCTCTGGCTGGATGTGTTCCTTAGATCCGAACAGAGCTGGAAATGCACATGACATGCAACCTTCGAGAGTTCAAGGAGTTCATCGACAACGAGATGATTGTCATTCTGGGCCAGATGGACAGTCCTACGGAGATCTTTGATCACGTCTTCTTGGTAGGTTGAGTCAGAACACCTCTGGAGTACCACTACTGCATTTGGCACCAATGTTGGTCTCGTTACACTGAAATTCTCAGGATGAAGAACTGCCAGAACAGCTAGATCACTAATTAATGAGTGAGAACACTTCCGAATAGAAAGTGTCTCAGTTTTTAGACGTGAGTGATTTATCATCGCTTTTAAGTAAAATGTATGAACATTGTTTGTACGTCAGGCTTAATCCACTCAGCAACTTGGCAGAATATGAGATAGTCTTGTGTAATTCCTCCCAATTTTGAGGTACTTTGCTCTTGTTTGGTTTGGAGAGCACATTGGATGTCAGACATGCCTTGCCACAGGATTTAAGCATTATGAAAAGCTCTGTTGAAGGCTCTGAACTAGTCTGAGGATTGCTTTTGTTTCCTACAGGGATCTGAGTGGAATGCATCCAATTTGGAGGAGTTGCAGAAGAGCGGGTAAGGAGGGGGACAAAAACAACAAAACCCACTACACAGTACAAGCTATATTGAAGTCAATAAAAACATGAAGTATTATAGGATAAGACTCTAACAATAATTTAGTTAGAATGAAATTAAATGTTTTGTGTTAAAACATTCTTCAGCCTGTTATCCAAACAGACTGCACATCTAATCATCTCTCTCATCTTCTTCTCAGGGTTCAGTACATCCTGAATGTAACGAGGGAGATTGATAACTTCTTCCCTGGTGTGTTTGAGTACCACAACATCCGTGTTTACGATGAGGAGGCCACTGACCTGCTCGCTTATTGGAACGACACCTACAAGTTTATATCTAGAGCCAAGTAAGTTTCACATGACTGCATGTGTATATATATATTTTCTCTGAACTGCTCACCATGTTGGGGAAAAGCATTCTTTCTTCCTTTTTGCCTTTTCTTGCTGTGGTTTTTTTGGCATTGGCTCCTTTGGAAAAACTTGACTCAATCTGATCATCTGTCGTACAGAACTGTTGACAATGATAGGCTGATGTGTATGCTTGATTCTGCCGTTTTACTCCAGGAAAGCCAGATCCAAGTGCCTGGTCCACTGTAAAATGGGTGTAAGTCGCTCTGCGGCCACAGTGATCGCGTACGCCATGAAGGAGCATGGCTGGGATTTGAAAAAAGCCTTTGATTACGTCAAGGAGCGTCGAGCTGTGACCAAACCTAACCCCTCTTTCATGAGACAGCTGGAGGAGTATCAGGGCATACTGCTGGCCAGGTACCCTTATAAACACACACAAGTATATTTCATGAGCCAACACTGCATGGACTGTGTGATTACTAAGGCTAATGAAATGAAACCATCCATCAGGATGAAACAGAAAGGCACGCATAGCTGAACTACTTTAACATTTTGTGCATCCATACTCCAAGAAAAGTTTTTTGAATTTTCCCACAATTCAGTACTATCTTTGGCTGAGTTCATAATTTTGCCCTTAGGGAAGCAGCCTTATCAGGAATCACAGGCTTGTTTTGGTGATTCCTCAATCACCAAATCAAACACAGTGCTGTGTTTGATAATGCATTTCTAATATTTAAAGCTGCATTCATTGATTTAATTTTTGTTTGATTGTTTTGGTGTTGGCAGAACAAGCTGTAAACACAACATTGACATTTTATCACCATATAAAGTTGTTATGAACAGTTGTCCATTTACACATCCAGCAGACACAGAGCAACATTAGCATTCGTTAGTTGTGTTTCTGGCCACCTAACAAATGTAATATTAGTTCTGTAGAGATGAGGGGAACTGCACAGTTGGATGATAACTGTGGGTTCTCTGTGGGTTCGTCACTACGAACAACCCCTTTCACATTATACATAGTCACTGATCCATTGTTAATAAAAACATATTGATTGGTGCAGCTTTAAAGTGCATTTCATATCGGCATCGTATTTATCTGACACCACACATTTAGCACAATAACCTTATAAATGACATTAAAAACATGAATGTGCATGTTTATGTATACATGTTTGCATAAAGAGGATAGGAGTGACATGAAAAGACTATAAAACAAGTTGTTTTTCCACCCCTTTGTCACCTTCTTCTACAGCAAACAGAGGCACAACAAACTGTGGCGTTCTCACTCTGACAGCGACCTGTCTGATCACCATGAGCCACTGTCTAAATCTTACGCCCAACCACACAGCCTGGGTCACTCCAACCCCCATAACCAGGCCAGCAGTGCTCCTGGTCCTTCTGTGAAAGATCTGCTGGAGTCACTGGGAACTTCAGCCAGCACTGGCAAACCAGCACACTCCACTAGCCAGCCTGATACTGGCATCCAGTCCAATCAGCGCAGCTCTTCATCGTCTGAGGGGGTGGCAACTCTATCAGGCGATGCTGAATCTCGAAGCCTTGAGGCTCCTTCTCATTCTGCTGTAGTCCAGATCAGCCAGTTGGACTCCCCTTGTCCCGAGTCCACAGCTGGCTCTGTGTCTCAGTTATCTCCTCCGCTCTCCAACGGCTTATGTGACTGTGAGGAGCAGCCCTCATCCCCTCCTCTCTCCCAGCCAAGGGCTGCCACTGTGGTGCCTGACCTTCTGAAGACAGACATGGTGACTGTTGCACAGAGTGTTTTAGTGGGCCAGCCTCACCCGCCTCCATCCTTTCACCACCTTCCCCTTTCCCCTGCTCCGTCCCCAACTCCAGACTGCATGGATGAGATTATCAAACCACAGGTGTTGTCATGCTCTCTGCCTGTGATTAAACCAATGAGAGTATCATTGCTTGAGCCCATGACAACACAAACACCAAGCACACAACAGGCTGGACCCCAGTGTCTGTCTGCACCAGTGCCTGTCAGAAAACCGGACTGTGACCAACAGATGTGTGGCTGGTCTTTGGACGGTTTAGCAGCCCATCCTCCCTCCCCTTGTGATTTTATCAGCCATCCTGGTGCCATTCCACAAGACAACGAGGTGTTGTTTGGCCACAGTGCAGATCACATTAACTTTTTCAGTGCCAGGGAAAAGTTCAAGGGAATGAGTCAAGATGGTAAACCTCACTGTGCTGCGGTGCAGCATTCGCCCCAGCTGAAGAGTTGTGGCAAGGAACAGCAACCACCGCCTCAGGAGGTCTCCACTAGTGAGGGGAAGGAGGAAGAGAAAAGAAAGGTAAGGCAACTGCTTGTAGCAAAACTTTCCAGAACTGCTGTACACGTATTTCCATTGCAAACACCCAAATTATTGTCTAAGCTTTGGGACTTTCTTCAGAACATCTCTCAGGCTCTTCTCATGCCCTGACGAAGATCTCAATTTGGGTGTTTGCAATGGAGATAAGTGTGTGGATGTTTTGATCTTTTTTCAAGGCTATGTTTGTGCAAAATGCCCAATGTAATCTAATATAGATAAGCAAAATAATTCTTAGATAAAATTAGAATTTGTAGGATATTTGGAAGTGTATTGAACCCACAGCAGTTAAATTTGGTCTCAAGTTATTAGTTTGTGCCAATAGTTTAGCTTTATTTTCTTGAGTCCAATGGCGCCACCTGGTGGCATAAAGGTAGAACGCTCCATGCGGAGTATCAGTCTTCTGAATAAGGTCATGGATATACTAACACTTTTATTTGGCATTTAAACTGAATCATTTATATTATCTCTCTTTTATTTATAGGAAATTACCGTTCCTGTGCAGGTCACAGGACTGAAGCCTGCAGTGCACACAGAGCCTTCACCTCTTGGCCCTCTTAGCCAACCAGAGGCTCCTCAGGGCCCAGAGGACCAGGAAGTGGGGAAGCTGATGCAGGAAATAGAGGATAGAGATGTTTTATCACAGAAGGAAGCTGGGGATGTTAAAGAGGAAGTGAAAAACAAAGAAGAGAAGGAGGCGGCTCCTGCTGGTCTCTACAGCGATTGGACGAGGGGGTCCGTGCGCCGTGTCACGCGACAGCTAGAGCAAAGAATGAAAAAGGAGCATGAGACTCGGTCACCCTCCTCATCTCCACCGTCCCTCTCCAGCAGCTCCTCCTTCTCTCAGCGGCATCCACCCAGCGTCCATCTTGCAACAGTGTCTAATTCCCAGGAAGCATCAGTTTGCTCGCAGGTGTCAGTAGTTAACAGTGTGCAGGAGGAGGAGCAGGAGGAGGAGGATGGGACGATTGGACCAGTTAAAAGGGAGAGTGGTGATGCAGTTGAAATGGGGGCACTAGGAAATGATGATGGAAGCACAAAAGGACACAAACTCAAGCCTGCTGATACTAGATTGCTCTCTACCTCTTCTTTCCACCGCTCTGCCCATTCTCCCTTTGCCTCTGTGAACTTCCTGTGTTTGGAGGGCGTGACAGAGCTTGAGTCAGGCACAGACTGGGACTGCTCCACAGAGGCACCCCATAGTGACATTATCATGAGGGAGACATGGGAGACTTTGTGTGAGCTGGGTGCCTTCCTGCAGCAGGTGAGCATGGGTGGAGCCTGCAAGGCCAGGTGTGTGGACCAGGTTTTTGGCCTCAATGCCAGAGCCACTCAGAAGCGAGGTAACAGTGTCCAGAGGAGCGTCAGAGAGGTGGAAGCCAGGCTTCGCCAGGCAGGACTGACCCCTCCATCCCTGATGAAGCGCTCAGCCTCTCTGGCCAAACTGGGCTGTCTGGAGCTGCTCGCCAATGACCTGAGTGAGTGGGAGCTCAGCCGCTCCTCTGTAGCCCCGTCCTCAGCAGAACCTCTGATCCACGCAGTTAACGATGAGTCCAAGAAGCAGCGGGTCCACAACTCTCCTTCCTCAGACGGCCAGCAGCCAGAAGTCCTCGGGATTGGTGCAGAGAAGCTTTCTGAAGCTGTGAACACCTCACCACCTCCACCATCAAATCAGAGTCTGCGGGGAGGACAACTCCCCGACTCTGGCCAAGATTCACTGCATTCACCTGGGCCGACACTTATGACAACAAGGCAGCAATATGGAAGGACTCACCCCCTGAGGCAGCTTAAGAAAAGAACTACTAGTACCCTTTACCACACCATGTAACCCTCACCGTGTGTGTGTGTGTGTGTGTGTGTGTGTGTGTGTGTGTGAGAGAGAGAGAGAGAGAGAGAGAGGGGGATCATGTACACCTGTGAGTAATGGACAAAACAAACCAATGCCTGTTGCCTTAAAGGATATGTTAAGTGGTTTCTTCCCTGCAGATCCGCCAAGAACCCCATGTGAAATCTGTGATATGTGATACTTGTCTCAGTGCAAGAACAGTGACAAGGCTATGAAGGTTCCAGTCAATTGAAATTAAAGCTATTAGTCAAATTGGGAAAAAAAAAAAAAACGCTGTTTAGTATACAAACACTTTCAGAAGACATTCAAACAATGCAAAAACAATCATCCAAATTACTTGTTTCAAATGTTAATATACCTGAGCCTGCACATATTCACTCTTTACATCATTGCTGGTTTCTCCGTCATCAACTTGATATATACTTGACTGAACAGTCTGACCTGATGTTAGGTGGAATGTAGCCTCTGTTTTCCTCTTCTCGTATTTTCATGTCGTCTCATCAATATTTGCTAGTTGTGACGGGAAGCTACCAAGAAAATAATACAGCTGTTCTTCTGGTACAAATTAATCTGCGCAACATCAAATCAACACTCAAACAGACTTCTCAAACCTGCAGATTCTGGTTCAAAATGATCATGTATAGAGAAACTTGGGTGCATTTGGCAGAAATACTTTGTACTGACAAATAATACCAATCAAAGTCAATTCTGCTGTCTTGAGACTGATTTTAAACACGGGTTGTGCATCTAAACACACAAGAGCTCAGGTTGAACCACAGATTAGTGATTTTCCCCCCATAGAAGGGTGTGGCCAGAGCTGGTGACAGGATTACTGCATAGCTGTACAGCGGTTTATTGAATCAAAATGCAAAGAGAAGAGGCATGCTGTTTGTTTTATGTTTGTTTTGACTACACGATACCTCAGTCAGTCTGAACCAAATCTGACCTGCACAAACAGTCAGACTCTGGATTGCTGGAATGTCCATCAGAAACAATTTCAACTTCCCTACTCGATAAACTGAAGTAAACTCATCTCTGTCATGTCGTCTCGCAGTTCTGATGCCACTCAAACTAGACATTTTCTGTATGTATTGCTGTGTGGGGGAAAAAAGGTAGGTTAGGGGATTGGGAGTGGACGGCAGAGTTGTATATTTGTGAGTTTTCTGCCATGTTCTCTTTGGGATGTAAAGGTCTATATTGTGAGTGTTGACATTTTAGGAACTGTACATGTTTTTATATCTGGTTTGTGTCCGTGTGTGAGTGCGACTGTGCAGCACAGCTTTTACCATGTGGGTGTGTACTTTTTAGTTTTTGTACACATTTTTAGGAGTGTGCCTGTGACTGGCAAGTGAAGCTTCTCTGCAGTCTATCAGAAATGTCTGTACAGGGAGGTCTGTCATACATGCACTTTACTCCCTTTTTAATTTTAATGTGGCTTTTTTTAATGTATGGTTGCTACTTTTGGGGAGCATGCTTTGGTCGTAGCAGCTGCTGGGTATGTGGGTGTATTGTCAAAAACTGATTTTTTTTTTTTTTTTTTTTGTTTTATTTTAAACTATCAGTGTAAATAGTCTTTTATATCATGTGCTTCAACTGTGACCATTAAACAATGGAAGTCATTGAGTGTTTTGCTGTGAGTCTGTGAACAGTAATGTAAGGTCATTACATAACTAAATATACTTACCAGTAATGTCAAAAACTTCGCTAGAATGTTAAAAACTTAAAACATACTGTCATCATCTTTTGTTTAAAACATTAGTTTATATTTATAAAATGTCCACAAAAGACTTCTTTTGTTCGACTAACAGTTAAAAACCCAAAGATTTTCAGTTTACTATGATATAAAACAGATAAAAGCAGAAAATCTGTGCATTTATATAGATGGAACAAGACAATGTTCTGAATTATTCTTGTTTAGTAACTAATTTGATCAATCAATTATCAAAATTGTCAGTTCTAGTTAATACTCTAATCATTTCAGCTGTATTGTCAGAGGAGCACATCCACAGTGAACGTGTTAACACTTCCTTATTTCTTCACGTCGTACAGCATTGTGATTATTTTTTATTTTACTATGAGGTGAGTATTTTCTCTGTTACTTGGAAAACTACTTACATTTAGGAAATTAAAGCCAGAAAATCTTTTCCCAGAGTTGAAGTCCATGTTACTCTTGATCATCTGCAGAACACATTGTCAAGTTTTCCTAATACTTGTTTCTTTCAATGAGAATTGTTCACAGTAGGTGAAGCCTGAAATTGTTTGTATATATTTAAATAGTTAAACCCAAATGTAGTTATAGTAAAGAAAGTTATTCAGGCTGTGGTAAATTTAATATACAAATGTATACACATTTTTAGCCAAAAGGTGTAGCTACAACAGTGTGAGCTACAAAAATAGAAAAGAAACAGTTAAAAACTCCTGGTTATTTCAGTTTGGAAGAGAGGAGCTTTGTAAAACACTCAGAATTTATATATACAGTAGAATTTGTCATGTGACATGTACATCTTAAATTCTTATCTCCTAAAACCACAGCAATATACATATCTTGCAAACAGTGCGGAATAACTTCTGTTTTCCTCGTTACTGTAATCTAAATATTGTTATAACACGTGGAAACATCTTAAACCATAATTAGAGAAAAAAAATGTTGGTGTCATGTTAGTATTTTGGTGTTCTGTGTTCTTGTCACCACATTAGTATCTTCAGTTCATCACTACTCCATATATAGCATAGATGTCCTGCAGTATTAAAGCCAGTGAGTCCTCTGATTTTCTGTTGTCTTTTCTCCTTATGCCAGTCCCAACACCAGGATGCAGGAGCTCTCTGTTTTGTCAGCGACAGTGCAGCGAAGACCTCTTCCTTGATTGACAGCAACAAGGGAACGCAGCACGACCCCAGTTCAGCATGCCTTTCGGGTATCCAGGTATGCTTCGTGTGTAATATCCATCTTATCTTACTATGATTAACATGTAAGAACCAGCCAGAGGTGCACCAGTCATAACTATACTATACTATACTCTCTCTGGCTGGCTTTAATCTCTATTTCTGCTGAGTATTATTGGCGGCCACCACAACAACAGGCGATGGCTCAAACCTGTATTTTCTATAGTGGGAGTTAATCCCTTGTGATGACTTCATGCTTACACACTTTCTGTATTGCTCATTGCTGAAGTTTAAGATTTTTATGAATTTGTCTCGCAGTTGAACACGTGTTCAAGACAACTCTAATTATTTAAAGGCTGTTTTTCACATTTGGAGTGGCTAGAGGTGTACTTTATGGAAACCTTTGCACTTTGTAAAGTATGTTTAATGCATGCCTAAGCAGTTTACAGGAAATATGCTGTCCTCTGTAAGAAAACTGCTAAAAATACCATAAATCCTACTCTGATTTTTAGGAGTTAGGAGCTGGTGAACACACAGTATTACAGTTTAATTTTTTTTATTTTTTTATTTATTTTTTACAATTGGTTACATGTATTTCTCTATACTGAGTTCACTTTTTCAAAACTTTTCACATAGTCAGCACAACAGCAGTCTTAAACTGTGGATCACTTTTCATTGCTTTGACACAAAATGCATTCAATGACCACATCTTTCAAAACTCAGGAACTGTTTTCTCACTCAAACTCAACCATCACCAAAACTCTGTGTATTTACACTCCATTTTGCACATGTCTACATACTATTGTCAAAACTGTTACATTCAACCTAACACAGAATGACTGTAAATTAGACTGCAATTTGTTACATTCTGCTACATCTACATCTATAACAAACCCAACCCCATGAAGGAGTGATTTACCTCATAGAAGTGGAAAGTTTATGACCACCGCGCACATGATCTCTACTGGATGCATGATGTCTGGACATGTCTGCAGAAGATTTCCAGGGATGGATCAAGCACTCAAAAAGATTCTGTAAAGTAAAAAATGCTAAATAAAATCTACTTCAAAGACAATAGTAATCTAATGCTACCGATTGTTAGTGTTTTATATCATTAGACATAAAACAGACAGTTTGTGACTGTCTGTGTTCTGCTTGATCCTGGGATGTGTAAGAAGTGTTTTGGTTGCATTAGTGTATTTTGGATGTGACTGTTGTGCTGAGCTGCATGTTGTTACAGAGAACTGTGTGAAGAGTTTATAACCAGTTGTAAAAAACTATAAACCTAGATGCCTCAAACTTGGGCAATTCAACAGTTTGGAATCTGTTTGTTTTTTTAATTCATCATCAAGTTTACTCCATCTAGCCTGCAGGTGCTCCTTGGTGAACTTCAGCACTGTAAGTGTATTTTTTTTAGCTCTGATCATCACCTTGTAGCCACACAAAAGCCTTGGTTGCAGGGGTCAACGTGCAGCACTTGAAGGCAGCATGAGAGATCAGGTCACCTGTGTGCGCTTATTTACCTGTTTAATCCCCCACTACTATTCTTTAAATCACAATTCGTCTATTAGAGGCCACCAGTTGTGACACTGACCCCCGGGGACGCGCTGGCCCCCTGTAACCGGCGCGCGTCACGTTTCCCTGTACTGACAGAGCCTGTTCCAAAATAGACGGCAACCACCCTGCACCCACCCACACCCTCCTCTCTCCCTGCTCTGCCCCGGTACTCTCCCCTCTCTCTTTTTCCCTGCCGAGGAGCGTCACACAGCTGTCCAGTGCGTCTCCTCAGCAAGTCCGCACCGACTCCAGGAGACCGGATCGCAGGGAATAACATTCAAAGGAATAAGAACAGCAGAATAAGGAGGAGGAGGAGTAGGCTACACAACAGCACCCGCGAGAGCTGTCCAGGGAAGAGGGGTCTCCCCAAAACCTGAGGTGAGCTGTCTTGTGGACTGTCTTTCCTAATGTGTGTCAGTGTCGGTGCTGCAGTGGGGTGAGAGGTGCGTCAGCGTCTTTACTGCACTGCTGGAGAGGGACGAGTGCGTCCCCACCTTTGGAAATCTTTTGAAAAGACAGAGTCGGTACGTTGTGATTGTGCACTTTCCCCTCCTGCGGACGGAGCAGATCTTGAGTCGTGCATGGCAGCTGTGGGCTACTTTAAGGAGCACGTTGTACATTACTAACCTCCCCCCACCCTCTCTCCCTCCCTCACACCCCCCGCGCCCCGGACAACCTATGTTCCCGTGTTTATAGTGTGTTTGTATCTGTGCGCATAGGTTGTTTAAATTCATGGTGTGTTCATTAACGATAAAGCGTCACAGAGTGCGTTGCGTTCATTCTGGGACTATTTAGGATCAGGCTGGCGGGTGGGAGGAGCGGCTGGCCCCGGGTGGGACAGTGCAGTTTGTCATGTCTATATTAGGAAAGTGCCAGTGTCATTCTTTCGCTCTGCCTCGACTCTCCAGAGCCGTGCCATGCGCGACAGAGGAGGGCTGTCTCATTAACCTGAGGCAGAATTAAAGGAGCATGTCGGAGGTTTTCCACGTTTAACTCAATTTACTATAAATCACAGCACATCTGCCACCGGTTTCCCAAAGCATACAAGTTTTTAGATAGCTGAATGAGATCTGCTCTGCTAAAATCTCATGGCAGTTATAGGCAGCTTACTGGTTTCAGCTCATGCGAGAGATGTGAAAATCAACTTGGAGAGAGTAGAAGCTTTCTTGAGATAGTAATAAATTCCTATGAACATTAAAATATATTTTTTTCTATGTTAGATTATTTTTTGTTTTTCAAGCCCTTTCTCAAAAGGAGACGATGATCCATGCCTTTTTATGTTCAAATCAGATGATATGGTAAGCACAATAAATAAATAATAAGTTTTTTTTTTTTTTTTTGTCAAATGCTTGAGAAAAAATGAAGATAAGATAATTAAGACAAGGGTTGTTTTGATTCATGCTGTGGAGGTCATAACAGCAGGCAGCAGGAGAGCTTCTTTTGTATATTAGCACTTTATCTTGACAGCCAGGTAGCAAAAACACAGAATTAATTCAATACTATTGTTACTATCAACAAGTCTCTGACACAGTAAAAAATATATACAAGTATGTGTTATATTGTATCCGCCCTGAAATGCCCCACAGCTGGCCCGCCTGAAGTGGTCGCTGGAATGTAAATCTCTTGATAACGAAGAGCGTCCAGGAAAGAAGTGAGAGCTTCTGTCCTCTCATCAGTCTGGTTGAGTCATGTATCACGCAGTCGTCAGGGCTAAATGTAGAATATAGTGTGAAAGTCAGACATCATTACTTAAAGCTGTGATTTGGGTCACTTTATGTTCACTTCATCACAGGCCTGATACGTTGACACATTTCCACAGACAAAGAACTGGACCCTGGCCTCAGTTGGTGCTCTTTGTGGTTTTATTTCATCTGTGAAGAACTAGACAGTTTGAGTTTATGATCATCCACGAAGCAAGAGGAAGAACTCTGCTGCATTTATCAGACGTCTTCAGGGACTGATGCAGGCCTACTTCTAGATTTGGGTTTTTAGTTTTGGCTTTATGTAAGCCAGTGCAGTCAGGGAGTTTATCTTAGATAAGTTATGAACTACATGTTCTCATGGGGATTGTATCACTGCTGTGCTGTGTATTGCTAGCTTCACACTGTATCTGTCATATATTAAGTTATCTCCCGGCCATTTATCTGTTATCTGTGTCTTAGTGTTTGTCTTTGATGTTTGACCGTCGCATAGTGCTTGGTGGGACAATCGGCTATTAATATCTACACTGATGGCAGGCACTGTTATAGAATGTCTCCTGTGTTTTGGAGGATTACCGTCCCTCTGGCCTGGTGCCTTGGACAGCCCCAGAACAGCAAGTTGTCAGTCAACAAACAGCCTAAAAACACATTACAGAGTTCATTAATCAGAGAAAAGCAGAAGGTTATTTAAAGAACCTGAAAAGTTGGCTTCAACTCAGAGTATTTCTTTACAACATCAAATATTCAAAAACATCTTTAGTTATTATTTATTAAGAGTTTACAGTGACAGTAACAACCCACCAAGTGTCACCAGATTTTAATTCAAATGTATCTAAATTCTGATTGGTGGACGGAAGTATGTGACATCACATTTTTCTAACTGAGTCCCGCCCACTTCAAACCAGAGGGAAAAAAATAAATACCAAAATCTCTCGAGTGAAATAACCAAAACTGTTGTTAACTTTGACCTGAAAATAGTGTGTTCATATGGATCCCATCACTCACAGAAAAAAGTTGAGTGAGAAAAAAAGGTTTTAGGGGCCTTTAAAATGTATTAATTCATACACAGGATGAATGGACAGTAGGCCTGTATCAGTCAGCTGTCTATTTATGAGTGAAGCAGAAAACAAAAAAAGAAATTCAGTCCTTGCTAGCATGACATACACATTTTTTAAAAATCTACTTTATGTGACTTCCATAATAAATGAAATAAATAACAAAGGTGAGTGAACTGCCCTGTGAACTTTCAAAATGAAAAGCTTGACAGCACCATAGAGTTACTGAGTCATCTTCAACCTTGAAGACAAATGACAGCAAACACAGCAGGACGCTCCTCATAACAACACATTGAGTGATAGCATGAGCAAGAAAACACTATTCAACAAGCTGCCTCAGTGACAAAGACAATGACAGACGATATACTGTAGAAGGAGGTATGAACCATATAAAGTACAGATTGCAGAGAGCAATATTGTGACAACAAGCTCTTCTAGTCTTTAATCAGTTCTGTGGTCTCGGACAGCATCTGGTTGGTTTCTTTTTCTATGAGATTTCTTCTTCATTGTAGGGATGAGATGTGATCAAACCATTTTCACCATTTTCAAAAGAAATCACCTGTGCAACTATCAAAAAATGATTAATATGAAAACAAATAAATCATGGCACTTTTGTCCCAACATAAGTAACTGTTCATATAATTCTCTGCTGGTGATTTTAGTTGCACACCCCCTCCTCCTCTCCCATCTCTTGTTTCTTCATCTGTACTACCAACCTACCTTCCTCTACTCATCTCAGCCATGAGTCGCAGCATCGTGCGGCAGAGTAAGTTTCGCCACGTGTTTGGCCAGACGGTCAAGGCTGAGCAGGGCTACGATGACATTCGGGTCTCCAAGGTGACGTGGGACAGCTCCTTCTGCGCCGTCAACCCAAAGTTCCTGGCGGTCATCGTTGAATCCAGCGGTGGAGGCTCGTTCCTGGTCCTGCCCCTCTCTAAGGTCAGTAAGGCAAAGGGGAAACATTTCTGGGCTGCAGAGGGTGGAAACACAACAGAGTGTCCAGGAGTTCAGTGTTCATGTCAGTCTATCTGCCTGTAAAGATGAGGCGAATTGCTGATTACCCCAAAACTGCAAACATTTGATAAGATTGGCATGAAACACTGAAACACCTAACATGTATTTAGGTTTCTACATGGTTGAATTGGTAGTGCATGTGTTTTGCCTTTGCCTAGATTTTCTATACTTTTCTATGTTTTCTACGCTTTTGTATTTACCTTAAATCTTGATTACTTCTAAAGTGATTAGTCCATGCGCTCAGTAGACAAGGAAGCTGGTGCAGAGATTATAAGATAAGAGATAAGAAGAGCCGCTAGCGTGGCTGTAGACTCTTAGTCTTATTGGTTCACTGCTGGCACATGGTGACGGATGAAGATCACCAAGGACTACTGAATGAGACAAATAATCCTCTCATTCCATGGATTCATACTACGAGCTGTTCCTTCCTGTTTATGAGGGATTTGTGTGTGTTTGAAATGTTGATTGTGCATCTTTCGAACAGATATTCATTTTCAAGCTGTGTCTTTATTATGTGTTTGTTAGCATGTTGAAAGAAAACTGTATCCCTCTCAATCAACCTCCCGGGTCGCCCATCTCCCATGCTATCAGCAGGGGTTGCAGCAGAGTGTTTTTGTCGTACAAGAGTCAGGGGAAACAAGAAGAAAGAATAAGAGAAGAACTTTACAGGGAAAGAGGAAGAAAAGAAGGAGAAGTAAAGATAGTTTGCTTAGTTTTTTTTCTGTAACCTTTTGTATCTCAGTGTTGACTATTGTTCAGTTCATCAAGGTTACGGAAGGCAATGCCATGCTGAATACTGAAAACAGTGTGGCCGCTTCAGTTTCAGATCTTTGTATCTCTCTGTGTTGTTCTGTTAGAGATCCAGAATGAAGTTTCTAACGAGGGAGATATATGATTTACACCTCATAAACAACATATCTGAAATTTTTGAAAAGTTTTCAAAAGGCACAGGAGACGGACATTAAACATAATCATGTATCCATGACAGTTTACATTATAGTGTATTTTTTCAACACAAGTTCATTATTCAGTATTGTTTAGGCGCATTGGCCAGAGGTGGCCTCAGATTTAGTCCTGTTTGGAGGCTCGTCTCAGTAATTGATCGTTCTGTGATGTTTAGCTATAAGTAGCTATAAAAGGATTGATGTTGCATGACATAATCAACAGGCTGTGATGGGGAGGGTGAAGGAAAGGACTCCCAAAGCCTTTGGCAGGCACCTCTGTATGGAGGTCAAATAATTCCTGTGACCCCAAGTATTTGAAATATACAGAAAAGCCCATGTCTCATTCTCTGAGGTTGAGCCTATAAGATACATATAATGCACAGGTTCACAGGAAGACAGAAAACAAGCTGCTTTTCAAGGCTGATCAGTGCCAAGTCATGGTGTCAGCAGTGCGATGGTTACAATAGCTTAACTTTCAGCTTGATTTTAGTATGTTTTTCTTCTAATAGCAGAGGATTTGCATTTGCTTCTGCTGTCATGTTGGGGAAGTCTTTGGAGGGACCACCATAATTGCTGAAACAGAAATACAGCGACAGGAAAAGCAACAAGTCAAGACAGATCAGACATTTAAAGCCCCAATGCCTCAGCGTGGTGTGGGACCTTGTGATGATTGTGATGATCATCGCCTTAAAATAAACGATGGACAACAGAAAGACAAAACTAAACTTGTGTATAAATATTTAGATGTGGAGGGAGATAATATTTCAATCCATGATCCTATCTAAGTAAAATAGATTACTGGTACTTTATATCACATTTTATGCATTTTAAACTCACTTTTTGAGATGAACAATTTGGAAATTTCATGGGTGTAACAAGGTCGTCACTGCTGAGATTCATCAGCATGGCAGCAGTGGTAATTAGTGACAAAGGGCAAGAAGACACAGAGTAACACTCAGTTCTTTGGAGACATGGGGAAATGGATGTGATTATATAGTGAACAGCAATGCTATTAATACACAGCGACATGCTCTCCATCCTCCATCTACCCCCTCTGGGTCCCCAACGGGCCACAAGAAAAACTCCCCTTTCAACGCCTCGTCGCTCAGCTATAAATACACCTCTCTTGGGGTGTGTGTTGTATGTGTGTGGAGAGAGTGATATCTCAAAAGCTGATACACATGTTCACACTGGAGGAACAGGGAAACATGGAATAACCTGGACACTTTTAGTTTGGATCATATAAAAATAAATGTCTGTTTTTGTCTGTTTCCTGGCCTGGAAGTCCACCATATAGATGCAAGTCCTTTTTTAAAGGTTTTGGTTGCATGTTGAAGGTTTTGACTGCCACATTTGGTCTTATTTACATCACAGATACATTCAGACGAAACACTGGACGTTGGTCGTCAATTTCCACAAAGTCAGACCAGTAACAATGGCTGACCTGTCTTATTACAGCGCCCTAAACTCAGAACATTCACATTTGTGTCTCTGTCACCATATTGAACTGAAAAAGTTTCCGAGGCTGGATTACCAAACGGCCAAAGGGAGAAACTTCTCCAGGGCCCCAACAACAGGGCACCACTACAGTACAATACATACTAAGGTGGTTACTGCATTATTATCTAATCTTGTAGCCTCTCTTATAGAGGGACCCCGTGTCAAAATGTAATTTTTAACACTTTCTTTTTAATTGTTTGTTGATACTATGCTCACATGATGCATATTCTAACAAACCTGCCATGTATAGTCTGCTGTGTGCACTGTACGTAACGGGAACTTGGAGGCAAAAGGGAGCAAACTCAATCCACAGAGGGCAGGAGGTGGGGGGGGCAGAAGGGGCCCAACAGCAATTTTCCGCTAACAGAATAAATTCATAGTTGTGTCAACAGCATTTCAATGACTCTATTTCAACATGTAGTTTGGACCAGTAACCTCACCGCCAAGGTCCATTTTTCAATGGTATCACGAGATTTTCATCAGCAGATGGAGTTTGCCCATTTGGTATTGAATTGTAGATGTTCAAATTTCCATTTGTTCTGAGCACCTTAAGGACTTCTTGTCCATGTTGGCATAAATAATGAGATTGAAAGTTTATTCTTGATCTTGGAAATAGTCGAGAAAACAATCTTAACACATGGTCCATTTGGACAAGAAGTCCTTAAAATAATCAAAAAGAAAAACTATGAAAATTTGATCCGATGAGGAAGATGTGATATGATAAAAAGCCAGGTAACAGCTACTAAATGGACCTTAGGGTGAGATTTATTTTTGTCAACTACTGTTTGGACCTGTTTCATGTTGAAATAAAGTCACTGAAATGCTGTTGAAACAACAGTTACATGTAAGTTTAGACATTTCTTGAGGTTGTTTGATCTGCAAATTACTAAATCAAAGCTTACTACTGTTTTTCTTTTTGTTATGAGAAATTGATGAATGTTAATGGTAAGTTATTGTACATACACAGTCCCAACTCAGTCCTGTGTGTCACTGCTGCTGTGTGTTGCAGACAGGCCGTGTGGATAAGAACTACCCGCTGGTGATTGGCCACTCTGGACCTGTCCTCGATATCGACTGGTGCCCTCATGACGACAACATCCTGGCCAGCTGCTCGGAGGACTGTACTGCGATGGTAATGACAGTGTGTATGTATGTATGTGTGTGTGTGTGTGTGTAGAGAAAAACTTCTGAGTGGGAGAGAGAAGTTGCAAATGCATGTGGAGGAGTTTGTTGATCGGTGACTGAGATAACAGTCATGGAGGTCGTCACGGCCTGAGTTCGTCATGTCTGCCTGCTCGGTAAATGAGTGAAGTGAATCAGTCAAGGCACCAGTGTGTCTACCTGTCTGACTGTCCACCCACCTGTTCCGCCTCCTCTATATCTCTTCATCAATCCGCTCGTCATATTTTGTTCTTGAGAAGTTGGTCAGAATCTGTTGTCTTTCTGCAACCAACCTCGTCATTTTAACGCAGCTGCTAATCCTGCTGCTCCAACCTGTGCCTGTTTGTGTGTGTGTGTGTGTGTGTGTGTGTGTGTGTGTGTGTGTGTATAAAAATCAGGTAGAGGATAAAAGCAGTAATAATTTGTCAGTGTGTGGGGGGGATTTTTGGCACAGTGGGATGTTTTTTACAGTGTGATCTTCCCCAGACTCTCTGTTCTCTGTTCAATGATGATGATAAACTGCTGTGCCAACGCTAAGTGTTTTGATGTGCTTTCAGCATCCTTTCATCAGACCAGAAACCATCTCAGGCAAACCTGGAGGCTCAGCACACAGGATATGTACACACACAGGATGTAGAGAAGAGTTTAAATAACCACAATCAGTCTGTGGTGATTATGTTCTGCTCTGCCTGCTGTCAGTCAACTCACACCTAAAGGAAATAATCTGTTAAAATCACGTCACCTGGAATGTTAGGTCTGACAGTGAAGTTTGAATTTAAATATGGGAAAAGGGATAGGGCAAAAAAGTGTATAACACAAAAGTTTAAAACACATACACACATTGCAGAATATGTAGGGGGGTTGTAAAGACACTTTATAGCTCCATCTTAAACATATAAAACTGTAATGTTAATATTGAGTTTTGGACTGAAGACAGACAGCAGAAGCTCTAGTAGTTCTTTCAAACCTGGATGTGATACACTGCAGGTATTAGTGGCCCTGAAGCTCATGACTGAGTTCAGTCAGCAGGGGTCACTGTGATGAATAGAGATAATTAAACTTCATCTGATAGGACACCTGTGATATATATATTTGTGTCAGAATATGTTATTGTTATTGATATGTATTATTATTCATGCAAATAACTCGTACTATAATTTGTGATGATGAATCCCCTTATGGCATCGAGGATTTATAATCCCTCTTTAATTCACAGTTTTTATGCATTATTTTCTCACATCCTGCCGTTCTAAACATTAGAAACACTTCATTTTACTCCATAATGTTTAACAATAAATTATATTATTAGAGAAATTGTCAGTAGAAAATGTTTTAATGACAGGGATGAGTTGCGACATGAACACAAGTTCGCCAAAAGCAGGAAATGAGAACCAGGTTTAGTGTCTGGGATGTAACCGAGTGATGAGCTACTCCACTGACTCAATAAGGACACGTCACGTAACTGCGACAACACCAAGGGTCATTTTGTTGGTGATCTAGATTAGGGCTTTAGGGATTTGCAGATTATCTTCCCGATTAATCGGTCTATAAAATGTTTGAAAATGACAATAAAATTTCCATCACAGTTTCCCAGAGCTCATGGTGACATCTTCAAATATCGTGTCCAAACAGTCCAAAACCCAAAGATATTCAGTTTGCAATTATATAAAACAGAGAAAAAAAAGAAAATCCTCACATTGGAGGAGCAGGAACAAACTAATTTTGGGCATTTTTGCTGTAGAAATGACAAATTATCAAATTATTTGATAATTGATTATCAAAATAGTTGCCGCTTATTTTTTTCTTTTGATAGACTAATCGATTAATCAACTACAGCAATGTTCAGCTCTAATCTAGACACATTTTCTTTGTAATGGTAGCACAACTAGGAAATTAAGCTGCACTTGGTAGAAAATATAACAGATAATATATTATATTAATATATCATATTTCATGATAACATTTTAACTTCTCATTAGTTACTCTGATACAGATAAAGATAATATGCTCCTTAAATCACATTACAATGTGTATGTGTGTGTGTGACATGCTGACATGTGTGTGTGGACATGCACACATGCACACATGCTGACATGTAAAGTATGTCAGCATGTGTCAATGATAACATTTTTTTGTTTGTATTATGACAACATGCCTGTTGACTCAGCATGTATCTGTGCATCAGCACAGTTGTCACTGAGGACAGATTTGCCCACACTTGTTCACAACGACATCGCACGAATCTGTGTGCGATCGAATGATTGAATCGCTGCTTCTCCTATGGCAACAGCTGCTGGGATGCTGTTTGAGTGCAGTGTGTTTGCCTTGTGTGTGTGTGTGTGTGTGTGTATGCTTTGTTTATGTCCAGCACACCGACAGGCAGTTGCAGCTGTTCAGTCTTGGCAGTGTTGCCGCTGTGGAGCAGAAAGGCCATAACTGTGATGTCATTCCCTTCAGGTCACAGAGACAGATCATTGTGTCATCTGAAAAAGCTCATTAGAGTGTGTTTGTGTGTGTGTGTGTGTGTGTGTGTGTGTGAGAGAGAGTGTGTGGAGCAACAAGGACAGAGCTGCGTGCGTCTTCTTGAGCATTTGTGGATCAACTAGTCACCTACTAAAAGGCCACATTCCAACAAGCCGCTAAAAATGTGCTGATATTAATGAGAAATGTGTTTTCCTGGATCAGTTTTGTTGGCACCATCTCATGTTCTCCATGAGGAAGTCATACAAGCGCATCATAGTGCATAAAGTCACCCGCTCATGTCATGACATGTCGGGATGCTTTTAAAAAATAGGTTTTAAATGAAAGTACTGTGACATGCTAACCCTGTGGGCAGGACACTGAAGTCATGTCAGGTATTGTTTCTGGGAGGAGCAGTTTGCATTCTGCAACTACATAGAAATTACACATGGTGTCTTTTTAAAGTGTGAATGTCAAACACTTGAACTCACGTGAAATTGTTCACATCAAATTAAAAGAAGTTGTACAGTTAATTTATACAAAACAAAACAAAATGGCAGTCCTACTCGTCACAAGGAGGATTAAATGGGTTAAATGGATTATACTATATATATATAAGTAGGCTACTAGTTTCCAATAATTTACGATACATTGATCACTGCACAGATAGCACTTCTTGTGTAACATCAGACACAGAATTACATGGGCTGCTCTGATTTTCCTTCATCCCTCTTCTGCAGGTGTGGCAGATCCCAGATCACGCACTGACCCGCCCCCTCTCCGATCCCGTTGTGGTCCTGGAGGGACACTCCAAACGTGTCGGCATTGTCACCTGGCACCCCACTGCACGCAACATACTGCTCACTGCGGGTAGGACACACACACATACTAGTTTCCTTTAAAGTCTTATAATCTTTTGATCTATGTAACAGTAGTGAGTGTGAGTAAAAGAAACACAACATTCAGATGTCCATCTTTTGCTCTGACCCCAGGCAGTGATAACCTGATTATAGTCTGGAACGTGGGGACAGGCGAGTCCCTCATCTCCATGGACCACCACCCAGACCTCATCTACAGCATCAGCTGGAACCGAAACGGCAGCTTGTTTTGCACCACCTGTAAGGACCGACGTCTGCGCGTCTGCGACCCCCGCAAGAGGGAGGTGGTTGCGGTGAGTGAGTAGAAAATACTAATAAATATATGCTTCACAGTATAATTCATTATAATACAATAACACCACTTTCTGAGCTCTTTAATAACATTTTAGGAGGATATTAAAGGCCAGAGGAATACATTGCAAGAATGTATTTCTGCTGATACTGAAAAGGACCCATTAAAGTAATAGTTTGACATTTTGGGAAGTACGCTTACATTTGTTTTCAGGAGCAGAGTTAGATGAGAAGATTGATACCACACTCGTATCTGTCCGTTAAATAAATGGCTACAGCCAGCAGCCAGTTAGCTTAGCTTAGCACAAAGACTGGAAACAGGGGGAAGCAGCTAGCCTGGCTCAACTGTAACAAAATCTGCCTCTAAAGCTCACTAATGAACACGTTATAGCTTCTTTGGTTATATCTGTGTAAAAATGACAGTTTGCCATTTTACGGGGGAATTTCCACACTATTTCTTGGCAGGGAAAAGTAACTTCCTTCAGTTTTTGTATGGATATAAAGAATCGGGATATAATGTGTTAATTGGTGAGCTAGGTGGTGAAGATATGTTTGCTTTTTTCAACAAGAAGTATAGTTCAGTAGAAGCACAGGACACAGTGAGACACAAAACCATTTCACAACTGTATTTATTTTCCCCCGTAAACATAAACAAAGAAATCTATGCTGTCAGCTGAAGTGAAATTAATCCCTAAACACCTAAAGGTTAAAAGATGAACTAACTCCTGTCTGTCCCTCTGCTGACCAACAGGAACGTCTGGCTCCACATGAGGGGATCCGGCCAATGAGAGCCATCTTCACCAGAGACGGAAACATCTTCACCACAGGATTCACCAGGATGAGCCAGAGAGAGCTCGGACTCTGGGACCCGGTAACGAACAATTCAAGTATCACATGCTGTTCATGCATATCAAAATGTGCAGGAATATACGTGCACTTATATGAATGTACACAACAAATTGTAGGCTTTTCATCGTTTTTACTCTTCACAGACAAACTTTGAGGAGCCTATTGCACTGTTGGAGTTGGACACAAGCAACGGAGTGTTGTTACCATATTATGATGCAGACACAAACATGGTCTACCTCTGTGGAAAGGTACAGAGACACTGGTTCATTGATTCATATCATGTTTGTAAATGTACTGTATAATATGTACAAAATTATAACGACATATATGCAGATTCATTGGATTTTCAGCCTTAATAATGACAGTCACGTTTATTTTTGACTTGTTTTATGTGTGTTTTCTGTGTATGTAGGGGGACAGCAGTATCCGTTACTTTGAGATCACAGATGAGCCGCCGTACGTCCACTACCTCAACACCTTCAGCAGTAAGGAGCCCCAGAGAGGGATGGGTTTCATGCCCAAGAGAGGTGTGGACGTCAGCAAATGTGAGATCGCTAGGTAAGATACTGATCATGCAATAAATGACCATAGATTACAGCTTTACTGCATTGTTTGATAGGATGTAAAGGCTACAGATGATGCTTGAGGGTGGCTCTGAAGCTGAAATCCAGTTTTGGGACTGATGTACTGATGTCTCAACTGACGAGCCATTCAATAACATGAGATGTTACGTGCAACAAGCTTGATGGTGACACCTGTGTTTTTCAGATGACTAGGTTTAATTCTGATTGTCAGCTACTTTCACTACTTGCCTGCATTTATGTCACAAATGTCCATATCGGATGAATTATCCATCATGCAACTCTGAAGATGATCTCAGAGTGCCTGAGATCATCTTATACTTACAAACGTAGAGCATAAACTGACACACAGATGTGTAACAACAGCCCGACTGATGAGTGTCTTCTCTCTGCTCTGTCTCATCTCTTCACTTGTCCTCTTAGGTTATTCAAGCTCCTTGACAAGAAGTGTGAGCCCATCACAATGACAGTGCCCAGAAAAGTAAGTCAAACTGACCCACTGATCATACTCTGCAAGCTTTTCACTTTCACAGTAACTAAGTACATTTACTCAAGTGCTGTAGTTAAGTACAATTTTGAGGTAATTTTACTTTACTTTTCACTCCACAAAGCTATAGTTACTAGTTACTTTTCAAATTAATATTTTTATACAAAACATGTGATGAGTTTATAAATTATGATGCATCAATAATAATCAGCTAAAGCTATAATAATAATGTCACACTGACAGGAACCATTCTGCACAATGAGTACTTTTACTTTTGAAACTTTGTTGCTAATACTTCTGTACTTTTACTTTAAGTAGTATTTTGAATGCAGGACTTATACTTGTAATGGAGCATTTTTATAGTGTGGTATTTCTACTTTTAAGTAAAGGATCTGAATACTTCTTTTAACTGATTTCCATTACCACTTCACAATCTGCTCTTTAAGTCTTATTTATTTTCCTCTGAATTTTTTCGGTTTTGTTTAGCCCTCTTTCCCTCTGCTCCTTTCATCTTCTCTTCCTCTCCTCCTCTTAGAAAGACAGACAGAGAGACAGACCTTTTATTAACCGTGCAAAAAGCAAACATTGTACCATACATTCCAAAACAAAACCACATCCATCTCTTTTTTTTCACCTCTCCAACTCTCTTGCGTAGTCGGACCTTTTCCAGGACGACCTGTACCCGGACACAGCAGGGCCTGACCCCGCCATGGAGCCTGAAGAGTGGCTGGAGGGCCGCGACGAAGATCCAATTCTGGTGTCCATGAGGGAGGGCTATGTGCCGCCTAAGAGCAGAGAGCTCAAAGTGGCAAAGAAGAACGTGCTCGACTCTAGACCCACCACCCGACGCAGCCTGTCCACTTTGGACACCAACAGTCTGCCGGTAAGTTGTAGCATGCATTATATTACCTGTTGTTACATGTATGTATATCCTGTCTGTGAACCACTGATTTGTTATATTACATTACATGTATAAAGTAGCATAATATTACCCATCTAGCTTTATGTCACACATTTTTCATTAAAAAAAGACTGACTTTTAGTTTTGCAGCCCATAATCTAAATGCAGCATTACTCCGAAGTACATCTGCCTCTGTTTAACACGTTTCTGTTTATCTCTCCTCTATTTGTACCTGCCCACAACTTTTTTTCCAAAGCTCCCTTCTTTGTTTTGGTTTATTTTTCCTAGTTGTTCACTGTCCTTGACCTATTTTTCCTCTTTCCATTTTTCTTTATCCTTAATTTTCCCCTCCCTGTCACTGTCTTTTTACCTTTCTTCTTCCGTTTCCCTTTCTTCCTCCTCTCCACTCTCCTCCTGTCCAGCCTCAGTTGCTTGAGAGGTTGTTGGAGGAGATTCAGAATCTGAAGGCCACAGTTTTGTCTCAAGAGAAGAGAATCTGTGACTTGGAGAATAAGCTTTCCCAGTACACCAATGGCACTGACTGATGTGCATGAAACACACCTTCTGAAGAATTGGTCTGAATGTCAGAATCACTATTATAGAAACACATTTCCCTTGCATTGACAAGGAACCACTCTCTTTAATAGTCGAACAGTGTTGCCCCTTTAAAGGTACCATTGTGGAAGAATATAAATGTGGACAATGTAAATGCAAATTGATGGTCCAACAAATTTGAACAAATATTATCCATAACCATTGTAATTGTTTTGTGGTTGATTCTACATAATCCACATTCCAGTTTCAACATAATGTACCTTTAATGCAACAGCAAAAATATTTGAATATATTCACACCTTTTATAGTGATTTGTAAAGAATGAGAAGGGTGCAACAGAGGAGGGAGAGGGCTGTAGGTTAGAGCGACATGTGCAAGTTGGGTTAAAGGTCTGAAGAAAGTCAACACTGTTATCACTTTTTAAAATAACCCTGTGAGAAAAAGGACAAGTATACAAAAAGTAGCAAAAATCAAATGCCAAAAAAAAGACTTTCTGGCCAAGATGCAATTTTTTGGTTCTGGTAAATTGCATGTACAAACTCCCCAAAAATACATAGTAATACGCACACGCGCACACACACACACATACACACACACGCGCGCGCGCGCGCGCGCGCCTCACCCTCCATATCAGATGATCACTGACCAGTTTATTTAAATAAGTCTCTGAAAACTTCTCAAAATGTAAATAGTGATAAAGGAGACAGGAGAACAATTGTTGAACTTGTAGCAAAATGTGAAAAGCAAAAACGTTGTGTTCTGTAAAGGATTATACATTAGACACATTATGACAACAATAAAAACTTTTTTAAAAATTGTCTGCCTCTTCTATCTCTTGTTACAACAAGTTAATTTCTTAATGATAAATGATCACATGCCATTGAGGTGCCTTTGCATGCGAGAGGCTACACAGTGGCCAGCTGATCTTTAACTATCCCAAGCTGTGTGTGCAGGATTTCTCTTTTCAATTATAGGATTTCGGTTGGCTCATAAACAGAAAGAAATACTGCAGGCAGAGCGTAAAGGGCACCTTTCATAGGACAAAATACCTTTTATAACAGCAGTAATAAGCCTAAGCAACCAGCTACCCACTAACTTTGTGTTGCTGGGCAGGTAGCATACAGTTCTGCACAGGCCTGCACCAAGACCCGAACCCAGTCCATACCCGCGTCTTTCAGATGCAACCCAACTGAGCCTGCCTGGTATATTTTTGTTATTTCTTCTTCAAGGACAAAAGTTCCGTGTTTGGAAAAGCTTTCTCACAAATAAAAAATAACTAATCTGACAACGGCAACAGAGCTAATGCAGCTTTAACTACTTGCAGCCATGGAGTCACTGGATGCCCAGTTCTGTCAGTATATGCAGCCCTAACAACAAGATGCTTAGGCAAAGAAGGGGCAACTGGGCAACTTTGGTGGACACAGATAGCAGCTGGTGAACCTCCTCGGACGCTGTAGATACAGGAGCCTACATTACCCACCCGATCCACAACCAGCAGCTCCACATCAGGCGAACAGCAAGATCCACTATAGGAGACCAGCGTTATGTTCTCATTGCCAGCAGCCAGGCTGGTGTTCATGGTCCCGTTGCCCTGTCTGTGGCTAACAAGGTCCACACCCGTCCCTTCAGCCCCATCAGTCACCCGGACAGACAGCTCCCACATGGACAAGCTGCAGTTTTCAGAGCAGCTGGACTGCAGGCTGAGCAGCTGACACACCGGCTGAGTGAAATCGGTCACCTATGAGGAAAACAAAAAGAGGATAAAGTCAGCTAGTTTTACATCAGTGAGTTAACCAACAAACGTGAAGGTAAAAGAATTCAGAGAGGCAGAAGGTAATGCTTTATTTTATAGGCCTGTAATTTTTGAATAATTTCACAATAGTTTCTGAGACATTTTCTGAAAAGAACTATGTAATTTGCTACTAATTATTGGGAAAATAGAAAAGGTATTCAATTGGCATACCCTCAATTAATTGCTAGCATAACCTACTTTTAGTCGGTGCACAGCGGGTCAAGCTGAACATGCAAAAATGTGAAATTTGTCTACAGGCAAACAAAGTTCAACCCAGGGGGAAATTTTTTTTTACAATAATAAATGAATAAAAAAAATGGGTTTAAATTTAGCTTTTCTTTCAAGGAACTTCCTATTTTCCCGATAATGAGTAACAAATTACCTAGTTCTTTCCAGGAAACTTCCTAGGAAATGACAGACCTGTAAAACAAAGAGTTGCCAAAGAATTTTATTAATAAACGTGATTCTTTAGTGGGAGGTATTACCGTGTTAACAATGGAGAAACGCAGCACGACATAGTTTGTGTCTTCGCCCCCCGGAGCCTCGACCTCAATGGTCAGGATGACATCAGTGCCAGACGGCGTGTTAAGAGGTGCAGAGAGGGTCACTGTACCATTAGTGCTGTTTCTAGTTTCCAGGAATAAACTGGTCGGAGATGTTGAGTCAAAACCTCAGTTGTTGGTGGCTCGGATGGTGAAGTTTCCCGTCATGCCATTGGTCAACGCAGAGAAGGGCACAGAGAATGGTGTTCCTGGTACCAAGATGCTATTTGAATCAGCCTAAATACAGAGGAAATCAGACAAGAGTCAGCGTTTGTAGCGATGAAGCGCTCTTTTGCACTCTATTATAACGAGAACATTTAAACTGTTAGTTGCCGCATGTCCTCTCATGTTTGATGTGCTCTGATGGTCTGGGATGAGTACTCACAGTGATAGTCAGATTGGAGGCTCTGAAGTTGGTGGATGACTGTCTTTGGAAGACTATTGATGAAGCTCTGGGGGTGACACTGTCATTCCACCCCTTCACCCGCACCACTGGCACTAATGGCATCCTGTCAACCTGAACTAAGAAGTTTCCACTCCCCTGTGGATCCACAACTCCTTTAATCTCCTCCGACCCCGACGATTCAACCAGAGCGACTTCTGCCACCGTGGCAGAGTCACTACCTGTTAAAGTCACCAACAAGCTACCGTTGACACCTTCAAAGAAAAAGAAAATTCATCATGTCTGACTTGATGATGTTATATGACATCAGAAAATCATCATAACGCATGCACATTTCAAGTTTCCTTTACCAGCTGTGGGACGTGTGTCAAGAGCATCAAATCCACTGAACGGGCCCTGTGACGCCACCACAAAGTCAAACAGGAAGTCTATAGGACTCTGACCTGTCACGAGGAAAAAAAAAATGACAAAAGGCTAAATGAACAAGCCATCCATCGTTCCCCTTCCTGCTCCTTCCTACCTGGTGGCCTCTTTTTTTAAACATTGCACAAGACAACAGCATGACAACCTTTCTTATCTCCAAAGTGATTACAATTCATCCTGAGGAAGACGTGAATGTCATTACATGAATTTTACCAGAATTAATGGATGGATTGAAATTTGGCAAAATTCATATAATGACATTAATAGTCGTCAAAGTATTTCCTCTGGACTTTTTCTGGACCAGAGAGAGAGACCGGCATTGCCATCCCTGGAACCATGCCGCTAACAGTGGCTAACAATCCCTGAGAAATTAAAGTGAACAATGAAAGCCAGTGGAACAGAAGACAAAATTACAGATCACACATGGACCTTTCTGCACGTGAGGAACACAGATCCAAACCAAAACAATGATACTTGTTCACTTGTGACAGTTTTCACTTTAAGGTACATGACGAGACTAATGGCTCTAACAAACACATGCATTCATATTGTGATCAATTTAAATCAATCATTGAGGTCTCACCTATGACCTTCAGAGGGTAGGGATTAGTCGACACCATTCTCATTTCCCATGGTCCAGCTTGGTTTTTAAGCCGCAGAGTTATAAAGTTTCCCACTGACTGAGATGCTCTGATCAATGATCCTGTCGTGTCGGTGCTTTGCTGAGACTCACCTTCAAACAAAAACCAATTATAAGCACGCTGGTAGGAAACAGTTACATACTGATAATGAGATGCGGTTGCATTCAATATTTGTAAATGTCAAAATATTTTCACATTATTTGGAAAAGAATATAACTGCAAACAAATGCTTGAATGAGTGATCGGTGGCTGTATCATCACCAGACCACCTTTCCTACAAACGCTGTTAAGCAAACAAGATCTTCCTTAAGGATTTTCTCATGCGTCTTAGAATTAACACCTTGGAAGCTTTTTTTTTGCAGCAGTCTCTTTCTCTTTATAAAATATCTGAGGGACTGAATAAAATTATTTTACTGTCTAATGATCACAGAAATTCCAATGAAATTGATTTCAGTCCAAAAATTAGCCGTTTTAAATGCTGCTGTGTTACATAAAGCAATCAAGCAAATTCCATAAAAATCTGCGTAAAATAGGTGCCAATGTTCTACATGTATATTGTGATGACTCACGTACTGATGTTAAAATAATACACAAAGCCTAACTGTAGTCCATAAAGAGGAAAGATTTCATTTAAAAACGGAATGTTACTTGTGGGGCTGATGAGAGTGAAAGTGACGGAGCGGCCAGTGATGTAAACTGTAAGGCTTATTACAGTTTCACTATAAAAGTGAAATTATCTGCCTGTCCTGGGCTCCTGGCTGCCTGCAGAAGGGTCACCTAGGAGATTGCATTAAACAGATGACACAGCTGAAATCTTTGAACTGACAAAACTAACTTGTAGTGAGATCTTTGTCATATTACCAGAGAGGAGCTGGAGGACTCTGTTATGATGCTGGTGGCCACAGGGAGCTCACTCTTTGCGACTTTAATAGCCTGACCTCCTGAGGCCTGAGCCAGGTCTCTGTACAGCTGGGCACCTGACGCCGTTATCCTACTGTATTGTTGCTGGTTGTCGTCACTCCGTCTCCTACGATTGATCACTGTTGAGCCACTAATCATGAAGTTCACCTGGAAAGAAAAAAGGGGAATGAAAACTAGGTTAACCAAACCAGAAAGGCCCATAGTAACCATTAATGTGAGTAAAAAGTACAAAACAATCTGTTGTGAGAAAATAAAATACCATCATCTGTTCCTGATTCTTCACTTTAAGAAAGTTATAAAGTTTTACGGCAGCAACTAACAATTATCTGCCGATTATTAATCGATTAGTCTATAAAATGTCAGAAAATAGTGAAAAATGTCCATCCTATAACACTCACATTTGAAAAGGTGAAACCAGACAATTTTGATATTTTGTCCTAAAAAAATAATAGATTATCAAAATTGCAGCCCATTAATTTTCTGCCGATCATCTAATGGATCAATCAACTAATTGTTGCAGCTCTACAATGTTTTGAGCCCAAAGAGGCTCTTTGTCAGGTTCAGTGGGAGCAAACAGACTCAGGTGTGTGTCTTTGAAATTGTCTTAGTCCCACCCAAATGTGTGGCTATGGCCAACTAGACAGGTGCACAATAGTACATCACAAACCAGCAGTGTATACTGTACACATGGAATCATCAACAAACATTACAAAAGCAACAAATACCATGAAACATAACCATATGTTAAGAAATAAAGTAAAAGATAGATAGATGTGTGCAATTTTATACTGACCATGAATTCATTCACACTGACAAGTAGAGTAGCTACTCACCACTGTTTGGGTTCGCTCTATGAGTGCGATCACTGTGCTTTTCAGCTGTTTGTCTTTAGCAGGTGCATCTGTGAAGAGGAAGATCTCCGAATGTGAAGGAGCGCCAGTTAAAGCCAGCTATATGAGGAGAAGAGAGTATGGAATAGCAAGGATAGTTTTAGTTAACACTGCTTACACATCAACAAGCTTTTTGGGGCAGATTTTGAGCCACACATCACAGCACCTGAAGCCCTGAAAGACTCGGTTCCTCCTCATCGCCTCCACCTGTTGCTGATAGTGAATTGACAACAGTCTTAAAGGCTTCTGGGTCTGTAGTCTTTATCAGCGGCCCGAATCCTGAAGTTCAGTAGGAGACAGGAAAAATAAATGTGTTCTTATTCTTCATCTTCACCACACTGTATCAGGATGACACATGAAAATCTGCTGATTTATTTCCATTGGGAAGATTTCACAATTAGCAAGCAAGCACCTAGATGATGCTTGTTTTTACAATAACAACAAAAATAACTGGACAAAACGAGCATCTTTGACAAGCATTTGACAAATTTGATCATACCTGGATCATTGAAAGGTACAAGAATGTAAAGTGAGGGTTCATCTTCTGTTCCCACTTTACTGTTGATTATCGAGGAAGTGACAGTTTTCACTGCGTCAATGTCATCGCCCATGCTTCCTGTCGTGTCAATCACGAAACAGAGCTTTACTGGATCCTTTGGAGATTCCCATCATCCTGAGGGATGGAGAGATGAAAAAAAACTTTGAACTCCTCGACACCTCCTTACAGTGCATATCTGAAACATGCAGAATGGGTTTCTTCATACTGTAGGAATGGTCTGTCACCAGCAGCCCCTCGAATGTCCTCTAGTAGCTCACTGGTTGCAGCTATCGCCATATTTGCTGCTACAGTGTGGAGATGTCCATGGCTGGAGCTGAAAGTGTCCTTGTTGATCCCACCTTTAGGCTCGATGGTACTCGTTTGGTCAACTGCTCCTCCGTGACTGCATTTTCCTTTTCAACAAATAGCACGAGAGAAAAATGATAAATAATACACATCTCTGTTTCCTTTTTAATAATATCAGGGTTTTTCACTTAAATCATCTAATGAATATTTTGAGAACATAACCTGACAACCACGATGATGTGTGTGTTCGGAGAGACAGATGGCTGCAGTATACACAGCGGACTCTCAGTGTAATGACTGCACTCAAAAGTAACAAGGTCAAGGAAAATCCCTTATGCCTGTAAGAGGAGCGGGTGGAAAATATCTCCAATGCAGAAAAAACAACAGCAACTGAAGTGGGCACAACAATAGAGGAGTGAAAACAAAGTTTTAACAGAAAACTTTAGAAAAGTGTGTTTTAGGTTAAGTTACGTGTATCCAAACATTCTTATGTTCATCATGATACTAAGACATTATACTGTATAATGGTTAAAGTCATTTTACAACATCTTTGCAATGTTGTTTACATAACAGAATTTGTTGATGTGTCCACTACTGTACTAAAAGGAGATCTTAGAGTAGACCACAAAGTGGAAATCTCAAGAACCTTTCTGTACGTTCACGTTTGTGTTTGATTTAAGTTCTTTAACTGTATGACTGACTACTAGTTATAATGCTGAAACTATAATGCTGTGGTATTAGTGGTTAAATGAATCATTTACCTTTTGGTTTGGTTGAGACAAAAGGCACAACACCAAAATATCCAGAGGTCAGTATCCTCTCCTCTATGATGTCCTCCAAGATGTTGTTCCTGCAGTCGTCTCCATCACAGTTGCGACACGTCGCCCTGCTTTCATCTGTGGAGACGTAAATCAACATTTTATGAAATAGTTTCTCTACAATCTCATCCAAACTGCATTCCTCATCAGTGTTGCCATCTGTTTGTTAGCGCAGCTAAACACAGCGAGACATCACATCATACCATCTCTTTACCTGCTATGTTACCAATGCTGCTGTCTGATCTGATCAGATTAGAGTTTGGGAGTTTGTTCCCCAGCTCCACCCAGTTACTATGACTGTAGAAGTCCTTCACACAAGAAGATAAGGGTTAATAATGCATTAAGTTTCTTGGAATCTTTTAAAAACAGGAGTTGTAATGCTTTTAAAAATAATAATAAATACCTGTAAAGGATGAAATATCTCTCCCAGTTTCTGCCTCGCTGCCTCAAGATTTTCTTGCTTGTTGCTCGCTTTGACAGCCAGTATTCCCTCAGTGATGATTTTCCTTCCTTGAACAAACCTTTCTTCATCAAAGTGGAAGCTTGCATTAAGGGCATGACGGATGTCCACCCGTATATTCCTCAGTGTGATCAATGTAATGGCTTGTCGGAAACGCTTGGACGATTTTGGTGCACCGCAGGCTACGGCAACAGCCTCTGCAGTGAAGGGCTGTGCCTACACACACACACACACACAGTCAAATCACACTAACATTGCTAAAAGAGGTGTACACATTTCTGGTGAAATAACTTTACTGAAGTGAATTCTTACAGGAAAAGTGAAGTCTGTCCCCTCAGCTTGGGCCAGAGCACGGCACACCTGCACAGTGGCATTTAAAATCGCTCCCTCTGTAATCTCCAGGTGATTCAGAGACTTTCCTGGCAATATCCCAAACCCCAGAGCTCCAGTGTGCAGGAGCAGGAGGCACAACACAGCCAACGCTGAAGACATCACTCCTCAACCTGTCGAATAGTCTGAGGAAGAGAGAAACCCATTTATTTAACTCCATTCTTCTTCAGTGGTTTATCACCTGGTAGACTGCATCAGTTATTGGTCCTTTACTTTATTCTGTAATTAGTCTCAACCAAAGGTGCTCTGAGCAATTCCTAAAGTCACCTAAAATCTATCTTCTCAAACAATAAACATAATGTATTTAAATGTAATTTGTGTAATTCCTTCTCTCCATATGCTCACAATAACATTTTTACTGAGTGCCCTGTTTAAACCACATTAAAATATCAAATTAAAGCATGAACACTTAAAAAAACAGTCATTTATTTCTGCCTAAAGATTCAAAATTCATTTTAACTCTGAATTTAAGACTCCAGTCTGCAATCAAAAACCTTTTTTTTTTTTTAACCATTTTTCTTAAAAATTTTCTTGAGTCACAAAGTATGATAATTTTAGACTAAAAAACACTAATTTTTATAATGTAATAAAAATCTGGTGTCACCTCTATTTTTCAGGCATTACTTATAATTATGAGTTTAAAGAGTACCACACCTTAGGTCTTGATGCTGTCCTGTACACTTTCTCTACACTTGTGTCATCGCCTGCTTTATAGTGCTCCACAGCCACGCAGGGCAGAGACATGCAGGAGACATGTTCTACCTGTTGCTTGGGTATGATTCTGTTAATGAGAAACATTAATATCAGTAAAATGTTAATGTCGGTTTGGTAATGAGGGCACCACCACTTTCTTTTTAAGGTTTAGATTTTTTAAATTTTATGACCAAAGTCCTTGTTTAGCTAAAACGGGTAATAATCTGTATGACTTCTGGTAAAAATTACTTCTATATTTCCAGATTATTTTGTGTTTGTTTTTCAGAATCATCAGCTGAACACATAAGAAATTATGGAGAATTTCAAATTAACTTAAATTAACAAAAAAAAAAACTTTACAAGAAGTTAAACCTGGCAAAGACTGGTCTAAATCTTAAACATCTGAAATAATACACAATGAATCCCAGATACAGTGGTAGTTAAACCTTTAAAAAGACAGAGTTCTTCACCTAATGTACAATTTATTTATTCGTAAACATCTTTTCCAGTAAGGTTTGTGTCTGCTGCATACACAGCATTTTCTATGTGGGCGTGAGCCATAGAAATCCTACCTGTTGTTGGCATGTCCTTTGGATGACATCCTACCTTCTTGTTAACAAAAGAACATCAGATTGGCACGAACCGAAAGTAAAAGGAAAAAACACACTGATGCTAATCAAAGCAAACACTGCAGGCAGGTTCTGTACAGATGCACATTTTGTAAAATTTAGAGGAATTTATCATAGATAGTTCACAGTGACAAATATTATTTTAAAGGGGGCACGCCAATGATGCTACACCTGAAGGTCAGTTTACTCTTCAGGAAGAGTACTACTCAGCCTTTGAAAACAGCTATAAAATGTTTCCTGTGGCTCTGGAGAGAAAAGAATAATAAAAAAATAACCCTGATGACATCATTTGCTTGGATGGTCATGTTGGAGCGCTTACACTGAGATACAGTACACCACATAAGACTGTCAAGTCGAACATGATACCCGATGAATTCACCTGGAAGGTCGAAATGAAACTAAAACACATTTTAAGACATGGACACAAGTCCCTCAGAGGAGCCTCATTTCTGATTTAATGTCTGTGAGGTAAATGAGTAATTTTTGTTTTATTTCATTAAACATCTTGTTCATTTGGGATCTGCACTGTTGTGACCTAAGGGTGAAAATGAACCCTAAACTTAATTATAACCCTAACTCTGTTCCTATCATTACCACAGTTAGTGCCAGTGATAGGAACAGGATTAACTTGTTTATTAAAACGTTTGGTTTTATAATTGTTTTGACTTCTGATTCATTAGAGACGGTTTTGAAAGGATAGAGTGAGGAGGAGAGTTTAAACCATACTTCAGTTTCAAGGTCATATTTTTTTTTTTTTATCATGAATGTTTGTACCAAAGTCAGTAGGATTCACTTGCTAGTTTTTAAGATTTCATTTCAGATTTATTGCCTGTTTAAGGTGCACAACTTATGGTCTGCTTTTTATTCATTAATTGATTGATTATATTAAAGTTGTTTTGTTTTTATTAAACTGCTATTTGGGCTCCCGATCTTCACTAATGTCTTCTTGGAATATCTGTTACTTTGTGTGTTAGTGTTATAGCTGTTGAGGCAGTATGTCTTTTATATGTTGTCTGTTGTATCTTTTGTTATTTGTCAGTGTGCACGGGTGACCAAACTGGTTTATAACTGGTTTGTAATGTTATCTAATCTAAGCCCAAAAAAAGTATGCCATTTGGAGGTGCCCTTTTCTTTTTGTCCCTGCGCCATCACTATGGAGAGAAGTTGTCAGGGGGTCATGTGACTGCATGGATGGGGAAATGCACTACATCAAAGTAGTGATATATGTGGTTTGCTTTAATTTTTATGTCATGTTTTGGTGATAACCATTGATGTTGTTTAATTTATATAGTGTGAATAATCAATCACCTGTTGCTGCATAGGCGTTACCTTCAGATTATGTAATATCATCTGAAACTGATAGCTCATCTTTCTGCCCCTCAACTGTTGTCATACACCTTTCTCCCAAAAGGACCACAGAGGACATGCATTTATTTTCAGGTTTATTTTGTCATCATGTTTTTTTAATCATCTGTGTAGGAATCGAGCCTCAGGATGTATATATATAATTTTAAATGATCAAATAAATCTAATCATTCAACCAATAATACCATTCTGCAACTTAATATCAGTAGTACTACTCAAAATGTGAATGAATGATCCTTGATTGGAGTATCATAATTAAATTGATTTGTCCTATGTCTTAATCATAACATACTCACCACCCCATTAAGCTTTTAAAGAAAGATTTACAATGAGATCAAGCAGCCTGTAATGCATATAGTACATGTGATTAATATTGCATAAAGAAAGAACCCTTTTAACATTAGTTTTATAGTATTATTAATCACATTGCTGTACATACCCTCAGTTATCAAGCCATTAGGTTCACATAGATAAATTCACTCATATCAATGAGAAACACCTCTCAGTATAACACAATTCAACAACACAACAAACTACAGCCTCCAAAATTATCATAAAGTTGAATTACACCCCATCTAAAATGGTTTTAATTAAAACTGAACAATATAGCCCAATTCCTTTACAAAAAACTACCGTAGTATAATGATGGTAATGGATGGTATATTCAGTTTTAACATGGTACTGGCCAGTGCCATGAAACAAAAATGTAAAACATTCCCTATTTCTAGCTTCTTAATTGCATATCTTTAGATTTTTGAGTGTTGGTCGGACAAAATGAGCATTTTGATAACGTCACCTTCAGGTCCAGCAAACTAATTCATAGGATTGATTGCAGGGCTGTTGTATTGGACTGTACTAGTTTTGACTACGTGTAGCTAATAAAGTGGCAACTGAGTATGTAGTTGATTTTCCAAAGCCAAAAGAACATTTAAAATGTAACTCTTCCCCACATGTTAACACTCAGTTGATCCCCATTTCAAATGGTAAATTGAGCCCTAGGATCATGATGCTAAGGCAAAGAAGAAAAGACTGAACAGCTCTGGTAGACAAAGACACAACCGCTGCTGCTGTTGGAGGCTGTGGGATATTGGTTGTTGTAGTGACGTTTACAGCTTGTGAGCTGTTGGCGGTCGCTTTCCGGACGCTGTAGAAACAGGAGCCTACATTACCCACCCGATCCACCACCAGCAGCTCTACATCAGGCGAACAGCAAGATGCATTGTAGGACACCAGTGTTATGTTCTCGCTGCCAGCCGCCTTGCTGGTGTTCAGGGTCCCGTTGCCCTGTCTGAGGCTAACACGGTCCACACCCGTCCCTTCAGCCCCATCAGTCACCTGAACAGAGAGCCCCCACATCAACAAGCTGCAATCGTCAGAGCAGTTGGACTGCAAGCTGAGCAGCTCACACATCGGCTGAGTGAAATCGGTCACCTATAAGGGAAAAGAAAAAGTGGATAAAGTTACCCAATAAACACAATGATGAAGGGATTGAATAAGTTGTTCCTCAACTGGAGAGTTACCGTTGTAAGGACAGTGAAACGCAGCACAACATAGTTGGTGTCTGTGCCTCCTGGAGCCTCGGCCTCAACGGTCAAGGTGACGCCAGTGCCAGACGGGGTGTTAAGAGGTGCTGTGAGGTTCACTGTGGCGTTAGCACTGCCTCCAGGTTCCAGGAATAAGCTAGACGGGAAAGCTGAAGTAAAACCTTGGTCACTTGTAGCGCGGATGCTGAAGGTTCCTCCCTCACCGCTCGTCATCACAGAGAAGGGAACTGAAAGTGGTGTTCCTGGCACTAAGACGTTATTTGAATCAGCCTAAAAATGGAAGGAAAATGGAAAACTGTCAGTATCAGTCGTGTAATTAAAGGAATGTGGCAGTGCAACTTATCTTGGGATCTTAAGGATGCATTTCACTCACAGCAGTAACAGTCAGAGTAGACGCTCTGATGTTGGTGGTTGACTGCCTTTGGAAGATCACTGAGGACGCTTTGGAGGAACCATCTCTGCTCTGCCCCTTAACTAGTACCACAAACTCCTGTGATGGTATCCTGTCAAACCGAGCTAAGAAGTCTCCTCCACCCTGAGCCTCCACGCTGCCATTAACCTCTCCTGACCCCGATGATTCAACCAGAATGACTTCTGTCACGGTGGCGGAGTCACTCCCGGTTACTGTCACCAACAGGCTGCCATTAACACCTTCAGAAAAAAAGAAAATCCACTAAAATATGCTTTAGTAAATCAAATTATTTTGCCATATCCCAAAATTCTGTTTCCTTTACCGGCTCTGGGACGATTGTCTACAACATCAAAACCTCCTAACGGGCCCTGCGATACCTCCAAAAAGTCAAAGAGGAAGTCAATGGGGCTCTCACCTACCAATAAAAAAAAAGTTACAGGAAAAGAAAATCATGATCACCAATAAATATTCATTACTTTTACCATTCCTGTGAAGCATATTTATCACCATCATTTGATTTAAAGACTAAAATTACAAAAGCAAGCACAAGCTTCCACAAAACAGCAGCTCCAATACTTTTCCTTCTGCAGAAAGTAGTTCCAGTGAAAACTGTTGAAAGAAAAGTCTGTGGATTATTCTGAGCACCTGCAACATTTTCTCTGGAAAGACACATTGTTGTTGAATATTACAAATGACACATTTAATGCTTTGAGCACCAAAAACCAAATTCTATTCACCTCCACTATATTGAGTTGGTGGCGTAGCATTGGATCTCTCAAAATCTCCGAAAATAACACCAAACCTATGTGCCTGGCTACATATTACTTTATTTTGTGATCTGGATGAACCAGCCCTTCAAGGTAATGGACAGTTATATCTAAAATAATAACAAAGTTAAGTATTCATTATGTGATCTCACCTATGACTTTCAGAGTGTACGGATTTGTTGACACCATTTTAATTTCCCACAGTCCCACTTGCGTTATTAACTGCAGAGTCTTGAAATTTCCCACTGACTGGGACGCAGTGATCAATGATCCTGTCGTGTTGGTGCTTTGCTGAGATTCACCTAAAAGCAAAGGCATTGCAAGAAATGAAGCACACCGGTTAAAAGGCCATGGATTAAACAAAAGTTTTGCATACATTTCTTTTTACAATGAGACATTTCAATTTCTTAGATCGGTTGTTGTAAAGTAGGAGCGTCCATTGTTGTCTACACTTAACACTAACACCAGATGGGACCAAATCTGTGGCTTTAAAATACATTTTTTTTATTCCAGTAAACAAAATTAACATACTATTTATCCCTAAAATTACTGTGTTTGTGTAATTTGTAAATTACTGTGCTTATTAAATGCTACAACAATACCAATAACACCTTTAAAAGATTTAATCTGCAAAGAAGTATCACCTGAGGGACTGATGACAGTAAAGGTGACAGAGCTCCCAGTGATGTAAATTGTGAGGTTTCTTACTGACTCGTCAACTGTGAAGTTGAAATTTTCAGCCACTCCTGGACTCCTGGCTGCCTGCAGAAGGGTCACCTAGGAGGGTAAATGAAACTGGTGAAACGACTGAAGTTTTCTGAATTTAGAAAAGTCATCGGTAATGGCCAATCAGAGCACTTTGTCAATACCAGAGAGGGTCTGGAGGACTCTGTTATGATGCTGGTGGCCACTGGGAGCTCACTCTTTGCGACTTGAATAGCCTGACCTCCTGAAGCCTGAGCCAGGTCTCTGTACAGCTGAGCACCTGCTTTCACCATCCGACTGTGTTGTTGTTGTTGTTGGTTGTTACCACTGTCTCTTCGACGACGAAACCCCAGTATGTTAGTAATCATGAAGTTCACCTGAAAAGAAAACAGGCGAATGAGAATTTGAGGTGTAAAGCCCACTCATAGAGGCTTTAAGTTTTAACTTAACCAAATCAGAAAGGTCTTTAATAGCTGTTGCTGTTCAGAAGAAGAACCAAGCTTTTAATTATCTTTATTATTGCTATACATAGTGTAAACTGTGCTCAGCTCACTGCCGTATTAGCTGCAACGTGATTAAGATAAATGCTAATGTTAGCTATCTAGCAAACATAACAGTGAATATGTGATCATTTTGACCCACTATTTCTTAATTTTATCTTTGCAGGCCTATTTCATAATGTTGCCCTAAAAGTTATAATTTTGACTATGTCATAATTTGTATTTAGTATCTCATAAATTGGATGGGTTGCCATGAATTCTGGTACAGGCATTCATGTCCCCCTCAGGATGAATTATAATTAGGTGATTCTTAAACCTTTCATCTAGTAGCGCCTTCATCAGGTCACATTTTTAATTTGTCCAACACTTATTTATTTTTATATTACTTTATACACAGTTATTACACTGTCATATTCTACACTATGTTTTTTCTCTCACAGTGACACAAAGAGTAGCTGCCCACCACTGTCTTGGTCTTCTCTATGAGTGCGATCACTGTGCTTTTCAGTTGTGTGTCTTTTGCAGGTGCATCCGTGAAGAGGAAGATCTCCGAATTTGAAGGAGCGCCAGTTAAAGCCAGCTGTATGAACAAGAGAGGACAGCAATGATACAGTGAAGCAGTTTTACTTCTTACATTTTTTTATAGTTTTGCTGAGACAGATTTTGAGGTAGTCTCAAAGACATCACAGCACCTGAAGCCCCGAAAGACTCATTTCCTCGAGATCTCCTCCACCGGATGCAGACAGCGAATTAATAGCATTCTTGAAGACTTCTGGGTCTGTAGTCTTTGTCAGTGGCCCAAAATCTGGGGTTCAGACAGGAGAAAGAAATGATTTTTATTCCTCATTTTGTTGACTACTTTATGATTTACAGATACTGTTAATTTTCTTAATATATTGCTGATATATTATTTGAACAATCATAATATTCCAACAAGCATACAGCATGTGACAGAACACAAAAATTAGCTGGTTTATTTCATTGAGTTAGTTACAGTTCAGCAGGCAGGGAGATAAAGAGCAAACATCTATTTACTTCACATCAGAGGGAAAAAAAAACAAGGACTGTAAAGTCTAGTCTGGGGGCATTAAGGTCATACCTGGATCATTGAAAGGTACAAGAATGTAAAGTGAGGGTTCATCTTCTGTTCCCACTTTACTGTTGATTATCGAGGAAGTGACAGTTTTCACTGCGTCAATGTCATCGCCCATGCTTCCTGTCGTGTCAATCACGAAACATAGAGCTTTACTGGATCCTTTGGAGATTCCCATCATCCTGAGGGATGGAGAGATGAAAAAAAACTTTGAACTACTCGACACCTCCTTACAGTGCATATCTGAAACATGCAGAATGGGTTTCTTCATACTGTAGGAATGGTCTGTCACCAGCAGCCCCTCGAATGTCCTCTAGTAGCTCACTGGTTGCAGCTATCGCCATATTTGCTGCTACAGTGTGGAGATGTCCATGGCTGGAGCTGAAAGTGTCCTTGTTGATCCCACCTTTAGGCTCGATGGTACTTGTTCGATCAAAACCACCTCCGTGACTGCATTTTCCTGTTCAGCATAAGAAACAGAACAAAGCTTTACATATCCCTGTTCTTTAGAGAATACCACACTGCTTTTCACAGTCAGTGTGTGTTTTTAGCCACGCTAGCAGAGTTTTGTATAGACATTCATAGCACTCGGAGGATGAATTCTAGACTTCCACCAATAGCCGGAAAATGTTTTTAGAGCTGTGTGCCAAATTCATACTACATACTAATTCTAGCAGGTTTTGAGTATGTAGTGTGTTCACGCTGGAAAGTGACAAAATAAAGTATACTCAAAACAAGCAGTATGCATAATAAAAAACACCTGATTTTTGAGTATGCTATTGATGAATACTATTCTCCAACATCAACAATGTAGATGTTAAACATGGAACATTTTGACATTTCCAAAACATACACATGTTGCCATTTGTATGCCATGTTGCCAGAACTTTGCAATGATAATCTGAAAATGGCTCAAATTGACTATTTCTGGGTATTTCAGCAGCAAACTTGCCGGCCGCCGTTGACGACAGCTGTCGTTTCTTCACATATGGGCATGATGACACAGGTGCTATTACTGGATGCATTTTACTACAGACTTTTAGCAGAGCTGTGACATATAGACTGTCCCATTTCCAAGCCTAATGACAAATTGGCATTTTATAAATGGATTTGTTATGTAAATGTAATACAATTTGTTAAGTAGGCAGGTAGGTAAGTCATTTACCATTTGGTTTGGTTGAGAAAAAAGGCACAACATCAAAATATCCAGAGGTCAGAATCTTTTCCCTCAGGATGTCCTCCAAAATGTTGTTCGTGCAATCGTCTCCATTACAGTTGCGACAGGTTGCTCTGCTTTTAGCTGTGGGAAAACGTTTTGTCAGTGTTTTGTTTTGTAAAATGATCTCTAATCACATCATCATCTTTCCTCAACTCTGTTTCTTTAGTTTCAGTGACACAGCCAAACGCATGACAGTACATGATCTCTTTACCTGCTATGTTACCAATGCTGGTGTCTGATCTGATCAGATTAGAGTTTGGGAGTTTGTTTTCCATTTCCACCCAGTTACTGTGACTGTAGAAATCCTATTATTTAAAAAGGACAGGTTAAATATTTGCAACATGTTAATAGCAGCATTTATCTTATATCTTTTAATAATAATTTATAATAATCACTTTACCACGTCACTTCACCACATCACCGCCCGTTTTAAAGATGATCCCTTTAATATGCTATTAAAATTAAATAAACTGCAGTGCATACAATTTTACAACTTTGAAACAAATTTGCAAACTGGCCTATCGAAACAGGCTACACTGTTGTTCTGTTTGCTGAATTTGAGTGAGTTTTAGTTTTTGAAGTGTAACATTTGTGTAAAAAAAACTGCAATGAAAACAAAACAAATAGAGAGTACCTGTAAAGGGTGTAATATTACTCCCAGTTGTTCTCTCGCCGCCTCAAAGTTCTTGCGCTTGTTGCTGGCCTTCACAGCTGATAATCCCTCTGTGATGATTTTCCTTCCCTCAGAAAAACTCTCACCGTCAAAGTGATAGCGTGGGCTGAAGAAGTGGACAATGTCTACCCGCCGATTGTTTTTTTGGATTAATTTGATGCTTTTGTGAAAGCTCTTGGATGATTTTGACGCTTGACAGGCACCAGCAACAGACTCAGCGGTAAAAGGCTGTGGCTACACACACACACACACACACACACACACACACACAGCAGTGTCAAATAACATACAGGTACTGGTCATTTGAAATAAAAAGTCACTATAATTTGGTTGAATTTAATCCTTACAGGAAAAGTGAAGTCTGTCCCCTCAGCCAGGGCCAGAGCTCGGCACACCTGCACGGTGGCATTTAAGATCGCTCTCTCAGTGATGTCCTGATGACTCGGAGATTTTCCTCCGAATAAGCCTATACCAAACCCGAAAGCTCCAGTCTGCAGGAGCAGGAAACACAACGCAGCCAACCCTGAAGACATCACTGCACAACCCGTCTGAGAGACAATGCAGGAAAGATTAAAAAACAGCTTATTTTCCTGGTTATCATAGATGGTCTATGAGGCAAACACAGTATTAGCCATTAAGGTCAGATATCACCCAGGTAGTTTCAGGTAGCAACAATAAGATAAGATGAGCCTTTATTGTCCCACAGCGGGGACATTTTTAGCGTTGCAGCAGCCAGCAAAAGTGTCATATATGGAAATACAATAAAAATAAATAGAAAAATAGTCCTATACACAGTATAGACAGAAATAAATAATAGAGTGACTGAGTGCAGTTGTAAGTATGAACAAATAGATAAGATAAAAATATTGCACATATATAATATACATGTATATGAAAAATATTTCACAGCAACATATTAAGTAGATAACATCATGAATACAATATATGCATGAAGATAATGCACAGCAGTAGATGAAGTATAGTAGTGAATAGTCTGCACACTGACAGTCAAGTGTAGATTACCGGGAGTCAACAAAGCTGACTATATGTAAGGGTTGTATAAGGGTTAAGCTGAAAGTTCATTCTTGACCTTGTGAATAGCTGTTTGACAAACGCTAATCAAGGTCCACTTACTAGCTTTTTGGGGGGGCTTTCAACTACATCTCAAATTTCACCCTCACATTTCCCTGTTATTAACATTTTCATCCAGAATAAATTTGGTAAAAATTAAGATTAACTTTTTCACTCAAACATTTACAAAATAGTTTTGGTTTGATTTGGTTGGTTTAGATTTATTTTTGTTAGAAAATCAACCAAATGTATAATTTGTTGCTGATCTTTTTTGCATAGATCTGGATGTAACGCAGTGAACCACATTTATCACAACAAAACAGGATTTTGAAGAATCAGAGCAGCTCATTATTTCACTCTCTCTTTTCACTTAATACCATCAGTTTAAATGTGCATAAAAATGGTTTGGTCTTTGGTTTTCTGGTCAGTTGATATTGAAATTAAAGTTAAAAGGACTCTTAAAGGGCTGTCCTTTTTATTTTATAAACATTTATCATTATGATTTACATTTCTACATATTTAAAAATCAAAAACAATCACTAAATTGTTTTGGTACTAAATAATAAAAAGATTTATTTCTAAATAATTTTACTTTTGTAATGTAATCACAACACAGAGTCACAACATTCATTTAGATGCTAATTTATATTAAAAAAAATTCAAATATAAAAATCTCGCTTATGTCAAATTGCATTTTTTTTTACATTACCAATAATTATCAGATATGATTATACTGTACCTTAGGTCTTGATGTCGTCTTGTGGACTTTTTTATCTATTGTGGCAAGTACATGCCTCCATGTGTAGGTGGAGACGCTACTGTGCTGGACTTCCTTATCCTGTTGCCTTGGCAAAATAACATCATGGGCACGATAAACCTGTATGGTGTCTTTGTCTGTTTGAATTCTTTCATTTTCATTTTCTTGATAACAGGTTGTGTGAAGCAGTTAATTATGTGCTACAATACAATTAAAAGGACTTAGAGAACAAATACTCTCATACCAGGCTACTCAAGTATCTTTACAAATGAAAATACTTTTAGAAATATAGAATTTTAAATGGTCTAATTTAAATGTAAAGAAAAGTAGCTTGAGCTTGAGTATTTTAAGACATTTTTAACAAGGTAATTGAACTTTCCTTTGCGCAAAAACCATATCAGACAAAGATTATTATTCTAAGCAGAAGTGGCCAAAATTGTTTACCATTTACTCCGATATCCTGACCTTTGTAAGTACTCTGCTAAGATTTCAGGAATCAGAGATGTTTAAAACTCTGAAGTGTCCCGACTGTTGTGTTAAATCACATATTTATCAAGTGGTTCAGATGATACATTCAGTATTATTATTAGTTTATCTGCAAATATTTTATTTTCCCTTTGGTTTGTGCATGTATATTCTCAGAATATTCTGTGTGAGAACCTGATTCATAAAAGCGATAGTGGTTGTTGATGAGATACTGGTATTGACAGGGGCTGAGGGTAAAACAGAAACACACACAGGCACTAATCATATCAAACACTGCAGGCAGATAACATGTAGATGCACAATGGAGGGTTAGTGCTCCTTTAAACCACAGAGCTCTTTCATTTACCTTGATGACGGTTGTCTAAGAAACTGGACAGGTTGTGTGAGAAACCAGTTTTGCAGTTAAAGCACCTGGCAGATGACAGTAGCAGTTGACGGTACAGTATGTGAAATATGTGCTACAATAAAACGAAATACAATTAAAGGACTGAGGACAAATACTCCCATTCCAGGCTACTCAAGTATCTTTAAACTGAAAATACTTTTAGAAATATAGAATTTTAAATGGTCCAATTTAAATGTAAAGAAAAGTAGCTCGAGTTCTGTTAAATGTTCTGTTTGTATATAGTTTGCAGTGACCCTAATCATTTCATCAAAACAAGCTGGTCAATGCATGAATAGCATCACAACTGGTGTGTGTCATTTGGAAGCCTACAGCACAAACAAACTGAGAATGGACTTTTCATTGAAGTTGGAGACATCATGTTTGCAGTAGTTAAACTTCTGAATTTAAAAAAATATATTTGCATATTCATACATTCTAGATTTTTCAATGATGGGGAGGAGTAGATATAATGTTAAGAATTTTTAATAAGGTAATTTAACTTTTAGTGGAAAAAACATTATTATTATAAGCAGAATATTTTTGCATGTCTTAAAACATGTCTAGAGGGGGTCTTTAACAGATCCTGAACAATACTGGATTTGTTTGAGGCTGTCAGTTTATGGTCAGTGCCTTAACCCCTAGGTAAATGTAGGTATTTCTATGATTTTTTCACCCCTTTTCAAAAGCCTCCCTGACTTTGGCCTCTTTTAACCAACTTGAAATGGGGATGACAATAAAATAGTAGTTTATATAGTTAAAGCTAGAATAAAAGTGTCAAGGAAAATGTACAAGGACTGCTGTATCAACAATCCCCAAAATATTCACAGGTAAACTGGAGCAAGAATGCAAAAGTAATTAAAGGCAAACATGGGACAAGGTCAAAGACTATAATCATGTTAACATTAATGGGACAGATTTATGCGGCCTGTGTTTGCTCAGTTTCTGTCTGACCTTGTGCTTGCAGTAAATGATTTATGGAGGGAGGAGAGAAAGGGCGGGAGGAGGAGGAGGAGCAGCAGAAGTTGAGACAACAATTTACATGACCCAGTCTTTCCTCCAGTTCTCTTTTTGTGTTTCTTTGTTTTTTGACTTTTCATAACAAACTGGAGAAAGAATACGACTATTCAGAACATCAGTGAACTTATCAGGCTAGACTTTCACACTGATACATGAAGCAACAAGGCAGGAGTGTGTAAAATATGGGGGGCAGATGTTACTGAGGAAATCACAGCAAAACGTCCCAGAGTAATCATTGGATTTTATGTTAAACTACAACCTCCTGTCTTTACCAATGGCATCATTTATATGGGATTGTTTGTTCTGGTTGCTCCCATCCCTGCTACTTCTGCTGCTGTCTCTGGCTCTCCGCTGGCCCAGGGTACGTTGTTGGATGGGGCTGGCTGTCAGTGCGGCAGGCTGGAGACTCTGGGTCATTGTTTGCCTGATCCTGGAGCTGCCACTAGACAGGAATACAAGAACATGGACCAAGGAGGCCGGATCACCAGGGACAGATGTTTTGTCTGGGTCAGGTCAGGCCTCAGATGGTCCCAGGCTCATCTGCAAACCCACTGCGCTGGCCAAATATCTGCTCCGGCACTGTGGCTCTCTGGCCAGGCCGAGACTGGCCTCCTGGCCCAGGGGAGACCCCCACCTCCAGACTCTGTCCAGTCTGCTGTGTGGACAACATGGAGACACGTTACAGTTCACTAGAGACCATCTGTTAATGAGAGACGGGGGTATTGTAGCGCTGGACTGGGCTGTGGGAACAAGACTGGGTGAGGCGGTTGGGAGGAAGAGGTGGGAGGGGAGGAAGGAGCATCAGCCTGGGGGAAAGGCGCTTGGCTGCTTCACCGCAACGCCTCCTGTCCTCCTCCTCATCCCTCAGTTCTGGGGAGGGATGACCCCCCACCTAAAGGCGCTGTGCCATCAGGCCGTGCGTCAGGGCTTTTACGTGGTGGTGTTTCACGCTCGAGGCACAGCGGGCTGCCCGCTGACCACAGCGCGACTAACCGAGTTTGGAGACCCAGCTGATCTTGAGCAGGTATAGAAAGAACATTTTATTGTGACTTACACTAGGCAGCAGGTGTGAACTCCTTTTTTATCTTGTTATCTTTATGGGAAAGTACACTTTTTCCCCCCTTTTTTTTGAGATACTGAATTTATGAGACCTTTGTAAATTTGCGCTGAAACAATTAGTTGTTTAATTGATGGACAGAAAATGAATAGCCAACAATTTGGATTAAATCATTTTAAGACATTTATTAAGCAAAAATGGCCAATATTTAATGGTCTATGCCCATCTTTTCAAATGTGAGGATTTGCTTCTTTTTTCTATTTTATATAATTGTAAATTGAATACCTTTGGGCATTAGACTGTTGGTTGGACAAAATAAGCAATTTAAAGATGCAACTTTGCTGTCTGAGAAATTGTGATTGAAGATTTTGACAATTTTTTGATGTTTCAGCAAATCTTTTAAAAATCAACAGATTAATGGCTAATGATTACAATTATTTTTAGTTGCAGCCTTATTTCAAACCCAACATACAGACAATGCACAAAATACAGTTTTACGCAATTAAAAGTCTACAACTACTACCTCATGGTGGCCCTGAATGAAAAGTTAAGGGGTCACCAAAGTTTTTAGGATTCATCTTCTGGTGACCATGAATGTCACACAAATTTCATTGCAATCAAACAGATGTTGCAATGTTTCAATCTGGACCAAAGTGGTGTGCAGTGAGCATGGCTAAAATTGACATTTTGTTTATTCAATGTTTGTTGTTTTTTTTTTTTTACCTGACAGTGACGATATCTTTGACGTTTTCCATTTTCAGGTGGTGGCTTATGTCCACAGCTGCTACCCGTCCTCAGTGCTGGTTGCGGTGAGTGAGGGTTCAGGCTCAGGGATTCTTCTTTCCTATTTGGGGGATTGTGGATCAAGTTCATACCTGACAGCAGCTGCTGCCATCTCACCTGTACTCCTGGGCCAGCTGTGGTTTAAAACAGCCATGCCTTCCGTTTATCGCTGGGGGGTTTTGTTTCACCGGAAACTGCAGCTCAGTAGGTGAGAGAAATAACAGCAAAATGAAAATGTATTAATAGCAGTTACAACATGAATGCAACAGAATCACAAACACTTGTTTTGTTTTCTTCACATGACGTTGTCATAAGATACACAAGTTCCTTCAGAGCAGTCCTGGATGTGGATCGGGCCCTCAGCTGTTCCTCCCTCAGAGACTTTGAGGAAACTCTTTCCTGCTCTTCAGCCCAGCTTCAGCAGAGGTCCCCCAGACCTCCAATAAGCACTCTAAATTCTGAACTGAGCTCAGGATCTCATTCCTCCCGGGGCCTGGCACCCTCAGTTGCTTGGGCACTGGGCGAGAGGGTTTACCCAGCCAAGGACTGGGACAGCTACTGGGAGAGGAACGAACCACTGAGAGAAGCAGATGAGGTGGCAGTCCCTGTGCTCTGTATCTGCAGCCATGACGACCCTCTCCTCCCGCCTGCCTCCACTTTGCCCCTACCCCTTTTCCACAGCAATCCTTATTTCCTTCTGGCGTTGACAGACAGAGGAGGGCACTGTGGATTCACTCTGGAGGGCCGAGGAGAGATGGAGGGAGGGAGAACTGGAAACGAGGAGCTGGAGGAAGATAACTGGAGTCATATCACAGTTCTAGAGTACTTCAGAGTAGTGGCTGATTTCCTGAAAGGGGAGGAGAGGGACGGGGCGAGCCAAGGTGGTCCACCAGGAGAATATAGTCAGGCTGGGCAGAGGAGCAGGACCGGCAACATGGCCCCCCCTCGCAGGAGGAGAGTCAGCATGATGAGGAGACCAAGACCGGAGGCACCTGAGCAGAGCAGTGAGGATGCAGAGGAAGGGAACTTCACCTGGAAGAGGTCCTACACACGCTGAGGAGGGAGAGATGGTGAAGGATGAGATCTGCTGAGAGGAAGTTTACCGACTTTGGACAATATTTGGGTTTTTCTTTGTTATTGTCAAGTTACATCTGTAGCTGTAATGTAGTTTTATGATGATAAAAGGACAGTCCTTCAAACAACTGGAAAAGAAAATAAGGGCAGTGGACAACATTTTTGGATTTCAGAAAAAAAACATTAAAATATCAGTTTTCTTTACTGAGCCAGATGAATAAAACTGATCAAGACGCTCTTTGGTAAAAACAAACAACATAACCAACATTTTGTATTTATCAGCATTTATCTAAACGTGTTACTTATTAAAGCAACATGTTTTTCAGGTAATGTAGCTGCTGTCTGCTTCAAGAAACTTCCCTGTGCCTGTGAGTCTATAAAAGAGAAGTTACGCAGATGAAACAAGCAGTTTGAAGTCAATACAGGTCTTTTTTATAATACCTCATGCATTTACACTGTCAGTATAAAGAATTTAAATATTTATGCTGAAGTGTTTTTTAAAGCTTTAAATACCTGCCACACAAAAACACCATGGGACAAAGAAATATTAAAATTACTTTATTACAGATGATTCTTTATCCAGTAGCCCTCTTCCAACAAAAAATAGTAATTACAAACAAAATATTACATTTATCCCCTAAACTTTGTTTCTGAATTTCTTTTATACATTTTAAATCACTTTGTCATCTGTAAGGAATAGCTTTTCTCTTCGGCTATGCGACATTCAGCTTTTTGCACAATCTATACAATTTAATACAGTTTAATACAGGTCTCTGGACTACGGAGAATAAAACAGCAAGATCCACCAAATGACAGGAGCGATGAAGGGAATACTGATAAACAGACTGTACAGAGACGTAACCCTGCCTCCCGCCTACTTTCAGCCAATGGCAGCCGTCCCTCAGCACACTGAGTGGGATCACAGTAGACTCTTTAATCTGGTCAATCACTTGTGCAATCAGTGCAACTGATCCAGTTCAGAGTGACCAAGGTCTAAAGCTAGACTCTGCCCTGACTGCCTCGCAAACACCTGGGAGTTCTAGTAAACACAAGAGAAGGTCTAAAAATCCACCGCTCGTTTGGCCCTCTGCAGACATCACCTGGAAAATAAAATGACCCTTTCTGGCATAAAAAGGAAATAAAACCCCACAGAACTGGGAAAAAAGATTGATAAAAGATGTTGGGTACAATGGCATCCTGGCTGAAGAGAGAAGTGGGACGACCACATTCAGCTTTTTTTCTGTTTTCAGAACTGAGCCAAGAAAAACAGCAGGGTTATAAGTTTTGAGTGCAGGGTGGTAAGATTTAAAAAAAGGCAAATACTTAAGTGCAGTGTGAAAATGCTTTGTGTATAACCACAACAAAAGAGGGCGCATGTTTCATAAATCAGAAATAAAAGTCCAAATAATATCAGTGGAGCCCACAACACCTAAGAGTAACCCTTTGTAGATATCAAACAACATATATTTTCAGTGTCTTGTGCAAGAATTTGGAAACAATTTCAGATTGTGGAGTTCATTAAATATTGTTTATGCAGCCAAATGTTTTAGAATTCAGCAGTTTTTCAGATTTTACAGATCTTTGAAAGACAATTTTTTCTTTTTCTATGTTATTTTGACCTTGACTTTAAGCTCGAGTCTTCTAAAAACCATGAAAAACCTAAACAGGCAGGTTGAGCCTTCTATATCGGGTATCATAATGTCAGTAAAATATAGCCTTTGCTATATAACTAACTAGATTTCAAATTATGTGCAAAATCATCCTCATTCAGCATTAAACAAAATGTTGCCATTTACTCGAGGCAATCTGACCTAGAGTTGTGTTGTTATCATTCACAACAGAATATCTGTAACAAGTCTCAGAACTCGCAGCTGCAAGTAAGACAGTGAAAACTCAGCGGCTGTAAATCGTAAACGTTCATCTGAATACCGCTGGTCTAAAACCACGTCACTGTGTCCCCATCACAACTACCTTATTTGTCTTTGATTTGTCAATTAGATTTCCACATTTTCAAATTAAAAATATACAATATTAACAGGTTTCCTGTACATTCCACCTCTGAAATTCATATAATGCATAATCTCTGCATTTCACAATAAGACTTCCACCTTTATCTCTATTTCACTATAATCCTTCTTTTATATAGATTTATATAATATTACATATATATTTTTTCTTCTTTTCTTTCACTTGAAGAGCTCTTCCCAGATAGATCAGGGAGGGAGTGAAGACCACACCGGGCTCAGGAGGGAAGGAAACGGAGGTGGAGGGACGCGGGGAGATCGGTGGTCAGAACATGACATCGGGGGTCACCAGGGGTGAGACAGAGCGGGGTGTCAGACCGGGGAAGGTTGCAGGGGCATGGCAGCGGAGATCACAGCATCACCGCCCATCAACCCAAAGAGACATTCAGCAGTCACCAACCAGCAGAGGGCGACTGAAGCTCCTCTTTCACACTCCCTGCTTGTTCACTAGCCCCTTAAAATTATCTTTTAAAAATCAAAACACACACGGACATTTTTAGGCAACTGAGGTGGTTATTGTTGCCCGTGACACAAATGCTGCCGAGTGCGTTGCTCATTTACGACCAACTCAGCTAACAACTGCTAAGTTGCTTATTATTTTTCAAAATTTCTTGACTTCTTTTTAACACTTCTATGTCCCAATCCCATTTTCACAAAATTGACCCCTGTACATGCATTCATCAGCCAAGTGTGCAAAGGGACATACTGTTTGACTGGGGAATAAAAATCAATAACTTTTGTATGTATGTGTGTGTGTGTAAATATGTCTGATTAACATTTGGTGTGGGGTAGAAGGCCTGTGCCAAAGTGCAAGTCATTGTCAAGTCACGACACCCTGTGGTGAAGCTGTACTTGAGGTAGGCCAACAGGCATGGTCCAACTTGTCAGAGAAAGTTTTTCACTGCGTAGTGCATCGCTTTCACCGACAGACACAGTTGCCAAACTAGACCAGGAAATTACTGCAAACAAGCGAAGGATGAACACCAGTTTTGAAACTATTAAAGTAGGAGGTTAGGTGCTGCTGAAAACCCATCCCTGTCACAAGAGCTGTGGACTACAGAATCCTTCAGACTCAGACCATCCACTGGGCAGGTGTGAGTGAAGGGCATTGGCCTGTGGAAACCCAAGAGACGAGCCAGTGACGCTGAGCACCTCCAATCCAGCAACACATACATCTCCTTGGCCACATGGAATTATACTGAACTTCTACTGACATCTCTGGCACAATCTCTTTAAATACATAAAGTGTGTTGGCATGGATAATTATAATGACAAATTATACTCTGCACCCTTACCTTTGGCACCTTTTTTTTTTTTGTTTCAATCAAACACTGCAACGGGGGATTTCACTGGTAAGATTTCCTCTCTGGTGGAGGATAAGCTTCTCAGTTAAGTCACTCAGGCTGGAATGAAAGATTGCATACTTTTAGCTATCCGTGACACCTTAGCCGTCCCTGTGCTACTACTATAAAGTCAGAGATACTCACTGGTACTCACTTACAGCAACCTTCGTTCTCCTTCTCTTTTCATTTTCCTTCTACACCCGTCTGTTCTGAACCTGTCTGTTCTTCAATCATCAATCTTAAGTCAGACCCCCACATTACCTCCCAATAATCTCATCAAACGTTCTATCGGTAAGATGTCTGTGCTTAAATCTTGAGCTGAGTGGTTTGAAGGAATTTGCACAAGGACATTTTTTACATGTTATCGTAAAAATTGCACACTGAATGCAAATGTTCCCATAAAGCACCTTATTGTGCTACCACAACATCTGAAAGCACAAGATTTACCCCACATATGTATGAAACAGCATGCTGCAGACAACTGCAAACAAACAACTTGATAATAAACTCCATGGTGGATAATATGAACATACTACTTTGGGTCTATGGCAACAGAGACTAACATGGCAAATATGAACACATAAAGTAGCACTGTAGGCTACAGTGAAAATGACACTATTGCACTGTGGTATGCTGTAAATGGCCTTCAGCCATCTTGGATTAGTCTCAAGACTTTTGGGTTTCCACAGACTGATGCTAACAGTACACTAATGTAAGAGAGCAGTGGTGATGGGCGAGGAACTAGGCTGAGGTAAACCCAGCCTCAATACTGTGCAGTGACAATAAGAACAAGTGTGTGTGAAGCATGTGTGGTGCATGCATGATGTGTGTACAGTGTTACCTTGGTGCACAAGAATTTACCTTTAAGACAATTATTGTGTTGCGTGTGTGTGTGTGTGTGTGTGCGCGTGTGTGTTCTAGGTGTACGATAGGTGGGATCCGTTGGAGATCTGAGAGGTGATGCTGGCGCTCCTGCTCATGCCCTGTTCATTCCTCCCCCCTGATGACGTCCTCCTCATAGCCTGCGGGCTGTTCCTCACCCCTCCCGTGCCTCCCCCGCTCCCCCTCTGACTCCCTCCTCCGGGGTGGTGGAGGCTCCAGGGCGGCGGGCCCCCAGCCAGCATGGGGTGACCCCAGGGCTGCTGAGAGCTGGAGCCCCCCTGGTGGTGATGACTGTGGTGGCCGCCTCCTCCACCTCCTCCGGGCCAGTGGCCTCCCCCCTGAGCCCCCTGGCCTCCTCCACCTCCTCCCCCCCAGCCTCCCTGGGAATCGGGAGCCAGGTTAGTGAGCACCATGTTGCTGAAGCCCAGCCGCATGGACTCCGAGTCAAAAGCCTCGATCTCTCGGGCCTGGCGCTCCAGCAGTGAGCGGATTCGCTCCAGGCGCTCGTTCTGCAGGGCAAGCATTTCCTCCTCAATCTGGGGAGATAAACACATTGAGCAAATGAGTTCAAAATACACTATAAGTGATAGTGCACAAAGAAAATTCTGCCATTTGTCTGCTTTGAAAGGACTCTTAAGTTCTTGGTTGAAAGAACAAAAACAACTCGTTTTTTCATAATTCATATTATTGAAAAATAAAAGGAACAATGTTTTCTCCCAGAATAATAAAGGTATAATAATTAGAAAAACAAATATAGCAAAACAAATGACAAAAACATGCATAACTCACACACTGAAATACTACGTACAACTGATTTTAAAACACAAGTAAAAAGTTAAAAAAAAAAAAAACTAAACATACAGCCCACTCAAGGGGAAAATACTAAGGAAACTAAGGAAGGGTGGAATGGCCTTTAACTTAAAGACACAGTATGTGAATGTCAACAAAAAGTAGTCCCATGATCAAAATTCAAAACGCACATTAGTGTCTACTGTTACTCCCAAATGTATTGACACACATCCTGACACTGGACAACACAACACAAAGTCCAGGGCCTCTCTTACTTTCTGCTCCAGCAGAGCCCTCCGCAGAGAGACCCTCTGCTCCAGCTCCCTCCTCTCCTTGTCGTGCTGAGCGTCAGTCTGCATCTTGATCTTGCTCTGGTACGCGTTGAGCAGCTCTAGCTCCTGCTGCAGCTGCATCCTTAGGACCTGACACTCCCCCTCTTGAGCCTCGTCTAACCGCAGCTGAGGGCAGGTGAGTGAAAAAGAAAGTCATAAAGAGAGAAAGATGATGCACCATGATGTTTGTTTTTGGCAGTGACATAGAGGACAAGAGATCTTTCAGGAAGCCATAAATACTAATAATTTGATAGCATTCATGTGGGACCTACTGACAACAAATAACAAATTCATACATTTTTACGTTTAAAAATTAGAAAAAAATATGTTTCACACAGGCTCTCTCTAATTTAAGGATTTGTAATGACTCGAGGACAAATTTTGTTAAATTCAGTGACTTTACCGCGGGATGGGCTAGGGCAAGACAGGACAAATACTTACCATACTGTCGCAAGTTATCAGCAAATGCTTGGTCGGATTCTTAGTCTTGTGTAAATGTTCTTAAATCAGATATTTCTGGATATAAATAACACTTTTGCTCATTTTAAACAGTATTTTATTATGTTCTTGCACAACTGCTTTGTGTTTAAACACTGATGCATTTGATAAGTTTACTTTATTTTGTAAGACAAAAACCTGCTGCCACCGCGACCCGTCCCCAGATAAGCGGAAGAAAATGGATGGATGGATGGACTTTATTTTGTTATAAAAGGATTTTGTAGAAAAACGTGAGGTATTGAGAATGTATGTTTTGGTATTGGGTATTGTATTGGCACTGAGAATTTTCAAACGACGCCCAGCCCTAAACAAAAGTGCGTTTACTAAATGAGCACATTTTCGTATTTATGTTTCATGTATTTTTAGGCCTTCTCTTCAGGTACTCACAGCCTGCGTAGAGAGCATTTCGTTGATGGAGTGGTCGTACTGCTCGGCCAGGATGGCCAGCTTCCTGGTCTGCTCCTCCTTCAGCCTCTTGAGCACGGCCTTGTGGTCAGACTTGGGCGTGGTCTCCAGCAGATGGTTCCTGAGGGCCTTGTACTGCCTGGTCTGGGTTTTACAAGTCTCCTGGAACTGCTTCTTAATCTGCAGCTCCTTAGACTGAAGAAGACAGAGGGAAAAGAAATGACGATGTTGAGTGAGGAAGCTTAACCGCTGTAAGTGTATGTGGTTTGTAGTAGGGTCAGTTATAGAACTCCTCCATGAGTCTATGTACCTTGAGGCTCTTGGGCTGCTGTCTGACCTCCATGACATGCTTGCGCCTCAGCTCCCTCTCCCTCCTCTTATTGTATTCCAGCTGGTTGGTGAGCTCTGTCTGGTGCTGGGTCCGGATCAGCTCGGCCCGCGCCTTCTGGATAGTCCCCAGGTGCCTGAACTCCAGCTCCTGCATCGACTCGTGATGCCTGAGCAGCATGGCGTGCTCCAGGTCCTTCTGTGTCTGACGTTTGTTCAGCTCCTGAAAAAAAACAAAAAACAAAAAGGAGAAAATGTTTGGTGACAGTGGTCAAATAAATGAAAGTGTGTGGTGGTGGCTGGTTCTCTCCGGGTGACCGAGTACCTCTCTGGCCAGATCCTGCTCCACATTGTGTCTGGCAATGAGGATCCTGCGTTTGAACCGCCGACACTCTAGCTCCAGGTACTGCCTCTGTCTCCTCAGCAGGTTGGCCTCCTCCTCTGCCTGGGAATTGATACCACAAGACATTACAGTGATTTACTGTACTGTATATGTGAATTTAAAGTATATGTATATGGGAAATAACATTTTGGCACACTGATCTCGAAAGCTACGCAGGGTCAGGCATGGTTAGTACTTGGCTGGGAAATTAAGTTTTGCTAATGTCACAGATTCTATTGACTGTGTGGATGCATTGCCAGGGATGTGTAAAACCATCATCTGGTCTTGGGCTTGGCAAGTGTACAGCTGTCTGCGAGATCCTGACCTGGAAGTGCTGGATGTTCTCTTTCTGCTTGGACAGCCACTCCTGCTTCTCTTTCTTGGGAGTCGACTGGTTCTCGCTCAGTTCCTGCCACACAGGTGTTATTTCGTTTTATTTCAGTATGTCAGGGGATTGTCATTACTGGGCTTTATGGATATTAAAGTTGGTCAGCAGCTGAGCACTCACTAATGTTCGTCTTGCATTTTTCTGTTATTAAATTAATAGCAACAGTCCAATTAAATGCACAGATGCTTCAAGCTCTGCCTTCCTCAGTGTGTGTTGGCCAGATGTCTGGTGTCAATGATTATATTGACTAGAGCTAAAACAATTAGGCAACTAATTTAATAATTGATTAACTGTTTTAATCATTTTTCAAGCAAAAATGCCAAATATCCTCTGGTTCCAGCCACTCAGTTGTGAGGATTTGATGCTTTTTTTTGTCTCAAGTGATAAGAAACTGAATGTCTTTGTGTTCTGGACTGACTGTCAGACAAAACAAGACATGTGAAGACATCATGCAAGGCTTTAAGAAACTGTGATGGGTATTTTCGCAATTTACTTTACATATTATAGACCAAAGATTAATGGATTACCACCAATAGTAAACCAGGCCCATCACAATCTTCACAGGAACATTGAAATAAACAATCCTAACCAAAAAACAACCAAAATAAAAGACAAATTATATAGGTATACATGTCCACTTGCCTAAAAACATTTTTAAGCCTTTCATATATGCAGTGCATTAGCACTTAACCTCAATACACACCTAAAGAAGTCCAAGTGTATATTTAATATATAGTTGATTTTGTTGGTCATGGACAAAATCATCATAGGCTATGATTGAGATGTGTGCGGTTGAAGTGTGTTACCTCTTTGAGCTGCTCTTTGCGTAGTTTATACTCCCGCTTCTGTGACTCCAGGAAGCTGCTGAGCTCCTTCTTCTGCTGCACCTGGATATGCTGCTGGAACTTCTTCTCATCGTTGGTAAACGTCTTCAGCTAAACCAAACATCAAACACTGAGTAAGACAGTTGGACAGTTTTGAAAACAGGAATAGTACAGACATGAAGTATATACAGTATCAGTAAGTCACTGTGTTTTTCTTGAATTGTTTGTCTACATACGTCTTTGTCCAGGGCCGCCTGGTGTTTTTTGAGCAGCTTCTCCATCTCCTGGGTGAAGTTGTTCCTCTGACTCTCCAGCTCTTTGTCCAACCTCAGCCTGTGCTCATCCATCTCCCCTTTCAGCTTGTTCTCCAGGGCCATCAGGTGCTTCTGATGTTGCCGTCTCATGCGTTTGTATCCCGACATTTGCTCCCGCAGCTCCGAGTCCTGCTCATGTTCCTGCATCTCACGGGTCACCTGCAAGATGTGGACGCAGGAGGGAATCAGCAGAAGTCCATTTAGATTCAGATTATTTCAAAACCTGGCCCTTTCTGTTACACAGACACTGATAAATGACATTAGTAAGTGAGATGCATGGAAGAGTAAGCAAGTGTGTTCTCACGAGTGACGCTGTGCGTATGGTAGCAAAGTGCTCTCTGTTGCGGTAGTGCTTCCTCGGGGCCTGAGCTGGTGTTGGCTGCGGCTCAGAGGGTTGACTGGTGGCTGCCTGTTCCCCAGAGAAACTCTCCTCTTCCTCCTGGAGACATAAGACAGTGGAATTAACATTATTTTGTTATGGTATATAACAGTACACATACAAAAAAGGAAGCATTAGGGTCAAGGGAAGGTTTGGAAGACAGAACAGAAGAGAATCAGAAACAACCTAGTACACCAATCGAGCAATAAAGTGCTCAGTCTAATTCAGGATCAGTGTCTCAGACTGCTGTGAGAAAGCTCCTCAGTAACTTGACACATCATGCTACCAAAATGCAGCTGCACAAACCAGCTCACCAAAGAACATCAGTGTTTATAAAGGAACAGGTCACTCAAAATAAACTCAACCTTCAAATCCATCAATGTTTATGGTCAAAAACAAGCTCTTTTGTACAAGGCTGATGCTGCGCAGTTCTAGCTAACTATGTGTTGTGTTAATGTACAAAGTCCACTCATGTACAGACTGACATGAAGGTGAGCAGAGTACAGAGAAGAGGAGAGATGACATGATGCATGTGTGCTAACGTTACTTCTGAATACGTCTAATTCTGAAATGATCAGCTGAGAAAATTGACAAATTTGATAACTGATTCATCGTTAAAGTATTCTATAAAGCAAAAATGCCAAACATTCCCTGGTTTCAGCTTCTTAAATGTGACGGTTTGCATCACTAAATTAAATTGGATACACATCTGAATTTGGTTTTGGGTTGTCGGTCAGGCAAAGCAAGCTATTTGAAAAAGAATTTGTCACCATTTTTCTATTAGACAAAACAATTAATCTGAAAAAAAAAAAAATTTAATTAAAGGGGTACTCGAGCGATTTAGTATTGCACTTCCATAAAGTTGGGGGACATGCAAGAGACTAAAAAAAGAGAATGGTCAAAACTGATGCAGCAGAGGCCAGATGTCCTGACTTGTAGTCCCTAGTATGGGTCAAACTCCAACACCACTGGATCCTATATTTCCCATAATGCAACTCAATGGCGTCTTCCAAACTGAATGGCCCACGTCTTTCAACCATGACATCCCCAATTTGTGTCACTTTACCCACCGGTTTGAGGTGTATGACGGAGCTGTTGGACATGACTGTGTGGTCTCCCTCCATCAGGTCCAGCTCGCTGCGGCTGTCCTGGGCCGCTTCATTCAGACTGTTGACAGAGCTGCTCTGGGAGCTGGCACTGATGGACATGCTGGGGATGGACTGATTACTGCCGACACTGTTCACCGTTCCTGTCCGACCTCCGCCCGGCTCCAGCTCCTGGAGACAGAGCGGAAAGAGCAAAGAGAGAGACAGCGAGGGAGAGAGGAAGAGCCAGAGAGGGAACACGAGAAAGATACGGACAGACAGACAGACAGACAACCATACAAACCGATGCATGCGAGGTTATTGTCTCAGCACGGTGGAATGTCATGAAAGAGGCAAATGTATTTCTGTGCTCAAAAAAGAAAAACCCCACACAATTTTATTCTAGCACCGTTGCTTTAGTTAGATTTTTTAACACAAACATCCACACACCTCTTCTCCATCCTGGGCTTCTACAGTGGGTCCGTTGTGGGCCTCCTGAAGGAGGATCTTCTTCATCTTGCGGTACTGCAGGTTGTCCAGCTCTCGCACTGCATCCTTGGTCCTCTGAATAAGATCCATCAGCACGGAGTCTGGACGTTCACGCTGCAGAAACGCATGCTGGAGGGGAGGGAGACAGGAAGGAAAAGACCGAACATCATGAATAGAGAAGTCTCAGAAGAAGAAGAAGAGGGGGCGAAGGGCAATAAAATTGTTCTCAACTCTACAACCGTTAATGAAATGTTCATCTTTAATAGTGTAGTTTCTGAGTGATGTCATCATCAACAACATGTGAAGCTGTTTTTGTGCCGTAAACTACGTAATGGGTGGGAAATGTTCAATATCGCGAGAAGGAACTCCCCCGGTTAGCTCAGAGTGCTGAACTAGCTATAAGCTTCAGCAATCTGGTCAAAGTCCTGGATTTAATGAGGCAGTGGATGGTTTTGCACTGAAACTTTAGAAAGAAAGGCCTGACAGCTCATACTGTTACTTTACTGTTTATGGCTGTTCATCATGTTAGCTCTCCAGTGCCGACAGATGTCTATTAACATGTGGTGTGTGGTATAAAAGTTTTGGAAATGCCAGGATGAGTGCCACATACACATTTACCTCTAAACAGTAATTTTACTGGTTTCCATCTAGTTGCTTTATTTCTAAATACTAAAACTATCCATATATACGCTATCATTTCATTGTGGCAAGGAGTCGCTGAGGCTGTGAAGGTCCACAAGGCTCTAGGTGATGTAAATTCCATCAATACGTTCTCGTACGCAGACACCCAATGTAGTAGAAACTGAACTGGATGCATGTCCGCTGTCCGGAGTATATTAAGGCCTAAAATAGGCGACTGGAAATTCCTGTGCAGTATATTGAATCATGCAGATGATGACCAATTGTCAAAATTAACACAGATATGACAAAAATATGAGAAGAGGCTGACAAACACAGGAATTTCTTTTTAAGATTAGTGTCGTTCTCCACGCAGAAGGTAAAGTTGAAGCAGATTACACTGAGAAGAACACTAACACTTTCAATTTTAAGAACAAGTGCTGTTTAGAAACGTCACATCTAAAAAGGAAAGACAGAGTGTGCAGTGCTTCCACACCCCAAGGACAACTTCCATTAGCAACAGTGAGTCCATTAGTGGGCAAAGTGACAGCTGCTCAGTTACTTAACGATGGATGCAGAAGTCACATCTCTACAGTAATTGCATCTGTGTTCTTTCTACAAAATCAGAGTGTGTCTGTACATGTTCTGGTGTGTGTGTGTGTGTGTGTGTGTGTGTGTGTGTGTGTGTGTGTGTGAATCCAGAAGTAGAGGATTAGTGAATCAAAATAGAAGCTTATGGGACAGAACAGAGCGCAAACATCACAGAGAGATTTATCACCAGAGGGCTTTGTCAACCTCCCATCTTAAACACACTGACCCTGCCCTCTGTTTCTGTGTAGTAGAGTACACTATGTGCATGCACTTACACCCAGCATGTCGTCAGAGTGTGGTCGGTCCTGGGGGATTTTCTGAAGGCAAGAATCGATAAAGTTTTTAAAGTAATCCGTCCTGGAACAAAGATGACAAGATAAAGGGTCAAAACAAAAACAGACACCTGGACCGATAGCCTTTAACAAAAGGAAACATCATTTTAGGTGCAAAACTTTCAACATAGTTACAATAATGCCTAAAGAGCTGTGAACTGGATGCAAAGCATTTCACTCCATGTTTGTATTTTCAGGCACAGAAATCAAACTTGTGGCTGGGGCATTTTCTGAGTTTTATACAACTGGCTTCTACAATATCTTCCAATGTCATCTTTGCTCTTCATCTGCTATTGCTGTGACTATATCTAGTTATAGATATAACTATATATATATATATATATAACTATATATATATATATATAACTATATATATATATATATAACTATATATATATATATATATATAACTATGTGTGTGTGTGTGTGTGTGTGTGTGTGTGTGTGTGGTGTGGCACCTCACCATTCACTGGATTGCAGTGTGGGGCTCTCATTCTGCGCTATGTGGTATAAGGCACTCATTGCATTCATGTTAAACAAGGGAGGCTTCCTCTCCGCTGGAACAGAAATGACAACAGTCAGTATGTATTCCTTCTTATTAAATTACAGGTTCATACACACACACACGTTATTGAAGGGTTAAGGTTTCTGATGAAAAATCTTTTGTCTTTCTCAACTGATCATAACTGAAAATATACGGTTTTACTGCAAAGTTCATACACATGACTGATTTAACTGAACCTTAAATCAAACCAAACCCATCAAACAACTCGGACAACATTACTGAAGTAGATGTAGTTACTGGCGTTAGTCCTTGTATTGAAAGACCTGTCAATCAGTTCGACAGTGATAGCAAATCCTGTGTTTAGAACGGATGGTAGGGCTGTGATTTGGTGACATTTGGAGATACACAGATTATGTATTTAAGTATACTCAGTACTAAATTTACACTAATTTTTAAAGAAAACTATTCTTTCTGCTGCAGTTACATTTTAATAGACACAATACACACATACTGTCACCTACCTAATTCTATACAGGTGATCCCTAAAGACCAGATATCCACCTTCCCATCATACTGGCCCTCGTCCATAGCTAGAATCACCTCGGGGGCCATCCTGGATGAAGTGGAGGAGAAAAATAAAGAGGGGGTGGGAAATAGAGAAGGATAAATAAAAAGGAGGTTAAAAATAATTTTATAAAAAGAAAGATAACTTTCATGGATACTCAGTCGCACTCACCTCCGTTCCTTTGTTTAGCTATAAATCTCCAAACTAAAAGGCACTGTCACATTATTCTTCGGAATTAAACAATGTTTTTTTTTTATGACTCATCTAGTAGTTTCTCAGCAGCATAAATAACAAACCCTCCCCAAGATACAGTGACAAAACACTGACAGGTAACTCATCACAGCTCTACATTGTTCAATCAATTACTCACTTACTACAAGACAAATTATGATTGATTGCGCAGTATTAAATTGAGTCTTGTAATAAATATTGCAATACAATATAGCGTTACACCCCTAACTGTACCATCTTCCATTTTCTCTAAATAGAGTACATCATCCTGAAGATGATGTCTCAATCCTGAGCATACACTGTCCCCAACAATCACAGCAGCAAAGCATTTGAATGCATCAGCACAGCTTTTTACTTGTGTGATGCAAATACAGGTAAATACTTTTTACAGTCAAAGCCATTCCCCGAATCGATTCTTTAAGCTCAATTAGAGACTGTTCATAAAGTCAACATTTTGGTCAGCTCAACATTTAACACATACACAAAAAACACCTTTAATTTTTTCAGTTTTCACTTACCAATATGGTGTTCCCACAAAGGAGTTGGCAGGTGAGGCAATGGAGGCAGAGCCAAAGTCTGCCAGTTTGACCTGCCCAGGCTCAGTCAGCAGAATGTTACCTGCCTTCACATCCCTGAGAGAGAGAAAACATATGTGTGTGTGTGTGAGCAGGGGAAATACTGTTTACAGAAGTTTCTTAGAAAAAAACAATACAGGTCATGACAATAAATCACTCACCTGTGAATCATATTGTGGGAATGAAGGTAGGCAAGCCCCTGCAGAGCACCATGTGTAATGGCAGCAATCTCTACTTCTTGTAAAGGTTTTTTATGAACTGAAGGAGGAAAAACAGTTTGAGGAGGAATTAGCATCAGCTGACGGAGACATTATTGTCCATGTTTCCGTTTCTGTGAGCTCAGATTATAGCCAGTCCCATATCTCATCTCTTGTGGAAATCTGTTTGACACAACAAAACGTGGAACACTTGCTCACCTTCAAGCAGATCAGAGGCTGAGCCGAGACAGTACTCCATCACCAGCTAGAAATAAGAGATTAAGTCAGGAATAACAATGTATAGACACATACAGGCACGTACACACTGCATGTAAACAGATGACTTACCCATGCTGTGTGCTCACGGAGGTAACAACCTTTGTATTCTATACTGTTGGGGTGCTGGATCCTCTGGAGAAACTTCACCTCCTTTATAATGTCCTGCCATTTCTGTTGGGAAAAGAAGGGACTTAAAAATAAAACAGGCAATGCATTGCTTGGCTTTCTGTACTAGAGGTCACTGTATGTGTGTGTGCGCAGAAGATTGTCTTTCAGTGGAAATAGGGGTAAGGTGGTTCTCTTCACAGATTATGTGTAATCTGATTATAGCTAATCTGAAATCATGAGCAGAGCGAACTGTATCTGCTGGGACAACACCAGTCAAAGTGAGCACACAGGGGCGACCTTGCGCTCTGTTAATGTTCAGCGATTTTAAAAACAGAATCGCAATGAAACCCAACATTAATACTGTAGTCCAGCAGCTCTTTATCTGGCCTTGGACTACCTGAAATGACTTAAAGATAACCAGAGGGATGAGGGATTCACATCTAGCAAACTGATACAGGACAGGGTTCGTACACCTTTAAGCACCTTTAAGCACTTTTCAAACACTTTCAAGGTACTTAAACCAAACATTTCTGGACTCTCTAAATTGTTACTATAAATGACAGGAGACACCAAATAAATATGATGATTGGATCGTTTCATTTCAAATATTAAAAGATGTTTGGTTTACATGAGTGATTGTGTAGATGAAATACCAGAATGTTAAAAATCAAGCATTTTTCAAGGAGTATATTCAAATTCAAGCATATTCCTAACCTTGAAAACATACCGGTTAAAATGAAGCATTTTCCAAACTTTCAACTTTCACTTTGTACGAAACCCTGCAGGATTACTATTTGACATAATATTCATTAATAATATCAACATTCATGATTTGTTGCAAACATTTGTTATATGAAGATATATATCAAGATCTTGTACTGTTAGAATGTAAAGTATAACACAAAGAGCAGCTACATTGATGTGAGGCGTATTGAAGTGCACATGATACATTTACAAACCAAAACATAAATAATTTATTAATATTTTATTTTAAAAAGGTCACTTTTAATCGAAGAATTTTCAGGCAACAAATTCCATACAGAAGTATGTTGGAGCTGAAGGAAAAAAAAACCCATGTGAGCATTTCATACAATAAAAATGGTGGCTTCCTTTTTACCACAACAGCCTGCTGCAGTGCTGCTGAGTAAACACTTGTCGGTTCTCTAAATTGCCAAGCTCAAGGCCTGTTTCTTCATTCTCTACATTGATCAAACCAGGCCAAACTACTGTTAAGTAAACTAGGTTTCACAATGTGACATGACCATGAACACGAGTAGAATACTTCCTGTGCTGTGTGAAAATGTTTATGGTCAAGGTCTGAACTGTTATATAAAAATAATCAATCTTGTCTCACCTCATTAGACTGTTTGCCACTGTAGGACATCTTTTTAATTGCCACCACCTCGTTCGTGCGCACATCCCGTGCCTGGGAAACACAAATTGTCAGTAACATACAGTGTCAGTACACATTTCAACCACAACATAACATAACGTACAGTACATCTAATTCTCTCTACAGTTTCTCTCGTCAAGGATGTGGTTTTTCAAGACTTTCTGTACTTTTTTTTTTTTTAAACTACACTGAGTGCAGTGTTCAAGAACAAAAAGTCAGATCAGAAAGCTAGGGTGAGTCACATCACTCCGCTGTACCATGGTACTATTAAACCCCATCATGGCCTGGTAAAAATAACTTTGTTCAAATCGTTTCTGTGCTTTATTGAGGATCAAATAGCTTCATTTTTTTTTTTTTTTTATAATTGTGAGGCAAACTCTGGCACATTGTAAGACCACTGATGTATTGAAACAAAATATAAGCTGTATTCGATTCAGTTGCTAACTTTAATTGGCAAGTCAAGTAGTTGAGTTACTTACAGAAAGGAATACTGCATATATAGAGACAAATTTGGATCGCAAAATTGTTTGATCTGTTTGAATTTACTGAACAAAGTTGACTCAGAATTGACACTTTTCCTGTACCTAATATCTATCATTTCTGCCCACATATAAGTTCATGTGCATTTCTTTTTTGTATGACTTGGTGTAAAGATGTAGTTGCCGTACAAAGTAGACAGCGCCAAAGCTGCCATGGCCAATCTCCCGGAGGTCAGAAAAAAGCTTTTCTGGGTCTTCTTTGAAGAAAAGCTCAGCCACGTCCGGATCCTTCAGGCTCCCTGCCCTTACAGAGGAGGGCATCCTGGTTAATGTAGTCCCTTATCACCCACGCAAAGGGGATGGGACTATCTGGGTGCTGAGCTACGCCAAAGCAGCTGAAGATTCATCTGCAGTAATGGATGGGCCTTAGGAACCAGCACATGGGCACCTAGATGGACAGAAGGGGTGAGGGGGAGACAGAGAGAGACAGACAGAGGTGTTAGCAAGGACAAGATCTGGCACGAGATGAAGAGTCCATTTGCTCAGCTGATGTGAGTTTGAAGATACCAGTGAGAAAAGTCAATGGCCAGGACTTTGACAGGAGAGGAGGAAATCACAGCACAACTATGACACAAATCCAAATCTAAAACATGATGAACTTCTTCATCCATCCGACAACAACACACACCAAACATACGCTACAAAAAGGAGGTAAAAATAAAATGCTGTGATACATAGCCTGGAAAAAGGCTGCAGGGCTGCAGAGCAACTCTCTGCATTGGCCGAACTGGAGCCAGCCTGTAATTTTTTACTTCAGTGATTTCATGTGTTCATGCACAAAATGTGGCCACATTCTAACATGAAGAAAAAAACAAGGTATTTGGCTACATAATATTCCCAGTTTTCATGAAACAACTTCTGAACTCACTTTGTAGTGTGTATGAGAGGATTTCTATTTTGGGATGAGGAAAAATACTACATGTTAGGTTAACTTCAGGGTGACCCCGCTCCTGTAACAATATCCTATGTTCCTTGTTTAACCATGCCCAGCAAACACTGCACCTAATGACTTACACATGAGTACCCCTATCCCACTGATGTGTTTAACAATTGGTAAAAAAACATGGGCAGGACTCCAGACAACTGATGCCGCACTTGGTGGCATTCAACACCACACTGGCTAAAGAGAGCACATACACAGATTCTTCAGAAAGGTCAGGAAGTACTTTAAACAGTGATTTTAGCCACTGGTCACACCTTCAAGTGCTGACCCTAATATAATCTACTAACTGCAGAGTCATCACAAGTGCATCAGTTCAGACTGCTTCAGTGATTATTGCAGATCTGTAAGCTACTGGAATGACTGGGCAATGCAAATATCCCCGCTCAAGGGTTGATTTCTTGTCCACTGCTATGAGGTGGACTACAGTAATGAGCGGTGAGCTGCATCGGATGATCAATTTACACACAAATTTTACTGTGTACTCTAAACTGGATGCATCAATTTTGCTAATTAATTCATGTAACATACATGTAGGATTAATATTGTGTACACATGCAAAGGTCTGTACCACATACTTATAATCCTGAGTTTGTGTGCATATTGTATGTTATACTGCAAATTCAACTGTGTTTGAGACAGAGATTTTCATCACTGGTGCATGATGGGGTTCTTTTAGGTTTCATGCAAATTTGCAGTATTTGCTAACGCCCTGTGTACTGTATTGTATAGATGACACTGCTCAGATATACATGTGCTGTTTGTTGTCAGTGTTTTGTTTAAAGGGTTTTGATTGTGTGTTTTGTACTTCTTTTGTCGCATCAGCTTTTTTTAGAGTAACAATAATTACTGAAATCATTTCGAGGTTGTGACTTTTACTGTCTAACGTCTATTCGTGACTGACAGTTACATAATTACGCTTGCAGACCCACAGCATCCTTTGTTCTCTGAATAAACACAAAGACATCACACCCAGAATGAGGTAAAAAAAACATCTTTCATTTGTCTCACACAGCAACCAGCTGCTTTACACACTCCAGTTTGCCTGATGTGAAATTATGGCTTGATGTCAAACATGCCTTACATGTATGTTCAATGTGTTGATTATTGTAAACAGATTATACGCACATTCACGCCTGGAAGCTGCCCAGTGTAACCAGTCTAATCTGTTGGTTACTGAGCAGCTCCACATTAGCAGTTGGGGGTTATGGGACATTTAGTTAGAATATTTATTTAGATAACATTTTGCATAATTTAAACATGAATATGTCATGGCAATGCAATTTCACTGAAAGTCAATAAACAATGATATTGAATCATGCAGCGAAAAATACCCACTCCATACCCAAACACCAAATGCTTATCATTACAGAAAAGCTGCTAGTTTCCTCTTTCAGTTTATCTCTGGGTCAGCAGGACCGCTAACCTAGCCGGCTGCAACACCAAAACCACACTGCTGGCTGAATGTCACAAGGTTTGTCCTGCTGAAAAAGCTATCCAGCTGACTGAGAAAAAAAACTCTTACACCAAGACACAGTCCTCAAGGACAACAAATATCTCAGTGGAGAGAAGCTCAAAACTGCTGCTGGGAACAAACTTTAGTAACACAAGCGGAGCTCCAGTCTCTTTATGTTGAATTCGAGTGAACAGAGGGAGTCATTCACATTTTGTCCAATTCTGTCATAATGTGCACAGCGACTTAAGCCAAGCACTCGCTTACTCTGTAAAGACATGCCATCCATCCATCTGAATGCTCTTAAATATGCCAGATCGAGACAAAGTCAAAGGAGAAGCAACCTGACAAGCCAATCAACATTTCTCAACAGCAAGAGTATGACCTACACAATACTACACAAATGTGCTAGTTTTACTGTTTTAACATACTGAACCATGCAGACAGGGAGATATTTGAATGATACAACATTTTTGAAAGACATATGACATTCAGTATATTAACAAACAGAACAGACCCCTCTGTGTGTGTGAGGGGGTGATTGTAAAAGTACAATGGGTTGCGGTTTTGGTCATTTTTGTGTGAAAGGCAGAAAGGCTTAGAAGTATAGTGTTGACAAAGTAAAATTGCTGCTGTACTCTGAATGATTAATTTCCTTGCATAGACAATACTGACTACCCCCCCCCCCCAAATCAGCATGATATAGTGACAAAAAATGAACAAAACAAGGTTATTAATATTCTGCTCTCAAAGCTTTCTGCACTTTTTTAAAGAACTACGAAGACTTTTCCAATCTAACATGTGATTGTACTTCCTCATGAATACTTTGCTTCACTCAGCACACACTGATTTCACTCATGGCTACAATGTGAGAACATAAAAACAAGCATACTAATAATTTCTAGTACTTACTGATTATTTACTGTAGGCAATATTAAGACAGCAATACACAGAATAATCATTTAATCAAATCAAAATGTGATGCTTTAGTACAATTACAAAGAACAGATAAAACGGTGCTTATAACAATGGTATGATTAATTCCTCTTAATTAAAGCTGCATTCACTTAAGAAATTTTGTTCCTCGTCTCATAAGGATTTTGCTAATTGCTGTAAGGAAATGACCTAATTTCCCTACAGCAATTACTGGACTATTTTCTAATGGTGGTTTGTTCTAATAGTAATGTTTTTCTGATGCTAAAATGTTCAGTGTGTTGTTAGACAATGTATGTGAGGTGTGGGCTTTTTGCAAGTGTAGTGACAGCATAGTGATCAATAAAACAGGGCAAACTAAAAACAAAAAGAGCCACGTTCAGTGTCATTTAAATAACCTTGTCAAGGAACATGAACTGCATGTTTCTCTTGAAGAATGTTTCACATTTCTGGTGAGCAATTGAAAAATGCCAGTTACCTAAACTGAAAGGAAGATATTCTTGTTAGTGTTTTCTTGATGAGCACAACCCGTTTTTCCTTTAACTGTTAAAAAGGACTTCCATCTTGTACTTTACACATTGTTTTGTTTTCTTAATAGTTCTTGCTATTATCCAGATCTTGATAGCCTTGTCAGCATCAAAGCACTCGTTTCTTCATTGTTCCCAAATAAATTCATAGACATTTTTCACAGCAGACATTTTGACCTATCATAGCAGCAAAAGCACAGGTGGAATTAAGAACATAAACGACGGCTCGGTTTCAGCTATTTTTGCAATGCAACGCAGCAATTAATAATGTAATTATTTACACCTGTGTTTGGAAAAAGGTCTATTCAACTTTAGTTTTGCTCCAATTTTACCCCTGGTCATGTGTTGCCTCTGTAATGACTCTGCACCCCGCCCCCACTGCATCATGAAAGAACCAAAACAGAACCACTGTCGATCCCTTTATTTATGACGATCAGGTAAAATTAAGAGACAAATGCAATGGTACCATAAATATGTAAACATAAACCTGACTATGCAATAAGTATTGACTTTTTTGATTATTCTTCAAAGATCATTCAAATCTTTAGACAATGTTGGCCTGTCTTCACAATGTTGGCTGTTTGTTTTTTACCAATACTAATTATGACTATTTAGTTTTTATAGGTTTGAATGAGCCACACCAGTATAAACAATCCATTGGTGGCTCTGGACTGGAGCATGTGCTCTGTGGACCTGTCCTGGGTGCACCCAGTCCAGGACCTTTGTAGCATCATAAAAGGTCATGTTGTAAGAGATGGCCACGCTTATGAAGGGACAAGGAAACTGTATTTAAGAGCATCTGGGTTCCTTAATTTGATTTCCTGTTGAAACTGGGTAATTCAATGGCACAAACATAGTGAGGGAGGGATAACTCAACAGCATAACCAACTGAAAAAAAAAAAAAAAAAAAACCCAGTTAAAGGCGGTGTTTCTTGATGATAGGACAGGAAGAGAAGAGTTGTTCGAAATGTGTAATGGTTGGCTGGACGTTTTTAATGGCTCGGCATGAGGTAAAAAAATAGTAAGAAGTAAAAGAATATAGTATAATATATATACACTCCCTGGCCACTGTATTAGGTACGAGAGAGTGGAAGGTTACCAACGCTTCATTCTGTTACTCTGAGAAGAATTAAACTAGACTAGACTTATATTGGACTGTGTGTACATTTATAAGTAGGAAGAAAAAACCTCTCTCTCTCTCTCTCAGCACTGAACACTAGGTCACAAGACTGAATCTGGAAGAAATGGACTGCAAGACGTGCGTGCACACACGTTATTATCACAAAGAACAGCGTGTTCAAGAAATGCACCGAAAGTTGTTTGCTTTACTGCTCGAGAAAATGGATTCTCTCTTGCTGTATTATGTGAATTGATTTCCTCTGCACTGTAAAATCACCAAGATGCCTAATGAAGAGGCAACCAATACACAAAGCTGCGTAGCGAGGTGTGTCACAGAGAGGAAGAGAGAGAGAGAAATGGAGAGGGATAATAAATAATCAAATACTTTATTGATCCCGATAGTGAAGTTCTCTTAGCTGCACAGGGTTAGCTACAGAGGAGAAACCCTGCAGTCTGCTTGTTTATCAAAATGCAGAGAATACATGCACAAGATAGGAAAGATATACAAAAGAATATCAGGAAAATATGATTAAAACCCACCCTAAAAACATCCATCCATCCATCACAGTTCCTTTATATGTTCTGCCGTTTAAAAATACATAACAACTAGGCCTACATAAAATTTAACACACTCTAATTTCAATTACCATCATTAATCAGACTTTTTGCTCAATAGCCGATTGTCCCGGGTCTTATTTTGGCTAGCTCGATAATGATTTCCAATACAATCGTAACACTGGGTTAAATGCAATCTTGAGATAGGCTATGTTAAAAAGGTTATCATTCCTCGAAAAGTATCCAAGCTCTGCAGATGCCACAATAAACAGATTGTCAGAGGAAATTACTTAGAACCCTTACACTTCCATGGTACACCCACATAGGTGTTTTTAGTTATTTTGGCTGATTACGCCTACTCTGTGCATACTGTGCTTGACTGACATCTCCCAGACTCTCCTGGTTTTTGTTGCACCTGTTAAGGCGGGACAACTTGCACTGTTATTTTAGGTACATGGAGCTGACCTCAGCAACACTTCAACCTTAAATGTCAACCTGAAAAGAAATCTCATCAAGCAGAATAACTAAAATCACCTGTGAGGGGGTGTGCAGGGCCTTTAAACCGTTTTTACAGAACTGTGGGAACTCGGTAGCCATTTTGATTTGCTTGATTTCACACACACACACACACACACCTCAACAGAAAATATATGCTATGTTATATAAACGTTCATACATTTACTTTAAAAATGTCCTTCAGCAAGATGCTTAATGCTGTATTGCTAAATAATTCAAAGTAGGAATGCACTGAGCCGATACATCTTATTAAATGCTCGTGTATCAGCCAGATGTAACTGGTGAACATGTAAAATTGTAATAATGCAAATTTATATTAACAATATAATTCAAATGTTCACAAGCTTAAAAAGAACATCTTCACTTACAGTTCAGTAATTACATGTACCCTTGTGCTACCTTAAACATGGAAGAATGACTCCAATCAGGTCCAGTGAGGTGTACATAGTTTAAACTGACAAAGAAAAAAGTGGCAAAGTATCTGATCTGTGCTTGAATCAGCCAATACACTGAGTTTAGGCACTGGATAGCAAAGATGGGTTAGGTGCAATCCCTACTGTAAAGATCATCAGCCAAATGCCCAATAAAAACAACGATGCAACATCACAGCTGTTTGTTTGGAGACAATGTTAATTTCATGACCTAGATGTGCGCCGTTGTTCAAATGGCTTACACACTACGTTTCTATCCCCCAAGATGGAGGGTGGGGTATCAGTGATCCTGCTTCCCAGATTACAGAGTGTGGTTTTCACTGAGTGGAGGAAGTGAAAGCTCTCTAGCTGCCCAGTGTCAACAACAACAACAACAACAACACATCCCGATTTGTGGTGCTATAGAGATGATGGTGACAGAGGAGTGGAATGGAGTGACCCAACACTAAGAGGATTTGAGCCATCCCCATTTCACTCACAGAGCTCCATTTACACTCTTCCTGTCGGGATAAATGTCACGAACATCAACAACGTACCAAGTTTCCTCTGAACAAGAGACACTTAGGTAAAAACAAGACAAACTCCCCGTGGCACCTTTAACAAAAAGAAATACAGGTATCCAAACACCTAAGTTTACAAAGTATTCTTAGTGGGTGAGGTTTGTCAAATTGTTCAAAATCACTACTGGATGTATGAGTAACTGGACTTGAAACAGAATCATTTAGACTGTTTAAAGTTTAATCTCCAAAAACTTGCAAAATTTAAGACTAAACCTGATGAAGAGCAAGTGATTGAAATGTGTCCTCTGACCATCACATATCCTCCCCCTTTAGCTTCTTGCTCTAAGTCTGATGCATCAAACATGCTATTAGTTTCCAACTGTTCAGCAGCCAGCCTCATTTAAAGACTCTGAGCAGATGCTTAGGAACTCCTTTTAAGGAAGACGACCATAACTTTATCACCTCACTTTTTTGAATCGCCATGTCACTAAAGGCAACACAGTTTGGCGTTAGATTAGCCATTAGTTTTGCCAGCTTAAATAAATAGATTAAATATAATGAAAATCACTGTAGCATTACAGTCAGTAAGCTAAATAAGGCGCATACTATGTCATTCATAAGTACATTACATATTTCAAATCACTAACAAATGGAGTTATGTTGGCACTACTGCTGCGGATCATATTGGGAAAACTGCACTTGTTCTGCAGTGGCTGACTGTCACTTACTTACTTGGATCTAGACTTTAGCAAGCAGGGAAGGCTTTGCTCCAGTGTCTAATCCATTTTTCCTGAGAGACACTTAAATCCATTATGCAGTGCGCCCATATTCAGCACCCCCTGATACAACACTGACACAAAAGAAAACACAACTTTGCAAAGGCTTCTCCTGCATTGAGATGTTCGCAGTCAATAACAGCTGCGTACCTCTCATCAGCTAGCAGCAAGTCCTTGAAAGTAAAGAAGGGGAGCTGTTCCAGCCTGTAAATGCACTGCTGTTCTGACAAGCATGCAAATAAATAAATGAACAAATGACAGGTGTGCAGATCAGCACAGGTTACGGAGAAAATAGGAAAGTGGGGACAGGCAGCCCAGCAGAAATATAACAGGGTAAGAGGACAAGTCCTACCTGCCTTTCAGATGTAGCCCATTGGCTGCATTTATAACATGGACAGTCTGTTCATCACGGTCTGAAGACACAGACAAAGAAAGGTGGACTGCTCATACTGCAGTGCTTATTTGACAAGCAGAGCCAGTATACATGGCACATAAAACATAAAGCATGTGTAGCTGTTTGGGTATATCAGACATCAAACCTTGGGCATCAAATTTGACAGATCACTCTTAACAGAGCGCGGCGTCTCGTTTAGGTGAATGATAAACTCGGTGTCACAACACTGAGGCTGTGTGTGATTTAACCATATTCAAACTGGCATGTTAAATCCTTGTGCCATGCATAAGTTAAGCAGAAGAGTCGCTTGCTGAGTGATAGCCAGTGTTACGCAATACCAACACAGAAAACTGAGGAATGCGACTCACGTCAGTGCACAAAAACAGCCATCAGCTGCAGATGGACGCGAGCTCTGCGTGTCGCTTACACGATGGCAATCACAATGATTTCTCTGACTCTCCTGGCTGATGCTGCTTGTAAACACAATGCCAGGACATATACGTGCGGCAGACACGGAGAGAGGCTCGACCAATGTCACCTACCGTCACACGGCTAGCTTTTGAGACGGTATGCGACTCACGATATCCCTTTACAGATGAGCAAACTTCCAAAAGCCGAGTTTCACTTAACGTGAGTTGCAGCCACAGTGGACAAAAACGTAAACGAGGGAGTGGCACTGCTGGCAACGATAGTGGCATAAAGCGGATTAGCAAGCTAACGTGGCTAGCTAACGCTTCTTGGGTAAAGCAGTCCGTTACCATTATTTACAACAAACCAAACCCTTCACAGTTTAGCTCGTTAGCGCTGCTCCCCGTACACCGATGCCATTTGCTGCCGCGCTACACTGGCATTCAAAACAAACACCCCGGTGCTAACAAGGGATCACTGGAGTCGCCCAGTAAAGCAGAATAAAATCTGTCGATGCGACAGACCGTACAAGTTGTGACAGCAACTTTTGGTTAGCTGGCGAACAGCAACCAGTCTAGCTGTGTGACCCAGCCTGTGTTGAAACCGAGCCCCGCTGCAGCATGTAGCGCTGGACAACTCGGTCTAGCACAAAGCCACCGTTAGTTAGCAGAAAGCTAAAGTTAGCGGCTAACTCACCTGGTCAAAATGAATCCACACAGGTCGAGAAGCGGGGTATAAGCGGCTGATCGGTCCAGTCACCCCGATCGCGGCTGCCGCTAAATCACAGACGAGGCGGCGCAGTCCGGAGAAATCAAAGTGTGAATTCGCTAGCTCCTACGTTAGCAACGCTAACTCGCTAATCTACCCAGCAGACTGTGACGCTGACTTCGAGTCGAGCTAAGCTGTTCACGGCAATATCCGTTGTTGTTGTTGTTGTTATTTTGTCACCGGCCGTCCGCAGGAATAATTTATATCAACGCGAGACAAGCCGACCTGTCTAACGGCTGTCAAGCGTTAACTGTCACAACGGGCTACTGACCAGCTAGCTAGCTGCTAACGTCGGGCAGCAGCTGGCAAAGTTTCTCTCGTCGACAGGCAGTTCCCCGAAAATGGCGGCGAGGAGAATCGCCTCCCTTCCATCGCGAAGGAACCAAAGAGCAAATGAGTCGGAGAAAAAGCACAGAGTCGGCTTTAACCGGCACGGGAGTACACGTGTGGCGGTTTTGGAGGGTCTTGTTGATGCTGTCCAGCTGTACCTTATGTCGTCCCCTCCCTAAATCTCAGTTTGGTGCTGCTCTGCCATCCAGCAACTGCAAGCAAAGGTGTGTGTGTGTGTGTGTGGTCTGTATGGAGAAAGCCATACACATAATGACTGTCAACACAACATGAGGCCTGCTCAGTTTTATAGCAGGGGGGATAATCAAGTATTGGACATATCGCTCTCTCTCTCCCGCTGTTTGTGCGTGTGTGTTTGGCCTTATGCACTTTCAGTCACTGAGCTCCTAACCTGATTAACAGTTTCAGTCTTAATCTGGCCTCTACTATAAATAGCGTGTCTTTAACTCACAGATAGTGTTATATATATATATATATATATATATATATGTCCCAGAACAATGCAACCCGGTATCACGGCAGGTCGTGAAATAGTCACGAAATTTAATCTATAGATTCGTGTACATGGACACGAATTTATAGAACAATGCTTGAACAATAACATATCTTCTCAAGGTGTCAGGAAAGATGGTCAAGGAAGGTCCAACCAACATTTGGCTGTCCGGGGACTACACTGTGCATCAGCCGTAGTCCCTCGAATGATGAAAAGAGTGGGTTTTTACATCAGAACACCAGAATTTATTCTGGGAAACAGTAATAGTGCGAAGTTGTTTAGGGAAATGTAACTACAATACTATGATTAGATCCTCTGATGGACCTGTCAGTTTGTACTCTCTGAAACCTATGAAAGCATGTGGTGTGTGTACAACACCTTGTAGTCCATGACATGGAGTGATATGACTTGGTATTACATGATTATATAATATGAAATATGGTTTAACAGTGAAGTGGACAAGTGCAGATGCCAGATGATGCCATACATCATTTCAGGGGGGGGCTCAACACCTCTGCGCTCAGTCCCCACTCAGCTTGGCAATTGACACAAGTCCATTGATGTTTCCATTTCTGACACCGTCACTTTTGACATCATGTTAGGGAAGCATACACATGACCATTTGTGTAGCTGAATCCTCTAATTTCTTCTACATTCACAGAAATACTTTTCATTAAGATGTTCTAGTTCTGGCATGAAAAACAAGTTATCACGTCAGTATAAACGTGATACCATATCTCAGAGGATTACACACTGTAGCTGTAATCTGAATGGAGAAAATATAGGATGTATGCGATGTGCATGGCAGCAGAGAGGTTAAAGATGGGCATTCCACAACAGGCTGCAGGCTGAGAGACCAATCAGCTTGCAGAACAGGGCTCAGAGGGCTTTGATTGGTTGCTTGGTAGCCCTGTTGTCATGATGATGGGAATCAGGTCCTGCCTGTGTGGTCTGTATCCAGGCACAGAAGTATACTGAAGCAAATGATATGGATGGATAGGCTGCAGATCTTTCTGTCCCTGACACACACACATATACACACATGTGTGTATATAATGTAAATACATGAATTCCCATGAGTATATTAAGCATATATATTTATTCAAACTAGAACTGAACATATTTGTGATGATTGTCCTTGTCTACAGATGTTACATGCTGAAGAAGCATGTGTTCCACTCGTGCTTTCTGAAGATGCACATTCACAGATAGCTGCTTGTTATAGAAGTGAGCTATATCATGTAACAGTGAATAATAGAAAGCCTCCAAACACTGATCTTATGCTGTTGGTACTTAAGAGTGCACTTATCTGTGGGCCTTGCTCTTCATTAACACTTGGAGTTTGAAACGTTACCGTATATCAGCCCTAACAATAGAATATCGGGACTGAACCAGAGCAATTCAGTCTTTTGAGGCATGTCTAATACTGATCATGGTCATTAAACCTTTAAACCAATATGGTTGACCTATATATTTCCTCATGTTTGTCCATTTCATCAATTTATCAAGACATTCCCTGTACTGAAGTGCTACACCCACAACTCAATACCTGCTCCTTGGTTCCATCACTCCCACCTGTGCCTTCAACTACCACACGAGGGCACACACGTCAAGGTGTTGGTATGTCAATGATTTAGATATAACTTTCTGCAGATTTGTGTAGTGTGCATTTTGATGTTTCTTCTAATAATTTTGATTATCTGGGTTTATTAATGGATTCTTTTACATTTTATTGTGTCAACATTTGCATGTACTAAATTAATGTGGTCAGTAATTCAATTCTCACACGTATTTAAACTGTCCAAATGTTATAATCCAATTTTTCATTTAGTGACCTGACTGTACACAAAAACAAAAAGACCTTCACATATTCTGTTATCAAAAAAAATAGTGAAAAAAACTGGCAAGTTTTAATGAGCTGGCTCTGCAAAATGTCTGTGGTGAAAAAGGCCTATTATTACAATAATATCACATTCATTTGCACATTGAGGGTAAAAAAAACAAATAATGCCTTCAAAACATTTTTTAATGATGGAAAATGAAAAAGGAATTTGTGGTATATTCATTATGCATTTACTACATTTGCTCCAACACTAAAACACTGCACAGTTCCACTTAACACAGTAGATTGCACTGAAACTAGCACCGGAACAGAGGGGCTGAAAAGATCTATATAAACCTGTCTGACGGTTCACACAAATACAGAAACATCACCTGCTGATGGAGGTTGTACAGGCCTAGCTGAAAAGGTACAAGACAAATAGAAAGCGAGATAGACACTTCCACATACCATATTACTTTAAATCCATATGATCAAACTGTGGTGAGTGAATGATTAATTATGTATGATGTACTATAACAGAGGACATAGGTGTACATTACATTTATTTTGAGCATCCAGCCACTGTCTGAAATGCACACAGAAACATACACTCTGACGTAACTCAGAACCTCCCAAAGCAATGCAGAGCGAGCAAAAACACAAACACAAATACTACCTTTGCGTTAAATGTTTGTTGACAAAGAGTCAGTGAGGTGTTGCTTGAACTCGATGAAAATTTCACAGGCTGTAATTTGTGGCATTATACCTCATGTATTTTATTTCAACTAAAAGAAAAGTGGACAAGTGACCTTGAAAAAAAGTCAAACTCTTAAGAGGAAAACTGGTATTAAACACTTCATGAAAAGGTAAACTGCTGTGGTGGTATTAACTGAAAAGCACAAAAAGACTGATGTGTGTGTAAAGATGAATGGAAAATAGTCACTAATGGTACTCGATAATAAAGTATCTGCAAAGTCACTGTCAAGGACCAAACCATCTCCTAACACTGTGGCTGTTGAAAACAGACATGGGTCAAACGGCATTTGCTCATTTTGGTTTCATAGATTTAAGTGACAGATGGGTGGAATTTCAGCCAATAAAGTAGATCATTTTCTGGAGCTGAAAACTCACCACAAACCAACTGAATAGTTGGTTTATGGTGTAGATATATTAAATGTCACGAAGTTGTTATACTGCGCAAAAACAGAAATTAATAATTATTTGCAAATACATTTGCACCCAGATCTGATTTAAAAAAAAACCTGGATAAAAACAATTATGGTTCACACTGTTTTTGGGAAAACTTTGCAGATGCTTATCATCAGAGTCCCCAATACTGACAAAGGGCCTCCAAGGAAACAAAACTTTTTACACAAGCTCAAAAGCAAGCAAAAACAACAGGAAAATAACAAACCAATGTTTTTTGTTGTTGTTGACTGTTTAAAAACATTTTCTTTCAATACCCAAACTTAATCTTAGCATCAAACTGGAGGAACAACCCAAGTTACCAAACAGGCATCAATCATTTCCTGGGTTAGCAGGAAATATCATACCTGCAAGTGCTTGGAGGTGCTGAGGTTGCATGAGGGTTCTTGGTTAACCCTCACTACAGTCAGCCACTTTTTACTGTACTGACAGACCCTCCAGCTGGGCCTTTCTCTACCTACCTTTCTCTCAGCTCTGCTGTAGAGGCCAAAGCAGTCTATATGACTGGGCCCTCAGAGAAGTGTTATGGCCTTCATTACTGCTGTCTTTAATCAATTAAATGACCATAAACACTCTCCCTCTCTCTGCCTCATTCTATCATTAGCCTCAAATTTGAACACTGCTTGCAGAGTACACACTCACTAACTAGGCGCAGAGACTCGAGGCTGGACCAGACAACTTACAAATCAAATTGCTCCATTTTTACCTCCTTACTCCCTTCCAATCCAGCCTTCCTGAGACTTATCAAGTCTCACTGTCTCTTTCTGGGGAAGCTCACTGATCTTAACATATACATACACACACACACTTCATCACAAGAAGGAAGAAGCTCACTGAAACCACCCTGCTCTCACTACATTTGCTTGTAATTTATAAGAAGTGGTGCTTTGCTTTCTTTATCATTTCCTCTCCCCTGATATCTCCTCTTCTTCTTCCTCTGCTTAAGTGTGTCTTCTCTCCTGGCTGAGTGGCAAGCAGGCTTCAGCAGTTGGGTTCCTTTGATTCCACCTTAGTCTGGTTCAGCCCACTTTGGCCCAGCTGAGGAAAGCAGGGATGTCTCGGACTGGGACGTTGCGGGTCAAAGCTTTGACGCGCAGGTTACGATCATCCGTAAGGAGTACCACCTCCCTTTGGAGCCTCACTGTCCCATCTGTGTGTTTGGGGGGGGGGTAAGTAAAAGTAGTAAGAATTTGTATGTGTGTAAGGAAATATAAACACTGACAGAGAATGAATGACAGTAATATTACATACTTCTCTGATCAGGCATGAAATCTTTTGCTTTGTCTTTGCAGTAGTGGAGACAGCAGGACAGAATCACATCATCATTGGTACCCTGAGGAAGAATAGAGAACAAAGTCACTGAAAAACAGTTAAAACATTTGATGTAAGTAGTAATGTACCATCTGCAGTCAACCACTGCTTCCCAGCAAGAGAAAAAGTCTTATTTCATTGCACAACCTGAAACCAAATTACCAAAAAGTAATAAAACAAAACAAAATGAAACATTTTGAGCTACATTTATTTGGCCACTCACCTGCTGTCCAGAGGTGTCTTCACTGCGAAAGGCAATAGACTCGAGTTGATTTCCTCTGCTTGTCAGGGCTCTGAGGTACGGTTCCCTGGCTTCAAATCCTTTCTCTAGGAAAGCCACTGCCAACCGGGCCTTCTCCTGCACAGCCCGCACATGGGCCGCAGTAACATTATAGTTGCCACGACTGCCAGTGCCGCGCCCTCCTGACCCCACTCTTCCACCAAAGTTGTCCTGGCCTTTAGTCAAGCCATCTAACTCCGTAATCACTGAGAGAGAGAGCACATATCACACCATGAGTACACATAAAGAAAGATTTCCTGTTTCCACACTAAACACCAAACACATGGGGCATTCTTATCATTTTAAACATGTCACAACACCACAATATAATGGTCCTTCATCCCTCTTACTAGATAGAGTACTCATCCTTTAATATGTTTCCTCTTTTCTTTGTTTCTGTCTTACCGATGAGTGGCACAACTATTATGTATGTTCCACACTGAAGGAGTTTCTTCAGCCCTCCCAAGTGATCAATGAATCCATTGGTATCTGGAACCAAAAAGAGAGGCCTCACTTCCAGCTCCAACTGCCCACTTGTCTGCAGCACCGCCTAGAACATAGACACACACACACACAATTTGATGTGAAATCCAACTCTGCCACAACATGGTACAACTATATATCTGACCTATTCAATTGATACTTACTGTGCTATTTTGAGACACAAGCATGACCAGAAAGAAAACTAATTCTTTCCACATCACCTGGAATGCTTTTGCCATTCACACAATGCAGAATCTGAACATTTCAGCACTTGCCCATAGGGATTTTCCTTATTAATGGAAGGTGTAACTTTTGCTTAATGCAATTTTATGAAATGCATTATGAGATAAATTTAAATTAAAGTCCTTTCAGTAAAAATCCATTAGCAACTGAACAGGCCATTTTAGTTGTTGTTTAAAGCTGCAACTAACTACTGTGTTCCCTCACTGATTATTTTTTAATCCTTTATTGATTATTCAATTAACCTATAAAATGTCAGACACACAGAAATGTATGCCCATTACAATTTATTTTCCGATTTGAATATTTATTGTTAGGTACGTACGTATATGCCTGTTTTACCTGTATTTTATCCCTGCGCCTCTGTTGCTGTGCCAGTTTGTTGGTGAGGGCGTGGCGTCGCGCCTTCAGCTGTCTGATGTCATTCTCACTGTCTCCCGCCTCCTCCGCATCCTCCTCTCCTTCTGATGCGGAGAGAGAGGACTCTGCCTCGACTATGACATCATCAGCCTGCCAAACGGACACAGACAAGGGTAAGACACATTTTCAGCAATTTGGCTTCCACTACTTTCAACAGCCTCTGCAGAACTACAGATGAAAAGCACAGAGGGAGCTAAGTGAAGAGGAGAGGTTAGTAGAGGGAAAGTAGGAGAAAGACAGTCACCTCTTTCTCTGTTAGAGAATCCTGCCTGCTCTTTGTATCCATTGAGTGGCTAGGTGGAGGAGAAGTTGCCACAGAGATGTATTTGCCTCCCTTGAAGGCCAACAAAGGTTCTTCCTGTCCACACAAAGCCTCCAGAAAGTACTTCAGCACTGTCACTCTCTTACAATCTGCTGCTATTGCCTGAGGAAAGAGAATGAAGGTATATGTACATGAAAACAGGAAGAGGACGATTAAGGTCACACGTAAAATCCGGCACTCTGAAGGTGACAGAAGAATTATCAGTAGAACATTCAGTAATTCAGGAGAAAACAGGAGTGGAAGTATGCACCAGGGCTGCAGTGTTACAATATAATGAAAGACACCTTTACTTTCCACTCACCATGTCAGTGTGTCTGTCTGTGTAACAGGGCTCCTGTGGTGCAGCCAGCAGTGGTACAAAGCCAGCAAGCAGCCTGTCCTCCTTCAATTGCAGCACAGTCAACTCCTCATCTCCCTCGCTTTCGTCAGTATCGACTTTGTACAGTGGCACTTCCTCATGGTCCACACGTGCCAGCATGTTACACAGGTCAGCCAGGCACTGCCAAACATCAGGGCAGCAACTTGATAGAGAGGAAAAGCCATAAGTGATGATGAGGAATGGTTTTAAAGAACTACTGTCTGAAGAGAGTTGGTGTGTGGTTTGTGTGTGGTTTGTGTAAAGGTATTAGTAAAGGCCATGAGCAGAACCAACTGTTCCTAACACTTAGGATGGGTCAAATGCAGAGAATAAATTTCCCTACGGGGATAAATAAAGGATAACTTAAGAAACTTAACAGATTACCCTGAGATAGTAATTTAAAGCGGCTATAATCAATATTTTGTAGAATAACAATGTATCAACAATGTGTAATGTGTAGCTCATAGTCACAAATCTATAGAAAATTATCACACGCATCTGTAGGTTCACTCGGCTTTACTGAGCTTTATAGAGTTTCAGCTTGTTGTTTAGCTGTCCGGCCGCAACTTTACTGTTTTGGTTCACTCTCACCGCTCCCATAGCATCGCTGTCTGCCGCAGCAGGCAGCTGTTTTCAGTTTAGCTGTTTTTAGCAGCTAAAGAGCCAGATATTTCCCTCAGGAGTTGGTAGAGACCAAAACAGAACTAAAAGAGAGTGAACACTGGACTTACATTTGCCAGGTGGCCAGAAACACGGTTCCAGATCAATGCTAATGTTGCTCCGTAACTGCTGGATGTGTAAATAAGCAACTGTTTGATAACAAGTTCACAATATCAACTTAAAAGGTCATGATATGCCAATATTGTGTTCACAGTTTGTTTCCACTGCCCCCAAGTGGCCAAAAAAATCTGTTATTTGCACGTTTAAAGTACTCACCCTATACTGCATGGTGGTGGGTTCCACAGGTCTGGGTGTCCCAACATCCAGTCAGACCAGACCTTGATGCTTGGCAGTAGTTCTCTAAGGTCCAATGGGAAGGCAGAGACCCTCACCATACCCTCCAGCTCCTCCCCTTTACCCTCCTCCTCTCCATCTGCCATGGGGACTGGTTCTGAAAGAGAGGAGAAGTTCTTAAAATATAGCACTTAATAGTAAACAATTAAACAAAAACAACTCCCATTATGTGTAAAACAAACAAAACTCATCCCTTTTGCAGTCAAAAAATGTAATGGCTATTTTTGAAATGATTTTGGTCGTAAAGCAATGTCTTGGGATTTATCCAGAAATTTCCAAAGACAATCGCCACGTAGCAGAACAATGGTGTATTCTCTAAAGAAGAGAAGTAGGAAGACAGTGTATCAGACAGTATTTCTTGTCTTTTAACTGTTCATCTGATATAGATGAAAACACCCTAATACCTATGTTGACCTTAATTGGACATGTGTAGAGCCACAACTTAAATAAATGCTGCGGATCAAGTCCTTGTGGAGGTTACTGAGTGTGTACCTGCAGGAGTGTCTCTGAGCAGTTCTGTACAGCGCTGCACCAGTAGTGCAAACATGCCAAGGCCCAGAGCAGTGCTTTGCTCTTGTAAAACGGACCGCACTTCCTCTTCTTCACCTGACAAACAGAGACAAGAATTTGAAACAGTACTTTGTCAACACTCTCTTTATCAATATTACATACTACCCTGAAGCTCTTCAAGTTCAAACATGCCAACAAGTGAATGTGTTTTTCTTAAATGGAGTCACATTTTTTACAACAAATGAAATCCATGTTCATCACCTGCATAGAAATAAAATAAGTTCACAAGCCATGCATTAATATTAATTTTGCAGATAAACAATGCGTTAAAGCTTTGAAGCAATATTTGATATTTGATGATGATAATAATGGTGTGTGTTTGTGTGTGTGTTCAGCATTACCTCTGTTGTGGGCATTGTGAATGGTGAACATGTTGATGGTGATGATCTGCAGCATGTGTGTGCTGCCCAGTAGGGAAGGGCCATGCTGGAGCAGCGTCCTGAACTCCTGCAAAACACGGCTAGCCACCCCTGGGAAAGATTCCATGCTGTATAGGCAGGACACACACATTGACAACATCAACACAGAAACACAGACCCAAGGGCACACCAAAAATACATTTTTCAGATTATATTCTCATTCCTTCAAACTTATTCAGTCCATGAATTTAAGAGCTGCAGTACATGAGACATCACTTACCCCACTTTAGTGAAGAGCTTTCCATGTGCATGCAGGAAACTCAGAATGAATCTCTTATTTAGCTGGAGACAAAAAGGGAAGGCCAAAAGAACAAAATTCATATTACTAATCTTTGGGTTTTATTTAGCTACAAACCCTACAGCACAGCACATGACAAGAAAACATGTCTTCATCCAGTGACAAAGCACAAGGAGAGGTTTGGAGCCGATGTCACCATTTTTAAGGCACCTGGGAATTTGAACAATAGCGGTGGGAGGAAATGGACTGAAAGGCTACTGAAGCTGGAAAGAGCAAAGAGGATACACATACAGATGCCTCTCCCAACAGGATACCCTGACAAATAGTGAAAAGAGGCTACTTCTCACATTTTAGTAGGATATTTAAAGATACTATTAGTATAATCACTGGGACTGCTACACAGCATATAAAAAACTGCTTTTTTAAAAGCATAAGAAATAAAGTCATACTGTCAATGATACAGGGAAACAAACAAGAAGACGGTGGTATGGAATACTGTGATCTTTCACAAGAAAACCCCCCTCTTGATGGTAACAAATGATTCGCTTTGTAAAGTTCAATCATGAATCAGATCAGAGCCACCCCATCTTAATCTATAGCTCTAACACAGAAACAAGTGAGAAAGTATATCTCCCTACCTGCCTCAATGCCACTTAGGAGGCACTGACAGAAGTTGCCCAGGAAAATATCTCTAATCCATCCTGTTCTCTCAAATGCCACTGTGACAATTGAGAGAATACACAGCGAACAAATGGATGGATGGATGTCCAATTACTCCATATACATACTTGAGAAAATAACCCGTTCTGCGTAATAAATAGATGATGAATCATTGCAAGTAAAAATGAAAAACAAACCAAAAAATGGCCAAATAACAAAAGATGAATGAAGGGGTAAAGAGGGGTTTGAAAACATCTTTGAACACAGGAAAACGGATGAAAACATGCAATGAAAACAGGAACGGAAATGGAGGCACAGGAAATATTGAAAAAGTAAAAATGAAATGACGACAGAGGGATTAAATGAGTCAAAAGAAATGAACATACAGGACATACTGAATGAGAGGGAAAAATGAAAGCAGAGGAAATAATAAATTAGATAACAAAGAAGAGAGGGGAAATGAAACTATAAAACAGTCTAAGAGACACTGCAGGCACTAGTGTCTCAAGTGTTTTGGAAAAAAAACTCTAGAACTAAAATCAAAAATACCTGTTAAAAAATATGCACACACAGACCAGTGTCTTTGAGTGCAGACATGTAAAGACATATGACGCATGAGACTTGGTGTGTGTGTGTGTGTGTATATGACAGAGAGAAAGAAAGAAAGGGATCTTACATCACTAGCACTGAGACTGCCCAGCTCTCCATCCTGTTCAGAGTCCCTACTGGATTCACTGCCTCCTCTCTGTGAGGATGGGTTTGCTGCTTGTCCGCTGGGGCGAACCCAAATCTCCACACGTGCTCCATCTTCCCCTCTTCCTCTTCCTCTTACTGCTGGACCCCTGGAGCCTCCTTCATGCTCCTGCCTCCTCCTTCGCTCAAGCTGCTCTGCCTACAAGAATAAAGTCTGTAAACAAGAAGCACTTTTGCTGCCTAGCGTCTCGGCATAATAACCAGATTATAGTAAACTTGACCAGTTATACTAATAAGGTAATTAATTAAGCACATTTTTGAATTAACACACTAATACGTTTGGGTCATTATATTTGTCTTTATATAATACATATCTATATGATAAAATCAGTAATTGTGTCTTGGGCAGGTATAAATGCAGTATGAATCAACATCACAATAGTAATACAAGTATACATGCAACCCTACTGTATATACAGTTCTGTCCAAAATAACCTTGTGAGATTATACTTCTGTCAAACCACTTCTGTTCCAACAAATAATTAACATCCTCTAACATTACTGCTAACAAACTATAATGGTTAATTTGCAAGGTTCTGACTTTATGTTGTATCCAAGTCAAGGCTCTGCACTTCTGTTAGAATTGAGGTGATGTCAGAAGTCTTTAGACCAAGAAAAAAGTTCAATCATCTGGCACAAGTTAATGACCGAAGTGTGTGTCTCACCTTACGCTTAGCTTCCTCAAACAGACTCATCAGGCTTTCCTTTGCAGTCAGGATGGGGTTGGAAGCTGCCAAGCTGCGCATGTAATAATACACAGCATCCAACTTCCGCTTCTGTGAGTGAGTGAGTGAGTGAGAGAAGTGGGAAGACAGTAAAAGGAGGAAGGTATCCTAGAAAAGAACGCACACTGGGTGGGTGCAAACAGACCAGCACTCAGAATATAGTTGTATTTTTCAATTATCCCAGCGACATGCCAGGAGAAATACAACCAGTCACAAAAAAGTCCAAACCCAGTTTCTTAACTCCAGTGATCTAATTATGCACTTACTGTGTAGACTGCCAGCAGGGCCAGCTGGTTATATGGTCGTCCATTTTTGGGGGCAATCTGCTGAGCTTTCAGGTACCAGCTAAGAAAAAATGGAAATGTGCAGTCATGAGATACCATCAGAGAAACTTTGTGGAAGATTTGGCCTTTCAAAATGTTCTGCTTCAACCTTGAATTATAAGGTTCTTCTCTAATCGGTCATATGCAGCTAGGAAGGAACTTTCTCTACAACATTGTCAAGTCCAAGACTGAGAAGTTATAAAAGCAGTCAGAGATTGAAACTAGGGCTGCCAAGATTAGTCGACTAGTCACGATTACTATTATTAAATTAGTCGTCGACGATCAAAATCGTCGACGACTAATTTAATAATCGACGTCGTCGTTTATTTTTTGAAGCTTTGTTTTTCTCTCAAAACTGCCGCTGTACCTTCCGCTGCCTTGTCTGCCTTTCTGTCCTTGACGCACATGCGCAGTAGTGGTAATCGGGGTCAGCCGTGATGTCACCGGAAAAGTTCTGCCCAGTATTAACAGTATGGGTATCAACAGTATCAACAAAATGTGCGATGCAAAATCTGCGAGGCAGAACTTGCCTTCCATGGGAGCACTACAGCGATGCACGAGCATTTGAAAAGAAAGCACGTTGTTGTAGCTGAATCTGATCCAGTTTCTGACGAAGAGGGACAGTTAGCTGCTAACATTAACGTCAACAGTGAGCTTACTTGTATTGATAGCTGTAAACGTTAAAATTAACGATGACGATTTCATTAGCCTTAGCACACGTATGTTATGTGTTTGCTGTAACGTTATAACAGTGATGTCATGTTTGAATAGGAAATGTGATAACGCTAATGTTTTACAATGCTACGTTACAGTGCTAAAAAAATACTTTGCTCTTCAACGGACAACTATTTTAGTTTTCTTTATCCCAGTGCCTTGTTTTCCTCATTTTACTCAGCCGTTTGCACTCTGTGCTGCATTTAAAGATTTGTTTACTGCCTGAGAAGAGTGAAATATGTTCACAGGTATTTCTTTTTGTTGATATTTTGTATTCTTACTAGTGCATAGTATTCATAGTGCAGCTAAAAATGTTAAAGGCCAGAGTTGTGCCTTCATTTTATTTTGCACATTAAAAATGTCTGAAATGCTGCTACAAGCTGCAAAGTTCATTAAAAGTTGAATGGACCGTCGTCTTAATTGTCTTTATTTTTTAGTTAGCACACACCTTAAACACTTCAAGCTGGAAGCTAATGATGGTTATACAAGAGCAGCTGCATGCTGGTGCGATACGCTGCAATTTACGTACGATCCGATTAGTCGACTAATCGCAAAAATAATCGGTGACTAGTCGAATATCAAAATAATCGTTTGTGGCAGCCCAAATTGAAACCCACGGCGAAAAAGCTAGTCCACTTGTTCTTGGACTCAAGAGTTAGCAGATTTTGACATTGTAACCTCCTGACTCAGTCAAAATTATATTATTTGATGCTAATACACATCCCGTGCTCGTAAAAGTGTGTACATTTGTTTTTACAATACGTAGGCAACGCCTGAATTACCGCCTACCTGCGGGCCTTGCCGTAGTTGGCCGAGTCACTGGCTTGTTCCCGGTACCGTGCTATATCTCCCTGACAAATCATGCAGCGCTGAGCACTGATGAGTGCATACTTTACCTGAAAAAGATAGGAACAAAAACTTTTAACAATTCACTACAAACAAAGTTCAGTGAGGACATATAGTCACAATTAACAAGTAGTAGCAACTAAGTTGCCGTTACAAACTATATTGCTAGTAACATGGTAATCTGATCATTGACTGGCTCAATACATTTGACATGTTATTAGTTGTGTGACTGCTACTACAAGTTGCATTTTTATTGGTTAAGGCAGGCATATACATTAGTTATGTATAGCCAATCAATTGTAAGATTTATTTTTTGATACATTTTTGAACACATGTTAAATGCACACACAAACACACACACATTGAGTATTGCTGTACCGTTTTGCGTAATGGTCGAGCCCTGATAGCCATGCCATCCATGTAATCTTCTAACTTAAACTGGTACACTGTCTGCAGCTTCTGAAGCAGCGCATCAAAGAATAGTGCTCCCTGTAAAACACAGACAATGACCACACAGACAAGTGAAGTAACAGTGAAGACATTTTTTTTTAGTAAGCATCTGTCTTGACATATCAAGTACGACTATCAATCCTGCACACAGATCTTCGATGCTAGACACACACCTCCAATCTAATGCCCTTGCAAAAACCTCATTTCTTTGTGGAATCCTTCCACGTCCAAATTTACCAAGAGATTCCTTACCTCATCAAGCAGCGTGAGCAGCATGTTCCTGATGTGAGGGGTGTTGTCATAGTTGGGGTCTTTGAGTAACTGCCGGAAGTGCTCTATGACTTGGTAAAAGACATTCTTCCACAAAGCCTGATCTGCACTCTGAGAGTCTGAGAACTCGATGTCTGTCAGGATGACCTGCTCATATAGCCCCAAAAGGTCAGCTCTAGAAAACACAAGGACACAACAGGACAGTGCTTTTTCAATATGCCAACTGGCTCAGTTCTATTTATATTAATTATTCCCAAGGGGCAACTGACAGCCAAACAACTATGAAACACAAGAGTAAAACAAAACACACAGAGAAAAATGCCACTAACACACATCTGCACCCACAAATCCTCACCTGAGCTGGGCCATGCGATCTAGTCCATCAGCACTCACTCTGTCCCTGGACAGCAGGTTACTGAGCTGAAGCTCCTGTGCATCTGCAGCCCTCAGCAACCTCCCCAGCTCCCCTCTGGCTTGTTGCTCCACCTCTTCAAATGTCAAACCACCTCCTGCACCTGGCTGGGGATAAGCTGCTCCCCTGTAACTCCCACAGAGCTGACCCACACCAGGGCCCGGGTATATACCGTTAGGGGAAGCCATTTGGTAGGGTCCCATATGATAGGGATAGGGATAGCGCTGGCTGGTGGTGGTACCAGGATTATGTAGGTTGCTGGTGGGCACGGGGTAACAGTAGGGGTTGTCAGAGTTTTGGAATTTGTAGTAGGCTATGGCCGCAGCCTGCTTGGATCGAAAGTGCTCACCCTGTGGGACTGGAGGGCTGCCTGCTACCTCATCGTCTGTGTCCAGAAAGTGAAGTTGTCCATATCCAGTCCCTGTCTGAAGATATACAGGCTGATGGAGAGATGAATGCTGTGAGGATTGGGTGCTGGTAAGAGCAGGTTTCTGGTCGGGATTATTTGGATCCCAGAGTCGTCTCATTCCTCCTCCTCTGCCCCCTCTACTCCTGCAAGCTGCTCCTCCCCTAAGTCCACCAAAAAGAAGCCTTTGCCCAACCTCAGGTGAATTAGAGATGTCTGTGCGGGCTGGAAGCACCAGGATACCCCCACCTCTGCCACGAGGAACCATGCCTTGCTTGCGATGTTGTGCAATCCCACTATGTGATGAGGTACCCGACTGTTTTTCTAGAGAAACCCTTAGGATTCCCCGACCTCCACTTGTGTTTCCCTTTGATCTGTTCCTTTCTTCCCTCCGCCTCTCTGCACTTAGTTCTTCCTCCCCACCTCTTCTTCTCCTCCCTCTGTCTTCTGCTATGTCACTCATCTCACTTCCTTCCAGTGATTCTGTTGATGATTCGCCGTTGGTTGTCCAGCTTTGTAAATGACTCCTTCGTCCTTCTCCACTATTAGCAGTCCCCTCTTTGTTATTGTGCCTAGGCTCCAAGCGTGACCACTTGGTACTCTCCATATCCATTCTTAGTCCCGGACCATCCAGGCTGGTCACACTGCTGGCTGAGCTACTGCTGTAAGTTCGATTCCGTGAGCGCCGAATATCTGATTTGGAATAGCGTTTTGAGGTTGGTGTGATGTTTGCATTGGATTTGTTTCTATCACCTCTTTCGACAGCTCTGTCTACATTTCTTTGCGTCTTGACGTCTTTCTCAGCATCTCTGGACCGGTTGTTGTTGTTGTCTCCTCTTCTGCTTTCTCTGCGATTCTCTCTTCCTTTGCTTTGGTGCATCTCCACTAGCTTACCTGGTTTGTTATCCCTATCTGATTCTGCTGCTCTCAAGTCGCTTTTTCCTCCACCACCTACTTCATCTTCTCCTCTTCTGGAATCCGGATTCCTCTCTTTTTCTCTCTCCCCACCTCTTTTTCTGCGGTTTCCCTTTTCCCTCTTCTTCTCTACCTTTTCTTCCTCTTTTGTTCCTCCCCCTTGGCCTCTTCTTTCCTTACTTAACTCTTCAACATCTTGGCCTTCACATCCCGCTTTACCCTTTTCTTTCACGCTGAGCTTTTCTACTTTGCTAGTAATTTTCTCCACTGAAGCATCAGAGGGTAATGGAGGTTTTTCCACATCTCGGCTTCTTTGCTTTCTAATTGTCTCAGTAGATTTAGACTGTTTTACATTTTCCTGTTTTACTTCTTTATCTTTCTCTCCTTCTTTATCATCTTTCCCTCCCTGCTTCTGTGTAGATGTTTTTTTGTTCCGCTCCCTTTCCTCTGTACTTAACTGGGATTCAGGTTCAGTTTTCTGCTCATGCTTCCTATGGGGAGGCTTATCTTGCTCTCTTCCAACTCCACAGTCCGTTCCCTGAATATTCCTCCGGCTCCCAGGTTGATAAAATTCTCTGTCTGGTTTGCGGGCTTTCTTTGTCGGCTTTGCAGCTCCAGCTGGTTCCTGGTGTTCTCTGTCATTTTCAACAAAGCCTTTTGCTTGATTTGCTTCAGTTTTTGCCTGCGAGTGGCTGCCCTTTCTACAGTTCTGAATGTTACTACCATCACCTCTCATCCTATCTTCTTCCTGTTTGTCGGTACTCGTACCACCGTCTGTGCACCCATGTTTCTCTAAAACTTTTCCAGTGACACCCTTTTTCTCACTCTGTGATGGACGATCATGTTCATATGAATCAGCGGCCAGAGAATCACTTTGACCAGTTTTTCCCTCCTCATTGTCACAGTGACGCCGTCCATGTCCAGCTACTGACTGGAAGCGCTGCAGATCAGGGCGCTTTCCTTCACGCCTCCTTTGCTGCTTGTGTACGTGATGCTCCTGTTGCTCCTCTGTAGAAAGAAAAACACAGAGAAGAAATGAAGATGCTGAAAGACAAAGTCAGTCATCAACACAGCAGATCGAGTATGGGTATTAAAGAATAAGGTTGGCATATTCTGTTTTTCTCTTCTTATCAACAAATCCCATTAAATCTAAATCACAGATCTTTATCTTGGGTCTCAAATAAAGAGTTTAATTTCTAAAAAGGGCTCAGTAATTTACTTAATGAAATGGGCTCTCTAGTTATTAGCAAATGTTACTCAAATTGTGGGGGACTATTTCCAGCTGTGATTAATATGCATTTGGTGCTCTAGTAAGTAATGATGGCAGGAGAACGGTGTATGTTGGATTGACTCAAACTAAATTACAGTCCCTGTGTTCATCGTATTGAAGGAACATGTCACCCAGTGCAATGGAGTGCTTATTGGTGTGTTTTGAATAGTTTTCAGACAACAATGGAGGGCTATCACACAAAGGGATGAGCTACATCACGCTCTTTTCGTGGGACTTGTTGACAGTAAGAAAAATTAAGAATATAAAGATACAGCAAATGAGGTTCTGCCTGTTTGGAACCAAAGCACTGGAGATGTCAACATAAACACTGCATTAATTACACATGAAAATAATTCACCTGTTCACAGCGTGCTACAAATAAACCTGCAACACTTTCCACAACATGAGAAACACGCACATCACTGTTCGGACAACTTTTTATATTGAGTTTCCAAATAAACATTTTGTTTTCTTCGGAGGAAAGCGTAACTGTAACGTCAGTGGTTAGTTAATTACCTAACGTTATCTAACGTTAAACGAAAACAAGAGTCGAGCGCCATTCAACGTTACATTTAAACGGAGGACACACTCCTACTAATGTGCTTAAAGTATAGGGGGTAAATATAAGAAACTGTGCGAAGAACATTAAAATCAGGGTTAATTCGTGTCAACAGTCGCACATAAATTATCTGGCGTCGTTATCGCCGAAGGGGGCGTTTAAAACAGACCGCGCGGGACCAAAGAAGGGGCAGGCAGGCAGCTAGCTAACGCCAGCTAACAACATTAGCTGGTTACAAACTTAGCAACTCCGCGGGCTACTTTCAGCTAACTTGTGGTACTTCTTCTTTTGGATCTATCGACTTTTCCCACGAATGTATAACCCCCAAGGGCCCAGTTCGCTTCCTCTCACCCCTTTGACAGTCAGTGATATTGACTGAGCTCGACGCTTCGGCTCGGAGTTCCGCGGCTGAGATTCGCACTCTGTCCAGCTCGTTCGCCATCTTCGCTTTCACTAAAACAAACACAACAAGTACGGCGGCCCAGCTGGATCAAACATGTTCACCCGGGTGACGTAGCACGGCCCCCTTACAGTTTCATCTGTTTATGTATTAATCAGGTTTCCGATCCTTTACTTGGCTAAAAGTAACAATATCAGAATGTACTATATTACTGTTACTGCTAATTGCACTTAAGACAAATGAAAAACCACTTGGTGCACAGAACTCGTGTAAACCCTTAATGTGTTTTTTTTTGTCTACTTTATTTATATTTACATTATATATATGTATGTATATTTATTTATTGTGCCTTTTAATCTTTATTTTCTTTTAGGTCGTTCGACCATATGTTCTTTTGTTGTGATTCCTGGTTTTGTGTTATGTCAAGATCTTGTTATCCTTATCCTATGGATACTGTATTCAATATTCTTTCGACTTTCTTAAAATGGGATGGATTTTGTGCTGCGTGTTCCACCGGAAATCCCTTTATTATTATAAATTAACAAATAGGGACGACACCTTTCCACCAAAAAACAAAACAAAACAATGTTTGGTACAATTTGACAAAATTGTCATTCTAAAATGTGTAGTTATGTAATTCTTACGTAGGCTAGGCCTTGACCTATGAGGCCTGGGGGAAGGGGGCTTAAAGGTCTGCACGTTATATAAGGAAATAGACAGATATCCTACATATATGTACACACACTCTCTCAATTCCATACAATATCCACTAGATGTCAGGATTGATTACTTATTATCATTTTTAGCTCAACTGTCCTGTGGTCCAACCCTCTGGATTGGACCCAACAACGAACTTTTCCCCCATCTACTTTTGTTTTCCATCTAAGTAATTTATATTAATGTAGTGCAACATCTCCTCATTGTCACATCTTTCCTCTAATGTCTTCCACTCATGACTTTGATGTGAACTGACAAATTGCGTTAGGAGGTGTGGAGGGGGATTGTGGGACTGTAGAAATAAATGACAGGAACATACACAGAAACACTGGGTAGTGTGCGTGTAGGCCTATGCACATATGGGGGGGGGGGGGGGGTATGTGGAGACATCATCGGTGTGGCTGATGCTAGAGTAAACAGCTTCATTTCCCTAGCAACACCAAATTAAAGGGCCAGAGTCTCTTGTCCTTCCTATTAATCTCCCACACATAATTCTTCATCCAGAGCCAAACCTCCTCTTTTTCCATACATGTTCCTTCATCATGTCACTAAATTATTCATCCAAGGTGCTTGGCTCAATTCTTTGGCACAGTAATCAGGGATGTCTACATACAGTATACTTATGTGTGGATTACTTCTTACAGTAATAGAACTTACTTTTGTGTAATTTAGCTGCTACAGTACAGCCCCAGATCATAAAGCAGGCAGACAGCAAAGAGAGGAAATACAGGCAGCAAGAATTGGGATAATTACACAATTTTATAGATCATGTATTCATTTATTTATTACATTTTCTGTTTATAAGTGTTTTTAATTTCACAGGATTTGGTTTTACTTTCATGATACTGTCTTATTTCATTATTGTTGTATTTTACTGAGTATTAATACATTTGATATTTTATGTAAAGCACTTGAAAGAAAGGTGCAAAAAAGGTTAAATTGAGATGATGTGTTGATTATTATTATCATTATTATTATCATCATCATTATTATCCCTTTTATTCCTATCATTAACTCCTCCTCTGTTTTTCATTTTGTTATTACAGTTATTTTTTATACACAATAAACCACATTGTGTGTGAATGCAGAATACTGTAATGATGTAGTGCTAGCAGTGTCTCTTGATGAAGCGCTGGCACACCAGGGGTTGTAGAATGTTTCGTGTCTGCAGTGGAGAGGTGTGAGAGAGGGAGGGGGCTGCCGGAAGTGGTGGGTGTGTGTCTCCCTGTGTGTGTGTGTGTGCGCATGTGTGTGTGTATGTGAGTCTGTAAGTGTGTGTGCTTGTGTGCCTCTGTGCGCGTGTGTATGTGTGCAGAGTTCTGATTGTCAGTGCTGCACCACAGTGCAGGTGGAGCAATGCAGGATGATAAGAGACACAGAAGGACAGAGAGGGGGAGGCAGGGAGGTTGTGAGGGAGGGAAGGAGGGAGACGGAGAGAAAGAGGAAGCGAGGGAGAGAGGTGAGGAGGCATGATGCAGGAGGAGAGGAGAGAACAGGAGGAGGAGAGAGTGTGAATACAGATGAGAAAAGCGGGGGAAGCAGGGAGCTTTTGCAGGTGAATTTCTGACACCATGGGGTTTCTCCAGCCCAATCATATCCCAATCTCTCCTGCCCCCATCTCATTTTCCCTCTCTCCCTCTCTCTTTCTGTCTATCTCTCTCTGTCTCCCCCCACTGGGACACTGGGAGGTGGGAGGAGATGACTTTTAGAGATGACTGGAGTGGTGGAGGAGGAGGACAGATGGGAGAATACAGTCAGCAGAGAAAGGTGGAGACAAGAGTGGGACATTGTGGCTGAGGATGGAGCAGAATGAAAATGCTGCTGGGGTTGAAAAAACGGGTAACAAATAAAAAATGGCAGGGAGATGAAAGTGAGACGACTGAAATGGGATCCACATCTCAAGTAGTGAGAGAGACAGAAATGAAAGAAGGTGTGTGTGTGTGTGTGTGTGTTTGTGTGTGTGTGTGTGTGTGTGTGTGTGTGTGTGTGTGTGTGTGTGTGTGTGTGTGTGTGTAGGAGAGACAGACAGAGAAACACAGAGAAAGGGAGACTGAGGCCAGAGGCTTGTGTGACGCATATTTGCTGGCACTGGATGTTTGGAATTTATCTATTTCAACTGGCTTTAATGTATAATTCACAAAAAGAGATAGAGGGAGTGACAGGGGAGGAAGGAGCGAAAAGACAATATGAGATGGAGTATGTGGAGTGATGTGTCAATGCAGAGGAGCCAAACAGAAAATACAGATTTTTAAACAAAGAAGTCCCAGGCAGAGTGTAACACGGTATTGTAACAGTGAAAGCTATTTGCATGACCTAATTCGATGAAAGTTTTATTAAAGACCTTAATCAAAGACCAAAACTATATTTCATGACGACACAACTTCTTCAACCCTTAATATACAGTTTTCCCCTTATTCCCCCTTAAGTAGCATCAGGGTTGTTAAAATCACCTTATTCCACACTGTCTGACAGAATCTCATACAATATATAATAAACTTCACTTCACTATAAAGTTAGACAGGCTTACATGGGAACAAACTAGTCTACAGGCTTTTAAATGTTATCTTTTAACTGATTGTTTTTTAATATACATGTATCCAGGACTCCCTGGAAAGCAGTGTTGATACTGAAATACAGTCAATTGAAACTGACTGCATAGCATGAGTTCGTAATGACCGGCCCACTGGCAGGTCAGTGAGTTAACTCTTCAGACATTACAGCTGAGTTTGAGACATACGGTTATGTGGAAACTCCTGCTTCATTTTCACCAGGCTATGGATGTGCCGTATAAATGATATTAGGACATGGCGTTGGTTTTGACACATAAATACAGACACATATGCCACTTAAAATATTCCTGGTGGGCCGCACTGGAAATTCCAATGATCCCCATGCTGAACTTGTACAAACAGATGCACTCACTCACTCTAACACTGACACCCCCCTCCAACACATGCGCACATGCACAAATGACTGCCCACGCTTCTACACACACACACACACATACATACAGCTGGCATTGCACGTTAATTACATTCAGCATATGAGTTTGGCATAATGTTGTGAAGTTTTGTGTGAGTCACTGTTGGAGTTACAGTAGATGAGAAGAGACGGCATATGACTTTGCAAAAGGACAGCCCATCTAGGCATCCTTTGCCACAGATGCTCTGTAAATGTAATGAAATCATGGGAATAATCTTGTCATGCCATCTCAGGTAAGCCAATTTTGCTGAGGCCATTTAATTGGCTCCAGTGGCTGAGGAACATATGTTACTGAGGAAGTACATGCGGCATTACACGCGTCACACAACATTAAAAACACACATATTCAAAGTTTCTGAGTAGATATGAGTTCACAATAACTGTCTCTGCTTAGGCATGTGCGTGTGTGTGTGTGTGTGAGAGTGGGTGGATGTGGAGTTGCTGCCGTGTGTGAGTGGGTTTGCGATCTCACAAATCTTGTAGGCAAGAAGAGCACAGAGACAGTGGAGGGAACGACGTGGGGGCGAGAGGGGTTTCACTAATATACACCCACTCTTTCCAAACCTCCATCTCACTCTGACACACACACACACACACACACACACACACACACTCCTCCTCCTCAGCTCTCCTTTGACAGAATCCTCATTATGGGCACGTTTGGCAGCACAGAGTCTTCCTCCTCCTCTTCCTCCTCCTCCTCCTCCTCCTCCTCCTGCTCTCCCTCCCTGTCTCCATCCCTCTGCTCTTCTCTCCCTCTCTATCTTTTTTCATTTGCTCATTCTCTCTCGCCCTGCTCATTGCGTTCGAGCCAGCTTGGCAATCAAAGGGAGAGAAAAAACACAAATGAGAGCGGAGGGGTGGGGGTGGGGGGAGAGAGGAGGCTCACTGGGATTTCAGTATGAGTCAGAATGGGAGAAGGGGAGGTGGGAAGGCAAGGTAGGCGGTTGTGAGGAGAGAGAAGAGTGTATGGGAGGGATGAGGTTTTTTTTCATTCTTTCTCTCTTATCTGACTGCATTCTCTGTTTGGAATACAGATGAGGAGATAAAAAGAAAGCCAACAACTGGGCATGACAGACAGATAAGAGATTTGAACAGGAAGTAATCTGCATCCTGATTCACAATCACACTTCGACATACAGTATATGCAAGTTGAATGTTGAGTGTGAGTTGAAGGCGGACTGCCTGTGGTCTGATCACTTGGTGTCAAAACAAGAAGCAAAAGATGTACAAACTGAATATGTAATCCAGAATAATCATGCTAAAATTAAAAATGTTGAAAAGACAAGAAAAAGAGCATGATGTTGTAGCTGTGTGTGTGTGTGTGTTTATGGCACTATGGGGCCAGTAATAAGAGGGATTGTAATATTAAGGAGGGAGTAAGTGGGGAACTATTCATTCACACTATTTCAATCATTCACCCCCACCCCCACCACCCCTTGCATATTCATGTGGGGTGTAGTATGAGGAAATTGGATTGTGTATGCTTGCGTGTACACACTTGCACAATGCTCCACACACGTTTTCACATTTATATTGCTGTTTGGCCAGTGGAGATTCTACAGTTTTGATGCCCAAGGCTGAGAGATTCACTCCTCTTCTTCTGCAATAATTTCCGAGGCAAGTCTACTCTAAAAAAGGAAGGAAAATAGAACACAAGCCCTGATAAGCATACATCCCAGTGGGCTGCCTCTAGTGGGGATATGAATGTAGATTTTAAAGTCATGGGTTGAGTGAGCAACGGTCAATATATCTATTCATATTGTGTCATCCTTCAAACATCAATACAAGCAAAGAATCATAGATCTCCTTGGTTCAATTGCACACTGACACACTACATATTCTTTATAGCAAACTACATCTATATTTGCAATTATTCTGGACAAAATAAACCAACTTCACAAAGTCCACAAAAAGATTAAACAAACATCTGTATTCTTGACCTCATCATTGTGATACTTAGCATTACAAAGTGAACCATGTGTCAGTTGTGTGACAGTTCAAACCAGTTCTCAAGAAATAGGTAAACTAAGCCATTTAAAGAAAATAACCCCAAAATGGTTAGACCTATCCACAGATGGTCGTTTGTTTTTGGATTGGATTTGGAAACCATCTACAAACAAAGACAACTTTGTACCTTTTGGGGGGCAAAGTCCACTGATATTTAATGAATGACGTACCCTGTGGGTTTATAGTTTTTGATTGAGATATTTCTTCTCTTTTTTTTTTATTCGATTGTTAGGTTTCCACGTGTGGATCAGAAAATGTCCCCATTCTGCAGGAATCTCAGCAACAGGGCAGACAGAAAACAGAAACTCTGGACTGTGGTAACATATCCTGAAGGTTTAGCTTTTGACTATATCGCACGATCTTCAGTGAATGGAACGTGCTCAGGTGTCATCACATGCGTACAGAAATTTGGTCAACTGATAACAGATGATGGTATATGGGGGGAGATTGTAACCCCTTTCTGTTCAAGGATGGTCTCTGGTGTTGGATATGAATGGCCTCCTTGATCTTTTCCCAGCATTCGACACCTGAGCAAGTTCTATTCACTAAAGAAATGCTGTGGGAGACAGCAAAGTAAATGAACCTTGAGTATTGAATATTTTAGCATAGATATGTATTCTCAAGGTTAAACATCAATCTCCAAGATCAGGACACGCTGGATTCTTTGGTTTTGGAGTCCTGGCAGCTTCTCCACAGGTGAAGGTCGAGGTCCAGTGAGAGTGACCTTAATAACCTTGAGAAGCAGAGAGAGGGAGAGGAAGAAGTAGCAGTGGTGATTTAAGGAGGATGAGCTCAAACAGCACATCATCACTACAGGCTGTCTCGCTGTCATTCAGATTCACAAACTGAAACTATGTGAATTTGATTTTATGGTGTATCTTCCCTTTAAGAGTGCGGCAATGGGTTTGTGTTTGTTGCATCTATGGAAAGTTCAGAAACTCAAAATGAACTACAATATGAATAAGGGGGTATTCATTTGAAAATGTTTCAAATTACACCTTGGAATGAAAAGAGAGTTTACCTTACATTTGCTGCTGTAGGCCTGTACCTTCACCTGTGACACCTGGCTACCTTTGAATCATAAAGCATCAAAAGAGAGACAAAACAGAAAGTTTCCCTCCAGATAACAGTGGCTACCTTTAAAATTATATTGCTTTGATTGGACTTTACTTTAAATTGAGAGGCGAGTTATAATTTGAGAGACTTATCTCTTGATATCCACAGTTGGTAATAGGGGAATCATCTCCAATTTATTCAGTCATTTCTGGATAAAGGAGGTGGGCTGTGCAGGAGACAGATAATCCACACCTGGCCTACCCTCCAGTGATTGGAGGAGTGCAGGGGCACATAAGTTTTCTCTCGACTTCCGCTCTTGTGTGGCGTGACTCTGTGCGTTCTCAACTCAAGGGAGCATCTTTAAAAAAACAAATGGGCATTTTAGTCTTGTGTCCAAAGTGCGTCTAATTTACAGGAGTCTCTCACCGCACACGCCCGCGTATGTCTGACACACTTCTTTACGCACGAGGGTCTCCCCCCAAAAATCTCCCTGAATGTGTTGTTGAGTTCAGTGTCAGGATGGATTTACGCACGACTCCTGTCACATCTCTCCTGAGGTTTCCGCAGATATGAGGTTGGATATTTGGATCATATTATATTTCTGAAATTACATCAATAAAATAAATAAATAAAAATCAGTGCACTGCAGCAAAAAAAAAATTCAGTCACTCTAAGCAGGCAGCTGCAGTGATTCATCGCCTAAACATCACGATTTGCTCATCGCTGAGATCACTTGGTAAACAATTTTTGAACATATGCGACTACAGGTGTCAGATTTGGATGCTTGCTTTCTATTTTTTCGAAACAATTAGTCTATTTTAATATTCTCCAATGAACAGACTGCACCGAGAGAGAACTGAAGCTGTGAGATCGTTTTAGGGTGATATTTTTAAACATAAAAAATAACCTTTGTTGATGCCTCAGAGTATCCACTTGAACTGAACATCATATTATCACCGAAGTAACAACTAAATCCTCTGACAGAAGCAATTACAGCATGTTTTGCGAGTCTTCTTGTCAAAAAAAAAAATAGGCAATGAGAATCTGAAATGCATCCCTTGCGAAATTTAACAACAGATAATCGTGGAGTAAATAGGCTATTATAGGAATATTGGGAGATGGAATTAGGCTACGATACAACTCTCTAATGAGTAGCCTACCTCAGAGACTTTAAATATGTTTATATTACAGGAATTTTCTCGCTAGAGCTTTTAATATTTGACATCTCAGTGTAAAGAGCGCACAAACAACAAACATGCTATTTTCATCCTCGTGCACAGTGATTCAGGTTATACTTTTCCTCCCCTTTATAAATAGCTGCACTCCGTTCAATGACGTGGGATACGCACGTACTTGTGTAGGTGAATCTTTGAATGAGCTCTCCCTCTCCCCCTTTCCTCCCTCCCTCCCTCCCCCTCCTCCTTCCTCCGTTCCCTCTACTAGTTACTACGGGATCTCTATAAAAAGCCTACGGTTGATGGGAGAGCCCGGTCTGTATGGGAAGCGACTTTGGAGAAGAGGGACGACAGCGTCTGTGTGCGAAGACAGCATGGCACAGATTTGACAGCGAGTTTAGAGATAGGACAGACATATTTCTGCAGCAAGGAGCCGCAGCCATGGCCACGCAGGGAACTTTGACTGAGGTAAGTTCAATTCATATTTCTACAGAGTAGATTTTGTGTTACTTAATCTGAATCCTGGGAGAGAAAAAGAATCACCCCTGATATGGGTTAAGCGCAACCGGGAGAGGGTCTATTGGACGGGTCATCCCCCTTAAGAAGCCCCGTGGTTTGACTGACACTCTCCGGTTGGAAGTTGCTGCAGTGTGACTCATTTTCTCTCCCATGTGGGCAGCATTCAGCCTGCAACCTGAAAAAAACAGAACCTCTGATATCTCAGAAAGTAGCTACAAACTGCGGAGGAAAATCGCCTTCGAAATGTCTCTTTTCACTGTCTGGTTCACTCTGTTCCAATTTGTTCGCACCGTACAAATATATGTTTAAACATATGTAAATCACCATGTTGGTTATTTATGTTCACCTGTCATACAGGTTGCAACTACTTCAGAATTAAACAGGTATTCGCTGCAGCACTGGATCCTCTGTCTGGCGCTGTCCACCTAAGATGTGCAAATGCCACCGTGCAATGTACACCGACACGTGCACAGACACAGAGGCGCACACACGTCTCCAGTGCCCCGATGTGTGTGTAGGCAGGTGTCGGAGGGGAGTAAGGGTGAGCGTGGAGGTGGGGGAGTGTTCCTCACCAGCCCCTCTGCATTCTCGGGAGCGCGTGGCACCGGGAGGTTTCCGGTGATAGTGATGACATTATACCCATCACTTTCTTCCGGTGTGGCGGTACACCCATCGCCTCCGCCTCTCTCCCCCTCCTCCTCCTCCCTTCCCTCCCTTCATGCACTTCCGGCCGGCGTTTCCTTTAACTTTTTTTTCAGTCTCAGTTCTGTGACGTCGTCAGCCAGTGAAGTCAGCCCTGCGTCATTCTTGCGCACTTTGCAGATGATACGCAGTCACCTACTATAACCCTTTTAAAGGCATCGCGAGCACGCACGCGCGCGCGCGCGCGCACTGCAGTGTGATCCTCTGGCGGTGCGGGGGTGTGAATGCGCAATGTGAGAGGCTCGTGCACGGACAGCACGAGGGAGGAGTGGGTGGAGCGAGTCAATGAAACCCCTTGTTCATTCACAACTCGTTGTTGTGGCTGTAGTGTTGCACTGACTTTGATCCGACAATGTTAATTATGTGTTAGTAAAGCAAAGCCATCAGAAATATTGTAATACCCTACTTTGTAACATTATAATAGAATATGTAGAGATAAGAATATATTAAACAGCTGTAATGATGTTGTGTATGATAGAGCAATAACTGAAACAGCCTTGTTCATCATTATACTGAATGCATTTCTGTAACAGCCCAATGCTTAAATCTTGAGAAGTAATGGAAGCTTTCAGGCGTTTTGTACAAAAGCTCCACCAAAGTCCAGGCTCTAGTTCACCGCTCACTTTTTATGACTCCGTGCATATTTCACTGGAGGGATCCGCATGCTCGTCAAGCCAACCTACACGGTCGAAGCGGTTTCTCCCCGGTGCCATGGAAACCGAGCCGGACCAAGCCGCTGCCCGCGCGCTCTGATAAGCCAGACGGCGGAATGGGACGAGAGCCGATTGGTTTGCTCGCGACGTGACGTCACGCGCCCGTACCCTCGGGCACTGAGACGCGTGACGGTACTCGTCACCTGACCGACATCTATTCGGTAATGAGAGCAGAGACTGCGGAGCCTGTGGTCCGCTTCAGACATGGTTACGTTGTAGAAACTAGGGCGCCACAATATGTAAAGGGAGACGTTACATTTTTACAGATTTAATATATGATTATTAGGTAAAATACACACCAGTGTTTTAAAAGTCTCGTTAAACTAAGATTTGGGGCGTTTGACTTTTTACAATCTGCTGTAAAATTGAGACCTTTAGGTGTCCTCTGTCAGCGTCGTCCAGTTCAGCACCGCGGACAGCGCCGAGCCACTGCGCCGCTGTGTCGCTGTCCCAGCGCCGTAGTGCTGAAACAGAGATGAAAGGGAACCTGTTGCAGAGGCACCCTCATTAACCAGAGATAGTTTGCTTATGTAAAGAAATAATTCTATTTAAACAAGATATGTGCTTGTCACAAAACTGTGAACTGTTAAAGAATGAAGTGAAGCTTTGTTAGAAGAGAGTGAAAACTGATGACTTTCTATTATGATTTTACTTTAGACAGATTTAATTCGCTGTTGTATAGGCCTATTTAATTTACGTAGTTTTTACAGAGTTAGCTGTTTGACTGTTAGTCGTCTTTAGCATACTGTACCATGATTGACTAGCTTTGTAATGTCCCCTGTATTTGGCCAGTGAGTCACTGAGTAGACAAGTCTCATAGTCAGAAGATCTAATCAGGTACATGTCCAGGTTAAAGGGCCCAAAACACAGCAGCTTAGGGTTGTTGATGGTGAGAAAGGCAGAGAAAGTTGGTTTTAAAGTTTCAAGTTTTAATGAATAAGGTAGTCAGTGGTCAATATTCTGAAATTCTTATTCAACAGTGACTTGTTTGGGGCTGCTTGACGATATGGCAGCCAATGCAATAATCATCCAAATATGCAATGTATTTCCAACCCGATGGAAGAGTCATTGGTGTACACTACAGGGGGACAAAAAAATGTTCTTAACTTCCTCCAGGATAGGTGACAGACTTTTTCATTATATCGAAATAGTTAAACATAGTTTTCTAGATCTCTCTCTCCTTCTCTCTTGTTATTCCTCTGCCTCACTCCCTCTATCTCACACACACTTTATAAACACTAACTATGTTACTGACAGGAAAGACTGTGTGGGTGGATGATGCCTAATGCCAATCTTGCCAAAAGTTTTTGTTTTTTTAAATAAATGTTTATAAAGTTTTCTAGTCTCTTACACAACAATATGAGCTGAATTATATTTTATTAAAAAATGGACACCTTACAGTTTGTTTTTAAATGTATTATTTATTTTTACATTAGCTTGATTGGCTGGTCAGTAGAATGCTTAGATGATTAATTGATCGCTTGGTTGGTGTTTTTTACTTTAAAAGTATACCTGTTATAATCAAACCATTTCTGGACATTACAGAAGGCCTACTCAGTTGATGAAACATTAGTGTAAATAATGGCATCATCTGTAAAAAAACAAAACAAAAAAAAAATACATTTGGCAATTGTTGCCACCCTGGTGTTATTAATGCACTGTTTCTCAGTCTTGGTCCTGTTGTTTTTCCGTCTTGCCAGCTACAGAATTATATTCCCAAGTCATCACAGTAGTAAATCAGTCTCTGAGTAGATGGTAAGAAGCCAGGATTGAGAATCATTGTATTACTATAGCTTCAAAATAGTACAGGACTGCTCATTGGACACTTGTGTAATGTTTCAAAAGATTAACAAAACCCCCTCCACCGATGTGTATTTGTTTTACATTCTATCCCAGTTTAGAGCATAGCAGTAAAAGCTACTTTTGGAGAGTCTTCATGTCAAGTCAGCAACACGCTGTTGTTTTAAAGTAATTGTACAGGATCATGAATAATAATGCAGAGATGGTGCTACAACTACACCTAAAGCCCTAACTGAAGAAAATATTACCATGCAGCTTAAAGTAGTAGCATCTTATTTACTCGGTGTACTCCTATAATAACTATTTAGGTCACTGGGATGCCCCTGGTCAACAAGCACTGATTGATAAGCATCCATCTCTTGGGAATTGTGTCAGGTTTGATTCCAGTAATGTTATACCTATATCCTCTCCTCTTTTTTTTTTTTTTGCTGATGCAGGTTTCCACAAGGGGAGTGATTGTCCTTCTTACCATCTCTTCCCCACCCTCCTAACCTGGCCAGAGCATCAGCACCTTGGCTTTAGACTGCTTACTGCTTATACAGTGTTACAGTACAGTAACAGTCTACAGTCATGGCTACTGAAGCCTGGCAATGCACCCAACACCACGCTGAAGACAGCATGGGCATGCAGAGGCCATGCTGTTGTGATGTCGACCTAAAGGGGAAAAAAAACAAAACTTTTAAAATGGTTGAGTTACTATATATGTTAGAGATTTCTCTCTGTGTGTCTCTCCTGGTCTGTCTCTTTTCTCCTGCTCAGATAGGAAACCTGTGTGGGCTTGCATTGGGGGAGTCCTACATCATGTATGTGCGTAATATCCACACTCAAACCAATGAGACCTTGCAGTTTCCAGTTGCCATGCCAACTCCAGCTCCTCCTCCACCCTACTGTCTCCATGGCGACCGTGGCTTTAGATTGTTACTCTAGCAGCAGCACCATGGTAACAGTCTACAGCCATGGTCGTTAGGGGCAGGTGTCGCCAGGAAAGAAAAAAGTTAAGTTGTGGCTAATTATTAAGTTTGCATTAGATTTATCTGTTGAAATTCTCTTCTCAGTTAGTTCCTTAGGTCAGAGGCCATCCATGTAAACTGCTGTCTGGAGAAGCAGAGTTGTCAGTTTGACTTCTTCATGGCTGCAAATTTTTGTGTGAGTTCCTTGATAAGATACCAAAATTAATTTTAGTTAATATGTAGTGTTGTAATTGTTGTAATATCACAATAATACACATAACATAATCTATCCAATCCACCAAACAAAGTTTAATAATCAAGTATGCAATGACACATGAGGACACATATTGCTTTCCACTTTTACTTTATTAGCTGTAATGTGTTTCTTTATGGTTTTATCACTGAGTACAGTAATGAATGCAAACGGATGAGTCAGCCAGCTCCAACACCTGTTCTGCTCTCTGTTTATCAGACAAGAGCAGCCTAACTTCAAAGCAGCACACCCAGGAATTCCCACTAGGCAGTGCTGTAAGCTGCAGGCAGACACAAACCACACACTGGGTCCTACACAGGTGGGCTCACCCACATGTATGCATGCACATGTGGAGATACACACATAAGGTATGCTCACAACAAACACACACAAAGAATGCACTAGTCCTTGGCCTGCTCTTCCTCAAGCACTCATCTATAATATGCAGAGTTATTCTGCCCTCTACAGGTCAGGATTGCTTATAACAGAGGTACTAAACTTATTCCAAGCTAAAACATTTTGGAGCAAAACTAAAATTAAAAACATTTGCCACAGTGTTTTGTGGATCCTTGCTGTTTGTAGTTGATGTGACAGATGGTGATGTTATTTAAGGTCTGAGTAGGAAAGTTGGTTAAAACAAGACAATAACTATTTGAGTGACTCCAGATTCCAGCATGACAGGAAGGTCAGTTTCTCATTTAAATTATGCATGGCAGCTGTTCAAACTCTCAGATAACCTAGAAAGTTGGGAGTTTTTCTAAGTTAGTAAAAAAAAAAAAAGAAGCTGAACAAATCCAGAGAACTGAGCAATTCAGAGTGCATGTTGTCAGCATTAGTATAGTGATGCAAGCAAAAAAGTCAGCACATAGAGCATGGCTGCACCACGCTGAAATGAAAGTTTTTCAGTTTTAACATAAAAAATCAGTGGACTGCTGGCATTTTAATCACTAAAATTAGTGGTATAATCGTATGAGGCACATAACTTTGTCACTACTTATTATAAACAGAAGATTTACAGAAGTTTACACAGATTAAACTGTTTTACTCTTCACTGTGTCCTTGGCCATCACATTTTCTTTGTCCATGATCTTATAAAACTGCGACATATTTGCTATGTGCTGACTGACTGAAGAAAAGAAAAGAGTACAAAAGAAAAGAAAAAGGACAAGAAAAGAAAAATAAGTAGGATGAACAGTTGTTTATCCTCCGCCTCCCTGCACCGTAAAAGCTCATGTGCTGACAGATAAACAACAGCACATAAACTCTTACTGTTCAGGGCTGAGAAGTAAAGTTATCTGACACGCGCGCGCACACACACACACGCGCACACGCACACATACACATACACACGCACAGGTATAACTACAGGTCAAACCATATTTAAAGGAGCATTCCACTGGATTTCTCAATCTTGTCAATATAGGTTTATATATTATAGCATGGAAGTGGCTCAAAATGAATTGATATATAATTATTATAAATGATGACACCTATAACCCTTTAAATATAAATATTAGTATATCGGAGATCCCACATTAGGTCCCAGTGCAAGGCTGAGAAAGTCTGGTGTAGTTGAACACCCATCAAGGTTTTATGACTTTTATTATGGTCATTACTTCAGTAGCTATTTGATAGTTACTGTTTGTTTAGTTTTGAATGCTCCAAACATGTTCTCACTTTCTTTAGTCTGCATAGTATCCCCATAGTATACAAATATCACTGAGCTACACAAGCACAGCAAGGGCTCTTGATGGAATTATTGTAATGTCCCTTTTTCACCCTCCAACCCTCTTAATAATTGTCTGAAACCAAGCAAGATTGTGCAACAGTGTTCACATTTTTTGGATATGTGAGCCAAGACATGCCTTTCTCTCTCTCTCTCCCTCTCTCTCTCTCTCTGTCTGTCTTATCCAGACTCTACCACAGTCCTCCTCCATAGTCACGATGACTAATATTTACCCCAGTAGTGTCAGTTAGGCACCTATAAGGACGGCCAAACCACAGCTCTCCTTGCCAGGGCCCAGCCACGGCCTCTAAAACAGTCCAGTAAAGCACAGACCAATGACTGCAGATGACATCATACATCAAACGGCCGCTGCCCTAACTTCAGACAGCCTCAGCTGTGTCCTCAGTTCACCTCTGCACCTCCTCAGTCAACAATCCACACAACCTCTGAACATATTTACCTCTGGTATTGAAGTGACAGTTTTAACCAGGCACACCCACAATGAACAGGTTGAGTGGCCAAACACAGACAGGATGTGCAGGAGATCAAATCCATGACTGTTTGTTAACGGCACCCAGCCATTAAACAAATAAATGACAATATGTCGTATGTCTGAAATCAGTGAGAGGGATAGATAGAGAGAATGCTACGCCTGATGACTAGACGGAGGCAACAACCAGGCCAAGTGTTGTCCCCAGCCAAAGTACACTTTGTCCACACAAACAAGAAAACCACAAAGTAGAAGAAAACCAGAAGTGTGTGAGTATGCAAGCATTGGATAACAAATGACCAAATCACACCCATATGGAGGAAAAATATGCAGACACACAGCCACGCACGCACACGCACACATAAACACACACTGCCCGTTGTTTGGGCCTAGATTTCACACTAATACTGCAGCATAGATCTCTTCACTGTGTAGTTTCATGTCATTAGCTGACATCAACTGACTTCCCCTGCCTTTTCTGTTCTTTAAATAGCAGTTTGACTGACAACTCTAAATATACTCCCTCTGTTCCCTCTTTTACATGTCAACACACATCACGCACACGTTAAACACACTGCATATCTAACCAGCTCTCACATCATGAGGTTACTTTCTTTTTCTATGCAAAGTATGCAGGCGCACAAGCACACCTAGTCACAGACAAACACACACACACACACACACACACAAACACACAGGAAGCAGAGAGGAATGGCTAAATCCCACAAGATACTGGACACAGGCCATACCTCTGGAAAACATCCAACATGACGTTACATCACATCCACCCACACCAGCATACCAATTTAACAGTGCAAACGCACATAAACACATGCAGACATGCGTAGACTTAAATGAATCGATATTAATATCAATTCAATATCCATCAACAGTCCATCTGTCTTCAGTATCGTCTCTTTCCTGGGATCAGAACATTGTAGATTACAGTGATGACAAACATAAAAATAATGGCAAATAGTTGGTGTAAATCCAAAAGTTGTAGGCCAGGTTATAAAATCTCAAGTCCTCTGCTGAATATCTTGTAATCACAGATTATTCCATTGAGAGCTGTCAGTAGTGGAAGCTGGAGCAACAAAGCAGAGTTGGTCAACTTTGTCAGTGTCTGGCTGAGCCTGGGCCATGGGATGACCAGGCTCTTTGGAGTTTAAGTGCAAGTCTTATATAGACACACACACCACGTGGCCCCTCCCCTCCTTCCGTCTCCCATAACAACAAACGCTCCATAATCAAAATAGAGTCCATCTGTGCTCTGACACACCCCTCTGCCCCCTGCTCCACTCCCCGTACTCCACGGAGGGAAGAGGGGAAAAAATTATCATTCAAACGCAGCGAAAACTTGAATGTGCCCTTACTCTCCCTTTTTAACCGCAAGAGCCAGAGAGTGGCAGAGTGGGAGAGAGGGGAAAGGGGGGAGGCAGAGAGTGAGGGAGGGAGGATAACTCCACCCTCATCTGTCTCTGTCTCTCATTCCATTATTTCCCGGTTGTTGTGCAACAGGGGGAACGGATTCCTGAGAAGAGAGTCACAGCTCTGTTGTAAAACTTACTGGCAAGAGTGACCCTCTGTGTTTTTCTTTTACTGTTTCCCTCGCTCACTCACTCTCTCCGTTCGTCTCCACTTGTTATCAAAACCATGTGTGAGTGTGTGTGTGTCTGCTGTGAGGTCTTGGAGGGACACAAGGGCCACGGGGGAGCACAGGAGAGAATGAATATGAGGGTCTATGATGGTGAACCGAGACCACATATCGATGATATCTGAGTGGCAGTGGTAGCTCATTAAGATGTTGAAACAGGTGACATTTTATAAACATTAAGATTGTTTAAGAGAGCGAGAGCCTGTGTTTACAAGAGAGGAAGTTGATGCTGACTATGAGCTGTTTTACAGTGGAATTTCATCTCAGCAAGGCAAATCACCACCCACAACAGCCCACAGTTGTCTGTAGTTTTTGGATCAAGAGTGGATTTTCAGATATCCAGACAAACAAAACTATTTTAGTCCATGTCATAAATGTAGCAGACATGTGATAGGGTATGTTGCACCCAAAGCTGATGACACAGGATGTGGAAGGGAGGAGGATGTTGAGAAGAGTTCGAAGCGAGGTAGAGGCCAGTGGGAGATGAAAGCAAAAGGGAAGGGGAGAGAGAGAGAGGTAGAGAGGAGAGAGCACACATCTGGAAACAATCGAATGAGTGCAGTCTGACGTGCACATGCTTTCAGCTATAAAAGAACAACATGTCCTTGAACCTTGTGAATTTGAGTGTGTGCATAAACCTGTCTAACCCGCACGAGGAAACACCTTCATGCAACACCTAAACCAATCACTGAGATGCATCGCCTCTGGATGGCAGAGCAACCCTTCATTACTCTTCACAGCTGATGCTCCCATACACTGCAATGCAAATTCAACATGGGTGAAAATGACTCAGTAACCACATAATGATGTTTAAAGGTGGCACCAACAATTGTTAAAACATTTATCATGTTTAAATCTGAATTAGTTAGTTTCCTACTCATGTACCTTCGTTTTTATAAACTCTGGGGCAAAGACATTTTTTTATTTGTTACAGTATGAGGTCATACGGCTGTCACAATACTACACAAGTAAAGCAAAGTTTGCAAAGCGGTTATGCAAATTATTATATATTATATATATATAAATAATAACTTATTAAATCAAGGTTTCTACTGTGGCTCTGATATAAAATTCTTGTCATAACTTTGTACAATCATGGCGGAGTGTTCCAAACGTGACCTGACCTAAAAATGTCAGTCCGCTCCTGGTGTAGTGTTGTTTTCATAAAGGGGAGAACACAGCTATTTAGCTTTGACTATTGAGATTACTGCAGGGAAAAAAACGGAAAATACATTTACATTTATTCCTGTAAAATGAGTCATTTATAATATTTCCTGACGTTCATCTAGTTCCCAAAGAAATGAGGCCAATATCCTGATGGTTCCTCAGTACACTTCAAACAAAGTGCTGGTCGGAACATATTACAGCATCTGAAACTCCCTTTCTGACAGCGGTATTGAGGGGAGGGGGGCTATCCGAGAATTTTGTAACTTTCCGAAACAGACAATCCTACAATCAAGCTAACTTTAGGCAGCAACTAGCCACGTGTGCTGAAACTTGAACTCTCCTTTTTTTGTACATCACCCACGACAACAATTTCAGTCACTTTTCTCGTGTACAACAGAGTGCAACACTGTGAATGCCTTTGAGGAGATTTGTACGATTCCTTGCGTTAAGGAGACGCATGCAAAAAGAGAGATAGTAGACAGAGGGATGCAGCCAGGAAGAGGCTATGACAGCAGGCTTTCAGTCCTGTGACCATTCAGACACTTTTGCCTGCTGACCTTGGTTTGTTGGAAGCATACTGAGGCCTTTATCTCATTATCCCACAATAGTCCAGAAAATTAATATACCAGTTGAAAGCTGAGAACTTCATGATGCAATCGGATATTTAGTTATTAATCCCCAAGTCTATGTGGAAGAAGGTGCAAGGGTTAAAAAGTTTGGTTCCGATTTGTCCTTTCCACAACAGATGTGTTGACAGCAGGAAAAGCACAGCTGTAATTAATAACACTTTACTGGAACAAAGCCATCATGAATGTTATTAATTACACTTGTAACTTTAAAGATATAACGCAGCTCACAAACAGAAACAGAGAACAGAATACATTAAATAAACAATTGTCACTTGATTTATTGTCTGTTACAAGACATCTTCCCTGAGAAGGACAGCAGTCATTATACTGTTTTGGATGGATCAGATCAGATGAAAAAAAAAAACAGCTTCCAGAGCACAAAGGTCATGACTCTGAACTTGGCATTTTTACCCAGAGTGCCTCTGGAATCAATTATGTTACCACAAGATTTTTCTGAACATTAAATAATCAACATTCCCTGGCCATATTTGAGTGCTTGAGACTTATTCACTGATTCAGCACCTGACTTGAGTTTCTGTGACTTTAGTTTCTCACTGGAACCTCTTGAGAAAGTCCTGGTAGGTTTGTCTGTGAGCAGACGTAGCAGGTACAAAATGGCCACCAGGATGTGTCAGGACCTGAGGGTCTTGGAAGGAGGGGAGGAGCTCCCTGCTCATGTTGTCAGGGATGACTCGGTCCTCCAGTCCAAACACATGCAGGGAGGGGATCTGGAGGGGAACGCGGTAGAATTTTTGGTGTTCCTTACATGCGCTGCGGAAACCAGCGATAAGGACGGCAAAACGGAAGCTGAACTCTGGCTCCAGTTTTTGCTCCTGAAGAGAGCACAGCATAGCCACAAAAGCTGCTCCCTGACTAAAGCCAAGAATTCCGTCAAATGGACCTTGGACCTTCACAGCTTCTCTCACAACCGCCACGCTCTCGTCGAGCCCCAGGCTTTCCTCACACTGCTGCTGAGCGTTGAAACTCCGAGCCTGAGTGTCAGAAAACCACCAACCCTTGGGGTCCTCGTTGCCTCCAGGTCCAGGACCTGAACCATTCTCCCTCTCTGGAGCTTCTGAAAGGACAGAAGAAGAAAGCGGTTATTCTAAAGTGTTTCATCCTCTGAAAATGAATCTTTACATTAGGACATAAATATAAACATTTATTGTAATACAACATTAATTTTGTTATTGGTGCATCCTTAATTTTCCGTATTTTTTTTATTTAGTACAGTTTCCTGTTTCAATCTGATGACTAACTGTAGTCTGAAATTTGCATGATTCAGGTAAGGTGGAAATTGATATTAAATTAATGAATTATCTTGTTATAGCTGTTACCATACACTACAGTCTGTGGCTGAAGCTCATTCTTGATTTGTTAAGGTTACAAAACTGTAGCTGCTATAGAAACAAAATTATATCCTACTTATATGCAACATTATCTTCAAGTTGACCAGTTGAGCCAAAATAGCCATTTTCACCTGTCGCGCCTCCTCTTGAATGCTTACTTACTTACGTAAGGACACATAAGATATAAAATATGAGTCTTGTCCAATTAAAAGTATGTGTAGCATGTGCCAGAGTTTGCTCATTTGTTTATTTAGCCATTTACTTATGTGTAACTACACATATATGAAGTAACCTCGTTGAGAGGCCATTGTAGAATAAAGTCTAAGCAATGAGTGAAAGTGAAAGCAAGCCGATGTCCACCCCTATACTTTTAATGGCATTAAAGTCAACCAGCTAGTTGTAACTCTCCACTTCTGTGAGTCTTGGTCGACGGCAGGTGTACAGGATGACCCACCTCCACTGCTGGCTTGCTGCACACTGAGCGGTGCACTCAGGTAAACAAGCTCCACCTGTTTCTTCAGCAGCTTCCGCAGAGCTCCCGTCTTTTCGCGGAACGAGCCGCCGTCCTGACGGTAACCATGGATGCACAGGACCCGGAGTGCTGCCATGGAGACGTTAGCCCAGTTAACTCACCGGCAGCTAACGACGGCCAGAGAAGTAAGTTTCAGTTACAGGTCGGAGGATATTAACGTTAATATATAAGAAGAACAAGTCGTTGTCACAGAGCGCACCACTTTAACCGGTCAGATAAAACACATAACGGGATATTTGAACAACGAAATACCGAAACTTCAACACTTTTGGGAGAGAGCTGCGTCACGCGGTCAGCCGGAAATGTATGAAAATTACTTCCGTTTATTCTTTTCAAAGTAAAACCGTACACAAACAATATGTGTGGTGAAATGTAGGGTGGCATACTCTTAAAGCTGTGCTAAGATACTAGTGTGCAATGAATAATAATATTTAGAATAGATAAGAATTAGGAAAAAGTAAATAAAATTATAGAAAAGATAAAATACATGTATTATAGGTATTGAAATGCATGTATGCATTTGGTGGGCTGTACAAGGCCACGGATATACAGAGGTCAGAGGACAGAGTTCACCCTCCTGATGGCCTGAGGAAAGAAGCTTTTTCTTATTCTCTCTGAGGTGTTTGCCAGAGCATAGAAGTATTTATCATTTTGTGTCACTAATGATGATTATACATTGATACATTAAGCTCAAACACATCTTACATGTCTAGTTTAATCACACTTTAAGTACAGGAAAAGTACATCAAAGTAATTTTTCATCAGATGACACTGCAGCTGCTGTAGCGGCTCAAAGTGTCTGAGGTTTTGACAGCCCTTCACATCAAACTTTATTCTTGTACATCACTGCCTGCCTGCTCTGCTTTCCTTCGGCAGCACCTATGATTAACAGCCTGCTAAACATACGGCTCACACTGATGACGCTGCAGCCATCCACACCAGCTACATGACATGCTGCAGTCCTGACTTCATGAGACTTGAAGAGTTTAGGCACAAGATGATCGGAGGGTGTTCTCACTGGGAAACATAATCTTGATGTGTCTATTATATGCAATTCACATCCTATTTTATAACATACAGAGTTAGATTTTTCAATACATGCTGCAGAACTTCTGAGAGTTGAAAGTTCACTGAAAGTGTTGACAGTCAAATCTCTGACATTAACAAGACCAGACAAGTGTTTTTCAGTGTATTTCTGTGCTGGTCTGAATTATTCAGCACTGGCACTCTTCTCTAAAGTGTCTACTATTTCTCAAATGATTGATTGATTAGTTGACTGACGGTAGAGCTTTACGCATTTCTGGAGAGTAAGTGCAGATCAGTGAACTTTGTCATAGTTTAGACATCATAAGGCTTTTGCAACATGCATTTCCAAGAAAGAATGAGCTAAACTTAACTTCAGGCTACAGAAAGCCCAGCCCTAGCCAGAGCAACTTTGTTTCTCACCTGTATTTAATAACCCAGGACTTACAGCAAGACCCAGGTTAATGGTTCACTGTTGATTATTGGATCCAAACCTTAGTTCACTCTAGTGATCTTCACCATATGTTTCGGAGAAATGGGAAAATATTCAAGCAAACAACGACAAAAGTCTTCCTTCCATTTATAGCAGATGCATTTTACTGTCTGACTGATGCCCTACTAATGGATACAGTGTGCGCTTGCATTTCTGGGGCAGAACGATGAGCTCATTGCTAGCTAGCTGGTGGGAGACTGACCCCTAAAGACACAGATGAGAATGTCTCCTGCTGTGACATCTCAGACGAGCCAGGTGATACAAAGCAGCTACTGTAAAAATCATGAAATCTTTGAGTACTTAAATCTTTCACCTCTCTGCAACAACACACACACACACACACACACACACACAAAAACAAAAAAAATGACAAAGAACTTTATTTTCAAGTGAAATGCTAATTCTAGGCCACAGGAACTCACTTATCAGACTCTCTTTCAACTTCAGTGGCAGAACTGTTCTCCCAAAGGACTCTGTCAAAAACACAGATATTATCTTTGATCGAGATTCTCTTTTGACAAACGTGAAGGCAATATTCTAAACACCATATTCTCACTTCAGAGTGATTTGCAGGAGTTGGCATTTAGCCAGTCCTCCTGAGTGTTTGAAGATGGCCCAAAGCAGTGACAGCCAAAAAAGCCTAGTGCTCAAAAAGGGAAAATAGAGGATGGGGAAAAAAGGTCAAATAAAAATATGTTTAACCAGGTTTACCCTGTATGGATGCATTATTGCTTTGCCCACCTTTCCCTATAATCCCTGTGCATCCAATTACACACTTTTAAAAAAAATGTAGCATTGGCGTCATTTTCTGTTAACTCATCTTTAACATATGTTACTTTCCACTGATAAAAATAAAAAAGATAGTTCATGTGGCTCTGGGGCACACCTACTAAGATTTTAACTGAGATGTCTAGTGAGCATTTGTGTGTTATGAAACGAGCTCTGGGTCAGGGTTTACCCAGCTGGGATGCTGTAATTGAGCAAGGAGGACACCAACTGTTTTGTAGGTGCGGCCTCAAGGCAAGGCAAGATCCTGATTCAGAGAGACTGTTTCCACTGCTTCTGTCTCCTCTTAGGGTCTCTGTCAACAAAGCGATTGTTTTCTTTGATGGTGTTGCTCTAGCTTTTGGAGTGGTCTCATACAGGCTCTGTCAGTTGGGCTTATTAAAAGTCTTTTGTTGCTGAGAAAGCGCACGTGTTGTCTTGCCATGACGCACATGCTAATTAGGGAAAGTGAAAAAAAAACAAAAAAACACCCAAGGGACAAGGCTGCTGTTGATGTTCTTCAGCACTGGTGAGGAGCCATGTGTCGATCCCCCAGGGAGGGAGAGGGAGGGAGAGAGAGAGAGGGAGGGAGAGACCTTTCCTGGTGAAACTGATCCCTTGTTTCATTTTTTTTTTTTAAATTTGTAATTCGTATTACTTCCTGGCTGTCCCAGCTCCACACTTAGACATTTCCTGTTATTCAAAACTCACCATCCTGAGCACTCATGTGGATCATAAAACATAACAATATCATAACTTGCAGCATCAAATCATAATATATTACAAATAGCTAACAACATATCAAAATGAGCATTTCATCATGAACCACTATCATGACGTTAATTATCTAAATTGTTGCATGATAGAATATACAACCCTTAGTTGTAATTGTAACATAATGAACATATCATAATGCATAATTTCATAATTAGTCTATAAATATAACATGAGGCCATAATGTGTATCAAGATACTGTATAACTGAAACCAGAACTCAACTTGTGACATGAATGCTGAGTTTTCTAATAGCTGTTTAAATAAGTCTAAATTACAGTTTTTCATGACCGTTTTCACTTTCATTTATTCTATTTTGATATCAGTTTTTTGAGGAATATTTTTCATTATGTTTTGAGTTTTAAAAAAATCACATCAGTTGTCAAATTGTGCTACACTCAACACGTAAATCAAAACAATGTGGTTGCTTTGATTATCCTAAAACCGAACAAACATATTTGTAAAGTCATATCTGTGATTCATATCTGTTCAGTTTTGACACTTTTGACACTTTTGACACTTAAAGTCAGATTTAAGTTTGAACATAATACGGCTGAGTCAAAGTGCAGGAGTAGTTCAAACTACCGAAATGTAAAAATAATTCCCTGTAGAAACAAACCCATACAAGTGGGATTGTGTCAAAGATTGAGATTACTGTCATGTTCTTTGTGATTTGTGTTAGTATTTGTAGAATGGCTACGGTCAAAGGTAGACAGTGTGGCAAATCTGTCTTGGAGGAAGACTTAAAGAATTCATCATTTCTGACTGAGGGGTGAAATGATGTCTCTCTTCATGTTTTACTGCAGTCCACAGGGGGGCAGTGGTGCACCATAAGTTGAGGATGTACTGTTGTAGCAGACCTCACACCTCCCTGGCAGCAAAATACTCCCAGCAAGCTGAATCTATACGAGAAAACAAATCCACAGCAAGCAATTGCACAGAATAATTATCAAGAGAGGAGTCATGCATAATATTCTAATTAGGAAATTGAGAAAACACTGTGATTCAAAATGTAACCATTCAAATTAAAAACAGCAGATCCACCCTACAGACTGAGAATTACAATATCTGTAATAAGACAATCCTATAATTATTCTCACTGTAAAGCCAGCTGCTGATGTGTGATGGTACAGCAGGATCACGAGGACACACAGGTTAAGCTTCACAGCCAGAGCCAAGAACCAAAATAGGGGGAGCAGTCGTGTTCAGAGAGGTCAGAATGGCCTGCAGGTTGCGTCCTCCAGTGGAAGATCTGTGCTGCTGTCCTCTGCAGCGACATTATTAGAGACGCTGTCATTCTGCCATACGATCTGTGAAGTCTGTGTGCACATAAAGGAGGACAGAGAACAGTATGACGAATGTCCTGTCTGCTCCGGATCCTCACTGGAGCTGGCAATGTAGGCCATACACAATGTGAGTGCCCTCGAAGAAAAGCAGATAGATGGAGGGGGGGGGGAGCATCTTTATTCTTATTCAAAGTGTTTATCTTCAAGTGTTACGTTCTATTCAGGGAGACACCACTGTGATTCTTATCAAGACGAGCGTAGGGCATAAACAGTGTGATAAAAGGCTGTTTTGTTGTTGCATTGTTGACAGCTGACAGATGTTATCGGGGGTGGGACACAGGTGACAGGTGAGGCAGCAGAAGTTGGAGACATTTATTCATTTATTGTAACCAAAAATGTCAGCGTTACTCAATGTGCGACACCAGTATTTTAATTTGTGCTTCCACTGTATGTCAATCTTTCCATCACTTCATCTTCTTAATAATTTCATCTGTTATGTGTTTGTGATATGAGGCAGGATCCTGTTTGCAGAAACCTTATTTCCCTGCACATTTTGTCAAAATCAAACACGTTTTGATCCACATGCTTTGATTCACATTTCATTCGTGAAATCACGTTTTGATAAATTACTGGTGTCTAGGATATCATGCATTACGTATGAGTGACAGAATGACACTGTGCTTTCCAGTTGGGCTCATCTGTGTCACTATTGTTTTGGCAAAATGCAAGTAAACAGTTATTCTAGTGCCCCACTTAGGCTGATCAGTGCAATTTTATAAAGTCAAGAATGAAGCACGGGGGATACATCATGCCCTTAAGTTACATTAAAATCCGATCAGGGGTATGTGAGATAATGTGTGTGGCAGATGGACAGGCGGGAGCTGATATGTAGTCCCTTCCAGTGAAATCTCTGGAATATCTGATGTTGCTTTCAGCTCCACTGAGTCACAGTACAGTCTGTTACAGAGCCTTTAGATGTTACGTTCAATGCCCTGAATGAGCAGGCTCACACCTTGCTGATACAAGATGATGTCTGGTGAGTTTACCCATTGACTCACTGACTATTTCTCCTTAGCAACCTTGAAATCGAAGAGCTACTAGTTATTTTAAGTAATGAGTATGATTCTGATTGACTCATACAAGAGGGACTCCTTGTGATCTCAACTGGTACTGTTTGGGAACAAACTGGACTATATGAGTCTAGTAGTAGGAATGACCCTGGTTACTGGTTCCCTGGTTACTCTTCAGAATAAAGGTTTTCATACAAATTAGGTTAGCCTATTAAAAATTAGCTTAGCTTCTAAAATATAATGCATTGTTATAGATTAAGGTACCCAACAGTATATATAAAAAGTTAAAATTAGCTCCATCTTGAACAAACAGTGAAATGCTGTTTGTAAAATAATGCATTGGTATTAACAATCCAATAATATAAAATATTATAATCTAATACTCAGAGGGGCCATTTTTGTGCACGAGTACTTTTTAAACTTGTGATACTTTTAGTATCGTTAAGGAAAGGATCTCCATACTTTTACCACCAGTGCTGAACTTGACAACTGTGACGACTGTGGATTTAACATTGCTTTTACATTGGAACAACAATTGCAAAGGATTTCTTCACGGCCGTTATGGAAAGAAAAAAATTACAGAAAAGAAACCAAAAATTGAATATACATGACTATTATATTAAGACAGACTCGAAAAATTTGACCTTTTCCTTTTTGAGAATCCGAAAAGAGAAATGATTCTTTCTCACATGTGGGAAGGAGAAAATCTCTTTATCGGCAGTGAAGGGTTTTGTTTCATTGTGGAAAGCTGCCCAACACTATTCTCTGGTGTATGTTTCAAAATGATGCACTGATGCATCACTGTTCAAATTCACAGTCCATTGCCTGCTGCAGAGCTATAGCAGAACTTCAGTGGATTGCAAGCAGTCCTGATGCTTTTGGCTGCAGGCTTTCATTAAGAAATAGATCAAAGAGATCAAATTGATAACAGTCTAGAAGGAGGGATAAACCGTGTCGCCAACAGAAATTAAATTTTATGATCAGACGCATGGGAATCAAACACTGAACATGGGAAATCCCACTCTTTACCCTCACACCATCATCCGCTTCACATGCTGCTCAATTATTTAATTTTATGTTACAGATATTTCAAGATCAAGTTATTGAAATCCAACCACTGCATATATTATAAAACATTAACCCAGTTCCACTCCTCTGTCAGCAATAAAGGAATGACTCGAGCACAGTGTTGCTGATCTCCTCGAAAAAGCTGTATCTGTTGTCTTTGGACAAAGGCCCAACATTCAGAGAGACAAATGACCTCGAACTCGTGCAGAATTGTATATTAGAGCATTTGGGATGTGTAGAGAATTTTCCCCAGGTTGTAACGGAGGAGGCTGCAGCAGGATGAGTGTCCAGCGGGAGGTAGAAGGGTAGACACGGTGGACACTGAAGATGAAGATTGAAGATATTAACAGGGAGGTACTGTATCAGTGTTCTCAGAGAGACAATGGGGAAAGGCATCCCTGTCTAACTTCTGAAAGGTCTTCTGGTATTTCAATTGCCTTGAGCAAATGGGAAACCTAATGGAGGCTCGCAGGAGAGGCACAGAAAAAAGTTACATACTGTACTTTTTCACATTTTCTTGAACCCTTACTCACAGAGTTTTTACCTTCACCAGCTCTGAAAGGAAAGGCAGAAAAAAAAATGTTACCTTGAATCCTCATCTCAAAATTGAAGGACCATACCCATGATTTTACATGTCATAGCCCATTAACTACAAACCACATTTATTTTACATAACAGTCGACCATTTTCCAAATCAAACCATACATTTCTGGAATGGCTTTCTACCTTCCTCACAGAAACAGTTAATCAGAACTCTCACTATATTATAAGCTATCATCTGATATGTACTTAGATAGGCCTAAAGTATGTGTTTTGTAAATACAGCATATAGATAGGGAAAAAAGACAGGAAAGTCTATAACACTATTGATGGAATGATCTTTTAATGTTGTTTGTATTACATATTATGTCTCAATATTATTCAATTGTTTAGCTTGGGCCTCTAGCTATATATTTTTTTGTAATGGCCAAATGAATACAAGCCCATGTGTCCATTTCTTTGCCTTTTAGATTTTCCTCTATTGAGACATCTGAAAATGTTTGGGACATAAACTTATTTGTGGTATGTCTCTTGAACGTCAAAACATATATGGATTTACTGTATGGTTCTAGATCTCATCAACCAAGTTGCCACAGGAACCAAGTGGCAGATAGAAAAAGTTAGTGACTAGCTGGTTAAGAAAGTCAATTGAACATTTAACAAACAAGATATTTTTCTCAGGAGTTGGTGGAAACCACACTAGGGATAAAAGAAGAATTAATTTTTTTTCTTTGTTGGCATTTCTACCTTTATTGGGCAGCTTGAGTGAAGAGGCAGACAGCAAACAGAGGGAGAGAGAGGGCGGGTATGATATGCAACAAAGGTCACCGGCTGGAATCGAACCGGCGACGTTGTGGTTATGCTTTTGCCAGCTTTGCTAAAAACAGCCATCAAGCAAATTTCAAGTCTCGAGTTGATGTTTGTGCTTTAGTGAAATGCATGGAAACCAATGGCTAGAAGGCAGGAATAGCGGCGGGTATGATTTGAAATATTGTCAGCAGTGCTTGGTTTATTGGCTGAAACGTGCAGAAACACTGGCATGGAGAAAATCATCCAGTGAGTGGCATATCTATGTCACCTTACACATCCGATCTGCTCATTGTCAACAGGCTTCAAAAGGTAAAAATGAATAGTTAATGCTTGTATGTTTAAAGAGAAACATTACTGATCAGACAGCTGCATCCAGAGTCTTGTGAGCATCTACATGTTATCAAAGAGCCCAGCTGGGACCTGGTAGTTGGGCAGGGATGACACCAAGGCTTGGCCTCGGGACCTGCTTCAAGGTGAGCCAGCTCCCAAATGTTTTCACTTCCTCTGTCTCTTCTCACTGTCTTTAGTTATTGTTATCTTTTTCTATGTTTTATCCGTAAGGATATGACACTAGTTTTAGATAGGTGTCACATATAGGCTGTGCTAGTTAGGCTTACTAAAGGTCTTTTGTTGCTGTGAAAGTGCACACAGGCCTACTGTTGCGTTGTGATGCACATGCCAATTAGGGAGAATTAAAAAACACACCCAAGGGACAAGGCTGCTGTTGACGTTTTCCCGTGCTGATGAGGAGCCATGTGTAGATGCCCGAGGGAGGCAGAGAGAAAGAGAGTGCAAATAAGAGGGGGTGTGATATAAAGGTAGAGAAGAAGTAAGAAAGTGGGGAGTTCCTATACTCAGGTGTAATGTGGCCTTTCCCTGTCACAGTGATTTATGAGGAACAGAAATATTATAATATTCCTGCTGCAAATCAAAGAAATGGGAGCAAGAGGGGAGGGGAGTAAGGAGGTTTAAAGTGTGTGTCTGTGTGTGTGTCTAAGACAAGTCAGGCAAAGGGGCAAAATTGATAGAAGCCGAAAACAGGAAGGAAACTATATCAAAACAATAAGTGGACCCTCAGTAAAACACATGCTGCTCCTGATCTACAACCTGCACCTACACACCACTTCTGTATGCATTTGCAATTTGTGTGTGTCCTTGTGCGTATACACTCATACTTTCTCCCTCAAATAAAGTAATAACACACCAGGATGTTTAAATGCATGTGATGTCTTCGCTCTGCTCCTGTACAGTAAAGGTGGGATTCTTCTTAATGGATTTTTGCGGTGATGACTCAACTCGGTGTCCTTTTGCATTTGAAAAGGAGTCACTTTATAGGTCAGACGTAGAATAAAAATGGAAACTATATTTGAGACTCTTTTTTTTTCATTTTGTGAGTGAGAGCTCCAACTCTTCTCGGTGGGATTAAGTACATTTTCTGTCTGCGCAATACGTGCAGGTAAAGTCTGCGCTTTACATGCATCAGTACAGTTGTGTGCACATGTATCCATTGCTCATTATGTGGCTTTAATTAACCTTATCACAGCGCAACACGCACAGAGAGAAAGGGAAGAAGACGGTGTGGAAAGAGTGATAACCTTGAGAGAAGGTGACTCCATGCTTTTCCTCTTTGAAGTATTGCTTTGCATCACCTCTCTCATACCCTTATCACATTCATTCATGCACCAATACATGTTTCACCTAACCCCAGCCCCCCCACCCCACCCCCCAACAAACAGACACATACATACCGACTGGTTTGCTATAGGGTTGTTTACATTACTTATGAGTTTCAAGTATGTATTCCACCACGAGAGCTTGTGGCATTTCCAAGATTTTAATTAACACAAAATAATATAGATTATATTTCAAAAAGAAATATTGCTATCAGAATACACAGATGGGACTGTCCTACTAATGTCAATTAATGAGAATAGCAAGAACCAGGAGATCAATCGATCTTCCACTTTGGCACAACATTTACATTTTTAGTGTACATAACTCTATAACAACTCATTTACGCGGGCTGCTCTGGGGACCTCTAGTCAGCACGACCTTTTAACCTTCATTTTGAAAACCTCATCTAAAACTTGTACCAGGAAATGTAGGTAATGTGATTTCTACTACGTGTCCTTTGTTTGACGAAAAGGTGACAAAGTTCCCACAAAGTGAGACGTCACGTTCGGTGCTGTGGTGGCGGGACAAATCGTCATTTACAGGTCGGCCAGTCTGACTCAGGTGTGGTTCATGTGCACTACTCCCATTTAGAAAACAGCACGACATGAACACACTTCCTGTCACACAACACACACACACACACACACACAGCAACTAATTCCACTTCAAGTAGAACATTTACAACATTACCTCCTGTCATTAGTGATGGATAATAGGTGACGAGGAGGGGGGAAATTCAGGGGTCACACATCTAATAATAATGGCATGCAAAGTGAGAGAGCTGAGAGATGCGTGGAGTGATGCAGGAGGAGCGCAGTGAGATGAAATGAAAGGGGGCGGGGGGGGGGGGATTAGCTACAGCTATTAGCAGCTTCTAAAGTAATCACACTCATTAGCTGCTATCAGATTGGGTTAGATGGTTATAAAACAAAAGAGAGAGAGAGAGAGAGAGAGAGAGAGAGAGAGAGAGAGAGATGCATAGAGCATATGCGTACCTACTTTTTCTTTCACCGTTCATACCAGTGATACACAGACACAAGTGTTGGGAGAGGTATTCAGATGATTTACTAAGTAAAAGTATAAAAGTAGAGATACCATGCTGTAAAAACTCTCCATTACAAGTGAAGTACATACACTGAACAACAGCAAATTAACTTCTTTTTAGCAATGTGAGATGTTATTCTTGCAGGTAGAAATTATGGATAAAACAATAAAAATATGATCCAATAAACCGTAAATATCCTAGTAAGCACCTGAGTGCCTCTGGTTGAAACAATACTCCGCCACTGCCACGGTTACCGTAAAACTATTAATAACTGATGTAGTTACTCAATAATACATTACTGTAAAACACGTAAAAATTCAATTATACCAGTACAACCTCAGTAACCTGACAAGCTCTCTAACCAGCACTGCACCCTGTCACTCACAGCGTTTCAGAAGCTACTGCTATTGCCTCCGAGTCTGTTCATTTTACTTTTATAAGCCATTTTACATTTTTTCTTTTCTTATCATTTCATCGCCACCAAAAAGACCAGCCATGAAGACTAAATGTCCCTGCTGACTGACCGACTCCCAAATGTTCAAACATGCATGTGCAAGATGAAGCTTGGAGCTTCCAATGTTCCCTTAGACATTGTGCCGATTCCTTTTGGAAATGAGGATGAAGCCTTTATATATTCTATTCACTTTGTTTGTTGTTGTAAATAACATTACTTATGTCACATCTGGTTCATGTGGTGAGAGGAATGTTTTCTAAAGCTTCTTGGCTCTAGAAAACAGGAATGTTCACTGTATTTTTCACTCGTATTGTATTGTGGTTCTGTGAGAGTCCAGAGCTGCTGTTGCAGGAAAGTTTGGAGTGGCCAAGCATTATATGACTGCATACAATAGAGATGTTGCAGACTTGGTTTTCATGAATAATTTTCACTTTATCCAACAGTGCAGGAAACATATTAAAACAGGGTGAGACAAGCAGAGAGGAAGAAAAGAAAGAAGAGACAGGAGTAAATTATAGCCACATAGAGGAGATGTGAGCTTTCAGCCACAAAAATTAAGCTTCTCTCGTATTTGTTGGTGGGCTCCACATTTCTTTTTTCACATTGTAACTCACCTGCCTTGGCTTCGAGTCATACAGATGAATTAGCTGAGCTAGCTGTCTTGGTTTGGCTACAAAGTAGGTGTTGATATTGATGAGCTGCCTGAATTAATGAAAGATGTGGGAGCTGTTGTCAAATAATATCATTAATTAGTACAATCACATTTTATCAGAAGAGGTGGCGTGCAGTAGGGAATGTGATATAAGATAAGATGTGATATACAGTAAGTACCTTTGCATAAATTACTAAGCATCTAAGACCTACTGTATGTACATCATACATTCAGAGTATCCCAATCCATATTGTATGCTGATTTTATACCACACTTCCTGTTTTAGGGCATAGAGTCGAACATTTCCCACCAGTCCAAAATGTTGCTTTCCCTCTCACCAACTTTCAGAGTAGAGGAAGTATCGTCCAGACTCAAGTCAGAATGAAATCACAAGAATGAGGACTAGTGACTTGTCTTGTACTTGAAGCTGCACTAATCACTATTCTTATGTTAACAATGGAAAAAGTTACTATGTGTAAAGTGAAAGGGATTGCTTGTAGTGATGAACCCACAGAGAACCTAGTTTAAAAGTCCAATGCAATGTTTGGGCAGAAAGTCATGCGTCAAAACTTTGAATTTGCAGTGCTCCCCACAGGCTCCTCCCCTGGTCTGAGTGAACTAGAATTGCCTGACTTTATTCTTTCACGAGAGACAATGCAGTTCGCTTTAAAACAGAAATAAGAAAAAGTACGAGATGACAACGAGGAGAGGGAACAGTAAGGACTCGCTCCTCGGCCAGGAGGGGCTTGTGTAGTTTCACTGCTGGAGGTTTTAAGTGCGACTCTCCGCCCTCTCTGGGATCCACTAGGAGTGCTTTTGGTATGTGTATTCACAGTGCACTCTGCACAGAAAACACAGTGTTGATTACATTAAATTTGATACAGATCTCGTGCCGATGCCAATGGGTCAATACAACTGACAAAAGAGAAGGCTAAAGACAGTGTGTTTTTAGCTCACTCAGCACTCCTCTCTTCCTAAGAGCCTCCATACACCTAATTACACCTGATATGCAGTCCCCACACTTCACTCACTACTTCTCACTGCCACTCTGTCTTACGTCATCCCTATTTGATATTATCCGTTCACTTATCGATTTATTGCAAGAACATTTGCCTTTTGCATTTTCACCTCTTTACAGGGTTAACTTGTGCTCAGCAGCGTCTCTAATACACAAACATAGCGGGGTTTTTTTTTATACATGATATTGATGTCCTTATAGTGACATGGATCAGAGTGACAGACAAAAATAGTAAGCTCTCAGGAGCCAAGGATATGGTAGATCAAGTTAAATAAAATGGCCGAGACATTTTAGGAAGTACGCTTTCTGGCCGAGAGTTACATGAGAAGATCAATACCTCTCTCATATCTGTCTGTTAAATATGAAGCGACAACCAGGAGATTGTTAGCTTAGCTTAGCAAAAAGGCTGGAAGCAGGGGGAAACTGCTAGCCTGGCTCTGTCGAAAGATAAGAAAGTGCTCAACTGTTTCCAGTCTTTATGCTATGCTAAGCTAAATGACTCCTGGCTGTAGTGACATATGTAATGCACAGACACGAGAGTGGCATCAGTCTTCTCATCTAACTCTCGGCAAGAAAGCGAATAAGCAAATATTCTTTTAAGGGCTGAAGAGAACATTATGTTTACATTTCTCTCACAAATAGCTCCGTGTTAGCTTGTGTATCACTATCAGATCTCTAATGAATCTGGCTAACAGATATCCTCTCAGCCTACCCCTTAAACAAGAAATGAGGACAAAAGCAGGAACAAAGCACTGCTTAATACACCAAAAAGAGCAGGGGATATTTGAACAGCTTATGGCAATTTGAAATTCACAAGGTAATATGTAAATTTGACTTGCCAGTCAAACTTACCAAACATATTTGGTGCACAACCAAAACATTTTCTGCCATTATGGGAATACATTTTTGTTTAATTATTCTCTTTAAAAAGGCTATTTCTGCATGTTGCTGTTTATCAAAAGCAGTAGTCCATAAGTTCACCAGGTTCTTCAGCTCAAACCTAAATTTTATAAAATCTTAACAAAATAAAATTTCAGGGAGGTTATTATGTGTTTTCTTTGGTATTGGTGGCTTGTAATTTCCCTATGGTATTCAATTAAACATTTTTTATATATCTCTCTGCTTTTGAATTATTCATGAAGCTTATTATTGTTAAAACGTTTGAGTGAAGACTAGTATCTTATTATGTAGGAAGTTTGAAAACAACATTTGAAAATGCTAAATGCTGAGGATGAGATGCACTATTTAAAACAATTTGTGAGACAGCACTGCATTCTGGAAATACTAAGTACTTGCAGAGGAGGAAATGGTGGGGGAGGCTAATTACTGGAGGGAGATGGGAGTTATGTGAATTATAGTTGTTTGCTCTGGTCTGGAATATTTTGCTGTTTATGAGTAGAATAAATGCGCGGAGCAGTGAAGGGCCGAATGGTCACTTGGCAAGGAAAGCATTGCACTCTGTGGTGGGTGATGTACTCATCTTGCAAATGTTTTCTTGCAGTTTTCATACCAGATATCCGTAAGATAACTGTATCGTCCAGCAGTCTTTTTTCAGCTTCCTCTTTAATGGTGACACTGTTGCCCTTCAAGCTGTGTTTTTACCAAGTGCAACAGAAAGGCTGGAACAAATGTAGACAACATGTACACTTAAAAGAGGAAGGATGGTGATATAACAAATGTAAACTCAAAATGAGTCTGCATGAGCTTCATCTTTGCCTGAAACTCGCTATGAAGCTCCATAAAGCCGAGGAGAGCTGCAGATCAGGTCATAACTCTCTGTAGTTTCTTACAAGTGACCTCTTTCACATTGTCATTTGATACATTGTTATTGTAAAAATATAGATTACACCAGCTTTAAGGAACAAGTCAATGTTAATTAAAGAAATAATAATGGATGTTTATAGCCCTTTTTAGATTTAGGTGTACAATGTGTATGACTCAATTTGTCTTCTACAACCACTTAAATCAATCTTGCATGTTTCACTGTGTAAGCAGGAGCATGTTTGTCTGTATGTGCACACCTCAAGGTGAAGGCTAACGGGCTCTCCCACAGGGACGCGCGTATTGCTGCGAAGCTCCACAGTAAACACACCACTTTGTCTTCCTCTCTCCCTCTCACACCCTCTCTCTGTCTCTCTCTCTCTCTCTGTATCTCATTTCCCCAAACCCTGTAAAACAAGATAGACAGCGATAAAATACAACAGGGAGAGAAAGATAAACGATAGGACAAGTGAAAGATATGGATTGGGAAGATAAAATAACTCCTTCATTTGGGGTGAGTCTCAGAGGAATAAATGCTGTGTGTGGGCAGGCACTGCTGACGGTTTACAATCTAGCCTATAGTAACCACTTTATATAATCTATTGAACATTTCCGTCTGCAGCTGTGGCATTGTTCCCACCTGAAATTAAGTCCAACTGAGCTGTCGATTGACCACAGAGGACGAAGCTGCATCGTGAGCTCTGTTGGTGGTCTTTTAATATTGCCTGACCACCCTTTCTTTTCATCTTTTTTTTTCATAAAAATGCCCACTTTTCATTTCCCCTTTTTGCGGTGAGTCACTTTGCCTCTTTGTGGTTTCTGGAATTACCGGTTTTATAATGCAGGGCTCTACAGTGTGAGAATTTCACTCGCATTTGCCCCTGAAAACAGATATGTGCAAACCGGAAAAATAATTTACGAGCAAAGTATGCGAGTAAAGTTGACAACCACCCGTATTATTGTAAACAAAATGTTAAATTAACACAACCAAACTCTACGCGTTAACGCATCATTTCTGCCACCTACTGGCGAGTGCAAGATGTGTAACTCTGAAACAAAAAACTAAATATTTATGTGTAGTATTACTGTTAACAAAATGTTAAATTAACACGACCAAACTCTACGCGTTAACAAGTCCCACATTCCACAAGCCGCAATGTCCCACTCACAGTAGAGTTTTCTGTAATGAGTGTTTTCACTCTTTCACTAGATACATCATAAGTGCACACAAGGAGAAGAAGCATGCACAAACGCACATACGCACACGCAGTATAAATATGTATGTAATACACTGTTTGTTAATAAACTCTTGAATATTTTTCACTGTAAATTTTTTCATTTAGCAGCACATGTACTCTTTGGGAAAAAGGTTAGCATAGAGCCCTGTAATGTAGCTGGAATTGTGGTTTTCACGGTCAACAATATGAGGGAAACAAGGAAAGACATACTGTAATAAAATAAATGCAAAGAAATAAAGCGAGTGAAGGAGTTTGAATGAGGTGAGAGCAGCTACTGGAACTGAAGAGTAATTGAAGAACATGCTCAGGCTGGAGTCCACAGTGAGGACACAGTGAAATGTAGGGGAACGCAACTACAAATTTGCTGTGGTTAACAACATGGTGGTCGATAAGCCTCATCATGTTACCCTTCAGAAGCAAAAAGGGGAGATGGGAGATGGGTTGCTTCAGGTGGAGTGCTGGATTTTGTGGTTGTGTGTGCATGGTACAGACTGCTGCAAATGAAGGTGGTGGAAAAGAAGTACGAGTGTATGAAGAGGGAAAGCAGAGTAGGGAGTGGACCTTTCAGCTGAAAAGGTCGTCCAAATAGCTCCAATTTTCAGGCTAATCAGAGCGGGACGGGGTGGACACTAATCGGCTGGTCAGAAGGTTGAGAAAGGTCACTAAAAGGTTATAGAGGTCACAGCAGCCCGGCACAGATCACCTGTCCATCATCTCTGCGAATGACCTATCCTTGCAAGGTGAGCAAGAGAGCGAGGCAGAGAGGAGTTGTATTAATGTCTCTGTGTTGCATACATTTCGCTTAGGTGAGACTAACACAGCATTTACTGAAAATAGGCACAGCTCATCTGGTCAAGAAAGAAATTAGCCTCACAAGAGCAGATAACAAGAAGGGAAGCAAGTAATTTATAGCAGCGATGCAGGGATGCTGGAAAGACGCATGGGAGGGCAAGGGAAAAAATATGTTTGCAATTAAACGAATCCAGAAGACAGTCTGGACTCAGATAACATGCTGGCAAAAAGGACTGAGCAGGGCACATAATCTCATATTAACTAATATACTGTATATATATTTCTCTGGAAAGATGAACAGCAGCATAACAAACTGCCTATTAGTAGAATCGGATGGAGGATAAAGGAACCTAATGTGAGACGGATAAACTGAGAGACTTGTTGACATTTATTGAAAACTGAAACAGGATCCCTAATGACCCCTTTCACCTCTATAATACAGCACTTCATCAATACAAGCAACTGCTGTGGTTTTTGAGCAAAATACCACATTTCTCTCACAGAGAATATATATAAAGCCTTGTATGACCAGGATGTATCACAGAGTCTTATATTTCCTGGTATTTACTTAAGATCTTGATTGTTTTACCCACCAACAAGCTTTAATCATGGAAGACAATCCCCAAACAATGGTTGGTTACCTGCCAGAGTAACCAGTAAGTAGATAATGCTAAACAGCATTTGGCAGATGAGTTGGACTGGATGGACAGATGGCGGGTGACCGGTGTTGACATCAAAACCAGGAAAAAGACCACATTTGGCCAGAAGATTTCACACACAGGAGTCAGACCTGGTTTGGAGATAATTTATTCACTTTATAATGTTGCATAACTGCAGATCTTATTTTGGTGGAAGATAGCTGTCGACAGGAGGTGTGGATGTTATGAATAAATGGATGAGATGATCCGTTTGTTTTTATATGAGAAGCACTTTTTTGACAGGCTGATGCTCAACTGTCAGGTACCAAGAAGTGGATGTTTAAAGATCCCCTCCAGACAAGTTTTAAGACATTTTAAAACACTATGACAATTGAATGACAATTAGTGTCTGATATGGTTAAATTCTTAAAACTACATCCACTCCTTCTCCTTAATTGAAAAACACAGAATCTATGATTATGCAAATATTGTTCATTTCAAAAGTTTAACTACTGCACACAAGATGCCTCCTACTTCACTGTAAAGTTTATTCTAAGTGTATGTGTGTTATGATATGCCATCTAGGCAGCAGGGAAAGCACCCAAGTGCAGACAGGCGGGGATGCTGAAGAAGTTCAAAGATTTATTAAATAGAAAATAAACTTACACACCCACACACACACAGGGAAACACAAGATACATGACACAGAGAGACAACCAACAACAATGAACCAACAAGGAAACAAAGGAAGAGGACTGGTATAAATAGGGAAACAGAAACAGGTGAGAAACAAGACACAGGTGAAATTAATCAAAAGAGCGGGAAACGAGACATGAGGACAGGAACAAGACAGAAAGGATTACAAAATAAAACAGGAAATAAACAACATGCAAGAAACAAGACCTGAGGCCTGTACTACGAAGCGGGATTTGCGGTTAGCGAGATAACTTCAGGTTCAACTCTGGGTTTTCAGTGTTACGACGGTGGTTCACTTCTTACCGGGGTAAATCGCCATGGTAACTTATGCTGCACGGCAAACCTGCTGTTGGAGATAACAGATCAATGCGTATAAAAGCACCGCCTACTGACCAATCAATTCTCTTGGAAAATGACATCACCAATAGAACAGAAGTGGAGCTCGGTATGTGGATCGTGAGAGGAACTCTTTTTATATGAGAGATAGTTTCTCGTCGGATTGACCGAGTTATCTGTGTCAACAGAGACTGACTGAAGCACTAAAGTTTTGTACTTATATGAATGTAAGCCTATTTACCGCTAAATTGAGTTTTTATATTTATTTTATATTTGCTCCCAAGTCCGTTTGACACCGCCGGAGTTGCAGCTGAAAGAATCAGGCTAAAATTGTCATACACTCCATAACAATATCTAAGCAACACATTAACTTAATGGAATACTACTGACGGGCAGTGATATTATAAGGCTGTTAATTTACCTGTTCACACAGTCAGGGTTGTTTTTTTGCCAGCTGTCCTTCCTGCATTCAGGAGCTGCAGCTGTGTTGCTTTTAGCCTGGATGATATTTAAATTCTTCGTATTTCTCTTATTATAGTTTGCTCTTCATTTGTAAAGTATGCCGCTCTGCTGCCAGTACACCTGTCATGTTTGTGATTGGTCATATGCTGCAAACACCGCCTCTTTCATGTGAACGCGCTCATGGCTTGATTGGGAAAACCTGGGTTTGACTTATCGAGTTGATAACCAGCGTCATGTGACCGCTTAGCGGGATCGCGCTTGTTAGGCTTAGTGAAGCCAGATAACAAAAAGATATCCTGGGTATGTTGAACTTGCTTCGTAGCACAGGCCTCTGGGAATACAAAAATAAAACCAGACACAAGACCAAACACACACCGTGTCCATGTGGGATCATGACAATGTGCACTGGAGGCTTCAAGTTTCCACACCACACTGTAAACAACTGCAAGTTGCATATTGGACAAGGATTGGCTTCAAAACTAGTTACAAAATCATGCTCATGTTAAACTGAGATTTAGGCGAGAAACTTCCCCCCTTCAGCAGATGAATGTGAAAACAGCCTCCTAGTGTCAAACTCTGCACATTCATCATTATGCACAGTGAAGGTCAAACATCCAGGTGAAGTAACAATAAACAAAATATTTTTGAGAGGAGGGGGACTTTAACAAGATCTCCCCTGCCTATTTGGTGCATTTCCACAGACCATGTAGATAAACAGTCATTTAGTTTCATGTCATGCCAAACATTTGGCCCATCTCACATATAAATTACAAGACACTGCTGTATTTTGAGCTATAGCTCATAAAAAACAAATGAATGACATGATTCATAACATTATATACATCAAGATAATTTCAAGATGTGTTTATGTACTGTATAGAATTTCACATAAATTGTGCACCGAATAACAGAAGAAAGACACAACTTTTGTACACTCCAAATTTCTTTCCTGATTAAGGACTTTTGTCCTTATCTGCCAAATAAATTACTAACTTCAGTGTATATGTGAATGGCCGCTCAGTCTTTGTGCATCATCTGTGTTTTAAAAAATCTGTTTTATCTCACTAAACAATATAAGTGTGGTTCTGAGTAAAATAAGCAATAGAAAACAACATTTTCTATATATTTGACACTTTGGACAAACCTGCTTTTCTTCCTCCAGTCTGACATACTGTCCAGTTTCAGCATTAAAAGACTACTCCACCGATTTAGCATAATCAAAAATCAATGGACAGTAATCACAATGGACTCTTCTTTTTTCTCAACATCTGGTGCCTACATTACCCACAATGCAACTCGACCCCCCACAGTTTGGTAGGAGATTCGCATGTGTTATACTAGTAGCAGCTAATGTAACCTGGAGCCTCTAGCCTCAAGCAGAGATGAGCCTCAAATCTCATCCACACCTCCAGATTTTTTCATTTTCAAACTTGTAGTCTTCAGTGCCAACCGACCTTGACTCAAGTGACATCACTTGAGGCAATTTATCAGGTTTCATGCAGCTCCCTCTGGAGTCCCAAATGGCTTTGTACAACTTTTTTCACATATGTAGTAGTACTTCCCAAGACCTGTAACACACTTTGATGAAATCGAGAAGTTCCCCTTTAAGTGTAAAATACTATGCTTCATAGGTAAATTACATAACACATGATTCTCTCTACCATATATTCATATTTAATTTCAAATTCAATCATCCTAAATTTACTATGTAACTCCAACCCTGACAACATTTGTGATATTCCAGTCCACAGATGTATCCTGTCATGCCACGCAATAATTAAGTTAATCTAGTTAAGTTATCTGTGCTTCAGTGTCTTGTCATTTCCTGTTTTATTTTGTTCTTTTCAACTTTCCCTCTCGTTCCAGGTGTGTTGACTTCCTGCCCTCGTGTGTCTACCGTCCGTCTGATTGTCTTCCCCGCCCTAATTGTTTCCACCTGTTTCCCATTACCTTGTGTATTTATAGTTGGTGTCTCCCCTTTGTCTTTGCCAGTTCGTCTTACCGTAATGTCAGAGAGCCAGCGTTATCTTCGTACCCTTGTTATCAAGTCAGTGTTTTTTGGTCGAGTCATTGTTTTGTTTGTTCAAGCCGTGAGTGCTTTTTTTCCCTCTGTAAGAGTGGTTTTTTGTTCGTCGAACTTGTTCAAGCCGTGTGTGCTTTTTTTCCCTCTGTAGAGTGGTTTTTTGTTCGTCAAACTCTTTTCAGTAAAGACGCTTTTTGTTATTCCGACCCCTGTTGTCTGAGTCGTGCATTTGGATCCAGTTCGTGTACTCAGTCGTAACAGTACGAACTGGCCAGTAATGGATCCAGCCGGCTACGAACAGGCGGCCGCCTTGAGCAGCATGAGGATCAGCTGACGTCCATTGAACATGGTGTCTTGGGACTGACCAGTCGCCAGGAGGGTTTCCAAGCATCGGTCACTATGCAGCTCAACCATCTGGCGGTGGAAGTACATCGTATGTGCACTCTTCTAAAACCAGATCCGTCACCACAGCCAGCTTCGGAAATAGTGCCCGGAGTTACCAGAACCCTACATACTCCATCGGCTGCCCCGTCTCTCCATCTGGCTGCTCCAGAGAAGTTTTCGGGGGAAACCAGTGACTGTCGCCCATTTTTGGTTCAGTGTGACTTGCATTTTTCTCAACGGCCCACGGCATTCCCCACTGAACGCTCTCAGGTGGCATTTATGATCTCCCACCTAACTGGTCGGGCGGCTGCCTGGGCTACTGCTGAATGGTCAAGGCATTCACCTGTTTGTGGTACTCTGGAGTTGTTTACTGACTCACTTAAAAAGATTTTTGATCATACGTCGTCAGGAAGAGAAGCAGCCAGGGCCTTAGTTAAGCTGCAACAGAACAATCGCCGTGTTTCAGACTACGCGATAGATTTTCGCACATTAGCCGCTGACAGCGGGTGGAACGCATCGGCGTTGTTGGACGCTTTTGTTAATGGACTGGCTGACTCCATTCAGGATCAGTTAATTCCAGTAGAGTTACCAGATGATTTAGACTCAGTCATAGCATTAGCAATCCGGATAGACAATCGCTTGAGGGAGAGACAAGGAATGAAGCCCCAACCCTCTCCCCGGAGACTCAACCATGGCGGCGCATTCCCTCCGATCCAGACTATGGAAAAGACTTTGCCGTGTTCACCTCCGTACATGGCCGTTTCTCCAGGGTCCAAGGAGGAGCCGATGCAGCTGGGGCGGGCTCGCCTGTCCGGCGAGGAACGCCAGCGCCGGTTGCAGCAAGGAAGATGTTTTTACTGTGGAGAAAAAGGACACCTGCTCGCCGCCTGTCCAGTAAAAGGAAGGGCTCATCAATGAAGAGGAGGACATTGGTGAGTCGACTGTCGGTTTCCGATTTTCCTCCTCGTTCTTTAACCTTGGTTCAGGTAAAGACTAATCACAAACTGTTGTCTTTGGGGGCGCTGCTTGACTCGGGGGCAGATGAGAGTTTGATGGATTGGGAACTAGCTAGCAAGCTTAATGTCCACATCGAACCCTTACCTCAGCCTTTAGAGGCGAGTGCGTTAGACGGTCGATTACTGTTTAGCGTAACCCACAAGACTGAACCCATTACCATTGTGGTGAACAAGACGCACCAGGAATTGATGACTTTTCACCTGTTTCATTCAGCCCAACATCCCCTTATTCTAGGGTACCCGTGGCTTCAGAAACACAACCCTCATATTGACTGGGGCACGGGGAAGGTGGTAGCATGGGGCAGGAACTGCACGCATTGTGGTCGAGTGAGGGAAGCTCATTTAATCATGGGGGCAGTAGCGACCAAGAGTTTGGATTTAACTACAGTACCCTCTTGCTACCATGACCTAGGGGAAGTTTTCAGTAAGGTTAAAGCCACGTCACTCCCTCCCCACAGACCTTACGACTGCGCCATAGACTTTGTTCAGGGGGCCACACTACCTAAGGGGCGGTTGTACTCCATTTCGGGTCCAGGGAAAAAGGCGATGGAGGAATACATATACACCTCCTTAAAAGCAGGGTTAATCCGTCCCTCCTCCTCACCTGTAGGCGCAGGATTTTTCTTTGTTGACAAGAAAGACGGGTCCCTCAGGCCCTGCATTGATTACTCACCTTTAAACGAAATCACTATCAAGAATCGGTATCCACTCCCTCTAATCTCTTCAGCTTTTGAACAACTTCAGGAGGCTAAAGTATTCACCAAACTAGATCTCAGGAACGCCTACCATCTAGTCAGGATTCGAGAGGGGGATGAGTGGAAAACGGGGTTTAATACGCCCACGGGACATTATGAATATCGGGTAATGCCTTTTGGGTTAACCAACGCCCCTGCGGTTTTTCAGGCCTTAGTCAATGATGTTCTCAGAGACTTCTTAAATCTTTTTGTTTTCGTTTATCTAGACGACATACTGATTTACTCAGCCGATGAACAGACACACATGCACCATGTCCGTCAGGTTCTGCAGCGTTTGCTGCAGAATCACCTATATGTTAAAGCTGAAAAGTGTGAGTTCCATGTTAAGACAGTCTCCTTCCTGGGGTTCATTATATCCCCAGGACAAACCCAGATGGATCCAGTCAAGGTCAGGGCGGTTGCTGACTGGCCCACTCCTGATAGCCGCAAAAAGGTGCAACAGTTTCTAGGGTTTGCAAATTTCTATAGACGGTTCATTAGAAATTTCAGCGCTATCGCAGCTCCACTCCATGCCCTCACCTCCCCTAACACATTCTTCCGTTGGACTTCTCAAACGGAGGAGGCTTTCAACAGGCTCAAGACCTTGTTCACCACGGCCCCGGTCCTCACCATACCGGACCCCTGTAGGCAATTTGTGGTAGAGGTTGACGCTTCCAATGAGGGGGTGGGGGCTGTGTTGTCTCAACGGTCTGAATTGGACCACAAACTTCACCCCTGTGCTTTCCTCTCCCGTAAGCTATCCCCAGCTGAGAGGAATTATGATGTGGGCAACCGTGAACTGTTGGCTGTCAAGGTAGCTCTCGAGGAATGGAGACATTGGTTGGAAGGGGCCCAGCAACCATTCCTGGTGTTCACTGATCACAAGAACCTAGAATACATACGTAAAGCGAAAAGGTTGAATTCTAGGCAAGCTAGGTGGTCTTTATTTTTCAATCGGTTTAACTTTACTCTGTCTTACAGGCCAGGCTCCCAGAACACCAAGCCTGATGCCCTGTCACGACTTTTTGATCCTGTAATCACGGCCAAGGAACCAGAAGCCATCCTGCCACTGAATCGTGTGGTGGGAGCGGTTACCTGGCCAATAGAATCTGAGGTGAAGCGAGTAATCGGTGAGAACCCAGCGCCTAGTGGATGCCCTCCAAACCGCTTGTTTGTCCCTGTTTCCATGCGTCCACAGGTCATACATTGGGCTCACACCACTCTGCTCACCTGCCATCCGGGTGTCAAGCGTACTATGTTTGTGATCAAGCAACGGTTTTGGTGGCCCTCCATGGAACGGGAGGTACGGGAGTATGTGGGAGCTTGTCCTGTCTGTGCTAGGAATAAAACTTCTTCCAGATCGCGGATGGGGCTGCTTCAACCGCTGCCTATTCCCAGCCGGCCCTGGTCTGAGATTTCCCTGGACTTCGTCACCGGCCTTCCCATGTCAGAAGGTAACACCACTGTACTCACGGTGGTGGATCGTTTTTCCAAAATGACACATTTTATTGCTTTGCCCAAGCTGCCGTCGGCAAAAGAGACGGCAGAAGTCATGCTACGGCAGGTGTTTCGTTTGCATGGTTTTCCCAAGGACATTGTCTCAGACCGGGGTCCCCAGTTCATCTCGCGGTTCTGGAAGGAGTTCTGCAGCCTCATCGGGGCCTCTGTCAGTCTGTCTTCTGGGTATCACCCAGAATCCAATGGCCAGACGGAGCGTCTCAACCAGGAGCTGGAGACAGGTCTTCGTTGCCTGGTCTCCCAGAACCCATCATCATGGAGCAAACATCTCTCCTGGGTAGAGTACGCGCACAACTCCCTGCCTACCTCTGCCACCGGTTTATCACCTTTCCAGTGCGTCTATGGCTACCAGCCGCCCCTGTTTAAGGAGACAGAGATGGAGGTTGCTGTTCCGTCGGCTCACGCTTTGGTCCGGCGATGTCACCGTGTCTGGGCGGCTACGCGTCGGATCCTGATGAGGACCTCCCGACGCATGAAGGCGGCGGCAGATCGGAGACGCCGGCCTGCTCCAGCCTATAAGGTTGGCCAGAAGGTCTGGCTCTCAGCCCGGGATTTGCCTCTTCACGTCCTCTCCAGAAAACTGGCTCCCAGGTTCGTGGGTCCCTTCCCCGTCTCGAAAGTGATCAATCCTGCCGCTGTTCGTCTGCGTCTTCCCAGGACTCTGAGGGTACATCCCACCTTCCATGTGGGATGTCTCAAACCGGTGGAAGAAAGCGCCATGGTCCCCGCCTCCAAGCCCCCTCCTCCCCCCCGAATGGTTGATGGAGGCCTGGTTTATTCGGTCAAGCGCTTGCTAGCCGTCCGCAAACGAGGAAGGGGGAGGCAGTTTCTCGTGGACTGGAAGGGGTATGGACCTGAGGACCGTTCTTGGGTCCAGTCCAGCTTCATTATGGACCAGAGCTTAGTGGACGACTTTTACAGGCGACACCCACACGAGTCTGGGCCGTCAGGTGTCGGCCCTAGAGGGGGGGGTACTGTCATGCCACGCAATAATTAAGTTAATCTAGTTAAGTTATCTGTGCTTCAGTGTCTTGTCATTTCCTGTTTTATTTTGTTCTTTTCAACTTTCCCTCTCGTTCCAGGTGTGTTGACTTCCTGCCCTCGTGTGTCTACCATCCGTCTGATTGTCTTCCCCGCCCTAATTGTTTCCACCTGTTTCCCATTACCTTGTGTATTTATAGTTGGTGTCTCCCCTTTGTCTTTGCCAGTTCGTCTTACCGTAATGTCAGAGAGCCAGCGTTATCTTCGTACCCTTGTTATCAAGTCAGTGTTTTTTGGTCGAGTCATTGTTTTGTTTGTTCAAGCCGTGAGTGCTTTTTTTCCCTCTGTAGAGTGGTTTTTTGTTCGTCAAACTCTTTTCAGTAAAGACGCTTTTTGTTATTCCGACCCCTGTTGTCTGAGTCGTGCATTTGGATCCAGTTCGTGTACTCAGTCGTAACATATCCTACACCTATGGACAACTTTTCACCCAATTAAGAGAACTGCTGGACAATTATCACACTTTTAAATTACATATTACAGCTATTTAATACCGAGTACCAATGTACTAGACTATACGAATAAAGTGTGACTAACAAAGGCTGAATATCATACATTAGATATCACATTACTCAAGTAAATCTTCAATCTGTCATCATCTTAATTTCATTAAAATATGCACATTTATTCTAATAGGGCCCAAAAGCACATTACTTTCAAGTATAAAATTGATGTATTAAGCCAAGTATCCAGTACCCATACAAATCACTTTCCCTTCCCCATTTGCTCATGATGAGCTGCTGAACTTGTATAACATTATAACCTGGTCACATGGGAGTTGGATTTTACACACAGTCAGTCTTTTTTATGGCCGTATAATGCTAAAAATGATTCCAGAGATGTATTATAATTATAGAGGAACACACAACATATTTTATGAGGCCACTTATACAATCTATACACATATTTGTCTCACTGCAGCATAATCAAAATAAATGTATCATGTGGATCTTTGCTTTACATAGGCCCATGTTTTATACGAGAGTGCTTATAATACTCTTGCATGCTTTAACCTGCCATTTACAATAGCGTTTGATTTAAAATGTTCAAAGAAACAACAAATCATGAGAGCTATAAGATAAACAGAGCCCAGGCTTAATGAGGTTTGAGAATTGTTTGGAGCGTTGGAGAATTGACTGCAACGCTACACAAAAATTATATGTATTCCTCTTCTTCTTGTGTAATAGTTCAAGCTCAAAATATGAAAAGCTGAGGGTCTCTTGACCTGGACTCAAGATTAATTTTCCCCAAAATTCTACTGTTGTTTTTATTAAAGGCAGTCAATTCATTCAGCAGCAAGCTGAAATAAGAACAAAACAAAACACTACTGTGCAGAAAAACAGCAAATTTGCTAGTATTTTTGTTGACTGGAGAGTTGGTTGTCCATTTAGAGCTGATTTGGCTCTAGGGCAGCTATTCAAAACTATGTAAAAGTTAAATTAACTCTGATGGGATGGACTGATACAAGCACTGCTGAAGTGTTTATTTTTACATCTCAGAGCGGAATTAAGACTCAAGATGTGCATTTAGGAACAGATAGTATTCCTGTGCCAGTTCATACTGAGTTAATAAAAATGTATGTTTAAAATCTGCTATAGTATTATTCCTATATCATATTGCAATATAGGGAAACGTCATGTTCATTGTGGCCAAATCACTCCAAAGAAAGTCTATTCTCTATTTTGATGATTGAATATGGGACACAGACATCCAACTGCTGTTACCAGTGACGCTCAACTCTTTCCACACATAGAAAAGTGATTTCTGAATCAACTTAAGGTCTGAGAAAGAGGGGGGAAATGGAAAGAGAAATGGGTTGGAAAGATGAACAGACACAGATGAGATACAGAGGAATGGAAAGAAGCGTTAAAGAAAGCAAGAAACTCAGGGAAAGAGGGGGTAGCGAGGGGAAAAAGAGAGTGTGGGGCTCTGGCACATCTTCAACTTGTGGGAAGGAACGTGTTGTGGACTATATGTCCTTCAGTAGTGTCAATAAAGCCCCTACACACCCGTCGGCCACCGACAGAGAGGCAGAATGTGACACCACTGAGTTTTACAGCGGAGATTTGCCTTTCCACTCCACTTCGGTGACAATGGTAACTTGCTAACTGTGCATTATTTTATGTTAGCTCTCTGTTGTACCATCAGCTTACAAGGCACGTTCTCCTTGCTTGTTAGCTTGATGAGGAGCCAGAGAAACCAAAGGTACTGGGGATCAAGGCTCAGCCTGATAAGTGAATATCAGGGTGCTACATTAAATGTGAATTGCGGTTGGCTTTAACTTAGACCTGTGTGAAAATTGTGCTTTAAAGCTGAACTGATAAATGTTTTACATTAATAATAGATCAAAAAACGAATGTCAAAGGGGTCACTTTGATACAAGCCACAGCAGGCAGCTAACCTACCTGCCCAGTGCCAAACAAGAGACAAAGTTAGCATCTAGCTGGTGAACAGAAAGCTGGACAACTTTCTAGCTGCACTTTCTCTGGAGTTCTTAGCTGGACTGACACTTGTCAGGTAGCCAGAATCACAACTCAGAGGGAATGGTTGTGTTGCTCCACGTCTGCTGGATGTGTAAAAAGGCATATGTTTGCAAACATGTTCACAGTAATAACTTCATGAGGTGACAATATGTCAGTGTTGTTTTTTCTGTTTGTTCCGTTGCCACCAAGTGGGCAACAATAAAACAATTTTTTTTTTTTTTTTAATTTTAAGTTTAAATTTAAGTTTTCCTTGTCTAATTTATTTAGATACAGGCACTTACAGGCAGTCATCTCTTCCTCTTGTCTTGATGCTGAAACCAAAGGAATGCCTTCCTCGTTTGTAACAACTAACACTAAGCTACGATGAATTTTGCATTTGATTTCAGTTAAATTATACACTCTTGAAAAATGGCTGCAATCTGTCGAGGGGACAGTTTCATCATATTTGGTGACCACCAGTGAGATTTTCTCTCAGCCTTCACTGTTCCCTTCAGACTCGATGCTGAACACACACTATGATTCAAAGAGAATCATAGAGGTAATTATAGGTCTCTTTTACTCCTAAAGCCCTTGCCTGGGCAGACAAGTGTTTAAAAGGTACACACGTCCTACACCAACATGAACTGTCTTCATAATTTTTCCTGCTTTTTTGCTTTCATGTTTCTTGTCAGCATACATTCTGAGAAAATTCACTTTCTAATTGTTCAGGCTATGTTGTTTTATGTATGGTTTGTAGCTAATGTGCAGTTCAAATATGAATGCTAATATGAGAACAGTTTTGAATTCTGAAGAAGCAGAGAAAGGGAAAAAACTGAGTGGGAGAGGGGAAAACAGAGAAAACAGTGATTCTGGATTCTAAAACCTTCATTGTCACAATTTAAACACAATAAAACTACTCATCAACAACACAGACAAACAAAAAGTGAGAGAGAGAGCAAGCAGACGGGGGCATAAAGACTGGACGACACAAAGAAAAAGCTGGCAGCTGAGAGAAGGCAGGATGTGTCAGTTCTGCCCCCAAAATGAGATGACAGAAAAAACATTTTCTGCTCCACTGTAGCAAATATGATACAGAAAGAGACTTCTTCTTCTTCTTCAAAAAAAAAATTGAAATTTAAAGAGAATGATTCCTCTGCTGACCAAATCAAAATGCAATGTCTCCTTGGAGAGAAAAACCTCCCCAGAGGCAGCTAAATATATCAGCGCGTGCCACAAACAAAGATAAAACCTTTGAGAAAAACATAAAAGCTATAATTACTCTGATCAACATTTGCCTGTTTTCATGACTCTTCATGTGATTGCAATGATTTAGTTATACGGTTCTGTTACACATTAAAATACACACAAATACACAATCAGGAAGATTCGCCAATACAAGGTGCCGACATCATTCAAAAAGTTAGCGGCGGGTTAATTGCTTTGGCAGTTTCATAGTAAAGTTCATTAAATTTAAAACCGGAGATGAAAACTGGAGAACAATGAGAAAGATACTGGATATGATAGGTTGAGAGAACACAAGCCTCACGCAATCTGAACCAACCAGTAGCCAAAGATAACAGAAAAGTATATCAGCCACTGGACTAACAAAACTACAAAAACTCAAAGTAAACTTCAACGCTATTTAGCACTGAACAAACAATGGCAGCGACAATACCATCTGGGCACCGTGAGCGACCAACTGAGAATGTTAAATTCAGTAAATTCAGACTGAGTGACCACAACCTGGCTATTGAGACTGGTGGACACACAGACAAACCTGGCAACCCAGAGACAACAGACTGTCTGTTCTGTCAACAACAAGAAGTAGAGACAGAGCAACACTTCCTGCTTCATTACAGCCTGTATAAAAGACATAATAATGAAGTTCTTTACCAAAATAAAACCCCAAAAATTTGACACACACACACAAAACAAAATGTAGTATTTAAGGAAAAGTAAAGAATGGCCCCTTTCAGAGAGTTATATATAACATGAGTAGCATTTTAATGTTGCAGCTGACAGAGGTGGGGCTAATTTTAACCATTTTATGTTGTGCTGGGTAGTTTAATTCATAACAATGCATTGTATTTTATAAAATGATCATAGGTTTTGTATGTCAACTCTTAATCTGCCAAGTAAATCCAAACTATAGCTGTAAGATAAATGTTGTAGAGTGAAAAGTACAATATTTCTCTGTGAAATGTTGTGGAGTAGAAGTAGAGTAGCATAAAATGGAAGGTAAAGCACAAGTACCTCAAAATTGTCTTTAAGTACAGAACCATTACATTGAATTGTTAATCTATAGCTCACATTTTCATATATATTCTCTGTTTTGTAATAATTTCATCATGGTACATATCTTGTAATGTGTGAACCATTTGCTGTCTTCTTTTTATTCAAATTCTCTCATTCTGAATTATTATACTTGCATTGTAAACCTTGCACAACATGCTTTGGCAATGCTGTACTTAATTGAATTATGGCCATGCCAAATAATTGAGTTGATTGAATTTGAGAGACTGTGAGACATAGAGTGGGGGTAAATGAGTGAAGGCAAGACGGAGAAGAAGAGGGATCAGAAGAAGAGAAAGGGAGCAATTGAATTGTAATTGAAGCTTTGTTAATATCTTATTTATGCAACACTCACTGCCCATAAAGCATGCTGAATTGTTGAAATGAAATTGAATTGAGGGAGATGAAGGAGCAGTAGAGACTTGGACATGAGTGGAAGAGTGAGAGGGTGCAAGAAGAACTGACACAAGGAGGGTTTTAATATGAGAACCTATACCTGCTTCATCGACACATAGGCGGTTTGCCTGTCATGCCATTAAAGCATAGCCAGTTTGAATTTGGAGAGAGAGAGAGAGAGAGAGAGAGAGAGAGAGAGAGAGGGATGCTCTGGCTTTCATCAGTCACATCTCGCTGTGGGAGGGTGTTGAAGCGGCTGCCTCGGAGCTCTCCGGTAACAGAGACAGTAGACGGCACTGACTCACACTGACAATCCACACACAGCACATTTTAGACTCTATCTGACCTGCAACCTGACAGGAGGCTGAGGAGGAAGGCATAAAGGAACTTTCCTCTGGTTTTTGGGCTGTTTTCAACCCGCTCTTGACACCATATCTTTCTTCAATCCGGGCATCAAATAAAGTCAGAATGCATGTGATTGATTCACTAACACCAGACGGCGGTGAGTTGAAATATCATTAAAACACATGTGAGTGTGTTGGGACTGGACAAGGTGTTTTTCTCACCTCTTTCATAACAACTGCGGACGGGAAAACTTCGTTTCTACCGGTGGCGGACCTTCTATTTTCGTCTTTAATTTTGTCAAACATCATCCAACCCCCTCCTCCTCCTCCTCCTCCACCACCACCACCACCACCACCACCTCCTTCTCCTCCTCCAACCGTCTTCACTTGATAAAACAACAGCCACCGAGGAGACAAGACGACAGCTTGCCTGCCAGCGGTCAAAAGGAATCAAAATAACAATTTAGTCAACAGCAGCACAGGATTGGACCCTCACAAGGATGCTACTCCAGCACAGACACTACTAGACGGTCCAAACAGCCGCTGCCAACATGTTTACGCGAGGTAAGAGAAAGAGGAATTAATTTGTTATTGATATGCTTATTGCTGATTATGTTGAGCGTGTGGCATGGCTGTTTATTGGTGTCGATGTTTGTGTGTGTCTGTGAGTTGGTACATTTTTTTTTAAAATTGTTATTATTATTTTAAAATGTTGGCCAAATGGAGTCGCAGAGCAGCCTCTCGGTGCTGCTTCGACAACTTACCAGCCGTCCTGCACGCGCTCTGCCGACCGGGGATGGAAAGGGAATTAAATATTTATCCACTTCATGTAAAAATTATTCTTAAAATAGCGAACCGCTGCCGCACTGCAGTTTGTAGGACTTAACCTGCACGAGGACGGCTGGCGGTGTTGCTGCGCGCGCCGGCGTGCGTAAGAGAGAAATAGAAAGAGAGCGCGTGAGAATGAGATTGTTAGGGAGAAAGTTACAATAGTGCTTTTTGGTAAAGTTTCACCCATTTGGGCACTTTATGTTATATTGGCGGTTATATTGGCGTGGAAGAATGAGCCGCCTACCAACAGCAGGATATTTTGACTTGAGTCTGCACTAAGGGACAGGGTGGCTCTCCCGGTGGAGGAGTAGACACCTTGCTGTTTACTATCACACTGACATGACGCGGCTGTTTTGTGGAGAGAAACGGTATTAAGTTTTTACCACAATGACCTTGCCTGTGTGTGTGTGTGTGTGTGTGCGTGTGTGTGTTGACAGGGAAGCTCAAATCCTTCAAATGTCAGCCTCTTTTCTGTGCACAAATGCGCACATGAACGAGCACGTGTGTGACAGACAGGAGGTCCAATTAATAGCACTTTTAACAAATCCTAAAAAAAAGCCGTTTCATAATTAAAAATACCACTCAACTGAAAATATAATGCAAAATATGAAAGCACACACACACACACACACACACACACACACACACACCACAGAGAGAGACATTTTAAAGAGAAGTATTTGTGAAGTGGTGACTCATCTGCCAATCCCCCCCCCCAAAATAAAATACTGTGGGGCTCCAGTGAATGGCAGATTGTCAGGGTGTTTTGTGATGAGTGTAGCACACAGCTGACTGAACCCTGAGAACATAATAGAAAAAACATTCTTTAATAGAGACACTGGAAGTCTGTCATTTGTCATTTCAATGCAGCCCAACACAGAGGAGGGAGACAACACATCCCGCATACATCCATGCACATCATTATCTATTAGCTCACTTGGTTTGGCCCAAGTCAGGGCACAAGCTGGGCGATCTCCTCATTAAGGGTGGGACCTAATGGGCTTGACAGAGGGCTGATTAGTGCTGTCATTGTCTGTGTGTGTGTGTGTGTGTGTGTGTGTGACAAAGCAAAAGAGAGACATCTAGAGCTTGCTGGCTAGAGGGAGACAAGCTTTAATTTTAATCTTCCTGTAATTTCAGATGGATAGCATCCACCCACCTACACACACACACACACACACACACACACACACACATGACACACCGTGGTGATGGCTGATGCGTTTGCTTTGTATCTCCTCCTACAAATGTGTGTCTGTCAGTAACAATAATAAAATTCAGAGTAATTGTGCAGTCTGCCTGAGATACAGTTATCTATGTCTGTCACCTTTACCCACAGTATCTCTCTGCGGTGGGAAAAAACAAGAGAGAGAGAGGGAGAAGGAGGATAAGTGTTTTTGTGTAATGAAAACTCCCTCTCTCTTTCTCTCTTTGTCTGTCTCTCGTTCTTTCTCTATCTCTCTGCTTGGCCAGTTCCTGCTGCCAGCCTCAGACTGAGAGGAGAGAGGCCTGGCAGGCTGATTGGCTACTAGCTGGCTGGTTTGGGTAGCTGCCGAAGCTTTGTTTCCCAGCTTGTTTGAAGCTGGATTTGTTTCCCTTACTTGACTTTGCCTCTGTCTCCAACTCTTCAGTTGTCTGTCATTTTATCTATAGTTTTTCACAGTCACGTACACACTGACGCTGTGCGAACAAAAAAACATGTCAAACCTTAAAATTAGTTATGAAAAGAGGGCTCTTTTATTAACAAAGACACAAACGAAGGGCTTTATTATGCTCTGCCACAGTCTATAAAAGTGCACACACTGCATGCATTTAGATTTTTGTTTTCAGCTAGGCCTGCAACTAATGATTATTGATCTCGATTAATCAGTCTGTCAATAAAATGTCAGAAAATTGTGAAAAATGCCCATTATAATTTCCTAAAGCCCAAACTGAAATCTTCAAATTGCTGTTTTATCCTACCAACAGTCCAAAAACCAAATATATTCAGTTCCCTATCATATATGACCAAGAAAACCATCAAATCCTCACACTTAAGAAGCTGGAACCAGCAAATGTTTGGCATTTTAGCTTGAAAAAATTCAATCAATACAAAGACATTTCTTAGGGCTTTGAAAGCATTTCGATAGACAGGGTTTTCTTAAAAGTTGGAACATTGCACTGCGCCATCATACTCTGCTGCAGCCCCATCATTCTACTTTCAAACAAGGCTACATAATCTCATGTCATTATAGCATACTATTTTAGAGTAAAATATACAGTAAAATTGATGGCATCATTTTGAGGCATTCTGGGGAGACTCCTGAGAGGGTTTGTTAATCAGCAAACTGATATACTCTGGGATTTTATGCATTAGGTTTTGAATCTTAGATATTTTTGAAAACTCCTAAGATAAAAGTATACAAACATTTGAAAAACGGGCTGTGGAAACACATTTTTGCTGGTGGTTGAACTGGAGTGAGAAATAGATAGTTATTATGAAAACATTGTTGGTTGAATGCATTTTGAGTGAAAGCGATGACAATATAATTTATGGTTTGGTCCACATACAGCTGTACTATGTCCAGAATTAATAAAACAGTTGTTAGCAAACTTGAATTAAACTTGTTTGATGTGTAGTACCTCCTTCAAGCTCACAATTCATGAAGACTACAGTAACTGTATAACAGTATTAACAGTAGAGTCTATGGAATTGATGGTGTTTGTGTGTCATATTAAGACACACAAGTTTAATTTATATGGAAAACAGCATGATTGTAAGTTGAGTTTTGTATAAGCACTGTGAGTTTGACATTTTCGGGGGAATAATGTCATGAGATGTGTGTAAACACTTGTGAGTAAGTAACTCCTACTTCTCGAGTTGTAAACTTGAACTTCTGAAGGCAAGACGCAGTCTTTCCTTCTCTTCTTATCATTACTTCTTAATACGATTTCATCCTCTCTCTTTCGCTCTCGGCCTCGCAAAAGAGCAAAAGAATATACTGTAATCCACGAAAATTTGCAATATCTGAAATGTTCTGTGATATTACCTTCAGCCATGATAATATATAACTAACTTCAGCTCAGCACTGAAATTCACTGATCAATATCAATATATGATGGTGAAATTGCAAGTCACTGTTCATTCAGACTGTAGCCTCAACCTCGCTCAAGGGCCAATGGCTTTCTCTGGGCCCAAATGTGAATAAAGTCTGGCCTGATTATGAAACTTTTCAGCAGTATCATGGAGTTCCTGCTGAACTTGAGGCTGAACGAATGAGACGTTTGTCCTGATTCAACCCAAACATTTTCAGCACATACTGTATGTTCATGCAGACATGTTGGCCCGTATATAAGTCATTCATGCTAATTAGGCTGAAATCATTTGTCATTTTCAAACGTGCTTTCTCATAGGATGGATTTTGTTTGATCGACACTGTTATAAACATAGTATCATATAGTGTATCTGATGGCATTGTGACAGAGACTAATGTCACATCCTTACTTTCTCTCTCTGTGCTGACAGTTGCGTTGGCACACGTACATTTTGCCTGCAGGCCATTGTCAAGACTACAGTCGAACAATTAGAAGCTGCTGTTGCTGTTTTGTATTGCTGTGTGTGTATGTGTGTGTGTTTACTTGTGCCTATAATAGCCTTGGTGGATGATAATAACATATGGATTAGTGACAAAATGTTTATTCGGGTCGTGAAGCACCAAATGGCGGGATAATTGAGTGCTGAGATTGATCCAAATTTGCTCTTGCAGTGCCGCCATCCTGAGGCAGTGGGCAGATTTTACAGATTAGGCAGAGGGACACAATATAGGGAATGTGGTACTTTGTGTGGATTCTGTGGATATATTATATTATAGAACTAAATCATCTTGGGATTTGATGACTGGAATGGAATTCATATGATAATCAATTACATCTCTAATGCAAGTCACAGCGGAGAACAGGATGAAACGCATCGCCACACACACCACCGCACACAGTGAGCGTCCGTGCGATGGCCGTGCATATCAATGACCTCTGCAACCGCTCCTCCTGCCTGATCCCAAGGTCACTCACAGACTCCTTCTTTCTTCTGCTGTATCCTGAGCTCAGTGTGGTCTGCCTGCTGAATTCTATTTTACCATTAAGTTGCACAACAATTTTCTGGAACGTGCATAGCATTTACAATCGATACACCGTGTTAAATGCGTTAAAATAATTACATGGACTGATGTTTTACAGCTCTGAGCTTCTAAACTGGTGAACTTTCACAAACACAATGCAAAAAAAAAAAAAAAAAAATGAAACGCTTAATGAGCAGGAATTGTTTTGATGCTAAATAAACAAACACCAAGTGCTACAAATTATGCTGCACAGAGCATGAAATGGCATTTCACAAAGGCCCTCTGGTGTTTTATTCCAACTTCCTTGCCAAACAAAGCTCATCACACATTTATCTCTATGTATTGCACTTTAAATATTTTTCACTAGGTTACAGTGCAAGTTAATGGAGCCAGCCATAGCAAAGGAAATATTACTCTGCAGTTTTACATTGTTCAAACCAAAAAAAAAAAGTGGTAAAAACCACAAGGCTAGCACAACAAAATTAACAAAGTAGAAATGGTTTACGCATCAATTCCCTCTAATGAAGACTCATACTACTTGTTTAATTGCCACTGCAGTAAAGTTTACTGCTGAATTGTTGGTAAATATGGTGCATTCATTTGCTTATGAATCTCCGCGGTTCACCTTGAGAGCCGGCTGCACACACAGCAGGAAGGTCCTGTGTGAATAGAGTGCCCAATCAAATGAGACATTACTCCCTAACAGGAGCCCTGCGGAGGCCTCTGATTGCAGGTTCACTTAGCAACAGCTAGGGCTAGTTGTGCATGTACTGTGTGTGTGTGTGTCTCTCTTTCTCTCTCTCTCTGTGTGTGTGTGTGTGTGATACAATGAGACAGAGAGTGAGATGCATGGGTGTGTCTGCATGCAGGAGTGTGAGAAAGTTTTTGGATGAAAGGGATACAAATGCGTGTGATCACATGGCAAGAACACTGTGATCATAAGGATTTTGAGTGTGTGTGTGTGTGTGTGTGCCTCAGAATTGTTAGCTAGAGCTATAGGACTAGAGAAGTTACACTGTATTCAAGCAGATGCTGATGCAGACATGCAGAGAGAGAGGAAAGACAAAGAGAAAGTGTGAGACAGAGACAGAAAGATGGACACCGGAAGAACATTAGTGATTATTTAGAGACAGGCTTCACCTGGAGGATCAAGGAATGCACAGAGAGAGAGAGCCAGTGGCAAGTGAAAACTGAGCTGACGCGAGCTGATTGTGTGTGTGTGTGTGTGTGTTTCAGGCTGATTTTCGCTTTCTCCATCTCCGGCCCAGGAACTCTGGTATTTTCCTGTCTCCAGAGGCAGAGACAGTTGGACAAACCAATCGCTTGCAGCAGCATGGTTGTTTGCTGACTGAAGTGAATGAGCCACTACAATTCATGTTAATGCTGGCATGTCCATATCTTACAAGCCATAAACTTAAAATGTAAGGAATGGACATTTTTGAAAATAGGTGTAGTTGCTTTCTTTCTGAGAGGGAGATGACAAGATGGATATCAATCTCGCATTAAGAACAGAGCTAAAGTAGCTTAGCTTAGCATTAAAGCTGGAAGCAGGGGGAAACATCAAGGCTGCCTTTGTCCAAAGGCCAAAAACACGCCTTTTAAAACACTTCTAAAGCTCACTAAATATCAGGTTCCTGTTTGTCTAACCCGTACATATGATAAAACATGTCAATTAGTGAGCTTTAGAGGTTGTAAGGCTCATTTTTCCACTTTGGACAGACCAAGGCTAGCTGCGCACTTAACGCACCGTCAGATTGATGCAGATATTTTCACCTCATTCTCAGAAAGAAAGCAATTAAGTGTATTTCCCCAAAATGCTGATCAATTCCTTTAAACTAAAGCCATTAATATCAACCTACATGGCACAATTGACAGCTAACAGACACTAGGCTTAAAGTCCCATATTTGTTCATTGTTGCTGATGCATTAATCCAAAAGTGATGGCTGCATTACCGATGAACACACGCCACATAGCACGTTTCTGAACACATTCCCAAAAACAAAACAAAAAATTCAAATCCTTTGTGCTAACTCCCATGCAGGATATATCTTCACTATCCCCCCTCTCCTCTCAAATCTCCTCTCCTCCCATGTCTTCTCCTCTGTAGCTGGTTCGCTCTGTACCTGTTGAATAATTGATAGCTGTTTTGGTTTCCGATAAGGCGTTTGGGGTCCACAGCTCTTAGCAGTATGGGCTTGTTGCTTTCCTCACGGCAGATCACACGGCTCAGTCCATCCTTTCACTCCCTCTCTCTTCCCCTCTTTTTTTTTTTATCTCGTCTTCTACTATTTCCCATGCCAGTTATTCTGATATTCGGCACTATGTAACATGCTTGCATGCATGTACTGTATAATAGTACAGCTCCTATTCCAGGGTTTATTCTAGATAAGCTCTTAATGCCATCTTCTTCTCCTGATTACAAACAACCCTGTAAACATAAAGAAATTTCTCTGGATATTACCATGGAAACAGAAGTTGGAGAGACAGAAAAATAAGTAAATAGGATAAGGTATTTAACATGCCTCCAGAAACTGGCTCATACTGCAGCAGCCCCGCTGTCACGTGCACATTGTTGCGTGGGATCTGAGTCAGGATCTGAGCTTCACCCTGGTGTTTACAGGGGTTAGACAAAATAACAGAAACACTCCATGCGAAAGAATTTCAACTTTGAAGTGGAGTCATTAAGAGTCATCAGAAAGGCGGGTCAAATAGTTTGCATGCCAGTTAGCAGCATTTACTAACTCCCTCTATACTGCCCATCATATCCCTGTTGGTTAGTTTTAACCTGACACTGTCGCTCCTCTGAGATAAGGCAGTGTCTTGAGACTGTACTCACCTGGGCATCTGATAAGCCTTCAGACTCATGAATCTGTAACTCCAGTCGGCCATCCTGGATCATATTTCATCGTCTCACAGGTATTGAAACGTGTCCCTACCAGCGTAGGGCCTAAGTAGCATGACATTGTTATAGCAGCACAACACCTTCTAGGGAAGAGGCCGGGGTGGATGGCTGGGTTTTTGACTGTTTTCTTTGACAAAGTAAATCAACCAGCAGTGCTAGTCCATGGAGCCCTGTTGTCCTCATTTTGCATATAAAATGCTCATATAAAAATTCTGATATACCTCTTTTATAATTAACAAATGCTGCACATTGACATTCAACCTCATTTGATTCATTCACATTGAAGCAGTGTTTGTGCTTGAGTTACTTCATAGTCAAAAGTCATTTTTCATTTATTATTTATGTTGTTTTGTCTACCCTCGCAACAAATCTCAAATGCATGTACAGAAACTGCCTTACAACCTTTGTTCTTCATTTGTTCTCTTGGCTTCTGAGGTTCTCTGCTTTTCCGCCTGTCTCTCCTTTCCTGCTGCCTCTGTGCAGTAAAGTGCTTAGAGCCTGTATTGGCTGTTACCCAGCATGTGGAGAATTGAAGGAGATGGGTTAAAGAGAGAGAAGAGTTCATCAAACCCAGGACAACAAGTCAATTCCTCCTGATTTACCACATCACTCCCCATCTGTCCCCACAGTGTTCCTATACACATACCTAAACGTGTGTGTACACGCCAACTTACTCCGAGCTCTCTTTTACATTTTCTCCCTCTCTCTCTGTACTGCAGTATAGACAGACAGGAGCGGCAGCAGTAGCAGGTCTTACATAACTACATCACTGCATTAACGAGCCCATCTGCCTCTGACTGGTGCTTACACTTGGAGTTAGAGCTCAGTTAAAACGATACACACTTAATACAAGTGCACAAAATACAAGACCACCTGAACTGTCCTTACGAGCAGACTGACCACCAGGTGAAAACAGACTAAAGCTTCCCCATTGTTTGTCTCTAATGAGCACATTTTCATTGTTTAGAAGATTTACTCTATGTAAATGAAACATAAATACACCTGCTTTGTAGTTTTATTGCCACTTTAACTTTGAAGTTTCAATCAAGGCAAAAAGCTGTTCACATGTACAGTAGATAGTCTTTCATCTTGTCTTTTTTTTGCATTGTTTCTGTTCTGCGCCTCTGTCTAGTGCTGAAACAATCAATCGATTAATGACAGAAAATACGTCAACAACAAGTTTCATAATTGAATAATTGTTGAAGTCATTTACAAAGTAAAACTGCCAAATATGTTGTTGTTCCAGTGTCTCAAATGTGATGATTTGCTCTTTTTCATCACTTTGAGTTCTGGAAACTTGTGATGGGTATTTTTCACAGTTTTCTGATGGTTCATCAACTAAATTATTAATCAGTAAATAATTGACAGATTAATCAATAACAAAAATAATAATTACTCGCAGCCCTACCTCTGTACCTTGTATACACATATACTGAATATAAATGTAGTCCATTTACCATCTGGGCTTTTTTGGGGATCTGGGTTGTACAGCAGACTCCATGACTCCCAACACACACACATACACACACAAACACAGACATTTGCCAGGACCCACCAGTGGGTTTAATGAAGTCCATCCCGATCCATTTTTATTTATGCTAAATCCAAGTCCTGACTGAGCTCCTAAATTAGCCCTAGAACAAATAGGGAAAAGCCAAAAATGCCTTCACATCGCAAAAAGCCCACACATAGGTGCACCAGCACACCACACAAAGACACTGACGCATGAAATGGCTTAAATTAGAAGAAGCTTCTATTTTGTGGGAGTTGGTGTTTGATGCGTGCTTCAGAGTGACGAGAGGAAGTAAAGATGGAGTGATGTGAGAGAACAGGAGATGAGGGACGTGTGAGAAAGTGTTGTTTGTCTGCTGCTACAGCTTGTTTGTGTCTTCAGTCGGAGTCTCATTATAACACAGAGGCACTTGTGTGTGCGTATAAGCATGGTTTGTGTGCATGTGTATTCATGTGTGTGTATGTGTCACACTTAGTCTTACATAACAATCAGATGCTCAGCTGGGGATACTGTACAGATGAATCCCAGGACGCCCTTTTATTGGATCTTTGTGAAGGTTTTCTGCAACACAACTAAAAAAGTAATCAGAGATGAACTTTTACAGAGCTGGAAAAGTCATAAATGTGTACTCACTCTAATATTCAAGTAAATCAGCATCATTATTATACATCGCTGCACAGACCCGCAGTCATTTTCATGACATTACATTTATATTTTAGGCATCGCTGATGCTCTTTTCCAGAATGAGTGAGTCAGAATACTTCAGATGGGCTTTTACATATTTATTTTTTAGCTGTTTTTTCCCTTGCCATATGAGAATTTAAGCCTGGACATGCTTTTATTGTAGCTGGATTATAAAATACAATAAATGAAGTACAATATATAGTATACTGTATATTGTTGATAGAATGATTAAAATAGGAGAAGTACATTAGGAACTAAGATATCTTTAACATAAGGGGATAAATTCAAAACACTAAACCGACCCTGATACTGTCTGCTCAATGTTCAGCAATTTAGAAATGATTTGTACATAATGGGCTCCAGGTAGTGGCTGTAATAATCCATAGTGAGTTTTACTTTTATGTAGCGAGCTTTGATTTTTTATGTCAGTAATCATTCAAATGGTGGATCGTGGCTGGGAATGAAACATCTCATTTATGGCATGTTAACAATCGTACAGCACATTTGCCTTTGAATCATGGGAGAGATTACTGCAGGTTGATATCGTCAGAATGGACCAGAATGTTCACCCAGAGCTACAGCATGTGCTGAGAGAGACAACATTAAATATAGTGAGCTTTAAATAAAAGTGTCAAGATGGTACAGCCATTGTTGATAGAGCTGGTTTATGGGTGTGCTGCTGTCCCATGTAAGTGGTGTTTATGGGAGACTTGTCCCTGCAGCATCTGTGTCGGTGGGTGCCAGCAGTTAGTGTTGAGGGTTAGGGTCTGTTAGAGGATGATTACTACAATGCAGGGACCAATGTGTGCTTGTCTCACAGTTGAACAGAGTGTTACAGCGGTGAGAGGGAGGAAGGGTGAAGACATCCACAGTGCACCCTCCGAACTCCCTCTCCCCCTTTAACCAATACTGCATTAATCTTCTTAAGCTGTCAGCATGACCTAAAACTGATGATGCGCAAGTGCGCAGAGAAGAGGAAAAACTCCCGCCAAGTAGACAACAGCTTGTGACTAATAGTGAGTTTAGCGCAGCTCACCAAGCTCATAACTGAGTTGTAGCACCATCACCTTGGCACAATTCAATTACTGCTTTGAGAAAGGTGCTTACCTCAGATGTTTCTGCTCACTCATAAGTCAGTCCAACTCACCGCCTGGTGTGTGTGACCTCCCTGTGAACCAGGACAGGACAGCGCTCACTGACTTTTGAGACCATTTTTATTTTTGCACTTTAACAGATGGCACCACTGGCTCATAAGCTAATGTCAGCTCACCCACACAACATGAAACACTCATGTGGTTATGCAGGTGTCAGTTAATGAAAGGTGTGCATGCTGAAGCAGTGTGAAGCAAATGCTATAACAACGTGAGGATGTGTGAAATAGCGGAAAGAGAGGAAAATGAGACAGGATGTGAGGGGTGGGCAGGAACAGAAACATTCGTGCTCATGAGCTTCGCACTCTTTGAGTTTTTACACCTCTGCTTGCACCTGTTATTTAGTGATATAATGACCTAAAAGATAATCACAACACAACAGATGCCTACATATTATAATACAGTGAATTCCAAAAAGCCTGTATGACCTGTGTTGTTGTTATGATTACCACAGTGCTACTGCCCCAATAAGGATCTGGCTACACTGCAGCACAGCTGTCATTAAGATGGGCTGCCTGCCCAACTACACCAGCTGTGCCAGCCCAACCATCATTTAATCACCCTGGGAGGGAGGGAGAGGGGAGGTTAAAAAAAGAAAGAGCAAGGGGTGAGGGTGAGGAAGTTGGAGTCAGAAGAAGAGAGTTGAAGGAAAACTGCAGAAAGCAGAGAGGAACGATAAAGAAGGAGGAGGAGGAGGGGGGGGGGGTGCAGATGCTTAAGCAGGAAGGAAAAGGTGATGGATTTGAGAAGCAAGAGATGCAAAGAAGGAGGAATGCATTCATGAGAGAAACACAGAGGTGTGAGACTCAGGAAAAAGTGGAGCAAGAAGTGAACCGAGGAAAAGTCTTGACAGATGAGGGTGGGGTGGAAGGTGAGTGTTGGGTAAAGAGTGATGGCAGCGAAAGTGATAACATGAGGACAGGAAAGGTGAGAGAGTGATTTGTAAAAGGAGGTAAGGGAGCTGGGGTGAAGGAAAACGGCCTACACTGTAGAATGATGAAAAGGATGGAGGGCATGGTGTGAAAGAGATGGAGCGAGATGGAGGAGAAGATGATGTCAAACATGTTTTAGGTCGATTTCTCAGCCGGCCGGATCAATACCACTGCAATCAGTCTTGTAATAGCAAGAGCCGTATGCAACCACACAACCTGCAGCACACTATATTTAGCAGACGGTAACTTCTGACAGACTTTTAGCACCTGCTCGGGTACAAACACGAGGCCTTGAGGTCTGACTGCAGTTAACATCTCTTAATGAACTAGACCAAATGTCACAGTAAACATTAAACTGAAGATGATTCGGTTGACCTTTTAAATAAAACAAACATCATTATTGTCTGTCTTTCTCTCTCTGCTACCTACTGATCTACCTACCTATCTATCATATTCCTCTAATGCCTTTCTCTCTCTCCCCTCTCTCTCTCTGAATACGTGTGACTAACATCATGTCAGGCGACAACTCTCAGAGCAAATTATCCGTCCCCAGGGCAGATTTATGCTGCACAGCTCAAGATTTAGGGCAACCGAGATGAGTACATTTGTCTATATTGTAAAGACAGGTAATGCTTTATCTTCACACTGACTGGCGATGAATCTACTCTGAAGGGAGGATCACTGATACATGAATATTAAACGTGGCTATAAACATAAATATATTTTATTGCCAAGATAAATATGTCCCGTAAGTGAAAGTGAGATCTAACCTAATCAGTCAACGGCCATTGATCTGAGCACATACAAGGCTGGAAAGCTTCAAGTCTGTATTGAACAGAATCACAGACACTCACATTCATTGACTCAGAACTTCCAAAAACTAATTGATATGGACAACTCCCAGGAAGTGCTGTAGAGCTGGAAAGTCTATTTTAATTTATTTACATGGAAAGTTACCTGGGGCCATGAGGGCTGCAAGAAAACAAATATTGATTTCTGTGGCTAATAATGGGGATCAAAGTAAACGCAAACCCATTTTTTTGTGTCAGAAAACAGAAGACTAATCTATTTATATTCACTATTGTGAGGTTCATGTGAAGAACAAAACAAATAAACGATGAAATAAAAAAAAATGAAAAAATGTAATCAAACAGAATAAGAGTTTTGTATCCTATCACAAATGTAAAAAAATAAATAAAAAATGGACACCATTATAAATATGACACTAATACAGAGTGCCAGGGTTCCTGCCTACCTCTCAGGATGTGTTTTGGTCTGCATTCTCCTCTGCCTCCTCCTACCTGCCCCGTCTCATCCCATCTGTCTCCTCTGCTAGTCTAAGGGACCTTACACGCTCCGGTCGGCAACAGATCAAGACAGCTACATCTTCTCCAAATGTCATTTCACAAGCATTTCCCCAGATGCGTCCATGGAAGAGGTTTTTCATGTAGTCACATGTGCACGTGTGCTGCTGGTTGTACGTGTGGGAGTCGAGGCTGCTTCTGAAGATGCCGCATTTTTGTCTGGATCAGCCGGAGTAATTATCTCTCATGTGTATGTCATCGGTGTGCTAAATAGATTACATATGTTTCCACGGGGACGAGAGAAGTAGGATGTGGGGTACATAAAGTATTGTGTTGTTAAAGTGGTGGAGTCAGAGATGGAGGGACTTAATTCCTCCTTAACCATCCTGGGATGTCAACAGAAAAGAGGATAATAACATTTCTTCAGTCCCGTGCTACTGCTGCCAGTTGTCTGGACGCTCGTTTGGTGTTTTAATAACGACAAGGACACTTCAGCAAAGGTAGATAAATTGGATTAAATGTGTAGTATAGATACTAAAACTGTAAACACACACTTTCTGCCGCATCATTATTTCCCCCCCTTTCTCTGGGCCCTGTTTACACCCCTACCACACCCCTTACATCCCCAGTTTCTCCTTACTACTACAATCCATCCGCGTTAACCCACGAGCCCCCTGTGGTCCAGAGGCGACCGAGCACAGGCTCACCTTAAAGAGTTAGCATGGTAATACCTCCTGGAATCGGAGTCAGTCAGCCAGGCCAGAGCAGAGTTAAGCCCTTGCTCTACTCACATCAAAGGGGACGGGCCATCTACAGCAATCTCCCAGAGAGAGAGAGAGAGAGAGAGAGAGAGAGAGGGTGGAGGGGGGAGACAGGGAGGAGGGTGGCTGTCATATATTCCCTTTATCACGGGGAATTTTATGGTTCAGACTTGTGATTCTGAGGGGAATTGTATGGGCTGACCAAAGATGGGCAGCTTCAATTCAGAAGTAGAGCTGTCTCATCACTTCCCAAGGTGTGTGTGTGCAGAGTGTGTGTGCAGTTGTGTTTGTGAGTTTTGGCCCATTTGTGCCAACCTTACCTTTCTTTACTTTAAAGGCATATTTTATCATCCTGACAGCTTATTGTTTATCAATCGTGCTTTGTTCGGGCTGATTCATGCACTGCTGTTGTTGCCTTCCACTCAGACCTGCATTTTTAATTGAATGCTTCTCCACAGGGACAGGAAAAAAAATCAATTCATTTTAGGGGACAAAGTTGTGTTGCAGGTTGTTTCTCTATTCTTGGATATCAGCTATGTGATTTTAATGCCAGCATTCCTTTGCAAACATATCAGCACTGTTACTTCTAGATGCACTTGTGATGTTTAATGGGTGGATTATCCGATTGTGCTTGTTTTTATAGCCTGACAGAGACAGGATGACGTAGGCACTGTCACGTGTCGTACATAAATGTTGGAGTAAACGCTCCAGTTACATTGCGTTAATGAAACATGTTCCCTAGAGATTATTCATATTCTGTTTTAATTATGAGATGGTCTCACTACACAATAAGCTCCTTATCTGACTGTGAGCATCAGTTTATTGCTAAATGAGCCACTGATATCCAAAGCGCAAGCATGTGCGTGCGTGCTCACACAAACACACACAGACGCGCGCCACACAGACACAGCACCTAATGCAACCATTTCACATTGGCCCCAACCCCTTTTTAAAGCACTTCATTAAGCTCTGCTCTGAGAACAACTGTGTCATCCCCTTAAGATCTACAAAATTTGCACATTCAGCTTTTTCCATTAAAGCCACAAAAAAAAAAATGGAACCCCCTCCCATCCCATATCAACACTTTTCCAGATTTTTATTCTTTTTCTATGATGCTAAAAAGGTGGATAATCGTTATTAACCAATCAAACAACCACAACTGTTCTGTAAATACCACATGCATCCTGTTACTATGTACATAGTGAACAGCATTTTATAATGCTTGTTGTATGTAATGTGCATGCTGTCTGTACTTTTGTTCCTCCTTGGGGAATTAGCTTTTATATCTTTTATAATGCATCAGATTTCAAGTACTGAAATTTATGTTTATTATACGTGGTCCCTGTCAAATAAACTTGTAAATAGATCAATAAAACTACTTAGCATTAACTTAAAGGCCCTGCAAACCTATCAGCTTCTTACTATGAGTGAGCCCTACATGAACACACTATTTTCTGCCAAAGTTTTGGTTATCCCACATGACATATTTCTGTATTTGTCTTTTATTTCCTGGGTTTTCTCACTGGTTTAAAGTGGGTGGGGCTAAAAAAACAAAAAAAAAAGGTGAGTCACATATTTCCGTACACCAATCAGAGTTTAGCAGCATTTGAATTAAATCTGATGAGAGTTGTTTGCTTATGTTGCCAGCCACTGTTAATCAAATCTGATCAGACCACACCCTCACAGCCCTGATGGAGATCAGCTGAGTGTTTGAGTGTTAAACTCTTCATAAATAATAATGAAGTATGTTTTTTTTTCTGAACTTTAACTTTGATTTTTATTATGTTAACAAAGCATTGGGACATGTGCCGTTTTGCAGAAACATTCACACAGACTATCTGCATAGAGACAAGGAGATGAGTTCCTGGGAGAAAGGATTGCCTAATACTTACACACTAAATCACATATGCACGCAATACACTGACTGCAATCATTGTGGTCATAAACACACGGTGACTGCGTGTCCTCACAGTGTCATAAATCATGAGTCAATGGCACAGGTATTGATAATGCACTTTGCATCACCAATAACAATAACTTTCACAGATAAATGGCCTATCATAGATGAAGTAATGTCACATTGCAGTATTTCCAGTACAGCTAAATACCAACAAAATGTCAATGAAATGAGTTTCCTAACTGGAGCTACCATTTTGACCAACATTTAAAAATGGGTTGTAGAAGAGGCAGAGATGCCAATTTCTCCATTAATAGCAGCATCAACAGACCGTGCTGTAACATAATGCAGCCACAGCTTGCGTATGTGTGGTCAGCCATCAGTGCTTAGTGGATGTTGGACAGCAGCCCGCTGTGGCTACAAACTATAAGATTGTACCTTGTATTGACAGGATGCTAGGTAATGCAGTATATTAGGGCTGCAACTAATGATTATTTTCATTATTGATTAATCTGTTGATAACTTTCCTCAATTAATCGATTAGTTGTTTGGTCTAGAAAATGTCAAATGTCTTGTCCAAATCCAAAGATATGCAATTTGCAATGATATAAAACATTGGAGGAGGGAACAAGCACATTTTTTGGCATTTTTGCTTGAAAAATGACTTACCAATTGATTTTCTGACGATCAACTTTCGATTCATTGAGTAGTATATAGTTTATTCATGACTTCCGCCTATACCATCAGTTCCTATTTGATTCAATTTTATATCAGTGTTTTGACCTGCTCTGTGTGCTGGTGTAACAATTAAAATGCCTGACAGTGGGTGCAAATGTACAATAATTGTAGGTTAAGACAAAAGTTAGAAAAGACCCTGCTGTCCTGACTGCAGTGGGAGGTCATTTTATCACTAGGGAGAGGAGAGATAAACACTTCAGACTGGGTGGAGCAACAATTGGTCACATGTGATTGTTCCACTACAGAAACCAGTACGCTGATATTTGTGATGATCCACATGTGCTTATTACAGTTTTGGTTTCTTGTACAGCAGGTGATCCATAAATAGAAGCTTAGTCTACCGTAGTGCTGATTGCTAAGTAATCAGTGTAAGAGCATCATGACAGTAAATATTAAATGTACTGAAGTATTCTCAGGAAAGACTGTGAACAGAAACTGTGCTGGGTTCTGTTATAAAACAAAAGCTGGACCCAAAAAAGTACTGCATTATTTTTAGTCTTTCAGACTCCAGTGCAGATACTTTGTCTGTCTCAGTCTCTCTCTCTCTCTCTCTCTCTCTCTCTCTCTCATACACACGACACAGTATATTGAATGAAGTTCATTCTACTGAGTATGTTCATTGACTGTGTCACCATGGTATCTGGGATAAACCAATCAATTCTCCTTCATCTACGAAGAAGTTAGAGAGGCACTAAGCCCGTCTAAGGAGTGGCATTATGCATTATGGACAGACCAATTAAGAAAAGGGAGACAGAACTCCGGATGGAGATGAGACACTGAGGCAAAGGACTGAAATATGGGACGACGACTATGCAGAGAGACTATGCATAAAGTCAGATTGATGGTGTTGAACAAAGAAAAGACGGAAAAAGAATGATTTGAACAGATGAAAAAGAAAGCGACTCATCGAGCCAACAGAAAGAGATCGATACAAATGAACAACATTAAAGTCAAGAGTGTGTTGGAGCAGAGAGTGGATTTTTGCAGTGATATAAGCACGGACCAATAACTATCACTCATCCAGCAGGCAGGGAGATGGTACAGTGGAGTAGATGCTGCTGTTTTAGAATATATAAGCACAGCTGTCGCCTACAGCTAAAGCAGAACGATTACAGCTTAACTCCGTAACATCTGCTGCTCCCAGGCCGGGAAGAGCAGACGGCTGGAAAATACCGTAGAGAGAGGAATTAAAAACAAGAGTAGGCGCAGGGCAGGGGTCCTCTGTGCTATGTCACGGTGTCCATCTTATCTGTGTCACCTCTACTTGTGATCTGTGTCGCTGTCCCACATTCAAGACGTAGGGAAATTAAGTGAGCAGGAGACAGAGAGAGACTGAGCGACAGAGAGTGAGATGTGTGAAGCACTGACAGATGGAGAGGAGATTTTGCACCAAAGCCACAAGGGTCCGCAACACCACCCTGAGAACTGATCGGGTGTGAGCGTGCATCTGCGTGTGGATGTGTGTGTGTGTGTGTGTGTGTGTGTGTGTGTTTGAAAACGGAGGTTTGGCCTCATTAGGAGCTTGTTTGGGTAGGACAGGGCAATGCTACCGTGAGAAGGAGTATCAAGAGGGAGCAAAGAGGAAGCTTGAAGTACAGCGGGGATTGAAGGCTAGTCTCTGCAAAGACTGCAAGAGAAGGACATCAAAGAAATGCAAGAAATACAAAGTTAATGGGCTCACTCATATGTGCAGGGCCATTCATGTAGCCTTGACTGAACAAAACCTTTTTAAGTAAATGGAAAAGCAATAGAGATTCAGAGGAAATTATTTTATTTCCCATAATAGATACATTTTCCAAGACCATAAATAATTTCAGTTATTACATATAAAGGCTACTTTGAATTCCACAATTAAGATAGCAAGGGTTAAAATCTAAAAAACAGAGTCATTATACTGGGGACCATGAATGTCCTCAGCAAATGTCATGTAACTCTGAATGTTCGGTTTGGATATCTTGTGTACATAGTTTGACAATTTGACCTGAAGGTGACACAAAAGGAAAGTTTGGGGGTCACTCAAAACACCCATTGTCTGTGTACTGTGCAAATCAACAGCAAATTTAATGGAATTAAGTTTTGATAAGTTTTGATTGTAAAACATTGACAATTTGACCTGAGGGTAGCACTAGCAGAGTGATCATGAAGAGCCCAAATGGCGAGATTTCATCCGTTAAGGAGCATGAACAAGCTTAGTAAATTTCAAGGTATCTGTCCGCTAGGTTTGATGTTTCTTTTGTATAAGAGGAAAGAGAGTGGACCACCACTAACACGCAAGATTTATCTTCTGGGGAGCATGAATATCAGCAATAAATGTGATGACAAAAAATAAATAAATAATTTTTTTTATACCTAGTGATGAATGTCACCAAGTCCCCAAAATCATGAGTATTACTCTTTAATCCATATTATGTTTGATGTCAATATGACCAGTAATGTTGTGCAGCAGTATTTGATGGGCAAATGAACTGACTGACTGACTGACTGACTGACCACTCCAGCCATTGTCAGAGGATTGAAAAATAACATACAAGTGCTGATGATTCATCAGTACTAAAGTATGAGTCACTCCAATCACATTATACATAAAGGATTTTTATGGAATTTAAAGTGCTGAAGAATTGTTACTAATTTATTTTTACTGCCTTTTGCTTTTACAGGTTAAAAGTAAATTAGATGCTAAATAAAACAAAAACATGGTAATGTGAGAGTTTCATTCGTGCCAAGTTTTGTTTACAATGTAAGCTTTAGAAAAATATGCTGTTAGGTTGTTGTGTTATGACTTTCACACCTACAAAGTTTCACACAGACACGCAGACACGCACACACACACACACACACACACACACACACACACATCCCAACATGCACTGGGCAAAAAGAAAGAGATACACACTGAACAGGTTGCCAGTTCAGCAACACAGACACAAAATGATGGTTTCTACAGCGGTTCATTTTACTGCTGGTTCTGATGCCTGATTTGATTTGAAACTATTTGTTCAAGGAGGTCTATCACACACCCACTCACCATAAGGTTGTGTGATTGGATAAATTGATTTTTTTTTGGGAGGCAATGGTGAAATATTGCAGTAAGTCCACTAAAGCACAGTTTTAATTTAATCTCTCATGTCACAATTATATATATGTACTGTAGTTCCGATGGAAATGGACACCTCAATACATAAATATGCATACATATATACTATATGTATGTATATATGTATATGTGCATATATATATATATATATATATATATACATATATGCACATTACTACTTTTGTCTATATTTTTTTAGTGTGGCCATTACTGCAATTGTAATCATGCTCAAAATACAATGATAATAATAATATAATATACTGATTGTATAGTTTTTGCCATAACTTAGCTATTTCGCCATTGTACTTGTACTGTGAGTGCAGTGAGATCAAATTCAAGTCTAGTAATCTTTGTCACAGAGGCTAAGTAGACGGCGAATTAAAAACCACAGCGAGAGAAGAGAGAAAAGAGGAATTTGGAGCAGAATTGATGAGGTGTAAAAAGAAAATGGGGCTGCGGTGGCTTTGATGTTTTCACACAGCATCTCTGACAGCCATGCTGCAATGGGACCAAGAAATTTTCCCAATATTTAAGCTATGGATGTGGAGAGTCTACCTAGTTCACATGGAGGAAAACAGAAAATAACCGTGTCTAAGCAAGAAGACTTCAATGTAGAGCTTTGGTTTCTCTCTATTGAGAGAATGTGATTGGGTCTGAGTGGCTGCAGAGGTGGCTCACACTTAACTGCATTTCATCTGTGTAGTCACATCTAAAGAGTTTTCAGAGCAGTGTAGCATTACAATATGTGTTTACATCATTTTAACAGGCAGTTGACTCTCAACATATAAAGTAGCTCAGCAACAGTATTTCTTTCTCCAGTGGATTTTATTTTTAACATTTTATTTTTCTCTACCTCCTCATCCCAGTCAACCTACTCCTTTTTTTATCTAAAAAAAAGGAGAAAAAAAGAAAGAAATTGTGGAAAAATTCAGATTCTTAAGTGTAAGTAGTAACACTGCAAAATGAAACTGCTCATAGAAATAAGAAGCGACAGTTTAGTCCTACATTCAAAACTTTAAGTCAAAGGAAAGATGTACCAGCAGCAAAACTAACAGTATTCACTCTGGAGAATGGTCCTATTCAGAGAGTTGAGTTACTGGTGGTCACAGGAGCAGCTGGGTAGTTTAAACTACACCAAAGCTCAAGTATAACCTCATGCTTATGTTTAGTTTCGGGAAACAGACGGTGAAAGTTTTGGGGCCATGGTCTAGTCTTAGAGAAGGAGGCAGAGTTTGTTAGCAGCATGAGGGGATCATATGAATCCAAGAAAAGCACCTTTTAAAAGTGTCACACACACACACACACACACACACACACAATCTCTCACACAAAGCTCAAATACACACATAGACTCATATGTGCATGTGTTACAGAGAAAGCACACACACCAACAGGTAGACAGAAGATTATGTTATCGCTAACTATTTCTTTCTCTCCACACACACACACACACACACACACACACACACACACACACACACACACACACACACACACACACACACACACACACACACACACACACACACACACAGACCTATGGAGGTCAAAGAGGACATGCTGCTGATTGCAGGGAGGAGGTTTCATAACACTGTCCAGTGCCAGAGTATACAGAATTAGACACAGCGTCTATGGGGCTTATGTTCTGAAATAAGGACTGAGGAGCAGGATAAAGAGAAAATAGAATCCCCCCTGTTTCTTTCTGTGTATACAAAATACGTGTTTTGATACAGATGTGACTGCATTGAACTATATCTAAGAGTCAGAGGTTGGGATTGCATAGTTGTCCATGATACTCAGCAGTGGTTATGCTTGAATCAATGTTGGATATATCATGAGATGACAGAATATTCTTCTGTACTGTTGTATTGCAGGCAATGTTGAAAATCAGTGAGCATGACTGCTTTATACAATTCAATTCAAAATACTTCAAAATAGTCACTCAATTCGAGGCAGTATGACAATATTGAATTTCCAGGATTTTTGCATCAATGTGACCTTAAAGGTACCCTGTGGAGTTTTTGACCACTAGTTGTGCTATGGTGGGTAACTAAGTGGGTCTCCACTTTGTATGCCTCGTGCACACACACGCACGGGTGACACGACACATATTCCTGCCAATGGTTTCACATTATTCCATTAATCGACAGGCGGTGGTAACGCATCAGGAACCACAACAATGTGCCAGCAAAGGCAGGCAAGAAGAAGACTGCTAGAAAGTAAGCATGAACGTAAACAATGCAGGTTTCAAAATTATCAGAATATCAGCTTTGCAAATGTTTTATGAGGAAGGAAATGCATTAAACTTGTACATTTGTTAGACCTCAAGGATACACACTGTGTTTTATTGAGTACACTGTGTGTATTTGTGTGAGTGAGAGAGCGTGTTGTCTTGTCCACAGATGTTTAACTCAGCTCAACTTTCTGCCGCTGACTGAATCCTCCTCATGCAACTCTGTTTCATATTTCATACTCTTCTATTTCAGCCCCTCCGCCTGACATTGGAGGCTTCATAGATGAAGAAATGTCTGAGATGTGACAGACATGTTGAGAGAGAGAAAAAGGAGGAAAGGGAGAAAGAGGGTGAAAGAAGCAGAGGCAGACAGCAGAAATGGGAGTGGGCTGAAGTGACTAAATGAAATACTCAGGCGTACACACAGACGCGGGTCAAACAGCATTTACAGAAACTTTTCATAGTTTGCCATGACTTTCTGAGATGCCAAATTTAGAGATTTTGCCACTCAGAGGAAAGCATTTGAAAGCCATTTCAGCATACTTTTCCGTGACTGACTACTTACCTGATTTGACCTGACGGTTTAAGCCCACACATCTGGTGAGGTTCAACCAAATGCTAAAATTCACATGCAAAAGTGATTTGTGCCAGGTCTTTAGGCGTTTTAAGTGAAAAAGTTATCTACGGGATGTGACATCATGCCTGTAATCCTGTAAAGACACTTGCAGGAAGGGGCGTAGCATTCAAACCCTCAGCGAATATTGTTCAGCTGTCATATTCAGCAGAGTCTGATCCCATTTGCGGGGATCAACACCCCAGGAACATAATCTCACAATAATCTCTCTCTGTTTATAAACACAAGTATCCCACGGTTCAAATCAAATGTATTTTTTGTACTAGAACAGAATGGCCTCTTATTTTATTTCACATGTTAGTGTCCCTGTCCAAATCAAAAACAGCACTTCTCCAATACACTAATATTGGCTATTTAATGCCTTTGTGTGAGATGCTTTCTCATCATCTTTTAGTCTCCATCGCCTGGAGGTTCACATTAAATCGTTTCCCCATATGCCTCAGACAACAGCGAAAACACACACACACACACACACACACACACACACACAATCTAATCCTCCTTTATTGTCCCAATCCACATCTCCTTTCACAGGGCCGCAGGAGGAAGGCATTTATGCAAAACAGGCCCAGTGCACTAATATGGAGATACACAGACAAGGGTATTCACGCATATGTTCATATCTACATGCACGTGCACACACACACACACACACACACACGCCCTTTCTCTCCACTTGTGTCCCAGATGAAAAGGTGCCAATTATTACAGCAGTTTTACAGGAGATTTCATCGCTATCACTGTATGCAAATTTCAAACTTGTTTGAAATAAATGCCTTCCCATCAAAAAAGGATTTGCTTTTCACCTCTCCCTATTTTTGTCACATACATGCACCCGCCCATCAGACACACTCAAGCACACCATCACGTCGACACTGACAAACTATGAGAGGTAGCGGCAATAAAAAGCTGTCCAAACTGGAAATGATAAGACAGCTGTGGCAGCACGTCACAGCACCGCAGCATGTTCATTTGTAAGTAACCTGCAGAGACACGAGGAAATGTGGGAAGTCTGCATGGACATAGAATATGCATGTACACAGGTGTGTTGTGAGTGACTTGAAAGGAGACAAATATTCATAGATTAAAATTTATTACAATAGGCTGAGAAGGTCTGCAGCAACCCAACCCGTTTCAAGGTTGAAAACAAAGCAATTAAAAGGAGAGCTGTCAGTATGCAGTCACGTACAATCAGAGTTCATTTTAGTGTCAGAAATTTCAATTTTAAATGAGATTCTTACAATTACTGCCTTTTCCCACTGACGAACAACTACGCTGAAAGTACAAAACATCAGGGACATCTTCCTGATTTTGAGCTGCAGTCACATTTTAATTATCATAAGCTTTTTACTGTAACTCATCTGCTTCTGTTTATCAGCATGTCTGCATGTTCTGTTTAACTTTGTGATTGATATTTAATAAGGGAACTCCATAAGAGATAATGGCTTTTGCCTGTATTCACCTCATCAGTGTACTTGATGAAAACAGCTACCATCCGCCAGCTGTGGCAGCTCTGTCCATTTTCACACATCAACGAATCACAATCTGGAAATCCTCTCTATTACTACTACTGACAAATGTAACTCGTGTCAAGATTTCCTCCACACCAAAACAGACACTGTTCCAGCAGCCAAACCCTTTTCTCCTTCATCTTCTCCACCCCTGTCAGATTGCACCTCTCTGACAAACCTCTCCTGTTCTCAAATCTGTGAGATCTCAGCCGCTGACCACGCCAGACTGGTTGCAGTGGACGTGAGAGGATGCCCAATACAGTCGTGACCTCAACCACCTGAATCACAGCCCTTCTCCCAGCACCGCTCAGAAGAAATTGAAAATTCTGCCTTGATGTGACTGGCCAAAGTCCTTCCATCCCAAACTTTTTCTGTCACGCATAGCCTCCAGCAGTCTGCATCTTTAGTAAACACAGACCCATTTCCAAAAAGCTGTTTAACATGTTGTTCCATCACAGCTATAAAACTTACCTTGACTACATCTACCTCTACACACTTTTACAAATAAAAGCTACAGCTAATCGACTTTCAGAGTTAAACATAGCACTCAAAGTGATCATTTATAGTAACTAACAACTGACTGCTGTTTTCAACATGTTCACTGTGATGGACAATGAGTCAAATGTACTTGAAATTGGAGGATTGTCATGGTACACTTCATTTAGGCAAAAAAAAAAAGTTGAGTTTCAGGCACAAACAATAGGGCTGCAGCTGTGTTTGGCAGTGGTTGGTTGAAGTGTGGGAGGTGTTTATTTAGAGCTCATAAATATCTTAATTCTCTGCACTGGTTCTTTAAAGCGTTAACTGAGGTGACAGACAATTTTACTTTGCTTCCATACACCCATCTTGATTATATTAAATGTAAAAGTATGTACTATAAGCTGCGCATCTGTGAGCAATATGCAGCGGAATAAGGTTACAGAAAGTACAAGTGCTGCATCCATCAAGTGCGACAAATTAGAGGAAACGTGACAAATTCAGTTCTTCATTTAGGCCAAAGGGCTCAACTGTGTTAAGAGTGTGAATCCAATATGTCTTTCTGCAGAGCAGTGAGTTGATAATGTCTCCACCTCTAGGAGAGGGTGACATTTTTTCTATTCCCCAGAACTTTAATGATGCCATGGTTAGCCTGTGCATAAAGCAGAGCGATAACATAATCCATGTTTTGTGTGCGTATTGCAGTTTGGTGTTCAGATATGCGAATCTTTAAAGCTCTTTTAGTTTGTCCAACATAAACCAGACCACAGGGACATTTCAGCATGCAGACAACATGTGTGCTGCTGCATTTTATGAAGGATTTTATGGTGTATTTTTTTCCCAGTACGCTTATAGATGTACTATAAGCTCATTGAGCAGTGTTGATAAAAGCTGTCCATTAAAATGCTGTTGTTGATGCTATCAACCTGTAGCCATATTATGTGGTAACTTATGTTGCTAGCTAAGAGTAAATCTAGTTTGAATGGCCATGCAAAAAAAAACATAAAAACAGCCTAAATAATGGTGAGCAACAACACCACAGCGTTATCATTTGTTAAGTACATGGCTTTCTGAGTGTGCACTATACTAAATATTCTGCATTCAAAGAATGTGACAAAGATTTGCAGGTTAGAATGTGGATGGATGAGGTTTCTAGATACAAAAAGAGCATATCGCAAACGTTGTGAAGAAAATTCTGTGATGTTGATAATGATGATGATACATCTTTCAGCACTCGAGGGTTATGCACAAGGCCAAACCCATCTCAGGATCTCAGACAATTTCAAAATGACCTTTACATCACACAAAAGAGAGTTTCATCTGCTGCATAAATTGAAAGCTAGTGAAGCACAAAGCCTAAAGTAGACAATGCAAAGTAGGCAACTGTAGATCAGGGAAGCTCAACATTTAACAGGCCCTGTTTAGATGAAAAAAAGAAAACTATTAAAATACACAAATGGAAGTATCCACTCGACATCGCAGTGCAGCTGCTGTACAGTTGTTCCAAGTTTAAAGGTTTTATTCTTTGACCAAGCAGTGCATGAAGCAGAGATTCTCTGGGTCATCAACACGTTATATCAAACTTCTTATTCAACTCATGCTCAGACTTGTCTAACATTCATGAGCAAATGTTTCCAGACACTGAGCTTGCAAAGTTATATTCATGTTGTGCAACAAAAACAGCTTCCCTTTCATGTTTTGGTCTGTCATCTTACTTCAGAGGATAGGCACTCAGCTATACAAGGTTGTCAAGGAGCGATGTCATATCTTTTGAAGAAGGTTTAAAGAAAGTGACACTGTCTGAAAAGATAGCTTTACAGTGCTGGAGTGTTAAAGAAGGAAAGGTTGTTGGGCTTTACCTGGACTCAGAGCTTATAGATTTGTAAAACTTAACTATACATTTTTAAAAAAGAAATCTGAAATGTCCATCTTCAAATTCTTCAGTCAGTACCTGGAAGTTTTTAAAGATATTTTAAAATTGCAGAAGTCCCAAAGATCCAGACATGTCAGAGTTGATCAGTCTTGGCAGCTGTGGTCCACAGTGCATTGCAGTTTTTATCAACAGTGGAGAGAGACCAGGATTGGAAGCTGGAAGACACAAATGTACTCATGCTGCCGTGTTGCTGCCATTTATCTGCATTTACTTGCATCTGGAGTTTAAACGCAACTCATTCAAAACAACAGAGGAAACCGCATAACGTCATACACTTCAAAAAGTCCAAAAACGATTTGTGCCAAATGCAGCATGAAATCAGCAAATATTTTTGACGTGAGTTTATTTGGCTGCACTGTAAACAGACACACCAGTTGCTCTTCTATTGTATTTCTGACAAAGTAGCTGCCCAATGAGCGTTGTAGTGTTAAACCACACTTGCTGTTATCACGGTAAGCTCAGGTGTCGCCAAATGAAACAGGACTGAAATCTTAAAGATTGCAACTTCAGGACAAAATGCGGTATTAGGTTACTCTGCCAAATGGTGTTACTGCTATATTAAAATGTTGTCTGTGCATGCCGCTACACAGTGGGGTTGCATTAGGACTCAAGATGTAAGTAAGTTCAGATGGATGAGAGCAACGCTTAAAGACCATTCAAACAACCCAAAACACTGAGACCCACTAGAGCCACTTGGCAACTTTTCCCTGATACACAACTAGATGTTTTTGCACATCACTATTTCCTTTCAAATTTCCTTCAAAGTTTTGTGTCAACGAATGGTTGAAAAATTTAGCAGTTGAGGAGCATGAAGGAATACATTCACAGCCAGAGAAAAATAAAACTTGCAAAGCAGAAGATGTCAAAGTGCCCTCATCCAGGCACCTCATCAGCATCCTACAGTACTCTGGAAAAGGCCACTGCCGCTTATGCACACGAGTGGCATGACAGCAGGCCCCCCAAGTGCATATCCCTTTGAGGCAGAGCCACAGTTTCTTTCTTTGTTGCAGTGCAGCTAAAACATTTCTGAAATTTCAGATGGATGCCCCAGTGGCAGCCTTTTAGGTATGGAACTGGAACACAGAGGGGGCATCCTATTAACTCCTGTAGACAAAAAAAAAAAAAGAAAAGAAAAAAAAACACTCAAAATAGTGAAGTTTGACCACCTTCACAAAACACTGTAATAAAGCCATAAAAGACAGTCTTTGCATAAAAGTAAGCTATAGATACAGCATCATAAAATTGCCAGGAAAACCAGCAGAGCTTTAAGTAGATGAAGACAGAGTGCTTCTCCACCGCTGCCACCATCCGGGAAAAGTTGATTGAGAGAGCTGCTCTGATGTGTGCTGCTGTCAGACGCATGAGCTCCCCTTGATCCTGTGTTCATGGTGCAGCATGCCAAACTGTTGGAGAATGTCCTATAGATTCTACTTAAGTGTTGATCTGCTTCCCAGCGTGGCAAAATCCTCACTGAATACAAACCCTTTGTGACAGAGATGATTAAAAAGTACAAAGCACTGTTCCACTTTGTTTACAGCGTCTCCTGCTGAGTTGGGTGATTGAAGAGCGAATAAGAAGTAGTCTGCAGGTCCTGATGGGCTTTTGAAATCATGCATGCTGCATAATGTTCAAAGAAGAGGTTCCCGGCCACCTACATGCACAACATTTGTCACGCATTCATGTGTTGTGATATGATTTTAAAAAATGCATTTGGTATTCCTCACCTGATACATTTGCATGCATTTGCGCTCACGTATTCATCATCTCCTCTAATAACAGGTGATTCATCAACAATTAGTCCAGTCTGAATTAGTCTTTTCAGTGGATGTGCTGCGATAATGATTTCTGTGTGAGAGTTATAAATTCACTCTGCTCCATATGTGAGCAAGCTCCCTTAAATCTGTGGCTTGAAACCTCTGTCCATAGTCAACAGTACTTCAGTACAGGTCTATATGCTTACTCAACATTGTCTTTTGGCACAACGCTGACTGCATGCACCAAAATAATCCAGAATTCATTATGCATATTCTACTTATGAAAGCAGAACTATAGTTACTCATCAACATGGCAGCAGAATGTTGCCTATGAATCATGTGTGTTTTGTAACTAGCTCTTTGTGTCAAGCCAGTCGTTAACATAAATCATGACAAATTTGAGACCATTTTCTTTTTGTGTTTCAAATACATTTAGGTCAGAGATGTGCGCAGCACAACTACAGCCCTCTGCTGTTGTTCCCCTCGATGTTACTTACTGATGGAGGATTTTCAAAGCCTGTCCTTCCTTTAAAACACCTACATACTATATATGGTATATATATATATACACAATATATACCAACCAATATGCAACATACACAAGTGTTATGTGGAAACTTAAAGCCTTCAGTGCACAATCACTGAGAATAGACTTTTCAGCGAAGTAGGAGACATCTTGTGTCCAGCAGTTAAACTTTTGAAATCAACAATATTTACATATTCATAGATTCTGGATTTTTCAATGAGGCAGTATGAGTAGGTCATTTTAAGAATTAACAAGATAATTGAATTTTTTTATGGGAAGAAAAACATATCAGACACAAATTATTATTTCAAGCAGAGTAATTTTATATGTCTTAAAACATGTCTGAAGGGGATCTTTAAGTATGTAGTGAGATGGAGCATAAACACACAGCCCTATAGAAATGCTAATATTAAATCAAATGATGCTGCGAAATGAGAGTTACAAGACAAGGCTCAGATTGGCTCTACATCTCTGCTAATGTGATACTGGTCTACAAATTCACTGCTTTATTTAATGTGAAGCGACTGTCCTGCATGTGCACTTAGGATATGTGAAGTAAATTACAGAGTAGATGTATGTGCATATCTTTTTTTTTTTTCTTTTCAAATGTTCCTCATTGTAAAAACTGTCACACGTGAAGTCCTCAGGGCATCCTGGTGGCTCAGTTGGCTCAGCAGTTCCCATGTAACCAGTGATGTGCTGGTTTCATGTCAGGTTAGTGACATTTGTCTCATGTCAACACCCAGTCCCATTTTTTGTCTCACTCTACTGTAGAAAAAAAAAGAAAAAAAGAATGGCCTTAAATAATCTGTAAAAATGGCTCTTGTGTGCTCAATGAAAATGTAATTTCATCTGCACCAAAACATCCCTCCTTCACCACAGTTAACACACACAGGACTTGTTAAATGAGCAGTTCGAACCTTTGTGCTTCCAACAAGGTACTGCAGTCTTTTCTCTTCTCCTCTCTATTGCTGTCATGCTCCACAAGGACACTGCATTTAGTACCGTCAATGCTGCTGTAAGCGCTGACCTTTTTAAGTCTATTTCCATCCCGTGGATCTGTATCTTCAGTGGTTAGTGTGCGCGCATCGTGGAGCAGAAACTCTACTCCCCAATAAAGCAGAGAGAAATGACACAACAGTCATCTCACGCTTGTGTTTACTGTGCACTCTATAATCTCTGGTCACAAATAGTTGGACCTTTCGGATGATTTATGTTCACTTTGGTGTGCTCTGGATTTATCGCCAAAGTACCTGGTCAAATATTTGCGCTAGTGCTGAAAATGATTAGCCGATTATACACTTAGTTAATAGAAAGTTAATCTACAACAATTTTGATTATGGATTAGTAGTTTATTCGCTGGTTTCAGCTTCTCAAATGGGATAATTTGCTGATTTTCTCTGATTTTTATCATCGTAAATTCAGTATCTTTGAGTTTTGGCCTGTTGCTTTGAAGATGTGGTGCTCTGGGAACTTACAGTGGGCATTTTTAGCACGGCTCTAGGGATGACAACGTCAGTCAGTCGGACCACCACTTTGGTCCAGACCGAAATATCTCAACAAGTATTCGATGGATTGCCATGAAATTTGGTACAGACATATATGAGGATGAATTCTGCTAACTTTGGTGGAAAATGAAATACATTCCCACCTCAGCTCTACTTCGCATGTTTTTGCAAGTGTTAGCTAAACTAAGGTGGTAAACGTAGCATAGCTTTCCACTGTTTTCTGACATTTTATAGACAAAATGATTAATTTCTGAATCAAAATAATAATCAAGAGATTAATCAGTAATGGACGTTATCATTAGCTGCAGCCCTAGTTTGGGCAATGCACAACTTGGTCAGTTTTCCTGCTGTAATCATAGTCTCAGGTCTGTTTTCCTCTCCGCCTCACAATGTGGATCACATATTATCACAATTATAGCCTCTTCCACTTCTGTTTATGTGACAGCGCCTCTGTTAACATGAACACTGCACCACATTAACCCCAGTTTGTCGTGCCCTTCCTTTTCATCTTTCTCTCCTATCACTCCTTTTCTCTCTCTGCACTCCTCCTGTCCTGCTATTATATGTCTCACTGTTGCCCCTCAGCTCTTAACACTCAGGTAGACTCATTATATTGCAAGGCCAGCTGGTAATTAGTGGTATTTTAACAAGCTTGTGAATTGCTCCCAGTCCCACCCCTCTTCAGCTCTCGCCTTCTCTCACCATCTCCCACCCCTCTCCCCCCTTAAGCTACCGTCTTTCTCTTGTCCCAGTCGCTCTCTCTCTCTATCTCTCTCTCTCGTGTCCCAATTTCATATTACAGCTGAAATCAGATATCAGATAAACACCACAGATGGAGTAGCTGTAGTGGCTGAGCCTCAGCACTCTGCATCCTCTTCTGATTGTTCGATTATCATGCTACCTTTGTGCACCCGCAATTAAAAACAGAGGAGGGAATTATCATCACATCCGCAGCATCACATCATATCATGTTTTCGTTGGTCTCATCTGAGCCACTCGACACTGTTTATTTGGCCACCTTTCTTTTTCGATCTGATCTAATCTAATCGCCCCGCACTGTTCTAGTATTTGGCTTCATCGTGTCTCCCCTGACTAATTCCTTCCCCCCACCTCCCTATGGCTCCTCTATCACTCTGCTTGCTATGCCGCTCACACCGACCTGTCTAATTACAGTGGAAAGAAGAAAAAAGAGAGAGAGAGACGGAACAAGAAAGAACAAGACACATCGCTCTCTCCACCCCTCCAAGCCTCCTTTCTCTTGTTCTCTCTATGCTTTCTTTAATTTTATTCTGTTTTTTCCTCTCTACCTCTTGTCTTCACGCGCGCACACACACACACACACACACACACACAGTCAAATGCAAACACACTTTGAGTTGTGCGCTGTGCACATATTGTCCAGATGGGCGAGGAAGCTGAAGACGTGAGCTGTTGTCATCAGCAGATTTGAGTAACTGCGTATTTAAAAAAGAAAGAGAAAGCAGTGATGGGAGCATTGCTTGTCTATGTGTGTGTGTGTGTGTGTGTTGTTCACACAAGTCACCTACCCTTTGTAAACTTCAGGCAAACAGACAACCTGGAAAATACAGCAAAATCATCTAAAAGACATATACAAACTCAGTCTCTCTCTTTCCGCCACCCACGGACCCACACACACACACTACTGAAGTGTCCTTGAGCAACACACTGTATCTCTACCAGCTCCAGGGATCCTGTTCTGTTTGGAGCTCTCCACTCTGACCTTTCTGTGCAGAGGAGACATTGAACAGTGAAGAGAATTTCCCTACAGTCAAGTCAATTTTATTTATATAGCCCAATGTCACAAATCACAATTTGCCTCATGAGGCTTTACAATCTGTGCAGCATACAACACCCTCTGTCCGTAGACCCTCGATTCATTCTGGTAGTTCAGTGTCCTCATTCAAATCAACTCTCACACTTAAAACTACACAACAACACGAGTTACTGAAGCTAATTCATGTTTGATGACAGATGTGTGTCGAACCTGCTGTTATTGCCTTTTGAGCTTAACAGACTGAGTCTGAGCAGCTCGATTAGCTTGGCCTTTGTCTCACATGGGAGACCTCAATTAATTTAGGCTGCTTGGCCAGGGCTGGTTGCCATGCCGATTGGTGATCAAATCACACCGGTGCTTTTATAACCTCTGTTCTTCTCATTGCTGCCGATGCGCTACATTTAGCCCAACGGGCGGCTGTTATTGTGTTTCTCGGCCTCTATTTGCTTTGAACAGACAACATGTTCTCCTAATAGCGCTGCTCATTTATTTTCACCTGGGAGGGTGAACACTGTAAGTGAAACCAGCCACCTGCTAGGAGGGAACAGGCAAGATGAAAACAAGCGATTTTTTCCCCCCCACTAAACCATAGTCGTGGTCATTGATGAACTAATTGTGGGCTCATTATTTCTGCATTTTATTTTTCAAAACAAATTATCAGTGGGGAAATTGGATAGGAGTTTAACTGTTTAGTTTATTCTTAAACGACATTGAGGCATTCTGGCACACAATCAGCAGCTCATTTGCCAACACAACAACATTTTCTTTCTTACAGAGAGTGAGATGGTATGACAATTTGTGATTTTACGAGGATCTATTGGATCTATTTCCTAATGACAGTTTATCAGTCTGGCTATGGTGCGGGCTGCCGGATACAGCTGGTGAGGACAGGTTTTGTTTGTGTAGCTGCACACAGTCACTGCACTCAGCTGTATTTACACCACATAACTCTCTCTTAAACAGTTGTGTTTACATTTCTGTTGATGTACGGATCAAGCAAACAAGAAACAAGTTGTTTAGCCCGGCTAGCTTCCGCCCTGCCTCCAGTCTTTATGCTAAGCTAAGCTAACATGTCCTTACTTCAGCTCCATACTTAATGAATGAGATTAATATTAATCTTCTCATTTCACGCTTAGAAAGAAAGCAAATAAGCATACTGTATGTCCCAAAATGTTGAACAATATCTTTAAACTAAAGCCATAAAATATCACCTTCAACATAGCTGTCAACTAAAGGATGCCATTTCCCAAAAGTGGACTGTTCCTTTAAACCGATACGCACATTTTTGAAAAATCTGTTTATTTTGCTGTAACAAAATCTGAAAATTGATGAGACTTATGTACCTGAAGCTGCACCTGGATTAACCCATGTGTATCATAGGAGAAGGTGTGTCATCACGTGTGTGTGTTTTATCTTCAGAAATGGTATTGCAAAATGTTTTATTTATGGTTCAGGCTGTCTTTGGCATTACCGGTGGCAGGTAGCACTGTTAAGAGTGTGTGTGCATGTGTGTTGTGTGTGTGTGTGTTGTGTGCGCGCTTGTTTTTGGATTACTTTGGGATGGCAGAAGTGCTGAAGATGAAGGTTAGGGTTGAGCTAATGGTCGTTAAAGGCCCCAGTGTTTATCTTGTCCTTGTCAACATGAAATATAACCTCTCTCCCTCTCTCTCTCTGTGGCAGTAGCTGTGTGTTATTGCTGTGGGTCTCGGTCGTCTGCTCACCTCTGAAAGCCGGATTCGTGTGTAGCCACCGCAGCGGATCATTGGGAAATTTAATTACCCGTCTGAAAGCTCTTTCAATCAGACAGATTACCCGCTCTGTGTGTGTCTCTGTGTTTATGCGAGTGTGTCTCAGGGTGTGTATGTGTGTTTGCAGGCGTATACGGTCAGTGCGTATGCGTGTGTTAGCACAGGCTGCCCACTGAGCACCACTCCTGGGAGGCGAGAGAGGCAGTGGAGAAACACAGTTTGGAAAAAAAAAAAAAAAAATGCTTTTTTCTCACACAAGTGAGAGTAAGATTAATGGAGGGTGTATTTGATCGATTTCCGTCATGCAGAGACAGATTTCTCACAAAGAAAATCAAAAGAAAACTGAACCTTTGATATTTTAACCCCAGACTCCGTTTTATTTAATAATAGTGCATGATACTAAGCAGCTCACAAAAGCAGCAGATTCCGTACCTTAGGCAAATAAAATAGCCTGAGCGCTGTTGAAATGTACAGCTGGATGGAAAATCAAACACAAATCAATTTGGTGTTGAGGTCTTAGCCACTGATTCTTTATATGGTATAACAGTTTAATACTCCTCCCTGGCTTTCTTTAAGCTTTCTGCTGAGGCCTAATGCCTTAGTCATGTGGACTGATTGTATGACGGGTTGTGTGTGTGTGTGTGTGTGTGTGTGTGTGTGTGTGTGTGTGTGTGTGTGTTTGTTTGTTTTTTGGGTTTTTTTCTCAAATGGACCAAATAATTCCTGTGAATTATGCTAAAACACAATGCAGCTAGTTCAGTTCCAGTGCAGGAAATAGTGTCACGTTCACACTGTGCAACAATAGACCCTCACTGATGCAACACAAGCCTAGCCGCGAGTATCAGTATGCAAACCTGCGATTTCTATTTAAATCCATTTATGGCTGACTGTGGGAGTGGAAATCTGGCTTGTTCTACAAAGATTGATAAAACAAAACCATTTGTACAGTTTTATAAAACTGACGAAAGGATTTTTGTGCGTACACACAGGTTTAGTTGTGAATCTACAAAATGTTATGCATCTGACTCTTAGGTGTCACGTCCTGTCCTGATAGCTGTCAATGTTTTTTCTTTGAATGAAAAAGGTGCCAGTGAAAGGTACACAGCTAAAACAGATGGGTGACAAATTAAAGGAAAAGTCAACATAAAGTGTCTTAGTAAGATTTTTATTTTTATATATTCTCCCCAAAACAACATATGTTAACATTCGAATCACTAAGCCCTTCCCACTTCGAACCAACAGTCAACGTTGTTTTTGTTCCCCACTCCTTAACAAAGTACTTATTCTAACCCAAACCATGAGGTTTGTCTTTGCGCTGAAACCCAACCAAATCTTAACCACACATGCTGTCACAGCATAAAACAGACTTATTGTTTTATTTGATGTGTAACAGTTTTGGAAGGCACAGACAAATCAGATCAGGTCAGAAAACACTTCTATGTGTCATTCTTGAGGGCGTGGACAAACAACATATTTTGTCGTTTAATTTTGTTGATCAGATCAGCTTTAATGCTTTAATCGGCATAGGTGCTGTCCAACACATTGGTGTTTAACTGGGTTGAGATCTGGCGACTGAAGGACACAGCATGTGATTCATAGTCATTTCATCATCCAGTGAGCCCCTCATGCTCTGTATGGGAGCATCTACATTTATCATGTTTCATGTTGTCTGTGCACTACGAACACTCTGTTTCTCTTCATGCAGAACTTTTACAAAATCACTGTAGCAATGCATTTCCCCATAGTTGATTACCTCAGTAATGGAAGCTGTATTAGCCTCCACACACTGGTTGCCAGTAAGTTTTTTCTGATTGTACTGATGACATTTAGCTGCATGGTTTAACCTCCTGCTGCACATCAGACCTATAAATCCCTCATGAGCCAGTACGCTGCCTCATCTCCGCAGGGAGGATGGTCCCGGGCTTTCTACAGTCAAAGACAAAAGGTGACTGGGTTTTTGCAGTTTTGAGTCCTGGAGCTTTGGAAGAACTAAAGGAAAAGCTAGAAAAGTTCCATCTTAATCTCTTTTTTTAAAAGGCACTATCACGACCGAATCTCATCAGAGCTGTCAATTTTAGAATTTCCTGATTTCACCTTATTGAATTATCTTTGATTCTCTTTTACTTTTAAAAATACAATTTTATGCTGTGACTTTATCTAACCTGCCAATTTATTCAGTTTTAACTGACATTTGTTGAAAAAAGCCATACATAAATGGAAAATCAAGTATTATAATAATAATAATTATTATTATTATCATGAGGAGGAGGAGGAGTTCTACCAGTAGCAGTAGTTTTAGCTGTGTGGCTTTTATTTGTCTGTCTAAACAAGTGGTTTTCTCAAAAACTTTTAATTGGATTTCCATTAAACTGGACTGATAAACCTTGAGAGGAAAGAACAGTTGATTAAATTTTGTGATCCGGAAAAAATAAAAAGTACTGTTGAGAAGAGTTAATCTAAATCCAATGGCTTAGCTGAAAACAGTTAACTCAACTGAATTTTCTATATAGTTATTTGTAATGTAAATGTTTTCATTTGTTTGTTTTCTGGTTATTGAGTGTATTCATAGTCACAGTTGTCGGTCAGGCACATGGTTGTTGTGTTTTTATTTGAAGATGGCTACATCCTGTTAATATGTTAATTTCTATTTGTACGTATTATGTAAATGTTTGGACAATTAAACGATCCCTGACAGAAGATTACAACAATTACAGGATAAACTAGAGGGTGACATTATTCCAAGTGGAAGAATGGAAACTACTGAACACATGTGGTTTCTGAACAAAGCTTTGATTTCTTCTATTACACAACTATTTCTTTTCAGCTATAACTATATAAAATAAGAAGTAAAGACTTGAATGGTCAAAAATCTAAAATGTAATTGACAGGAATGATGCTCTTAGGTGTGACATCCACTGGAGGATTGATCAGCATTGATGGAGATGTGCGCTCTGAGTGCATTCTGGGTTACTGACCGATTGATACTGGATGATTTCCAGTAATACAATAGCTGATCAATAGCATTGCAATTTAGCAAAAAGGTTCTTCTCAGCTTTGTTCTCAGCATTTCCAGATGAAGTGATCCTGATCTCAAACTGATTGACAATGTTGAAGCATTAGCTGGTGCTTTTATGTATAACCACACTTTCATCTGCAGCAGCTTTCAATGAGTGAGCAGGCAGGGGTTCACTCTTACTCAAGGGCACTTTGACAGGACACACTGTGGTTTGGAAACAGTTTGGCAGTTGCAGGAATTGCTGCTGTGAACCCCAAGTTACTCAGTCTGGCTTGGAACCAGACAACGTACAGTATGTCCATGTGAGAGGAGATGGAACGGACAAGCTGCATGACGATAAAAAAAATAACTCTACACTGTCACTTGCTGGACTACTAACAGATGAAATTCAGGAATATCAAATCTCTTCGCCATGCCTGACTGATCTACTGTTTGCCTGCTGCTTTGCATCCTTCTGTTGCCTTGGGCACTCACAGAAACAGTGCAGATCAAAGAGTGAGCTAATGTGCAATGTTGCAACAAGATTTTAAACAAGATTGTTCACGACTTCTCATTTGGACTCCTCGATAAAACACCATCAACTCATGACAGAGTGAGAGCCAGAAATGCATTCACCCTCCAAGTACAATCTCCGCACAAGAAGTCTGAGCAGGGCGATATGCTGAAAGATTGCTACAAAATGTGATTGACACAGTAGGCGCAGGACAAAAATAGAGCAGACACACCGTACAAAAGTAAAAAGAAACATGTTTGACATATCAATTTTAAGCCCTGAAGATTTGAGACCATCAAGGAGAGAAAACACAAAATTGTACTCAAAATTTCCAACTTATTTTGTATTAATGAAACATATTTTAAGGATTCTAGTAACAAGTGCTCACATTTATGGGAGGCAATGATAAGCAGAAGGCTCTCAAAGTTAATGAGGTTCATCGTTAATAATTTGATGCCGAATTTAGAATCTCCTCTTGCACGCCTCTGGAGAGCTCCAAAACTCCTGGAGGTACACTTACCCCAGTGTGGGAATAGTGGTACTACATACAATATGCTCTTCAGTGTAGAGGGGGGGGAAAAAAACCCAATAAACTTAAAAAGATCCAGGGGCCTCATTTCAGATTCTTACACACACATTTTGTGTTTCCAAACAAGTCAAAACGGTGATTCATGCTTCTTACTGCTGAATTGGAAAATTTGCCAATTTTCTGACTTTATTTTTCTCAAAATGTTCTCATTTTAAATGGTTACCTGCTGAGCTGCTGCTGCACCTTTGTTCCATTGCCAGAAGGTATAGCTTGGCAATCTCACACTGGAAAAGACAGACAGTGGTCTTGTAGCTATAGGTTGATGCTGCTAACATGGTGCCACAACATAGCAAAAGCAGCTTTCTGCTAGATGAATGCACAAAAAGGGAGGACAGAGCATAACTCATTCATTAAAATTACCCATTCACTTTCCCAGCCAAAATCCTCTCAGTGAGGGGATTCAAACCAAAAGGCCATGTCACAAAACAGACATAATCAGTTTCTGAAATAGTTTTCTGTAGTGATCATCCACTGCACTCCATGATAAAATCAAAATATTTTATAAAGAATGAGCCCACGATTTCATTGTGTGACAGTAAAGTGACACGAACGAGTATGTGCTTCTTGAAGTGAGTGCTGTAAGAGAGACAGAGCAGGGAATTGTTAAGAAAGGGATATTATAGAATTATCATTGTTCAGAACATGTGCTACTGCATAATGCAAGAGTCAACGCTTTGATTCTTCCAACTGCCTGTATGCCTTAACTTCCAGCTGTACAGATGCTGTCTTTCAGCTTAAAACAGTATGCAAATGTTCTTCTGGGAATCAAGTGCTTTTTTTTCTGGCATAAAAACATGCTTATTCTGGTTCAAGCATGCCTTCGTTTTGCACTCGTACCTGAATTAATTTTCCCTAAAACCTGTCTCGAGCCTGAGTACAGCAATTCTTCAACTTGACTCTTATACAATGACATACTGTATTTGCATTGGTTCCTAGTACGGTTATTTCCATATTCATATTTCCACTCTTATTCTCATGTTTCCATAATTATGACTTGCACAGTAGCCTTTTCCCTTGTCAATATTCATGCCATTGGCATCTGCCCGCAGCACTGCAGTACTATAGTGAGTACTGTATGTAGAGTAAGTGTACAGTTGTGTTGAAATGACGGCAAGTTTAATAATATGCACATATTTGTGTTTGTATTCATTACTTTCGAAGTGTGTGCTAGGCACATTTATGCACATGCTCCACTGTCCATATGCGTCTCATATCATGTTTGACCCACAAGAGTCAGTGTGCATATATATCTGTGTTTGTTCCTGTTGTACATTATTATGATGTACAGTCAGGACCAGTCTTGAGTCACATCACTGCTGGTTCCTGTCTGTCACTGTTAGCTTCCTCAGCTCAGCCGCTGCACACTTGTGTTGTCAACCTGTGCTCTTATGCAGCTGTTCCCAACCTTTTAGGCTTGTGACACCTTAAAACAAAGAAATGTCCACTTGCAACCTGAAGAGGTAAAAAATAGTCATATCACATCAGGTTGGGACACTGCTCTAATGCACACGCACAATTTTTTAGACGCTGCCCCTTCACGTTGCTTTGTTTTTAGCCATGCTAGCGGGACCCCAAGATCCAAACTAAAATATCACAACAAATGTTTCACAGATTGCCATGAAATTGTTTGCAGGCATTCATGGTCTTCAGAGGATGAATCATAATAACTTTGGCAATCCCCTGACTTTTCCACTGGTGCTATCATCAGGTCAAAAGTTCACTTTGTACAATATTTTGATTGAATACAATTCAGCAGCTCTGTTTGCTTTAAAACACTATAGACATTATTATTCATTCCTGTTACTTGTTTGTTACACAAACATCTTCTGAATAAGTTCTGTGGTTTTGTGCACCAACATCTGGCACATGGATACAGTTCATCCAGTGTCACCTGAACGTTTGGGTCTTTACTGTGGAGCTGTTACAGAACACATGTTTCTTAAACCCCACAGTGATGCACGATTATCATATTCTCTTTCCATCTCACTGGGTGTATGTTGAAACTTTTGAGTACGCTGGTACTTTATACATTATTGTAGCACGTTTTCTCAAGGCAATGTGCAATGCAAGGCAAAGGCAAGGCAATGTATGAGTCGTGCTCTAAGGTTGTTTTGATGTGACTCCTGCACATTGGGTTTGACACCCTGAAGCTGACCTACTTGACATCATGTTTAATATACATCTTGCATTGTTCTGTCCTCTCTCTTCATTTTCTTGCCATTGGGTGATTATTCAGACTGCCGCTCCTCCCTCCTTTGCTTATGACTCTTCTGCTTTTCATTCTCAACCCTTCTTTCTTCACCTCTCACCTCCTTGCTGCATGGCCATCCAACCACCAATGCCATGCTTCATTAAGTGATCGTGTGAGTGTGTGGAGAAACATCTCCTGTTCTTCCAGGCATTGTTAGTTTTGACCGCTGCTAACATTTACCACAGTTTTTAATCTCAAGAGCTCAGAATGAGAGACAGATTTTCTGACAATATGATTTTCACATGTGCACTGTTGTATTATAATGTTTCCAAATATTTTCTAGTGCTCTGAGAGTCCCTTTGGGGGTAAATTAATGACTTTATGCAGTCACACGTATGGAAAAATGATACTAGTTTTATCTCTGTTTGACAGCCTGCACGCTTTCAAGGAACAAATCTGTGATGTTTTCTCTTAATCAGTAATCTCTGCACACAGAACAAGCAGCACAGTTAACAGGACATGATGTGCCTCAACTGCACTGTTCTGCTTTGTCATAAGGGGAACTTTCCATGTTGGCAGGCAGGCTTATTTATTAAGCATTATCTAATATTTTATCATAGCAGTTAATCTTACTTCACTAATACCCTCATGCGTCAACTATTATATCCTAGTGTATTTAAGGCTTAAGGCTTTTTTTTTTTTTTTACTTCTCTCAGCAAAACAGAAATCACTTTACAAACAACAATGCATGTTTCTGCGTCAGGTAAAGACACAGGTAACATGCTGCACTCGCATGATGTGGTGAGCCTTTGATGCCATTGTGAGTGAATTTCCTCCTCACAGTTAAATGACAGAGCTACGACGGATTAGAGATGAGAAAAGCAAGATGTTTACAGATGTGTATAAAAGCGAGAATTATTTTGTGAATACGTTTGTGTATATGTAGCACAACAGCAACAGCAGATTACTTACTTCTTGAATCCTTTGGCATTTTAAAGGTTTGAAATAATTTCTCTACTTTCATGATTGCTTCGTTTAGTTCTACATTTGTTTCTGTGTGCGTTAAATCTGCACTTCTGAGGGCTGCTCTCACCACGCTCTGCGTTTTTAATCCTGCTCTAATCTCTGTCTCTACCTCACTAAAGGTAGAAAACATCCCATAATAAAACATATTTTTCTCCATCCTCGATAACCTCTGACCTTGGCTAAGCCGGAGAAAAGCCTTCTGGGAAGTGAAACATGAAGCCACTAACATTCATATCGGCCTCGACACACACACACACACACACACACACTCAAACTGACCTCTACATCTGGCATCTGACTATAAGATTGACCATTTAACATGAAGATGATCCTGTGACCCTGAAGTAACACATCTACTCTTGGACTTCACCGGTCAATTGTACGTATTAATGTAGGTCTTTAGTCGATGACTTTGATAATGGAAGGCCTGTATGAAGAAGACTTTAGGCGGGTGGGGGGGGGGCTTCATCCCCGAGGGAGCAGTTATTCTGAGAGGGAATGGATGGTGTGTCACATTGTGCTGTGTTGGGCAGAAACACAACAGTTTTAGTAATGGCAACCCACTGACCTTTCCACTAATCCCCACCACCACCAACATCCAACACCTCCAAAACAGCACCGTCGGGTAAAATTTAATGAAATGCAGAATTTAAACTCTGGAATGCAAATTGTGAACTACGAACAGAAACTGTGTGGATGCTTCTTCACTACAGAGGGGGGCTTGGAGTCTCAATAAACAACCATTGATCAACCATTATCTTATAGCATTTCTAATGCTGCAATTTATTATAGCTGTTAAGAAATCATGAAGAAAAAATGAAAGACATAATGATTTTTAGAAATAATTAAAATCAAATTAAACGTCCATATCCTGTCATCTGTAATTCTAAATGTGTGCGGACCTGCCCTGGTCTGTTGTTGTACCTATGAGTACACTGTGTGAAGACTTGATGTCAGATAGATCAGTGAATAGCATCGACCAGCCTGTGAACTGGTACCGGTTCATGCAGTGTTGGCTACACAACTGTTATCAGACAAGAACGAACATTACCCCAACAATTACTCCACGATATGACAGACCAGTTAGAATAGGCTCAAAATGTCTCACAAAGAGGTGAATTATATTTTTCATAACATTAGGTATAAGGCAGTGACACTGACCCTCCCTCTCCTGAAGCTGTCCACGGTTCTCGCATGTTTTCATGACTGGAAGCTCCCTGAAAGTGTGTAATGTGACACTGTAATGTGAACGCTGCTCTGTAGGAACAAGGAACAAAATTGGAACTGAATTCCTCCCAAACAAAACTACTAAGAAGAGTGTTCAGTGCTACAGGAGCTTAGGTAAGCAAGTTTAGGCTAAAAGTCTGGTTATGTGAAGTCGACAAAGTTTGGCCGAGGTCAGACCCATGCTGGGCGATATTTCATCAGAGGACATACCTGTTACCTGACTGTACTCTTCATCTCGACACCAGCCGGAGTGACAAATCAACTAGTCGTGCAACTGCTGCACCACTGAAAATATTAAACATGTTTGATAATGATTAAATAGGAGCTTGACTGCTGCCAACATCAAGCCTATTCTGAAAATGTCTCTCATACATTGTCGAGCAGTAAAATAGCCTGAAACTGATGGACATTATATAGCTTGCATGCATTACACATCTGCATCACTGCCCTCTGCAGTTAGCAGGAGTATGCATCACAGTGTTCATGTGCTAGTAGAGCAAGTGATACAAACAAAGCTGGGACCAAATCGTCAAAACATTGCTCCATGGTGCTGCTGATCAAAAACTCCACAGGGTACCTTTAAATAACAAACACTAAAAGTGTAAAGATTTGTTCATGACGTTAGATGAGATGTCCACCCACCACCCCCTTACTTTCTAATGTGCCATTTAAAAGGCAAATAACCGCCTGTTTCTACTCATGTCTCCCTTTTGTATATTCAGTGTTGTCACATGTTGAAACTGTCTTGTATGACAGCTGTGCGAGAAGTGTCACACATTTTAAGACAGAATTCATCTCTATTTTCAGAGCCAACGGCCCCATTTCAGAACCAGTTATTATGATGCATTTTAAATTATTTGAATGTGATATTCAAACAATCATGAATGCTCAAATTTAGTCCCTGATTAACTGTGAACTGAGCGGCACCAGGATGTAAATCAGCATAACATCACAGACTAAAGTCTTGATTTTCTGGTTTCCAGCTGTGGGAGAGAGATACACACACACACACACACACACACATTGAGACACACACACATAAGCTAATGGTGATGTCCTACTTAAGAAAAAACACACATTCTATAAGTATTGTTAGCCTTGAAATGACACATTTGTGTGATCATTATCATTGTTATGTACAGACTTGATGCTCTTTTTGCTTATTCTTACAGCCACACTGAGGTCGGCTTTGATCATTACCATTTTCTGAACTGCCTTGATTTTTGCCAATAGCCAGCAAACTGAACACTGCTGTATTAATAATCATCTGTGGGCGAGCATGGTGTCTGTCAGTCTCCTCTCAAGGTAACAACATTGGCATTGGAATTTGAGGACTAAAATGCAGCCTCAAACATCTAGCATCTTTTTATTAAGCATCATCAGTCAGCAGGGAGATTGCAAAGGACAAGAAGGTTACACAGATCCAGACATTCACACCAAGGACCAATCAGGCACAAACTCACTGTTCAATTTGCCCCAGAGCAGCTTTACTTGAGCACTTTGTGTGTGTAGTAAGGTAATCAATTATTGAAAATGTATTACTTGCTGAAAAAGTACTTACATTACTAATTACTCAGCAGCAGAAGTAATTAGCTACACTACTCATTTCATTACTCTGTAACAACTTTAAAGCCACCACACCCACAGCATTGTACATGTGGTTTAACAAGCAGCCGGACAACAGACTACAGGAGGTATTTTAATGACCATCAACACCTAGCTTAGCCCCTGTCCTCACAGTGAAGCTGCAGGTTTCAAACAGTGTCCAAAAAGGCCATGTGGTTCCTGAATGTAAGCTTACCAGTAGCCAGCTAGCAGCTAAGAAGAACACAGCATGTACTTAAGACAACTTTGGAGTCACCAGAAAGAATATCCCTCCTCTTTTGGCAGCCTCTGCGCAAAGCTAACACGTCCCGGACCAGTCTGTCCACTGAACACACATATGTAGACTAAACTGATATCAACCCTCCCATCCAACTCCTAGTGAGACAGCAAACAAGCCGACTCCCTGAAATGCATAAGTAAAAGAGGAGAAGGAAAAGCACAGGTGTTGTTGTAGTGTAGTGTTCACTGTCACACTGTCATGGCTTGAATATTGAGCCATCATTAATGTTATAAGCACACATCAAGGACACAGTGCTCAGCGTTGGTGTGTACATATAAACACTTTTGGAATCAATCCGCCCATTCCTACAGTATATACAGCGTGTTGACAGTGTTTACAGTATATGAACAGTGCTGGACATGACAGCAAGTTGTCTGCCCATTTATTCCTTCTAAACTGCTCATCACCCAGCACAATCGCTTTTAATAATACCTTGATGTTATAACCACCAAGGAACTGTGCAAATCTTGTCACAGTAAAAGTAAACCCTGCTTCAAACTAATCATTACAAGCGATGGAAATTACAGTCATTTTGCAAGAGTGTCCGTTTTCCATGTCTCCCTTCTGTCTGATTTGCCTAAACACATGCAAACACTGATCATTTTAATCAAAGTTTATGCCTGATGTGTTTGATTCCTGTCTGTCTGTCTGTCTGTCTGTCGACATCCATTTGTCAGACAAACTCTGCTTCTTTTTTTTTTTTTTTGTCCTTGTCCCCCTTTTTCTTCCTGCCCTTCTGGCTTCAACAGCATGTCAAATAGATAATCAATAGCCTCCTGTGGCTTTGTTCCCCTGCATGCTAGATAATGGTTAGAGTTGCCAGCGTGCTGAACACACCTCATTAACCAGTGGTTGGAGTGGTTTGGCTTTTCCAGTGCAGCCCCAGCCCCTAGTCAACAGTATGACTAATGCACCTGACAGTTATGGCAATGACACATATATTTCAACCCTGCTGCCACTGCATGGCTGACGATATTCTCATCGCATTCAGACTCCAAGTCAGGTCATGAAAAACAGATGACTACCTTTTCTTTGCCTCTTTGGAATCATCTTTATTTATTTGTCTTTTATGCTCAAACATACACACAGAAAGCCATATGTGTGCTTTTATTCATGCGTGGTTGTATGTAGAGAGGAGGGTAAAAATCAATCAGAAGGTGTGATAAGCATTTTAAAAGTAGACACAAACTGGTTGAAAAACAGGAAGTCCATCTTATACCACACATGCTGTACCTACACACACACACACGCACGCACACGCGCGCACACACAAGATGTAAAAAAGTCAAGTCAAAACATGAAAACATGAATGTGGGAGGCCGAAGGCAAAAAAAGCAGGGGAGAAATGGACAGAGAGAGAGACAGCGATGGTTGTGTGAATCGTAAAGAAGGATGGAGAAGCTCAGAGATAATCCAGAGACTGCTGTCAGCAGTTCTGCCTCGGTGCGTGTGTGTGTGTGTGTGTGTGACAGAGAGGCAGAGACCTGCATGTGGTGTTATTTAAAGTCACACATGTAAGGTGTTTCTATTGTGGACTTGTCAGCGAGGGACACAAACATCCCCTCACATGTGACACCTGAACACAGTGTTCTCTGCTGTGGGGATGAAAAGCTGACTTCCAATCAACAAATAAATACTTTTATTTATCAGGGAGAAAGTGGAATGTCTGAATGTTCTCCGCTGTGAATGTGAATTAGAAATCTTTGCAATTCTCTTTGGTGTTAATGGTTTATTTACACATTATATTGCACATTCACACATCTAAAACTCCTGCAACGCGGACTGGCAGGAAAATAAGTTCAGACAGCTCAATACAAACAATGCAATCAACATGGAAACAGCCAATTACAAGACAGAGTTATAGCAGAATGGAAAGACGGGCAACGGAAGATTCTAATTATTATCCTCAGTTATTGACGATAAATTGTGGGTACAGGTTTTTTGTATTTAAATTATTATAATGCTTAAATGAGAAAAGAGGACTTTATATGTTAGCTTTAAGCCTCATGTCTTCAAAGCACAAACACCTTCTCTCTGTTTCTTGCCTCCTCTCATTGCATCTTTCAAGTTCTTTTTTTCCTCCACCTCATATTCCACCTCTTCCTTGATTGGACAAGCTCCCTCACTGGAGATTTTGATTGGCTCAGAGGCTCCGAGAGCATTGTCGTGCAGTTTCTGTGTCATACGGAGACAAGGCTGTGGTGTCTCTATTTCAGACACTCGCGGAGATGCACAAAGGTGCACAGACGTTTGTGCACTTAGGAATACAAATGTGCATGCATGCAGACTCACACACACAGCCTAATATTTCTCCTCTTTTCACCCAAACACTCCACTGTTATGATATTGAATCTAAATAATTGAAATGGATATCATATCTGCACTCTATTCCCCAAAGTAATTATGTGAAGCAGAGATGGAGACTCTGTGCATCAGGTCCATCATATCATCATGTTAGTCATCTTGTTCATTCCATTTCATTTCCTACAAGCGGTAAAATTTTAAATTCGATGCTATCCCTCAGCACAGCGAATACACAAGTCAAGACATTATTTAGTCGCTCAGATCATTTCACAATAATGTTGTGATTCTTTTGGTGGAATTGCATTTGCTAGAAAAAAACCCCCAAAGTAGTCCAAAAGTACATGGAGGCATGACATTTATTTTTCAAGGAATGATCTGATGATCTTTTTTTACTCCCCCCAAAAGCACAGTCGGAGCACAGTCAATCTCTGCTCCTCTTCCAGTATTATTGTTCATTATTAAACAGTGCCTGCAGTCTTGTTGAGCACAGTATTGAAGATGTTACTACTGTCGCAGCTTTGTACAGTGACACCTTAAAAGAGAACATCTCTGGTTATGATTTTTTCCTCTAAAAGAGTTGGTTACCTCTATTATCTGGTGATGGAGCGAAGCCTGCAGTATCATTACCTCCGAAAATGAGGTAACAGCTTGTCATTTTTTTACACTTTTGTGAGCTTCAGAGGTGCTGGTGGGTACGTTTTTTTTTTTTTTTTTTTGCCTTTGGACAGAGCCAGGCTAGCTGTTCCCCTCTGCTTCCAGTCTTTATGCTAAGCTAAGCTAACCGGCTGGAGTTTCATATTTACAGTACAGACATGAGATTTGTATCAATCTTCTCATTAACTCTTGGCAAGAAATCAAATAAGCGTATTCCTTTTACTAATAAAAAGTCCAATTCATTTTGTGGAAAGTTTGATCATGGGTCAAAGATTGAAATCAATATCACAATATTATTAAGAATATGTTTCTACTAGTGATATTGTTAAGGAGGCTTAGTAGGACCCCAGTAAGCAGAACGACAGACTAGGCCATGATAGTTGTCAAGCAAGTTTATTAGGCAACAGAGGCAGCCGGGAAGGGGAGAAGTTCAGGGGTGATCCTGGACCAGTGCTGAATCCAGGCAGGAGGTGAGACACGGTAGAGGTCCGGGCAGGCAAGGGAGCTGGGTTGCACTGTGAGTGGAAGACCAGGCTGGCTGGGCAGGCAGGTGGTCCTTGGGCAGGCAGGGCTGGCAGATGGCTAAACGAAATCGCTGGAGACCAGGTACACAGGGAAACAATTCATCAGCATGCACACGGGAAGAAACACAAGGAGAAGCTAGAGCCGTAGTTACCATACTGGTAGACGAATGATCTGGCAATGAGTGGAGAGCAGGACCCGGTATATGAAGACTGGATAGGTGATTAGTGGATCAGCCACAGCTGCTCAGGTGCGAAGTGGAAAACCACTGCCACACCCAGCCACGAACACACACACACACACACACACACACACACACACACGCACACACACACACACACAAGGAAACAGACAAGGGAGGGAGAGGAGAACAGCCTCAACCGTAACAGATATATACATATAGTGATATATACATGGCAATAATTATGTTGATATTCAATGCAATTAATTACGCACCACTATAATGTGCCACATCAGACAAAGCTTATCAAATATGTGAAACAAAAACCTTCAATAACTTATTTGAACAACAATAACACAATATGCTCATATCATCACAAAACGATGCAAAAATATCTAGTACATGTATCCCATGACTGTCTATAACTATGTATCATGCATATTACAAATCCCTTTAGAGGATTGCACAGTCTTGGCAGAGCTATGCATTCTCTGAGTGCTTCCTAGTTTGAAAAACAATTGGCACTGGTTTATCCCTGCTTAGCAAAAGTCACAGACACAGCATAAAATAGCTGGAAACTGAGCAGGAAACCAAAGCAAACAGAATTTAACTGTGTAGGACCATAAGCTCACATCCTAAAACATAATCAAAATTTGACCTTAATATGTCAAATCCAATGATGCCTCATTTCAGCTGAGTCGTGTATGTATATACAGTAGATCAGCAACCTGGAAAGAGAAATATATGAAATTATAAATTATTTCTACCCCCAGATGAGTTGCTGTATTGAAATGTTTCTACTTATCATCTATCACTGGCGTCCTATGAGGTTTAGCAGAGCATGTTTCACTCTGCTGTATATCAGATAGCTAACTAACAGAGCTCCTCTGAGCTGTTCTGTTACTGTACGTCACATTAATTTATATAATCCCCGCTCTGTGATCCTTTACATTAACATTTCCAGTGCAGTCGCTGCACAGACTAAACCCACAGATTACAGATTATTTTAGCATAGTCAGATAAAAAGATGACAGGAGAAGGACAAGAGGCATCAGAGAGAGGTGGGAGGAGATGAAGGTAGTGATTGGAAGAGTGATGGAAGAGGAGGGGACGCACAGATTGGTTCAGGATGGGGAAGGAGATGATAACTGTGATTTGGATTTTAACGACAGATGAGGCAGAGGGAAAGAGGTGGAGAGAAGGGAGGGGAAGAGAGCAAGGCTACGTCAGGAAAAGATGAATATTTCATCAAAACTAGTGAAGACCTGGAACATAAAGAGAGAGAGAGGGAGGTGAGGTGAGGTGGGGAGAGAGGGAAAAGAACAAGAGAAGGACATCTAGGCTGCATCTGGAGCCAGTTGTACCAGCTGTTCAAACTTAAGCCTAGTTGTAGTGTCTTCACTAAGTGTCTTCACTTAATTAAACAGGTTTCAACACAAGTCCTCCAAACTTAACGACAAAGTTAGTCGTTTATTACTGCCTTCCCAAAGCGATACATATGAGCGTTTTCTGATGTGGTGCCCCTATCGCCAGGACAACAGCATTTGTCAGTGCCTTCAAAAAACTTTATTTACAAAAAAATTTTTCATATGACCATATTCTGATCCACCACAGCTATGGTTGTTTGGTTAGGTACATAAACGACTTGGCTAAGGTTAGGGACAGATTTTGGTCATGGTTAAAAGAAAACAACAAACAGTGGTCTGCCATGTTGAAGTAGTACGCTATGCAGACCCATCCATCAACCCCGACCTCCTCTAAACAAGGTTTTGGATGCTCTACAGCAAAATCATTTTACTTCTGCTGTGCTTCTCAGACAAGAGTCATGACTCACATGGCCTCAACAGTAGCATTATTAACTAACATTAGAACAAATTTTAACTAGATGTACCTAGAACGATAAAGACATTGAAACGTTTTCTTAAGTAACATTAAATTAGAAAAAAAAAACCACAATACACCTCAAATTACAAACATTATTCCACTAACAATACATTGACATGACAATACATGACCAAAAAGGACGCTAGGTTGGGTGATCAGACAAACTGCATAAATACTACAACTCTGAACCACATACAGTTCTCTGTGTATAAATAAGACAAAGTAATACCAACATTTACAAAGGTAAATCAGGTAAGTTTGATGTATCACCTATCCTCCTAAAACTGTTATTTTTTTAGCTTGTTTCAGCTCATGAGACTGTTTACACTGTTGATTGCTTTCGATTGGACGGTGCTGAGGACGTTTCTTAGCAACTGAATTATACATTACTAAGGTCTTTAGGCTACTAGTTGAGACATTTCTTAAAGGTGTATTAATTGACTGTTGACATATTATCACCTTGTAGAGCTGATACGGCAAACTTGTTAACAAACAGATGCCTATTCACACCTCCTGCAAACACAGAGCAACATTAGAATTCATTTGAAGTCGTGTCTGTGTCCACCTGGCAAATGTAAGTCCAATATTTACTCTCCTTTTAGCTCCTTTTTTGGTCTCCAACAACTCCTGAGGGAAATATCTGGCTCTTTAGTGGCCAAATTCTCCTCTGTGTTCACCAGCTAGTCATTAACTTTGTCTGTGCTGCTTTTGGTGCAGGGCAGGTAGCGTACAGTTGGTTTATCAAAACCTTTTCACTGGAAACAACTGCCTGCTGCTGCTGCTGAAAATAACACTGATGAGAGCTGTGAGACTGAACCAAAACAGTGAAGTTGTGGTCCATAAGAGAATGAGCTGAAATATGTTGAACGCTCAGTAGAGCTGAGGGGAAATGCAGAGTCAGGTGATAATTCTCTATGGGTTTGTCACTATGAACGACCCCTTTCACATTACATTCATTTGTTTATTAACAATGGATGAATCGATTTCAGAGCAGCTCTTAGTTTTAATGGTGTAACCTGATGTAGTAAATCACTAGTTTAAAACTAGCTAGAAGCTACTAGGAACTTATGAAGGACTTTCCACACAAACTTTAAAAATAGCAACCCAGTCCTGTGCACGTTCTCCTTTCTCTCTTTTATATCTCCATGCCTTGTTTTCTACCACACTGACTTTCCCCCTGCTCATACAATCACCTACTATTTTCTCCTCCCCCTCGCTTTACCTCCTCTCCTCGCTCTCTATTAAAAACGGTTGCCTCTTCTCACCTCTGCTCGGTCTTGCAGGTTTATTTTGGTCCTGTGCCTGTTAGCACAGCAGCACACGCCGGTTGTCGCCCTTATCCACCACCACTTTGTTACCCACCCCTTCCTCCTCTTTACACTAGTTTAAATATTTTTCTTCCTGGTAATCTTCAGTTCTCTTTTGACCATCTTTCCCCTCCTGGTTGGTCAGTTCAATCTCGGCCTCCTTTCTTTTGTTTATTTTCTCTCTCTTTCTCCTCACTCTGTCCGTCTCTCCTCCCCCGGTCATTTAGTAGGTATATTTTCAGCAGAGGAAGCGTGCGTTTTGGCATTAGCCTCCATGCTGGGGTTCATCAGAGCCGGGGTGCGAGGACTCAGCCTGAGAGGTTGCGCGGGGGTTACTGCCACTGTGGAACTATAATTACCTCAGCTGTCAGTCAAACAGCAGTACACACACACACACACACACACACACACCCTCTTGTGAAGTCAGTAGAACTGTAATTGTATGTTTGGACTTTTTACTATATGTAGAAATATACTGAATATACTTCTGGTGCCAACAAAGGCAGACTCATGAGTAACTAAAAAGAGAATTATCTGGTGTGTAATGTGTAAATATGTGTTAATATTTGAGCATATATCTGCTTGACTTTTAGTTTTCATAACGACGCTACAGTAACGTCTCTGTGGGGCAGTTTTGTCTCTGCTGACTCATGTGTAAGATTCTTTGGGGTCACCAGAGGTCGTCTTTTTAGATTCCCGTTCTGCATGTGATTGCGTTGCTCGAGGAAACCTTCAGACATCAGAAAAATACTGAGCTAATTAGGGGGTCTAGCTGATATTTTTGAAGGAATTTTCCTATAAGGCTGTGCAGGGATAGCAGTGGGCGTACTAGAAGCATAAAACAAAATATCTGTAGGCCAGGGATTTGGTATTAACTTAATGCTGTGCAGGATTTTACACAGAGAGACATCTTTGGGGTATGGCAACAATAAATGGAAACATATACAATGAAAATAAAAACCCCAACACTCCCATTTCTAAACAAATTGCGAAAATACCCTGTCAGTCCCCAGAAACATCTATCATGATGAGTATTCAATTGTTAAAATGTGATTTCCATGTTGTTTGGCATGAAAAAACAAAATTTCAGTTGTCATTGTTTACGAGTGCAAAACAATCCAATAACCAATTATTTTTTCACCTGGTCACAGTCCCCAGCTGTGACAAGTGCCTCAAATATTTTTTTACTAAAGGATGCATGTGCTTCCACTAGAATATATTTAGCTTGAATGTGTCAAATGGGTGTTATTATATGTTTGTTACAGCATCCTGGTCTCAGTAATTGGGAAAACAAAGTCAAATTAATTTTAAATCAAGTTATGACCTTGTAAAAATGTTGACGGATGCCAATTAGTGAAGGGTGGTGAGCGCCGTGCAGAGGAGACAACATCAGCATTGTTTGGAGTGCGGTTAACGCTGCTAACGTAGTGTCGCTTGTATGCTGAGTGTGGATTCGGGGAGAGCTGTGTTAAATATTTCAGCTGATGTCCTCGCAGGCGTTTGCTGTACTGAGAGAGGGGGGGGACTACTGATGTGGTTAACAGCTGAAAGATGGATGAGGACAGATCAAACCAAACCAAAATAGCAATAACAATAAGGCAATAATAGTTTCTAATCTTTGTTTTTCCACTGTACAATTACTGCAGTTTAGAGTATCATTGAAACCAAAAATGTTTTGGACTGAGAAGGTGTGATGGAAAAACTGAGCAAGTCCCAGAGTGCTGTGTGATTTGGATCTCCTGCACAACAGGGGAGAGTCGATGTTGATGTGGAAAAAGAAAATCACCTCAGCTGTTGTTTCTTTTAAACCCTCCTTTTTTATCTCCTGTATCTGATCTTCACTGTATTACTACTCTCAATGCCTCTGTCACTGAACTAGCCCCCCTACCAGAATATGTACGTTTGTTCAACTTAATATCCAATAACAAGCACAAATCTGATCCATAAAGAAAGAGTCTCTTCCACCACTGCCTGCCTCTCTCCTGTTCTCTGTCTCAACAACAAGGTGGATTCTGTCTCAAATACCGACACACAAAAGCGGGGAGAGGCTGTAGATGTTTGTCCGGCTATTATTTCCAGCTCTCTCCATGTCGTAATACGCTCAGCGCTCTGTTTTGATGTGTACAATAAACTTACCAGAGGAACGCCACGGGAGGTCTGTGCAACACTGGGAGTGGCGCGGTAGGGAAGGCAGCTTAGGAGCTTATGGACAACCAATACAGCTGTTGTAGACAAAACAACGTGGAGCTGCACCATTCTACATCCTGCTTGCTGCCAAGCATGGCAAATCATGCAGCGCTGCTTTCTCATAACAGGTGCAAATGTTTATGACTGACAATGAATGAATAAAGAAATAAACAAACTGAAGAAAAATATGGTGAAACTTGACAGATTGTCTCATAGTGTCAGTCGTATTTTTACGACTGCAAACACTCCAGTGTTTGCAGTCGTAAAAATACAATAATAAATGTTTTTTTTATAACTGTTAAAACTCTTACTCATTGAATGATTCACTGTGTTTCAAAGGCATCAGTTTATCCATTTCTTGGGTGGATAATGACATTGCTCTGCGAACTGCAGGGCACAAAGTGCAAGAGAGCATAAACAGGTGCCAAATGTTGCACCCCAGAGTGTCTCTTTCCATCTACACAGTTTCTTGTTTTACATTCTTGTGGAAATCTATGAGTGTTTACTTCCTTTTTCCAGTCATTCTTCCTCCTCTCTCACGCCCCCTCCTCCGTCTTCTTTCCGCTCTCCCTGTTTTACATCCCTTGTCCTCTAATCGGACTTTTTTGAGAAGTCGAGAGAAGAGAGCACGTCTCCAGGAGATTTGAGAAGCCCATAAAGTAAAGCGGCTCTCTTCCAAAGGCAGCTAAGAGGCTCAGGGGAGGATGGCAGTCGCCGTCTCCTTCCAGAACATGTGCCTCAAAGCAGTGACATGGTGTCACAGCGAGAGGAGCACGGAGGAAAAGAGCAGAGAGTTAAAAAAAAACAAAAAAAGCAAAGAGAGGGAGGAAAAGAGACGGAAAGAGACAGAGAAAAAGAAAGACAGATAGAGAAAGAACTTGGTCAACTTGTCATCCATTATAGATTGCCTATTATTCATTCAGGCCCAACCCGCCTTGTGCTCTGCTGTTCTCCCTCTTTCATCTTTACTCTCTTACTCAATCTTTCTGTGTGTGTCTGTGTCTGTCTCTAGGCAGAAAACCCACTGTGCAGTATTTTGGGATCTGGATAAGAGCAGCTCTGCCACGTACAGTAAAGTGTATAGCGATGTGCACTACATTAGGCTATGATCTCAAAGACAAACAGCACACAACAGAAGAAGAAACTACATACCAGCTGAACAGGGGATGAAGTAAAGAAAAAACTCCACTGCTCCTACAGCAGACAAAATCATTTAACTGTACATATCGGATGATGATGACCACAAGTGCTAAGATGTAAAGATTTAAACAAAAAGAAGAAAGCCTTTTGCTGTCATGTTCCTACACTATGGAGTGTCTTGAAAGCAAACTATTTTAAAATAGCTGATTGTCTTATTGTACACCACTTTGTAACTGTGTTTTTGGAGTTATTATTTTATCCTCACAAACTCTTTACTGTCCCCTTAAATTGTCCCAAAATGTCACATATATTTTATATCCGCTTGTTCCAAAACTTCATTGCAGTTATAAGCTAGACTGAGTTTGTGACAGCTTGTTTTTGTGGCAGCTGATATCACACCTAATGGAAATATTCTAGATGTTTTGAGCATTGTTTTATATAGCAATTTCCTCCAAACTTGAGCCTGACTTAATATGTTGTATCTTTGGAAACTTTGAGATCTTGGCTCGACTTTACTGTAAAATAAAGTTAATTGAGTTTTAACAGCGTTTGCAGTGACTGAGCCACCATTTGCTCAGTGATGTTTAAGAGGTTAAATTAACTGAAAGCAGTGTACAACATGTGTGCACCACATCAACATTCATATGTGACCAATGTATATGTTCCCACTCTGAAATGACCTTTGGTGTTCCTATTGTGGTAACAACCACAGCGCTCACATGTGGCTCACTACTTGGTCAATCACAGCAGCAGTGTTATATACAGATATTCATAAATGAACCAACACACCTTTATACAGGCTCACAAACACACATTTGTAGCTGTCCTCTGAATACCATGTATCTTGTCATAAGCTAAAATAAGAGCCACTGTTTTCAGTTTTGTTACGCTGCGTTTTTCAAATAATCCAACTGCTTTTTAAAAGGTTTATTTAATTTCACAAGTTGGAGAGCAAGAACATACAATACCAACCTATTGTAATGTCAGATAAAGACCTATAAGACCTGAGTGAACCTCTGAGATTGTTACAAGAATTTGCATTTTATGGATTTATACAAACAGGTGATAGACATATGCAGAATGGGTTTAATGGGAGACATTATGCTTATGTGTAAAATGCATTGGCCAAGTATGTCTGCACCTACGCTACTCTACATTTGTTTTTTTTTAGACCTTTTGCGTTAATGCATTAGAAGACGATGCAACATTGAAAGCTTCTTTTTCACAATACAGTAAGTAAACATTTGCATGTCTAGCCAATAGCCTAAAAAAAGCAACAACCTGCAAGCTCAACTTATTAAGGCAGATATATGACATTTAACCATCACATCTTAAAATGAGCGGGGAAATAGTTTTCAATTTTACCAAAGCAAAACCATCTAAAATATTTAGGTGAAAAGTTGCTTCTATCAGGGTTATTTATATTTAAAATATTTGTAAGTATGGCTCCTCACAGTTAGTCTCAGCAGAGTTCAGCATAACAACAAAAGAGGCCAAGAGCAACAACTAGAGGCTGAAAAATGAAAAGATATTGTCATGAAAAACTGAATTAAACCTGATTAACAGATTTTTTTGCAGAAACCTGATTTCATGGCCACGTAAACTCTTCCAGAGAATTCTGAAAGTTTTGCTTCAGTCTGCGGTGCAGGAAATGACCAGATGTTTTTTGCAGTAATGAGACTACTTGAGCACATGTAAACACGTTATCTGATTTCTCACAGCAATCCGGTTTCTGGTGTGCATGTAAATGTAGTCAGTGAGGAGAAGTCAGTCCTGTCAACAGACGGGTGTGATTCAGTGCTCTACGGTGGCAGTCTGAATATATGCACCAGAGTTCCCCAAATCCTCTCATTCTGGATTTCTATTCTGTCAGGTAGTTTTCATTCTAGCAGTCTAATTAGGGTCTGATTTACACCTGAGCCGACAGCTGACTGCAGTTAATTACATGGAAGGACAGAAAACAGAACTGGATTTGAGGATCACTGACTCACAGGAGCATACCTGCATATATTCAAGACACATGACACATGCATGCAGACACACCTTGCCCACGCATGCACTGAGCATTTCCCACTGCTCCCTTCTCGCCTTCTTGTCACTGTTGAAGTTTGTTACATAATGGCCGTAAGACTTGATGCCACTAAAACCGAACAAACAAATAGTTTAACCTCAGGATACCGAAGGAGAAACAAGAGAAAACACTCTCCTCTCTGCTCCTGAAGTGCTGTCAGACTTTGTCTTATCACAGCAGAAAAGTTGCTCTTGAATTTGGAGTTGCAGGGGGTGTCGTCCAGGTTTCTTTTTACAAAGGCAAAAGGTTAGCTCTGTGCCAGTTTAGTCTAACATTTTCAGGTCTGTTCTTTGTCATCATGTTTTGTTTATAGCAGGAGTTTAAAGGACATTTCCAGTTTATCACGACTTCTTCTCCTTTTCAGTTTGGCCCTCGTTACTATTGGTTATAATAACGTTGTTCACACCAAAGTAATTGCTGAGATTACTTCTGTGGGAAATCTGAAACACATTGTTCAGAAAGTGACTGCAAATTTTGGGTGATAAATCTTCTTGGCAGCTTGGCAGTAACTAAGGGGGGCGGGGCTTGGTGAATGATCAATTAACTTATGTATATATATTTCTTATATATGGAAGAAATGATGGCTAAAATTCTGAAAAGATGTAATAAACCGGCAACATCCTTTAAGACGAGGTTACGTTGTGTGTTTTTGTAATGCTTCAGTTTATGCATCATTGTCTCTACATTTTTCGTCTAGGCCTATTTACTTGTGCATATTTGTTTTTTTGTGTGTGTACTAATAATGTGTGTGTGTGGCTCGTCTCACCCTCCCAGCTGAGAAGCATTGCTGTTAATTACTTAGTCGTTGAACGTTGTGAGGGTGATCCCAAGGCCTTATGGGATGGGGTGTAAATACCAGCTGAACGCAGCAGGAAGCTTGTGCGCGCGTGTGTGCGTGTGACAGTGTGTGTGCCTGAGTGTGTCCGCAGTGTTGTGCGCATTTTGCAAAGTCAGAGTGTAATCGCTGTGTATGTTTTGTAAAGGCCAACCAGAGAGAGACAGATAATTCACTGCACTACAGGTAACAAATCCCTGTGCAGTGAATACATTGAGCAGAGAAATCTATGGAGTTAAAGAAGTGGACAAAATGGCTTCAAAATCCAATTTCCCAAACCTGCTCTACATTCAGCAGGGAATGCTTTTTCCTGAATGCAGCATAAGTTGGATTTTTTTTGAGAGGACATATGGCAAGCCACTCACTCTTGGTATTTTTTGCTACCTATCTCTCAGCACATGCGTCATAGTGTACATGTATAAAAACAGGCAGAAGTCATATGGAATATTGAATCAAATATTAATATGGTGACTGTGTGTTTGTGTGTGTATTTACGTATTTATATGCACACTGATGAATTTATTCATGTCTGCTCCGAGACGTGTTTCTGTACGCATACATGTCTATGATACTCTAAGTCTATGCATTTTAATAAATGTATTTCTGGGAATGTTTTGTGTGTGTGTGTGTGTGTGTGTTTTCCCCTATTCTGAGCTCTGCAAATGCTCATTTATGGTTTTCCAAACGGTTGTTTTTTTAATCTACTTCACTTCAAAGGGGCACATGGAGAGCTGGGGGCCTTCTAGCATATGGGCTCTAATTGAAGGAGAGAGACAAACAGGGAGATAAAGAGAAAGAGAAAAAAATTGGGTTTGATTGTGTGTGTGTGTGTGTGTGTATGGGTGGGGTTGCTGGCATACAGTTTACCTCTGTGCAGTGAGACAGTTTACCATCATGCAAAACCCCGCAGCAGAGAGGTGTGTGTGTGTGTGTGTGTGTGTGTGCGTGTGTGTGTGTGTGTGTGTGTGTCTTCAGCACTGTCATAAGCTGGCAGTAGAAAGTGGCATTTGTAAAATGCATAAGCACACACATACTTATGTTACTGGCACTGCCCACCAGCCCTCTGCTAGTTGGAGGGAAAATGTCAACCAGCTCTCTATCACTTTCCATTTCTCTCTCTCTCTCTCCCACACACACACACACACACACACACACGTACATTTACATTAGCTTTTGTTCCTCTCTGTCATTTCTCACTCATTCTCCTTACTAGGACTGGGTATAGTTTGAAAATTTCCGATACCGGTGCCAATACAATACGTGACTTTTGGTATCGATACCAAAAATATACTTTTTTTACAAGGATGTTTTTTATTTAACACAATAAGCTAAACCCCTCCAATAAATGCGTTTCATTTTGTCTTAACACAAAGCAGCCTACATAAAATACCACATGCACTCTTCATATTTGCACCATTTCCTACTTTGTACTCTTAACTGCTGCGCATCAATTTCCCTCGGGATAAATAAAGTTTTATCTTATCTAAAATATGTCCACTCTAAGCCAGCTCAATTTGAAGATACATCCTTTTTTTTCTCGCCTCGTGCACACTGGGACAGCAACTAACAATAATTTTCATTTTTGATTAATCTGCCAATTATTTTCTCAATTCATTGTTTTTTCCCCCCCATAAAATGTCAGAACACAGTAAAAAATGCCCATTATAATTTCCCAGAGCCTAAGGCGACATGTTCAAATTGCTCGTTTTGTCCCAAAAGTATTTAGTTCATTATCATACATGATAAAGAAAAGGAACACATTCTCGCATTTGAGAAGCTGAAACCAAAGAATGTTTGGCATGTTTGCTTAGAAAATGGCTGAGATATTTAATAGATTGTCAAAATAGTTGCCAAAATAGTTAAATTTAAAAACTCAGGCCTCTCCTTTTATATTGGACATGGAAACAGAGGCTTTGAAGTATGATGCTGGTGCCTGGTCAAGGGCTGTGTGGCAGTACAGTTAAAAAGCTAACTCTCTGTCGCCTCTAACTTTCTCTGTGACCACTCATTTTAAATGTCAGTATAGCTGATTATATGGCACAGCAGTTGTCATTCATTTGCAATCATAAAATAGAGATTTGATTCATGTCTTAGTGCAGTAGCACAGTAAATACTGGTTAACAGGTAATATTTATGAGAACAAGATCGGGAGTTCAGCTGTGATGAAACAACCGAAAAAGGGTGCAGAACAAGAAGAGATTCACCAGTTTTCATAATGTTCAGCTTTGAAAACAAACTTATGTTACTTTCACCTGTAAACAGCTTGTTCAAATGTAGCTGGTTTAGTATGAACATAGACTAAGATCCACACATAGACCAGAAACCACTTTTCCTGTCAAATGTCACTAATTCTCTCTCTCGCACACGTCACACCTCCCAGTTTTGGAAAGTTCCTTAAAATGCAGCACTTCACAAATGAAGCATCAGAATTCAGAGCCACACTGCAAGGGTCAACCCTAAAGCAGACACGAAGACACATTTGGGAGGTGGATGAGTAGAGGAGGAGGAGGAGGAGGAAGAGGAAGAGAAGGAATAGAGGAGTGGAAACAGTGAAGAGAGGGGTCAGAGGAAGGTGGTACAAAACGGGTGAGAAATTGAGAGGATTATGTAGCCAAGGTGAAGGTGGATTGAGTGGATGGACATAGTGAGTTAGGAAGGAGGAAGGAGGATGGAGTCGGGGATATGCATTCATAATTCATTTCCAGCTGGTGTGTGTGTGTGTGTGTGTGTGAGAGAGAGAGAGAGAGTTTTTGGTGTGATGTACGATATGTGTGTGCATGGGATGGCACGTGTTTGTGAACCTATGCAAGTAGTACATGTTTGCGGAAGCAAAAATGTGTGTCTTCATGCATGCTTCTCAGCATATAAATGTGGGTATAGTGTTGTGTGTGTTTGCAAGTGCTATACTCCAGTGTACTTAAGTGTGGATGTGCTCGTGCGTGCCTCTGAATGCATGTTTTTGTTTTTTTCAATGGGTTCTCGTGTGTGCACCTTTGAAGGTGTGTTTGTGTACGGCCTTGAGGGAGAAAATCAAAACATTTATGGAGTTGTGATGAGTGCTGTTGCCCCTGTGCTTAAAAAAGATCAGGGACAGGCTGAACTGTGGGTACGCTTCTCACTTCGTTGCTCGCCTCAGGTGAGGGAGAGAGTGGAGTCACACTGCCTGGAATAAAATGTTTTAGTTTAATTCAAAATCCTGAATCACGAAGATGTCTTTTGTTGAAGAAGCCTTGTCTGTAAAGAGAAGCAAAAAAAAAACTTTCAAGGGAAATTTCTTGCCCTGAGTTTTAGCCTCTTAGGCAGCACTCAATATGTGGACAAATTGAACCTGGTAGACACAAACCCAGTCAGAACCCAGTTCTAACCCACCCATCTAATCTACCTTAAAGAGTCGTTTCACCCAAATCAGACAAAATATTTTCTTATTTCCCTCTTGTGGGTATCTGGCCATGCACATAGTTTTTATCTGCCAAGGCTTTGATATATTCACTGTGAAACCTCGAAACCTCTCCCGCCACACCAATACAACAGAGGTGAATCGAATTCCATTTTGTGATGTTCAAAGCACTGAAAAAATGACATCTGAAAACCTCAACAGTGACATGCCTTTCCAGAAACAGTGTCCCAGTTACCCTGGATAATCCACAAACCTCTCTGTGAACTGTTTTCATTCAAATCTCTTTCTCCCGAAACAAATACTGTAGTGGCAATGAACTCAGAGCTACTACTATCAACTAAATAAGATTAATAAAAAAATAGAGAGAGACAGTGAACAAGGGAGCATGTAAATGTGGACACAAGGCCAGAAAAATTATGTCCCTGAGAGTGAAAAGAAATGAAACCAGAAAAAGGAAGTGAATGAACAGAGGAGAGTAAAAGGAATAAAGAGGAATGGAGAATTTGGCTTGGTTTGGGAACATTCACTGTCAAGACATCTCAAGCATAGCCTGAATGATGCGAGCTGATGCCACGCCACATCATTCTGGTGTGCACCCATTCAGATGCTCCAACAATGCGACCAAAAGCTTTCTGCTCCACTCTTTCTTGTTCATTTCGAATGAATGAAAAACAAATGAAAAACAGGCCACACTCAAACTTTTCAACTTCTGGCACTTTTCTGACCCTTGTGTATTCCAAGTCAAACTAAAATATAGATGTGATTGTATGTTCTAGTGTGGACACAGAGAATAAAAACATCCTCTTAAAATGAGAAGCAGTACTTCAGGATTTTCATATCATGCACCAGTGGAGTTGATTCCCAAGTAAAGCACTACTGTCGTTTTAAAAAAAAAATCCCTCTCACACTACAGAAGTTATTTACAGAGTGAATCTCGAGTTGGTTTATTTTTAGAAATATGACATTTTTATCTGTCTATTAGGGTGCAAAAATTCAAGAAAGTCACAATTCAGATCAGCAATAAAACACCAAACATAGTTTATAGGATAGTTTATTTCGGAAAGTTAAAGTGTCGGATAATTCCGACACTGGAAAGGTGTGGGAGGAAGGGGGTGTCAGACACCATTTGAAGCATACGGTCGGCTTTACATACATACACCACCACTGAAGCAGATGATTGGCTAAGTAGGCCAAAAAAAAAAAAGAATCCTTCACAGCACTTGCAAAATAGGCTGCATAAAATGTATTGATTTTCAGTTACTGTGATTTCTGCAATGGGTTCGAAACTTTCCTCACAACTTTCTCAAACAGAAACAGTCATAGCTGTTTCACAACATAGTTAAATGCCCTACTTCTGTATCGTCTCCTCATAGCTCCAAAGTGAAGTAGCATATTTAGTGATTTGATGACAGTGAGGATTGTTTGGAACACAGTGAGTATATAGCTACAACATACAGCAGAGAAGATGACTGTACAGCAGGAGTGGTTTGAAAGGTTTCTGTGAATGCTTCAGTATGTTTAGAGACATTTTCACGCTGTGAGTCATCACTGGACACCATTGTAACTGCTGTGAATCCAAGCCATACAGCTGCCCTCCTCTGTGGAGGAGCAGGCTACAAACTTTTCAGAGACACTTTTCAATCCTACAGGCAGTATTTTATACTCAAGATAGGTTTGCAGTGGAGTATCATGTTACATATAAAACAGGGCCTCCAAAATGGAAGGGCAAACAGGTTCATGATCAAAATCAGAAGAGATAGATAAATAAACAGAGCATTGCCTTACAGGAACCACAGAGGAAAAGCAGAGGGATCAGCATAGCAAACTAGAAAGCAGAAGAAGAGCAGGGCGAGACATTCCCAGATGATTCTAACCTTCACAGAAGCCAAACACCATGACTGATGGTGGAGTTTAACCGGCAACCTTCAGATTAACCAGATCCGATGACTGATTGAGGGAGTTTAACAGACATGCTGTTCTCGCTTCATCCATCTCTCTTTAGCTGATGGAGAAAAGCTGTGACACCTCCTCCTGTTCTCCCGTCATACATCCTTCCTCTCCCTTCCACTGCCCTTCTCATATTTCCTGACTGATGTCTCCTCTCCGCTATTTCTCTGTCATTCCACCTGAATGTATTTTCCTCCAGCAGCACGGTGTGAAAAATGTCAACAAGAAAAAAAGTGGGCCGAAGGGGAAAGTACAGCACTTTGCTACGCTAATATCATGCTAATGGTGTTGTGAGAACGGTTGAATTGCTGTCAGTTGAAAGCTATTAGAAACAGTTCAGTTTGACACTGGATTTAGATGGAGGGGTTTGATCCAGCAATTTAATTCCAGCGCAGTATACTGTATATGTACTTGTGCTCTCAAGTCATTAATCATTTTGTTGCTGTAGTTCTCACATTTCTCAGCTGCTGGATAACTCATTTTGGAACAAGACTGATCGCATCAGGCGCTGACAGTTCTATAGCGCTTAAAATCATTCTCCATGGGAATCCTGTTTAATGAGAGACCTGATGCCGATACCCTCTCGTTTTGGCCAATCAGTGTGAAAAATGGCCAATGCCTGCCTGTGATTGGCTCAGTCAAAATCAAGTGAGCAGTAACAGTGTGTTATCCGATAAAACAGATGACAGATGATCCCTCGGACATGTCACTGTGCTGAAATCTCTCACTTCACTTGTCATTCTGGATATTTGGATTTGTAACCCTTCATCTCGCTCGCCTTCTGCCTCCTTCCTCTTTTCTTCTCTCTTTTCTCGAATCTGTGCGTGTCTGATCTACAAGTGTAATCCCAGAGCATGACGGAAATTTCTCGCTCAGAGAGCCTCAAAAACAAATACTGTGGAAACGAGGTGCAAGAGCACAGACAGGCATTGCTATGAAAGATTTATGCAATAATAAGTCCTGATGTACTTTTAACAGTCTTTGTAATAGAGACAGATGGGAAACTAAACGAACAACAGGGAGGAGAGCGGAGGAGGGTGACAAAGGGTGATTCATACCTGCAGTGTAGAGTAGAAAGCAGGGAATGATTTTGTCACAAGAAGAGGAAGAGAGATTTTCCTCGTGCTGGGGGAATTGGACAAACAGCCATTAAGAGAAGAACCATGCTGGCCCTCATGCTGCACTTTCTCTTCCTCTTCTCGTTGGTTTGTTGGACAGGCTCATTTCTTGCCGCTCTCCACTGAGGATATCTGCCAAAGAGCGTTCCAGATCCAGTGATGGCAAGACACAGCAGGGCAACCAGCACCTCAGCCACAACTGCTGTGGAGTGTGTGTGGATGTACACAAACACACACAGATATTAAAACTGCACACATGCGTTCATACACACCACCTCAGCAGACACAGATGCCTTCTGCCAGATCGGAGTCAGTCAGCTGTGAAATTCCTGTGACTGGTGTGTATTTGCTCCACTGGGGGTATACATCTGTGTGTTAGTGTGTGTGTGTGTGTTAGTGTGTGTGTGACTTTGTATCTGCATGTATGGCTGCAAGATTGTTTGCACTCGTCTTTTTCAGCATGCTCGTCATTTTCACTTTCTTTGGCAACAAAATACTTCCACCCAGGTTTTATGTTCCCATGCAGCCAAACATTGTGGTTTTTTACTCTGACCACCACAATTTACAGTAAACAAGGTCCTCTTTCAATACTAGCAGCTCAGATAGTACATCTTGTAATAGAAAGTCAAGAGAAAAATGACGAGATAATGCAAATGAAACAGTTAAAATACAGATCTTTGCACTGCAAATTGTATTCTTAAATTCAATATTTTCACCTGGATTTTTGTATAGATTTTTGTTTTCCAGTTTTCACTTAATTTGAGATTTAAATATTGCTCCCCCAAGTACAGTGTACATCTGTGTCGATTAAGGAGTTCATGGGTCTCGACTTCCTGTGTCCTCACGTGCCTGAATGCATTAGTCTTTGATGCCTGAGGAGGAGGTGCCACACCTCCTCATCGAAGTCTGAACATGGCCCCTGTTTCCCATTGACACATGTCACCCTGTCGGCTTGTGTTATCATCGTGGTTTCAGTGAGGCAGGACGAGACGGAGATCAGCAGCAGCAGCAGCACTGTACTCCCGCTCACATCTTCCCTCCACTAATAGGCAGAAGTTAAATAGGGAAAGCTGTGACCTGCATCATCTTATTATGCATGTGGAGAGTGTGTGTGTGTATATGGGAGGGAGGGGTGGGCAAAGTTTTTCTGAGTATAATTAGAGCTTGATTAGTGTTGAGATAAGCTTAGCCTTTCAAATGACCCAATTACTGCATGCAAAGAGGGTAGAGGTTATTTTTGCATTTTCTCTCACTCCCTCTCTCTCTCTCTCTCTCTCTCTCAATGTCTCTGCCTCCCTGTCTCAGTCCCACACACATACACACACACATATGCGCTCGTCCTGATCAGAGTAGAGTGTGTGTATTTTTAATGGACCAGTATGTTATGTGCTGAACAGATGTCACAACGCCGGGCCAGGGGCTGAGGGGGCCGCAGCAGAGAATCCGACCTCTGAGTGTCAGGCAGTGGAGAATAGACCACACAGGACCGACTCTAATTATAAGATATCTAGATACCTTGAAAAATTGCTTTCAAGCAGACCTTCTCAGATTTGTTGAACAGGCGAAGTACCACTTAAGGTCCTTCATGGTAATGAACATCGATTTTTCTTTCAACTTTAAGCACTTTGCTTCCCTGCTGGACAAAGGAAGACAACACCGCTGTGCCGGAGATCCTGAGGTTAAAGCGTCTGCAGTTTCCTAATATAGTACAAAATTAAAAAGGACTATAACTGGTGGATTAGGGCGGCACGGTGGTGCAGTGGTTAGCACTGTCGCCTCACAGCAAGAGGGTTCTGGGTTTGCACACGCCCTACTGTGTGGAGTTTGCATGTTCTCCCCGTGTCCGCGTGGGTTCTCTCTGGGCACTCTGGCTTCCTCCCACCATCCAAAGGCATGCAAGTTAGGTTAATTGGTGATTCTAAATTGTCCGTAGGTGTGACTGTGAGTGTGAATGTTTGTCTGTCTCTATGTGTCAGCCCTGTGATTGACTGGCGACCAGTCCTGGGTGTACCCCGCCTCTCGCCCAATGTCAGCTGGGATTGGCTCCAGCTCCCCGCGACCCTCTGAGGATAAAGCGGTATAGAAAATGGATGGATGGATGGATATAACTGGTGGATTTGCATGCTTTAGTGCATTAACAATGGCTATTTTCCACAGTATACCATACTGTAAGTTTTTAGATTTCATCCTCTCCAGACAGCCACTGATGTTACGGGATGCTACGGGCATCACCTTGCCTGAGATGGGTAATCACATCACAGTGAGCACTTCTTTGCCATTTATTTGACACTGCATATTCACAAGCTAGGACGATTTTAAAAACTTTGGTGGCGTGTTCAAGGACACTACAGTCAGCTGCTGAAAACTTGCCTTCCGTAGTTATTTTTCACAAAACAGAACCTAGAAGACAGATTTACAACCGAACATGGAGGTTGTGAAAAAGGCTCGAATCAGTTTGGTTGTTTCTGTTTGCCGAGAAACTCGCTTGCTTGAGGCCATCAAGGACACTCTTAATAAGTCCCCTTTTCATGGCGTAGTGACTGAATGAAAACCACTGGTCCAATTCAATCCAAATGGCCAGTAGTAATGTGAATACACATTGGGGCTGCAAGTAACTTTTATTATCTACCAGTTATTTCTACAAAATGACAGAAAATTGTGAAAATATGCCCATTACTATTTCCTAGAGCCCAATTCCTTTCCTTTAAGTCTTTAAATTGCTTGTTTTGTCCAACCAACGGTCCAAAACCCAAAAGGTATTCAAGTTTACTCTCAAAGAAAACCAGCAAATCCTCACATTTAGAGAGCTGGAACCAGTCATTTTAGTTTAAAACATTACCTAAGATTAATCAAATATTATAATTGTTGCTGATTAATGTCTGACAGTGGGCTAATCAATTAATCGGTTCAACTCTAAGACACACGATTTGTAGTAAATTAGATTAAACATTTCTCCTCTCCATTCATTCATTCAACTGATTTACTTCATGAATAACTAAAACAATAAAATTCCTAAGGCGTGTCCCAAATTGCACAATGAAGAAGACGTGGACAAAACATAGAAACTGAAAAAAAAAAAAACATTTAAAAGAGTATTGTGGTAGATTTGGATGCGTAAACTCTTTTTGGGTGTGCAATATTTTTGGTCTTCAAGCCATGTCCCAAAGGCATTACTAGCACTAACGTCTACGAAGCTCAGACAGCATCAAGGATCAAGATGGGGATGTAGCTACTATCACGTCTGTTTCAAGAAATCAATCGTTACTCCTACTCTGCCCGGTCAGCCAGTGATTTGCTTGTAAGCTTTGTTTGAATTTTTTTTTTGTTTGGGGTCATAGAAGTGGGACTTTAAATAAAAGAAACTTTCAAGACTACAAAACAGTAATTCCTAGGCCGCAGAGGATCAGTGGTGCAGAGCCGGTAATATTGACCTGATTTGTCTCCAATATGAAGATGGATAATGGTTATACACTATATTACATGAGAGGGGAGGATTATATAGTGCAGAGATATTTCAGCTGTGTCTTTGAGGCAATGACGCCATTTAAATCTCTCATTAACTCTGCCAGAGATTTATCACCATTTGAATGAGCAACACTAAATGATCTTTGGGATTATGCTAAGCTAAATCAACCACCAACAAGAGAGGAGCAGCATCTATATTGAGTGTCTGAGCTAGCCCTCGTCCCTCCTGCACCCTCTCTCACTCTCTGTAAATTCGACTCTTATTTCTTTCCTTTTTCAATCTCTGTTTTGCTCTTTTTTTTTTTTTTACTTTTTCTGTTTAAATCCTGCCACTTCTGCTTAATTAGGGTTGATGATTTGTGTCTGTATGTGGGTGTATGCGCCTGCGGCCTGCGTGCACGTGTGTGTGTGTGTGTGTGTGTGTGTGTGTGTGTGTGCACCTGGATGCACAAGAGAATACGTTTAAGTGAGACTAAACCGGTTTTCTTCTCTGCAAGTGAGTATGCATGTGTTATGTGTAATCAAATTGCAAGTGTTTATCTGACTCACGTCACAGAAGGTCATAGAATTAGTTGGCAATTCATCAGAAGTCACAGTTGTGTTCTGTGCAGAGCAGACAGACATTTACACACCTACCTATATAATGGTCTATGCTTCGCAGTAGATCCCTGTCATCCCCGTCATCCTTTTTTAGCTACAGTCTCACTCGCTCTGCTCTCTTTCCCTCCCACACCGCCACACTGTGCCTCTCTCCCCTTGCCTAAGCTTTCATGTTTTAAGAGCTCCTCATTCCCTTTGAGTATGATATTGCCCATTCCTCCCCTCTCTGGCTCTCCTCATTTCCTTTCCCCTCCCTCTCTTACGTTCCCCGCTCTGTTACTTTCTCCTTGTGTTTGCCAGAAGGAGTGGCAGGTGTCTCCTCCAGATGCCAAGTTGTAGTTGGGAGGGAGTTGGAGTGATGATGGCCTGACAAGCAGCATGTATGACGTACTCATGTGTTTTTTTCTTTTCTGTGTGTGTGTGTGTGTGTGTGTGTGTGTGTGTTTGTGTGCACATCATGACTGGTGTGGACGGATGAGAAACAAACAGAAGAGGGAGACGGCTCTTGTAATTGAACCCTGGCTGTGCTTGATGAAGCTTTCAGCAAATATCTATCCGGGGAAGCTAAGATGAGAATTTAGACAAACAACCAGCGGGAAACGGACGCAGAGACAGAGAGAGCACGAGCGAGAATGAGAGAGAGAGAGACAGAGAGGGAGACAGAGAGAGAGAGAGACAGAGGGAGACAGAGAGAGAGAGTTTTAATTATAAAGGCATCGCTTGCTGAAATGGACAATTACTGGTATAAAGTGAAAGCCATGAGTGTATACTAACCCAGAGGACAAAAGGACATCATCACCCGTGTGATTATTATCCAGTCAAGCTGGAATTTGAAAAGCAAAACATCTTTGAACTGTGTGGTGTAGTAGCCCGCACTCTATCACTTCTCTAAGAGTAGAATTACACAATACGGCCATATACTCCATATACTGTTGAGGTTTTTTTGGTCTTTTTTTTTTTTTTGATTTGAGTGAACTGTAGGGGGACAGTTGCAATAAGGGAAATCTTAGTGCTACAACATACAGTGATATTTTAGGTCAATGATACGTTATTTCACTCAGAAAGTGGAAGCAAGTTAGCTTAGCCTTCTAGCGTTAGCACTGATTCCCGCTAGACTTGACTTTTGGTTCATGGTATTTCAACATCATCGGCTTGGTGCTGTGTTCTTCCTGCATTATATAAAGAAGGGGGGTCTACATAGTGTTATCAGTCTCTCTTTCATGGGTCCAGTTGTGGTGAGAGCAAAATGCAACAGCTAACAATGTCAGTGAGGTTCCTAATATCACGCATAATGATATTATGAACTATTTTTAGTCCCCTGATATTGGACCAATCAAATTACAGTACATCATCAGTCTTAACCAAAAATTCATGGCCCTGGGGGGAACAGGGCAATTACAATTTTGACCAAAAAAGTACAATATTTAAGCTGATTTTTGAAAAAGAATTTTAATTTCAGACAATAGTGTTTATTCCAATTTGGGGAAGGTGCATTCCCGTATCAGAAAAGCCAGGTCCATAACGTTTGGTCTGGGCCTGCACAGAGCCTTGACCTCTGACCTCCAACACCTTTGGGATTAACTGGAACGCTGACTGTGAGCCAGGCCTTATCACTCAACATCAGTGTCTCATCTGACTAATGCAAATCCCTGCAGCCAGGTGAAAAACTCTTGTGAGAAGCTTTCCAGAAGAGAGGAGGCTGTTTTACTGTAGCAGCAGATTTTTTTTTTTAAGTTCTTTTTTGGGGGGGGCATTTTAAGCCTTTATTACAGACAGTGGAAGGACTCAAAGAAATGAGGGAGATAGAGATGCAACAAAGGTCTTAACGCATCTCAACCCCTGAGCTACGGGGGCGCAGTAGAGAACATATTTCTTTTCTTTTGCTGATTGCTCCCTTTTTTGCTTTTCCTGTGGTTAAGTTGTCAAATTTGCAAAAGATTTAGCACAAGCAAACATGAAACAATTAAGCTGCAACCCACATACTGCTCTCCATCTTCGTTCAACAGAGCACCTAGTTGACAAAATCACTAAAAATATTTCAGGTGTTGGGTATCAAATGAGCTTTAAACATTACACCTCTTCACCAGATACTCAGACCAGGCACAAATCAGTTTAATGGAAACTCACACTGATTCATTTTCCTATTTAACAGCAGCATACGGGGAAAGAATTATTGGTAAAACAGATTTTTATGTACCTTGACACTCCTTACTGGAAGTTGTTACAGGTTTGAGGCCTGGCTTAATGCCAGTTTGATGCCTTGGCTAATTGCTGATTTGCAATTAGTTGTCTATTTATGTATTCCAGGCCGCGCTAATGCTGTGGAGCTGAAGGCAGTCGAAAATCTACAGTAGTAACTCCAAGGATGTGCTGACTTGGAGTTAAGATGTTTGAAAACATGTTTTTAACATTTGAAAAACAAGGTATCAAGAATTTGTTGCAGGATTGGAGATTTTCCCTCACTGGTGCTGAGAACAGCTCATGCATTAGCTAAACGCTCATACTGTACTATTGAAACCGCAAACCTTTTTTTTTCTTTTGCCACTATCAAAAGCAGACTAACATCGTAAGTGAATAGAGAAAATTCCATGTTTTATGAGGCAAATGATAAATAAATAAAATGTTTGAACGACTGGATGCTGGTGAGGGGTTTGCTGCCCCCAGTGTCAAAGCCTATGGCAGTGAGCAGCTTTTCTATCTAATACCCATCTCTCAATCTGTAAACTTTAAACACCCACAGTTCATCTGCAAGCAGAGAGGTACACACATCTGCACACATTTGCCTCAGATGGGCTCAAATGTATACACGCACAACTAGGGACATTCATTTTTACAAACACACATGTACACAATGAATAGCAGAAAGATGGGGGATATAATTGGAAAGAATGAAAGAGGCAAAGGGGAGACAGAAGGAAGTCATATAAAGCGATGATGATGAAAATACAAAAAGAAAAAAAATGAAAGACTCCAGGGGTAAACAGAAGGCAACAGAAGCAGAAGCAATTGGAAATGCAAACTAACGCTAGAAGCACTATCACAAGTACATGTCAAGCAGACTTGTACTGAAGACGATTTGAACGTAAAAAAAAAAAGTTAATGGGAGCAGTGGGAGCCCCCCGTTGGTGAGTTTAACTTTGCAAACTTACACTAACAGCTGAGAAATCACAAATGTCATTTGTTACGCAGTTAAGGTTTGAACAAAGAAAATTGCAGTGATGCTGAACTCTCATTTATGAAACCCTCTCTAGTGTCATGTAGAGCGTACTTTACAGAGACATGAAGACGTTAGAATATAAAACGAAGAGCTAAATCTCACTGTCATGTCATTTTTTAAATGTAATCTATAAGCTCAAAGCATCTAATATACAGCTCAGTCAACAAAGACACAAGGACACAGTCACAGAGACATATAGACGTGCATATACAATACACATTTTTACACACCAATTAACAGACAGAGCGGGCGGGGCATGAAGATAACACTGTGGAGAAAGGGAAGTGTAAACGTTCTGGAGAGAAAGGAGGCAGAGAAGCATGAAGCAAAGGGCAACACAGATGTACAGATAAAGCAGAGGAGGAGAGAACAGCGAGATAAAATCACTTTGATACCCCGAGTGGCTGAGTACAAACTGTATGTTACAGCTTATAACAATAACGTTTGGCCAATCAAACCTATAGGCAAACTGTGAGAACTGATAAGAGTGGAAGGAAGAGGATCGGGGAAGAGAGAGAAATGGGAGACGAGGGAGGGAGAGGGTTGCGCATGCTGGAGAGTTCTTTACAGCATTAGCATCAATAATAAATGTGAATTCATCATTGTTTAATATTTATTATTCAACCCTCCTCCAGACTAACAGTGGGTCTGTCAATACAAGCACATGTCACATGGCCAAACTGTTTAAACCAAAAGATCTCGTCAAGCTAAATGCTCCATTTGATGTAATACTGCAAATTTAAATATTTCAACTATGATACAGCTGTTAGCATGACTGAATATCATGAATAATCATTCCTTAAACATAAACTTAAGTCTAATTTAGGCTCATAATAGTAGGTTGTAAATAATGATTACAATAAGCAATTAAAAATGTTTTATTGTTTTAATCATACATCATCATTAAAGATAAAGCTGTTTAATTCAAACAGTATTAAAGAGGATTGCACAGTATTGATTTGTTGTTGGTACAGCAGGACAGAAGATGGGCTGCCGTGACGACAGCTGGTGTGTGTGTGTGGGGGGGGGTCTTTCTTTAATTTGATAAAAAGGTCAGCCTTGTCAAATACAACAGACACTGCTCTCACAATATGTTTCAGATAAAACGTAACATATATAGAGAGACATACGGACAACACGCACAAACACCTCATGACACCTGTGCGCACATGGTTACACAAGTGTACAGAGCTATAGAGACACACAGGATAATACTGCTCTGTCCTGTGCTGACATTTCAGAACATGTTGTTCTTTTCACAGCAGCAGTGTCCTGGTCAACCTGACATCTGTCCATCACATCTGTCCATGTCTCACACCCACACACACAAACACACACACAGGTTGGACATATGTCAGCACATGAATGAGCATCATGTGCTGACATCATGTGTTGTATCGTATCTCCCTCTTTCTGTTCGGAAATTACTCCCCGGATCAGCATGTCTCCACCCCTCATCTCTTTTTCCTTTACCCCTTTTTTTCCTCTTCCAGCCCGACAACACATCAAACACTGGAATGATCCAAGGTGGGGGGAAAAAATCAAATAAATAAATAAATAAGGAGTGAGAGTGAGAATCTGAAAACAAAAAGTAATATCCACTTCACAGGCATGCTGCAGATGATTCCCGCTTCATCCTCCACCTCCTCTCTCTCCCCCTCTATCCCTCTTTCTCGGTTTCCCTTATTGTGGGAATGTATTACAGGTGTGGTGCGCGTTCACTTGTAAGCAGGAGAAGCATCGATTTTCTGTCGCCTTTAGAGGATAACCAAAGGATATAACACTGCGTGGTGCGTGATAGGATGCTGTGTGTCTGCATGTGTGTGCCGTATCAAGATTGGTCCAAGGAACACATAAATAAAAATGTGCGTACCTCTGTGGCAATAAAAGAAAGACCGCACACACTCTGCTCCAAAAAGTGTTTGTATAGGCTACCTGAGCAGAGTTTTTATGCGTCTGTGTGTGGTGGTGAGGGGGGCCTCTTGGTATTCAGGATTTTCAAGGTTTTTGTAAAACATAAAATGAACGGCTCCCCTGAGTTAAGATTTTGGGTTTTGAAACAGTTTAAGTAGGCAGGGTTAAGGTTAAGGGTAAACAGTTTGGGAATGATTGAAAAATATGTGAGGAGAATAGGCTCACGAAACAATACGTGGATGTTTGTGTGCGTACGTGCGTGTGTGTTTGTAACAGATTTGTGTCAGCATTGTAATTTGTCTGCACTGAACCATGCCTATTGTTGTCCTTGTAAACTGAGAGCAATGAGTTTTTCATTTAAGATGTGTGTGATAACAGGAGCTCTGCTGTATGAATTCAATTAATTCTGCTTGTCTTTCTCTCACGCTCTCTTCCCCCCTTCCATCTCTTTGTGCCTCTGTTTCATTTTCATCCTCCTCTCCTCTCCGCTCTCAGGTTATGGTGGGGTGGAGTTACTCTTGGTGCTGTGTGGCCTGGATCTCTCTCTGCCCTGCCCTCGCCACTGCATCTGCTACACCTCACCTAGCACAGTCTCCTGCCAGGCCCACAACTTCCATGCCGTGCCTGAGGGCATCCCCGCCCAGAGCGAGCGCGTCTTCCTGCAAAACAACAAGATCCAGCGGCTGCTTCGCGGCCACTTCTCGCCCACCACCACCATGTTGTGGCTTTACTCCAACAACATCTCCTACATACAACCGTCCACCTTCCACGGCTTTGACCGCCTGGAGGAGCTCGACCTTGGGGACAACCGCCACCTGAATGCCATTGCTTCAGACACCTTCCTGGGCCTGGGTAGGCTACACGCCCTGCACCTATACCACTGTGGCCTCATCAGCCTGCCTCCAGGGATCTTCGCGGGCCTCCATAATCTTCAGTATCTCTACCTACAGGTACATGGATAACAGCCTCCTTTTATCTATACTGTATATTGCATCTGCAGCCATCACATTATGGTGTAATCTGTCCATCAGCCTGGCTCAGCACTTACCGCCTATGAATTGGACACTGATCAAATGTTAGCTGTTATCCTGAGTGCAGGGAAAATACTGCAAAGCAGCCCTCACACTAAAGTAACCTACAGTATGGCTGTAGGAAAACAGTATAGGGATTGAAATCCAGGGAGGAGCATATGATTTCATTGATTACATGGTGGGTTTATGAAGGGAAAAGCTTCTGCTATATGGAAAGGATCTCCCGTTCCATATTATTGATGGGAAAATCAATTGATATTGACACTGAGTGAGTGGGGTAAAGGTTGCAGCTTGAATGTTTGACAGTATTCTTACATCATCTATAACCGTTTGGTGCAACAGCTTGTCAGACATACAGAAAACACAGCTAGTTGTGAGTAAATCACCCATGACCATTGGCCATTGGCCCCCTTCCTTCAACCGAGTCCTCAACCTCAAAGGCACCACTCGAAGGGCAAAGAAAATCATTTCTGACCCCTTTTACATGGCTCACCATTTTTTCTAGCTACTGCCATCTGGAAGCTGTACAGATCACTGACTATCCAACCATCTTGCATCAAAAAATAATACCGACTTGCATAAGCCAGCTATTTCCTGCACTTACTGTGCTTTGTTAATGTATTCTGTGTAGTAACCTATTCTTTGTGTTGTAAAATGTATAATATTGTGAAGTTATTGGTTTCTTGTGTGATGTCGGAACTGAGCTAAAAGCCATACAAGGACATACTATTGCTGAAATCAATGTTACAATAGTGATAAGAATGTTTTTTTTCCAATAGCAATAAATCATAATACAGCGAATTAATGTAAAATGACTTATAAAATAATCAAAGTGATGTTCAATGCACTGCACTCCATTTTAAGCTTCTGTTTTTACCTTTCCTCCTTCCCTTACATCCTGGCAGGACAACCAGTTAGAGTTCCTGGAGGACGATCTGTTCATCGACCTTCTGAATCTCAGTCATCTCTTCCTGCATGGCAATCGACTTTGGAGCCTTCGCCAGAACACTTTCCGTGGTCTGGGGGTCTTAGACCGTCTGCTGCTCCACCAGAACCGAATCCAGTGGGTTGACCGCCAGGCTTTCCATGACCTGCGGCGCCTCACCACCCTGTACCTGTTTAACAACTCCCTGACTGAGCTATCTGGTGCCAGCTTGACTCTACTGCCGGCCCTGGAGTACCTACGACTTAACGACAACCCCTGGGAGTGTGACTGCAAGGCCTTGTCGCTTTGGGATTGGCTGCGGAGGTTCCGAGGCTCCACCTCCTCTCTGATGTGTGTTTCACCACCGGAGCTGGCGAGGAAGGACCTGAAAACACTGAAGAAAGAGGAGCTGCCCAGTTGCTTGTCAGGCGAGGATCATGCACATGGTGCCCCGGGTGGGGAGATTGAGCATGGAGAGTCTTTGAACCACCTGAATCGTCACAGAAACCATCACAACCACCATCAGCGGCCGTACTTGCCCCACGGGGACCAGTACAGCTTGCCTTCACCCTCGCCCCTGCCGCGGCCACCCAAGGGAGGCCGCAGAAACTGTACCCGCCGGGGCCGCAAGGCAAAAGGGGGGCTCAATGAGGTGCAGGTACTACGGGAGGGGGGTGAGAAAGACTATACTCCAGATGAAGATAAATATGACCTGTCTGCAACTGCAAGGAGGAAGAACAAGTGCATCCCCAGAACTTCTGTCGGCCCACCAAGTGGGGTCCAGAGAGCTAATAATAAAGCAGGATCACACCTTGCAGATTATATTTTCTGTTTACCATCAGCTCTGCTGCTGTCACTCATTTCCGTGATCCTACGCTGAGGCAGGAAATGGACACTTTTGTGCTTGTGATACAACCTTATGATCCATTCTCCTGAACCACCCTGCCCTGGCTCTTTAAATGAGGCATGTGTGCATAACTGTGTGTGTACATGACTGTGTATAAAGAACATTATCAAATATCTACTGTCAAAGTATTCCTGCGGTATTAAGGCAGGAATCTTTACAAGTCATAATCAAAACATGTAAGTCAGGGAAAACAGTTCAGCCCATTGCTTTGATGATGTCACCAAGGGAAACATCAGGAAAACTTTACATTTGTCTCTGTGGCATCGATTGCGTCACTGAATTTATGTACTTATACAAACTGTACAGCCACATAAAAAATCAAGCCAATCACTCGTTCAAATAATAGCGAGAAGAACACACAAAAGGATCAAAACAGTTCAAGGCTCAGCCTCTATGTTTAGCCCTCTTGACACAATGGTGCTTTCTCGGCGTACCCTCCATCTGTCACTCACGCTGAGACAAAGGCACAGTCATTCATAACTGTCACACAGCACAGTCAACAGCACCTTAAGATCCAGAAACAAAATACTGCAGGAAGAAGTGGCACTTAAATGAGTCATCGTTTTAGCAGTAATAACTATAATCACTATATATCTCCTAATAAAGTGGTTTTACTTACATGTCTCACATTAAGGTGAACTCACTTTAATGCACATCTGTATCCTTGGCTTTTAGTCTAAACTCTAAAAACCACTGGAAACATCTATATAACTGACAATTCTTCAAACTAGTCCTGTTAAAAGGTGTCCATTGTCCTTGCCCTTGCAACCCATCAACTTAAAAGCCATTCAGAACTAACCTATCATTATAAGAGCCAACCAGTCAGAGTCAGTGTAAATGAGTGAGTGAGTGAACGAGTTTGTTCATGTGTTACTGTTTGTATGAGTGTGTGTGTCCACTAAAAAAACCACTAAAGCCATGCGGGTAGAACGACACTAGATAGCAAGAGTGCCTATTGAGAGCCAGTGGCCAATGAGGGCAAACCATGGAGGTAAGGGATGGTTTCGCTCAGTCTTTGACCTCACTGGCTACAAAATAGAGGGCTCAAGGAGCCTGAAAGGTCAACTCATGCAGGCCAAGGAAAAGCTGTCTGGCTCACAAACCTTCAGACTCCCAGAAACTGTTATGCACTTTCCTCTTTAATGCTGTGGAGGATAATGGAAAATTATATATATCCTTCAAGCAGAGACGATTCAATCCAGAAAGTCACAGGAGGGTTTCAAATGCTGGACAAAAGGCCCTATAATCAGGGAGAAGTACGACTACCACCACAACACGGCAATATATCTCCTGCAATTGCTGAAACTGGAAAACAAAAGCAGTTCAGAATCTGTGATGATCATCACTGGGCAAAGGGACTGACAAACTGCCGCTGAATTTCTTTCTTTGTCCTCTCTGGTGTGTTTAGTGTGCTCCAAAACAGATGGACTTGACCATCTGTAAGCGCTGATTGCAGAGTTGGATTTTAATGCTGCTACGTCCGAGAAGAGTCCCTTCTGAGACTCGGGATTCTTCTTCAGGAAATAATAAGGACAGAGAGGACTATGGGACACGGTGCCCTGTATGAACTGGAGCGGTTCAAGCACACACACCCCTAAACAAAGCCCGATCACCTTCACAGCCTTCCTGTCACACTGCAAACAACTAACCCCCGTCAGTCCAGGGCTTTCAAATCCCAGAACAGAGCACCACAGATGCTGTCTAGGTATTGACTTTAGACCTGAACTATTTCAGAGTCATTCACCCAAAGTCTCAAGTGCTTGATTGCAATAGGTGAAACCTGTACAGATACACACAGGCCATCCGGGTACCTTAACTAGCCAGTGATGCTAAAAGTCTCTTTATTTCTTATAGCATTACAAAGTTATGATTTCTATTTTAAAAAGGAGCTGCCATTGTAGGCAATGGATGGCCTAGCTAAAAAGTTAAAATAATGACATGCTGGCAAAAAGCACAAAAATGTTTTTGTTTGGTTTGCTGGCAACCTTAAAACGTATGGTTTGGATGGGACTCTCAAGAGCAGGGGCCTTGTTTGTACCTTGCTTGTGTGTGTTTCCTGCTGAGCCCCGCCTTTTCGTGTCTATCTATCTAAATGTTGGGTACGGACAGAAGCCTGCCACTGGTGTCGTTCTCCCGACATGTAGGATTAGAGACCCCTACTGGTGAACTTGTTTGTGCTGCTGTGAACCCAGAGGTGATGTAAATTGTGTCTGTTTATTCCTGTGAGGATGACTTTTTGTAAAAAGAAAAAGAAAAAGAAAAAAAAAGAGAAACTCTCCGTTGTGTCTCGGTAGTTCCCTAAAAAAATAAACAGGGAGCTAGGGGCTGAAACTATATTTTTTATTTACTATGATTATTATCATTATTTCATTTTTTTCCAGTTCTGTCTATTTTTGTTTTGCTGAATCATTCAAGATAAACGGTACACTGCACTGTCCCCCTCCTGCTCCTCCTCTATTCTTTTCTACCTTCCTATTCATCTCTCTGTCTTTCCCTCCCTCCTTCTCCTCCCTCCCTCCCTCCCTGTCTGCTTATTCTCTTCCTCCCTCTCCACCTTCTCCGCTCCTTTCTCTTCCACCCTCGTTGCTCCCTCCTTCCCCTCCTCTACCTCTCTTATTCTTTTCCTCTCCTCTCTTCCTTTGTGCAACCCAAATGTTTTGTATGTGGTTATCAAACAATGCCAGACTCAAAATCTGTTTATAAATAACATTAAACAGAAAGTGTCCTCAAATGGCTGAGGTGGTCTGTGTTTGTTTGCCTCCCTTTTGTTAGTGCATATGCACATCTGTCTGTGCATGTAGGTGTGTGTGTGTGTGTGTGTGTGTGTGTGTGTGTGTGTGTGTGTGTGTGTGTCGCTAATAGACAGACCTCCAAAATGAGCCCTGAGGCTGAATGATAAGGCAATGAAAGGAAAGAAAAATGGTTAAAAAGTGAAAAAGGTAATGGAATAAGTACACACATTCATCTACTGCTGGTAGAGAAACACACCCACATTTAACCAGGGTATATTTTGGCCTCCTTCATGTCCTAGTTTCACTCATACACTCGGCAGCCTCATATAAAATATGCATCAGAATGACTGTAAGCACACGCACGCACACACCAACTCACAAATACGCACACCTGTCGAGCTGTATTAGCTGTGAGAGTGCAAGGGAGGTGTCATGTGTCAGGTCAAGGTGGGGTCAAACAGAACGCTGGCGTGTGCTACGTCTACTTTGATTGTTTGCACAGTGTTCACATTTATGCATGCGTGTTTGCTGTGTTTACTGAACTGTTCTACGTCTGTGTGTGTTTGTGCACTATATGTGTTCGTGTCCACTGGTGTACCAAGTATGCCCACTGTCACGGCAGATCCAGCCTGACAGCCGGCTAGGGCAGGGGGAAGAGGTGTGCCTCTGAGAGACAGTATCACTGCTGTGTTTGTAAAACAAAGCTGACAATTGGGGGAGAGAGAGAGAGAGAGAGAGAGAGAGAATGAGTAAAGCACAAGGATTTAAAGGCAGAGGAGTGGAGATATCTGCGAAAGAAATCCGTGAAGTAGTTATCAGTACCAAACAGACCAGCAGCAAGGGGAGAGGAAGTGGGCATAATATGGGTGGCTGCAGCATCAGCTCCGAGTTGTGTACAGTCGATCACTGCATGTATCCCAAGCCATGCCTGGGCTGTGTCCATCCATGTAGAGACAACTACATGTGATGAAGAGCAGTGTTTAAATTAGAGTACAGAGCTGCGGTCTCATTGACTTCAGGGACAATATGAAATATGCAACAATTTCTGAAACAGAAGTCACACGAGTAAAGGCACATTAATTATGAAGGGATTTAAAATAAAGGTATATATGTATGAGAACAACAAAGAATGACCAGTGAGGTTGAGGGTGGAAAGAGTAATAAAAAGAAAGCAGCATTAAAGATAGGCCTACAACAATAAAGAGAATGATTAAGCGAGGGAAAATCTCATTAAGGAAGAAGAGGGACGAAGGAATAAAGTGATAAAGGGAGAAAGATGGCAGAAAGTTAGGAAGAAAGAAGAGTTAGAAGAAATGAAGAAGTAAGTTTTGAAGAAAAATACAGGAAAGTGAAGTCTATGAGGAAAAGGACAAAGGGAGTGAGTAGGGAAGGAAAAATACAAGGCAAAAAATTGAGGGAAGGAAGGATGAAGGGAATAAAGGAAGGGAACAACTCATGATAAATGACAAGGAAAGAGAGATGAAAGGAATAAAACTGAGAAAAGAAAGGTGAAAAGGAATAAAGTTGAGAAGGGAAGGTGATAGGAGGCAAAAGAAATCAAAAGATAAAAGATTCTGTTGAGGATGATCAGAGGAACGTGAGAAGTTAAGGAAGGAAGGAATTAAGGGAGAAAACAAGGTATTGAGGAAAGAGTTGTGGAAAGAGAGACGCACAGGGAAAGAGAGAAATCATCCATAGAGACGCATGTATACAGGCTTCATGATCAAACAGAAGAACAGCTCATCCACTAGTTCAGTCCCTAAGCTGAGGATCTGAAATAGCCGCATGTGAATATTTATATATGCCTATGTTCCCTTCCAAAGGCAAAGAGGCCAAGCAAAATTGATTTCTCTGTGTGAATCCCTGAAGAGTTTAGACTCAGCAAAAGAAAAGCTAAAAAAGAGCAAGTGAGAGAGAAAAAAAAGAAATAAAGCACTGCTAGAAAGAACAGTAGGAGATTTTGTGAAACAAGCGGAAATGGAAGACACCTTCAGTGAAATGCAAATGTATGATGTCTCCTCCAAACTGATGCATACACCATTTGTCGTGCATTCGCTCTTTCTCAAGAAGAGTGCAGAATATTCCCACTAGGTGATTTGATTTCCGTTCCCATCGCCATCCAAGCGCACGGCATCTATCATGCACCAGCTCACATGCCTTACAGTACCTTCCTGCAAGCACCATTTAACACCAGCCATCTTTTTGCTACCATAACTCCATCAGGCTACATTACACTCATTACAGGCAGATATCTGATTATAATTAGGAAGAAGGTCAAAGTGTGGAACCGCATTGGAGCCGACGAAGACGTGCAGCCATGAAGCCACAAGCCTATACCCTGCTCGATCTGACTTGATCTGTCGGAAAAATGTAATGCCCGTCTGTTTCAAGTCAAAACTTTCACCACATTCAGTCGCACTTTTACATTTATTGACGTCTCCTTGTATTCCATCTTAGTCATATTCAATACGTCTACATATTCACTTGACAAATCGAAATATCACAGTTTTAAAGGGTAACAAAAGTTCATGCGCAAAAGGGGGAACAGTTGGCCACAGTTGGAGACATTTTCAACCTTTTAGCAGCAGAGTCTTACCAAGGAAATATGAGAAAGGACATTTGAATATGCAGCTGCTGTCTTCATCATCTGTTGTGTATGCATGGTGAATCAAACATGTGTCAGTGTGTTTTCGTCAGTTTTAGAGTCTTGCTGCAACTTTATTAAATGTTTCATCATCCTGGATTCATGTTTTCAATAAGTGAAGTCTCTGTATCTGCAGTTGTGTTGTCTCAGAAATGATATTTGTGTTTCTAACTACATTTTTAATGCACTGCTCCCTCAACCAAACAATCTCGAAACAGATGTCTAACTTAATTCAAACACATCCGAGGGGAAGTCACAGCATCATTGTCACCATGCTGGTTCCCATCTGAGAGCTGAACAGCACTGACAAACCATGATTGGACAAGGGTGGAGCTTAGAAAGTGTTTGTGGGCCTAAATAATAAATGATGTGGAGAGCAAAGCAAAGAAAGAGTTGGCCAAAATGTATTTTGGACAAAACACACCTTAACAAGAGTCTACAGCCACACTAGCAGCTCTGTAACTGTACTTAAGCACAGTGCGTTGAGCTAAATGCTAACACCACCACCCTAATATGCTCACAATGACAATACTACAGTAACATGCTGACGTTTAGCAGGTAATGTTTACCATATTTACTATCTTAGTATAGTGTGTTAGCATGCTAACATTTGCACTAAACACAAAGTACAGCTGAGGCTCATTAGTTTTGCAAGTATTTGATCATAAACCAATAAATCTGTTCAATAAAGTATTGGACAGATTAAAACTTTGGTTAAATTAAAACCAGATGGTGGCGTATGAGGAAAAGTTAAGGGATCAGCAAAGTTGTTACAATTCCTCCTAAGGGGGACATAAATGTCTTCACAAAATTTCATGGCAATCCATCCAAAGGTTGTTGAGACATTTCACTCAAAACCTCATGGTGGCGCTAGAGGAAAAGTCAGGGGATCACCAAAGTCAGCATGATTCATCCTCTGGGCACCATGAATGTCTGTACAAAATGTCATGGCGATCGATCCAATAGTTGTTGAGATATTTCAGTCTGGATCAAAGTGGTGGACCGACTGACAAACTGGTAGACTGACATTGCCATCCCTAAATTGTGTGGGGAAATGTTTGACTGTGAACACCTTTTGGCTCACATAATGGAAGCGGCTGCACTTGAACATCCTGTTATATCTCACAGCTTTGCCCCCCATCCCCACCCAGGATGTCCACAAGGGACTGTGTGTACTTAGCTGGTTGCTTGAACAATGACCTTAGTACAACTGTCTGCTGCCTTACCACAAAGGTGTTTTCAGTTAGCCTGTTAGACCTCTACAGAAAACGCTTGACTGTCCTACATTATACACACACCAAGATCTCAAATCAAGTCGGACACCAGTCAAGCATTTGTGTAAAAGGGTTGTCCTGTGTCCAGTAACCCGTGTAGACGACCCACCTCCAAGGTCAAGGTGTGAAAAGAAAAGCATCATCACCACAGCTGTAGAGTGCTATTCAATGTGATGCTATATACTCTAAGCTCCACCCACTGAAAAACCTTCCCTGAGAAGTATGAAAAAGACTTTTTCTGTATTTTTTCCTACTTTTTCTAAAAAAAGAAGAAAAAAAAGTTAGGAACATCACCCAGAGCTCCCCCGCTAATGGGGTCCTATCTATTATTTCTGAGTGCTCTGCTGTGCTGGGTGGTTTGAAACCATTCCTAGAGGAGACAGCATCTCACTTTTAGTCTTCTACTTGTCATCTAGATGCAGTCCCAACTTAATTCCTACACCATAAGTCCTTCTATATTATTAATTATTTGCAGCTTTTTGACAGTGAGTCTCTCTTTTTAGTTTTCAAGATGCCTAAGTTCAGCCCCTGCACTGATAAAAAGCTTGTCTTGATTTTTGATCTTGTCACCAACTACTGTATGTCCCAACTTCTGAGCTCACATTCCTATCAAACCATTGATCCTGGCACGTGCAATGAATGCACAAGGAATCTTGCTTGGCTAAGTTCAGTTTTGGGGGATTGTGCCAGCTTCCCTGTTTACTCACTCAAGAGTGAGAAAGCGGGAGTGTTTTTACATCTCGTCACTCAGTTTGAGGGTTTGAGAAAGGCTCAACTGCTTGCAGTCACCTGGAGGAAGTGTTAGTGTAATATTATGCATTCATGAACCTGGGAATCTTATCAGCTTTCATATTCACGGTCCAACTGGACTTGTTGTAAACTGCCAAGTCAGTATTGCCATGTGAAATAGCAGTTTTGTTGTCTTTTTTCTTCTTTTTTTTTCACTTTGGACCCCTATGTGGCAAACAAAACATTTTGAAGATATTAATCAGTAGATAAATTAAAATGTGTTTCCCTTACTTTTAAGAAGAGTTTCTGAATATCTGTATGAAAAGACACAAAAAGGCCTATTTGACAGCCTCTGGGCAGGTAGGACAATTAGTAATTAGATCCGAACTGTCCTTTTTAAACTGGTGCTGACATGAACACACATGAGTATCACACACACAACACACAATACACAGTCAGACATCCTCACACAGACTAGAGTCATGTGAATACAGATTATGCACAGTTGATATTTGACATCTACGCTCTGATCTCATCAATCTCCACAAGCTCACACCAAGCTCAGCAGAGATCGCACAGTGATGATAAACTTCCTCCAAGACCACATCAGATATAGAGGCCAACACCAGATATTATGTGGACACCATGTGGTGTGCTTATTTCCTCGAAAGAGCAACTCCATCCAGTGCAGGGAATATATGATTTAGTGCACTCATATGGATTAATCTAAACCCAGCAATCCATCTGATTTGCAGCAGCTGGCTAAGACACATCCACTGCACATACAGTAATTATTCACTCACTAGCATATTAAAAATCACAAATTCATTGCTTGGATCAGACAATGATAAGGAGCAGATAACCATCCATATATGTTAACAAGCTTAAGGTTTACAATGAGTACAGCTGTTGCAGCAGCATAAACCATATAGAACAGGAGCAGTTATTAAGATATGAAGAATAGGAAAGCAAGATGTCACATAATCCCATTAAGTTAATGTAAAATTTTTATCTGATGTTTGGCTGAACATGAATTGTATGGAGAAACTATTAATATGACATCTATTCTATCTTGAGTTTTCTATGAAGCCATACAGAGAAATAATCTAAATTTGCTGTGTGCAAGACAACAGTTTAAATCCCTAAAGGGCATATATATATTATATATTTACATAGACCCGAGTTTGTACTAACCCAATAGGAAATGCCCTAAACAACAGCAACAACCTATAGTGAAAAATATGTTGCAAAACCAGTTTAGCCCATAACGTTCATAATAGTCAAACATCATATTTCACCACTTGTAAGTCAACAGTGTGAAAGCATCATAATGCGCCAGCCAAACAACAACCAAATGACAACAAATATAAGCCACAACAAGAAATTAATTCATAATAAATACCGATGCAAACAATGCACAGCGACAGATGGCAGCAGCAAGCAGACACCAAGATATCAGCCATAGCAGATCAACACTAGAGCCCGACCAGTATTAGTTATTTTATTTATTTTTTTTACATAAAGACATAACATAAGAAAACATTTTTGGCAAAGATCCCTTAAATTAGGATATGAAAGAACTGAGACCAAGATGTGCACTGAGCAGGACCTGGTACAGGGTTAAACTTGTCAGGCTCTCTAGTGGGCAAACTATGTAATGGTGACACAGTATCTAAATGATCCCAAACAAATCTTTGGCATTTAAATTTCTTATTACTTATTGGCCCTCATATACCCAAATAAGTATATTTTTCTAATAAGCTAAAATTAGCAGATAATACCATGTCAATGGTTTAAATAAACCGCCTTACTGCAAGGGTGCTTTGGATATATGTTGTAGCAAGCAAAGTATGTATCAGACATTTTTCACGGCAGACATTTTGACTTGTCAAAGCAGGAAAATCACAGGTGTCAGTAATTACATTAGCGATGGCTCCATTCCCTTAAGTGTCCCAGTAAGTCCTGTCATTTAGTGAGCATACACAATACAGAGCCCTGGAACTGTCTCTCCTAAGTGGAATGCAGCCATCATTAATGTTATTAATTCCACCTGTGCTTTTTTTCCTGCTTTGACGTTTGAAGTCAAAATGTCTGCTGTGAAAAAGGTCTATTGTGTTGAAACTGTGATTTGAAAGAGTGCAACTGTAAAACCAGAAGAACCTCAATTCTGGCTATTAGATATTACTAATGTCTTGACAAGCTGTTAGTGGAGAGAGTTTTAGCCTAGTTGGATGTCAAATTTAGCCAGCTGTAGCTAAGTAATATTAGAGTGCCGATATTAGCCTAATTCTACAAGTTGGCCAAACCACAAAACAAAACATGGCTGCTGTTTGGTTAATAAATTCAGTATGTTTGGTCAAAGATAGTTTAATCAAGGACGACACACCACTCTGTATCATTTTGATGTTTGTAAAGAATGAACGGTGTCTTTTTTGCTATTCAAAAACACTAACAAAGTGGTGAGTCTTTCACTACATAAACGATCTATGTGATAGCGTCACGTCATTTTACGTCATTTTACGTCACGACAGTTGGCAGCAAGTTCACCTTGTTGAGCATAAATGGTTGATACCTGGCGGATGGTGAAGTGTTATGGGAATATTCCAGTTAACACGTAAATGCATCATATAATTTTATTATCGTGGTTTGGGCTTGTTACATCAATAGCTGTGAATATTGCTGAGAAATATAGTGGATTAAGAAGAATATTTCCCTCTGAAATATAGTTGAGTTTAAGTTTAAAGTATCAGGAAATAGTTTAAATAGTTAAGTACATGTACCTCAAAATTGTACTTGAGTAAATGCATTAAGTTACACTCCACCACTGTTACTGAAGTGGTATCTCACTGAACAACAACAACATGCAACACTATATATAATTAGATATGGGTTATTTTTGCATTATGCGTAGTTATGTATAATACTATGTAGGCCACCAGGCCTTTTGTTCGTGGAGAATAATTGCAAAATGCCGCAGTGCTGGTCAGCTAAATTACAATTGGATATTTTTCCCCAAACTGTTCAGTCCTACCTGAAAAAGGAGGCAGACTTCATTCTATATAAAGTAACTGTCCCAGTGCAGCAGCTTCAGCACACTGAGAACAGTAGAGAGGGGGAGATAGTGATCATCTGGTTGCAGAAGGCAAATGCACCACATGGCCGACAAGAGTACACTACACTGAGGCTACTCCTCCGAAAGATATGAATGATTATGAATCTGAAGTCAGACACCGGGCGATGTGCACTTAGTCCTGAGTGCAAGGTTCAATACTGTGATTACTTCTATGATGAACTTTGCAGATCTTGCTAATATTGTACGTCTGATACATGGGCACATAGTGACAGAAATTCATAGATAATACGGAGAAAATGGACTACATGAGAGTGGGATAAACAGAATGAGAATAGAAATTTGCATCCCCAGCCAGTGTAGCAGCTCTGGCACAGCAGTTAACGGTGGAGAGCTGTGAGTATCTCAAAGTGCAGTAGGCCAGTGTACAATAGGTCCAATCAGGCGTCAGAGCACACAATACTGAGACTGTCCTTCTTAAAGTTAAGAATGACTTTCGTCTGGCCGCGGACGCTGGATGATGTTCAGCTGTAATCCTCTTAGCCCGGAGTGCAGGTTTCAACTCTGCACCGCTCCGTTTTGATCGGCTGCTCCAGAAACTGGCTGTAAGGCTGCTTACATGACTTCTCTCCTCTTGATCAAAAAAATCAAACATTTTGTGTCTTACGTAAGTCACATGTGGTCAAGAGTAAACTCTGGGCCAAAACATGTTTTTGTGCATACATTACATCATACATTTTCTTCAGTGTCTGTGGCTTTTGAAGCACGGATTCCATCATATCATACGCTGTAGTCTAGTGTGTGACTGAGTACAGATTGACATGGTTATATTTAATCTACTTTAAATCAGTAGAGTGTCAGAGCACAGTTTGAGACCATTAGGAGCCTCACATTCCTTTCTAACATGAGTGACACTTTTAATACCGGTGTGCCTACACAGATGTCTGAGCAAATATTCATTTTGAACGAATTCATTCAACAAATAAAGTATTATTTCAGAAATATTGTGAAATCTGAAGAATTTCTACCATAGTATTTTAAGATTATGCAGTGCAGTGTATATCTAATATAACACTGGTGAGAAATATGTGTGGTGTGTGAGGAGTGTAAAGGCTTGTGGTTGGGCACTGTGTTGTTGAGAGGGAGAAAATGGAGCAGTCCTCGGGAGTAGTGGTTGATGTTCTCAGGAATGCTTTCAATTAAGGGCTTCTCTGTTTCCCTTATTAATTAAAGCCTAAGCATTTGGAAAATTAAAACTACATAGAGAGAGAGAGAGAGAGAGAGAGAGAACAATGACTTAAGTGTAGGTGGCTTGTGCCTTGAGCCTTTTGTGTGTGTGTGTGAGTGCACATTTTTAGTGTTCACATAATGGCAGTCAAAACAGTCAGGAGGAGGGAGGAAGCAGGGTGGGGAGCAGGACTCAGAAAATAAAGGAAAAACAAAAGAGATTCTTGTCATTCTCGTCCTTATCTTCTTCTCCTCTTCATAACCTCAACCTGTTTATCTGACTTCTGTTGCAGATTCCCTGATCCATCATGGTTTAATCTGTTTTTTATGAGTCTGCTTGTGTGCCTCAAACACCTTAAACTCTCTCTCTCACAGAGAGCTGTGTGTGTGTGTGTGTGTGTGTGTGTGTGTGTGTGTGTGTGTGTGTGTGTGTGTGTGTGTGTGTGTGTGTTTGTGTGTGTGTGTGTGTGTGGCAGGGGTCTGGTTACAACGAAGAATGCAGTATTTATTTGGTTATCGTCAATTCCAAGTCACAAGACTACTCAGTGTGTCCTTAGAGACTGCGGATGATGTAGCATTCATGTAAATCCTCAAGGCAGGAATACTACTGACAACATGTTGCCATGGTATTTATTGACAAATGCTTTGCAGGGATGGTTCCACGATATTTATCATCATTACAGATAAGATTTTTGTTCGGCAGGCTGCTTACCAGCAGAAAGAAGTGTAAGGACTGGTGGATGTAAGTATATATATATATATATATATATATATATATATATATATATATATATATATATATATCTCAACAATATGTCCTGTGTACAATCAACTCTGTCTGCGACTTCTGCAGTCATTAGTGATGCTTCTTTTTTATTCCTCTATTCAGCCAGGTAAAAGTTTCACTGAGATTAAAATCTTTTTCAGGAGAGATTTGTCCAAGAAGGCAACATAAAACAACAAATATGATGCAGACAATATAAACAAGCCATTCAAAGTGCCCCACACTGTATATAGTTCAGGCAAACTTTTACAGGTATTTGAATTCTCAAGTGACCATATAAATAAAGTAAAATACAAAAGCTTTGACTGAGAGTTAGGTGAAGTCAGGTCTTAAAAACTGACTTGAATTCATCAAGAGTAGTCACCTCAGATGATTTCATTCCTTCTGTGCACTGTTCCAGGTTGAGGGAGTGACATATTTAACCCCTCAAACCTCACTGACCTGCCGGTGGGTCATTACAAACCCACAGAACTTGATTTAAAATTCTAGTGGAGATCCCAAAGTTTCCAAAGATACCAAATATTTCAGGTTGAAACTGAGAGAAATTAGCATAAAATTATGCACATCTAGAATACTTTCATTTGATGGAAATATTCTACACGGAGTTTGAATATTTCACTCAAGTGCAGACATTATACGGCTTCAATGAAGAGTTGGAAAAAGCTGATACAGAATATATATCATATTGTCAGACAGCAGGTGAAAAGTCAGAAAAACAGCATCAGTTGTTTGTATGTTTACTTTTGCCCAAGAAGGACTTCTTGTGGACATGCAAATGATGACCTCTTTCTATCAGGAGCAAAGGCAAACCGCAGAAGTAGCGTGACCTCTTCAAAACCTCGTCAACATTGACATTTGCCACTTTTTACACCCCGTTTCCCACAAACAATTACTGTTGTTTTCTTTTAACCATGACCAAGTAGTTTTTATGCCTACACTCAAACCTTAACCACAGCAGTGGCAGGTCAGAAAGCATTCACATGAATCTTTTTTGTTTAACAATTTTTATTGGTTTTCTTTGCACACCAGAGCAGATATAAAACATAGAAATGCTCATACAACAGTCACGTGAAAAAACACTTAGGTACTGTACGATTTGTGGCTCATCAGCTATCTCCTAAATAGCCCAGCAAGTCCATTTGTGTCCATTCATAAGGGACCAAAACAGTCTTCGAAGTTGCATGGCGATATAAAAGAAGATAGAAGGTAGAAGGTAGTCCGTAGTACAAGAAAAATGTTATAATAACAACAGTAATAGCAATGGAAAAACATCCCAAACTAGAAAGATATAGATTTAGAGATAGATCCTCATAAATTATTGTGTTGTCCCTTTGAATGAGTATTTAATTTAAGGAAATGCATAGTGTCTCCAGTCAAGGAGTATACTGTAATCCTTCTAGCACTTAAGGAGGTAAATGCTGTAACCACTTGAGCTTTGACTTTAATGGAGCAAGCTTCAAACATAAATCCAAATATATCACACAGGGGAGAGTGAATCTTGAGCATGGAAGTTCATCCTTGACCTTGGGATGAGTATGCGTGACAAAACTTACTTGAGTTGAGATTGTTTTGCCATTTAATTATTTCTCCAGCTAGTAAGTGGATCATGAGTTCAGACTATTTTGTCACACAGTCATACGAATTGTTTTTGTAGGAGTGATTTATAATGTTTTGGAAGACAAACAATGTCGTCTTGTTCATGGGGACATCATATCCGGAAATGCTCATATGGGTCATTTTTAAAGGCAGTGACAAATGACATCTGCACACTAAAAATCACTGGGTCAAAACTGACCAAGTGACTGGGTCAGTATAGTAATACCTGCAGAATGATGGGTTAACTTTACCCAGTACCAATGGGTTGTTTTGAACCATATTGTTACTGTTGTATTTGTCTGGTTTTTTGTTTTTTTACCCAAACTAAAATATGGTTATTTTGATCCAGTGTTGGACACATCAAGCTTTTACCTTAAAACTGTCATAAATGTATTGTTAGTCTTACAAAACATAGAATTAACAATCAGTAACAAATAGCGACGTGTAACTTTAAAAAGCCATATAGAGTATATTATAACCATTAGAAACTATACCATATTTTAGTTGAATAATAAAAAGTAACACTGACACTGGGTTTCCTACCTATGGGTACCCTGTAAAATTAACCCAGTATTGTGTTGGTGCTACATCGACCTAAAATTGTGAAACGTCACGACAGAACAGGTCATATTGGTTTAGAAACAAACTCTGGGATATTAGTTACACAAAATCAGATTTTCTTTGATGAATAATTCAAGTTCTCATAATGAGGCTGAACCTGAATTCACTCTGAGTTCAAACCGGCACGTTATCAGAAGCAGAACCTGCAGGGAGCCCATTGTAGTTTAAGCTCCCCTGTGTTCTTGCTCCTAAAACATAGGCATAACAGTGCTTGCATGAGTTTGAATGTGGCTCATGCACAGCTGTCATAACATGCTTCAACTTTCTTTATTGTATGCAAAAGACTGACTGAATTCTAAAGAATGAATTCTCCAGAAGTGAAGGGAATCTATCCATAACTTGCTGGTTCATGATAAACACAATGAAGCTGTGAATTTCTCATACCCTCTGCTAAAAACTCCCCGAAGAAAGCGATTCAATACTCATTGTCACTCACTGTTTCTCTCTACAGCTTTTTTCAGCTCCCCATCCGAGAGCCCATTAATATCTGAAGAAAAGTGATGGAATTGAAATCTTTTTTTTTTTTTTTACTGGACAGAAAAGCTGTCAGCAGATTATGTGGGAGGACAGCGAGTTGACAAGATTTGTCAGTTTTCACTCTTTTCCTCCCTCCCTCCTGCACACACACACACACATACACACACACACACACACACACACACTACTCAGACACATCCGAGCAGGAAAAGCCCATCACCCTTACAAGCTCTAACCAAATAAATAAGAAAGCCATGAAGAATGGCATAAGGATAAACATGCTGATTTACATGTATTACACTCTATTTGCCTCTCTTTCTCTGCTCATCATCCCTGCCTTACTTGCAGCATTTTGTTCCCTCCATCAAACCCTCTCTGCTTCTCATTTTCTCCATCATTCTGTCTACTTTTGTCTCACTCACCCACTCTCTAACTCTGTCACCTCTCCTTGTCTCACATCTCAGTCCCCCCCACCCCCCCACCCCCCCCCGCCAGATGCCTATGATTCACATTCGAAGTGTTTATACCTCCCGCTGTTCCTCTCTTTCCTCCCACCCTCACACTCTTACCTCATCCTCACGGCTTCTCCTTCTCTTTCAGCTCTGCTCCTCTCCATCTCTCCCTCGCTCCTCTCCACTCCTCATTTCTTCTTCTTCTTCTCCCACTGTTTTTCTCCCCCCTCCTGTGCCTCTTAGATAACTGTCTTTGCTGCTGACACTTTCATCACTGTAAGACCAATAGAAACGGAGGAGGGTGCAACACCCATCCATGTCACCCTGTCACTCCCTCTTCATCCCTCTGTGTGGATTCCTCCCATCTTTTCTTCTGCAGCAGCTTTCTGAGATCCCTCACTTCCTCCATCCTTGTCAAGTAAATCACCTCCACCCCTACTTGTTACTCTGGGAGACTTTTTCTATGTTCTGCTGTGACAAAGTTGCTTCAGCGTCTTCTCACGATGGCCTCAATTGAAGGCTCTCAAGTTGCTATATACTGTATAGCGTTCAGCATGCGGACCAAAATAGACAAGACTTTTATAGAAGTTCCCTTTTTTCAACACATAGTGCATTAACATGAAAGATTTTGAGCAGGAATGATGCAGTTATGTGTTCGGCTATAATGCAGCATTGTGTCATTGTCTCATTCTGAATTAATAACCTGTAGTTGTGTCCTTTATGGGCTAAAAAATGTGGTTAAAGTTACGGTTATCTTGATAAAATACAGTACACAAGTTCAAGTTTTGGCAAAAATAAGTCTCTACCTAAACTGAGGCTGCTTTTCAGGCAATTAACGACCTTCTAGTGACCTTCTTGTGAGAAGAAAAGGAAACAAACTTTAGTGAAAAACTCCTGAAATTGCATTGTGAGTGAGGTGAGCAACTCACACCTCTTTCACCATATGTACTAGTTTAAACTTACATGTCAGTATTTGTTACTGATTGTTAATAATATGTCTATCCTTTGCAGTTTGGAATTAAACAGAGGGACGATAGACAAAAACAATCAGATTCGACTATGTAAATTCTTAGTCGGGGACACCCCTGCTTTTTCCTAAGCATGGGAACATGGATTTGGATTCTTTCTTTTTTTATGTGTCTTTGGACAAATGTCTGTTTTTAAAATGTCTCAAAATCCTTAACGCAACATGAAAACAAGCTGCATTCTCAAAAACAGGCAACAAACAGGATGAAGCCGTCATCTATGATTTGTGCTCTCTTTTGTGCTCTAACTTGTCTTGTATCCCTTGAAAAACTCCCTTGATTTATTACCTCTGCAGGAAGATATGAACAGATGTTGAGGAAGCTGCTGGGCTGCATGTTTGTGCACTTACTGTATGCGTCACTGGAGTGACTGAAAAATTTCATTATTAAATTTTCAGGATATTTTGATATTGTGACAGCTACTTTTTGGTTTTGGTTTTTTTTTTCATTATGTGATGGAATAATGTTAACTTCCAGTGTACTGTCTATATAGAGTACTAAGTGTAATAAATCTGTTTTGTCTGCATTTTAAACCATTAATATGCCCTACTAAATAAAGGCTTTTAACTTAACCTTTCTCCTTGCTCTGCCCGGGACAGTATGAAGAATAAAAATAGTTGTTCACGCTAACAGTCTTTGTTGTTTAGGCACTTCAGCCTGATGTAATATTTGGCTTCACTTCAGGCAACATATTACAGCATGCAATAACCACATTCAGCTTTCTCACAATCACTTCATGCTATGTGAATGCTGTGTGGCTGTTTTTAAAGAGAGCTCAGAGAAACAGTGCCTTTGCTTTTCATACTATTTCCTACAATTCACAGTGAGCTTAAGTCACACACATGCAAACACACACTTGGGTGACTCAGACAATGTGCTCTGGTGATACCAGATTTGTTTGGGGGTGGGTGGGTGTGTGTGTGTGTGTGTGGGGGGGGGGTTACAGCAGACAAATACAGCTGGCCGTGCTTGTACACTCCACTAAACCATTTGTTCTGCAAACACACATGCTCCAGACACAAAAACAAAGACGCACATCCACAAATGCCCACATGCGCGTGAAGATGTTCACTTAACACCAAGTTCTGTCAAAATAAATCCAGTCTAGTCATGATCACTTATGTAATATTTCTCAGTTGAATTGCAATAATTTTCAAAGATTATGTTTCACAGTTCATATGAATAAAGAACTGTTAATTTAGTACAGTACAAATGGCTGACACACATTATAGTCTACAGTCTAATTATAATTTTTACCTTTGTTTTTATGATTTTACTACATTATTTTATTTAATCACTAATATAATTTTATGTGCCGAGATTAAAATAATGCTGATCTGATAAGGTTCCAGACAGCTCCCATGTGCTGACTGACTGCTGAGCCATGTGCATGTTTTGTAACATCCTCTCGCGCAGGCCGTCAGTATTTCCAGATCAGCCTTTTCAACACTAATAAAGATTCCTCTATTTTTGGCATAGGAGACAACTGACAGAAAACTGACCCAAGTTCTTCTTTCACGTAACAAAACGCTGTCCATTAGAAAGTCGAGCAGAGGCATGCTGTGTGAAGAGAAGCTCCATCTGGCTCCGTCTTCAGTCCTCGTTATTTCTGCCTGCCCAGTGGCCCAGTACCACCCAGGCAGCTATTTACCGATGACAACTAACTTACTCCATAGGCCGGGGAACTTTTGTCCATGCTCTCTCCTAGGACTTCTGGGTAGCTGGCACACACCCACGCACACACACACACACACACACACACACACATAAACATGCCTCTCAGGTATTACTCTTTAGATTATACACACCTACACACACACATATAAATCCACACAGACAGACACACACATTGTCTCTGGTGAATTGTCCCAGACAGATAGTCTTGCTGCCTCATAAATGCTAACCTACATTGTACGTGCGTCCTAGTTCTGCCTGCTGGTCTGCATAACCCCTCTATCTTATGAATGTGAACAGACACACACACACAAAGAACCTCTTGAGTTTTGTTCTCTTGGCTATAAAGCAGGTAACCTAATGAGTCCTCTAAGCCAGTTTTGCCCTAAATTATTTGTGTTAGTCCCACAGAAATCAAGGATCTCTCATGTAAGGGAATCCTCTGTGTGTACACGGTGTGTGTGTGTGTGTGTGTGTGTGTGTGTGTGTGTGTGTGTGTGAGTTAAAATACTGTATATAAAAAATCATGGCTGAAATACTACACATTGTAACACAAGATATTTAATGTAGCTAAACCGTGGCTCTGTTGGACTACATCAGCCTTTTATCACCTTAAGAGTATATTATTTAAAGAATGTATGTCTCAGCAGGATTTAGAAAAATTTGTCAGCTTTTATCCTCAGTAGGCTCGACTACAGTAATGGTGTCTTCATAGGTCTCTCTAAAAACTCAATCAGACAACTGCAGCTGATTCAGATAGCTGCTGCTAGATTTCTAGCTAAAACAAAGAGGACTGCATCACTCCCCATTACAGTAGGATGGCTATCACAACACAACATGCTGCCACATGAATATAGTGCCCTATACCTCCAACCACTGCCACCCATTTTACCTTTGTCTCAAAAGCCTGGGAAAGTAGGAAAGATGGATTATTTATCCATCCATTATCTATATCTGCTTATCCTTAGACCCCAGGAAGCTGGAGCCAATGCCAGCTGACAATCACAGGGCTGACACATACAGACAGACAACCATTCACGCTCACAGTCACACCTACGGACAATTTAGAGTCGTCAATTAACCTGACCTGCATGTCTTTGGATTGTGGGAGGAAACCGGAGTAACCAGACAGTTGCTTCTCTATTTTTGGACTTTCTCTGTTGTTTGGAAATGTATACGCAGCACTGTGGACCTGGCTTGTATGAATTTTTGGTGTCTTGTTGAGCTGGGTATCATATATTAATCAAGACTTCAGTAGAGAAAAGCTTTTGTCTAAATGCTTTAAACCAAGAATTATGGGTTGGTTATATTTCAGTGTGTATAGATATATATATATTTAAATGTGATGTGACACAGCAAATACACATGCTGGGAAGAAGTGTACCTACTGCATTTACTGCTTCGCTTTAGACTACGAAACCCCTACACCTGACTCCACTTTTAACCATAGCCCTAACACTTATTCTAACGGCATACTCAACCCTGGGATCAATTGTAACAGACACTGAATATCTCAACTGCTCTGAGTATCACCTGAAACTCAGCGGACTCTTCATAATCACTTGATGCTAAGTGGAGTGTCAGCACTGGACTATCCAAAAATGTCCAAATGCTTTACTAACTTCCAACTCCAGAGAGGATTCAAATTCAGCTGCTGACTGCTATCAAGATCATGAATCGTTTCATTTTAGTATTTACAAATTGGGGGTTTAACATTTTCTGAAAAAAGCTGAACAGTAAAATTTAAAAGCTGATGCGTGTCTTGTCTACAAATACAGAATTATGGAATTATGAACCACTTTCAGTGCAGTGCTGTACTTATTCCTCTGACTGCCAATACAGTTTATGACTGCTGTGTGTTTCTCATCCCTTACCTCTGTGTATCTTACAAACACACACTTAGCAGAAGGAAGTGTGTCACTGATTGAAGCAGCCTACTCACAGCATGTTGCCTTATGACTCAGTGTGTTTGGAAGCATAACAGAACCATAAATTAGGCCATCATTTAGCAGCCACACTGATTAATTATTACCTTATACACAGTTTGAGCCTGCTCTTGAATGCAGCACACAACATACACTATGTATTTCCTCTGCTCTCTGGCTCTTTGGTCCTCATAACTGTGGTCAAAGAGATTGGAGGAACGAACAATATCCTTTGTGAACAATGTCCTCTCGCAGTCTTAAGACAACACAGTAAGTCCCTATTCCCCTGAACACCCTCACTACAAGACTATCCATAATGAAATATGTTATTATTCCTCTGCGAAACACCTCTTTCAGCTTGCCTTTCCACAGTATGATAACCTTCCCTCCAATTATGTCCATGCTCCAGAAACACGCTGCGAGACGAGAGTTCTTTGTGTTAAAGTAATCTACTGTGACTCTCGAGCGGGCGCAAAGAGAACGGCTGTATTTAAAAAAAGACAGAGTAAGAAATCTTTTTTTTTTTTTTTAATGAAAACTCCTCGTGAATGATCTCAACATTTCATTGGTTTCTAAGTGAAATGGAATGCCTGATTAAGCCCAACTCATTAGCTGACGGTTCCCGATAAATGGGAAGGCAAAAGGACTGAGGACAGAGCGATTCTAATTAGACTGAAGACAAAATGACAAGAGAGGATCTTGATTATATTATCACAAAAAAGGCCAAATTTAAAAAAGAAAAAAATGGTTAGGGTTAGGGCCACTTACAGAAGATTAAGAAGGCTAGTACTGTTAAAGGGTAAAGCATATCCAAATTCCAAATCTACACTTTTTTTTGTATAAATTTGTATTCCTCATTTTATGGAACAACAAATTTATTTTGCCACATGTTTGAGCCTTGATGAATATGGATGCTTGCTGTCAAAATCAAGTTTGTAAGATTTCAAGCATTGAAATATCTGAGAAATGATAAATAAACATTTCAGTTGGGACACTCACATTAAGGTTTAGCCGTTTATCGCAACAATAATATGCATTTTAGTTAGTGGCATTGACACTGACGTATCTCAGCATTGCTGTATGCAGATTAAATGTTTATATGGGCTGCCCATTGAGAGGGATAGGTCAAGGACATAGATGTTTGGATGATGTTTGGTACATGTGACTATAAAATGACTTCTGTGTGCCTGCCTGAACTGCTGTGAGGCTCCACTGATGATGCTGAAAAGCTGTGAAAAGCTCACATAATGAAGTTTGTAGCTAGGAAGCCCAGGAAGCTAAATACATTTTTCTTAGAGGGGATATCACAGTCTTACAGCTTGTTTCTATATTCACAGGGCTCTTCAGCCACATTTTCATACTTAACTTGACATATGTGCTATAAATAGGACTACACATCCATCTACAAATCCCAAATTGTGTTCAAACTGATTGAGTTAACAGCAAATGTTGCATTTTTTTCCTACTCTTTCAAATCCCAGGTATATTTGCTGGATTATGCAGCAATGACTGATACATATTTCGATATCTCTCTAAATTGTGCCATGCGCCTTGCTCATGGGCTAAACAGAGGGCTCATGCGTTGCTGCATTTAGTTATTACAATAAACCCGAACACAAAATATTAAAAGCTAGAACAATGCTTGGTACAAGACACTGGAGCTTAGGGATAAATAAGCTAGACTGCTGTTTTTTTTTTTCATTATATTCTTCATTAATAACAACCAAGGCAAGTATCACATACTGTAGGTGCATCAAGAGAATAGCACAGGATAAGAGCAGCAAAGTGGTCCCAGTCTTATGGAGATAAAGTGGTGGTTGAGCTGAAACAGTTACAGTAAATATGCAACTTCAGACAGGAAGTGTACTGTCAGTCCTGCCATGCTCGCCCACCATTGGTCGGCTTCTTCCTCCAACACTTGTCAAGGGTATGGCATCCATAGTGCCTACAAAAGATACTGAAAGAAAGATACCAGCATTTGTCAGCACAAGCACTTGTCTCCTGCCAAGACGTTTGTAAGAGGAGGAGGTGAAAGAATGGACGACTGTCCATTAGCCAGTTACAGGACTTAATCTGTCTGGACAGATTACAGTTCCCATTGTTTTATTGTACTTTGACAATTAACCAACATGCTATCATTAAACATGCATTAAATAAGGATTATGTAGGTGTAATCTAATTTATAGGCTACAGACATTTCAAGGAGTTTAGGATCAGGCCTACAAATACTAGCCAACATGATTACAGCCATATCCCTAAAACGTATCATTGGAAATATTCTGTATAATCTGTCATCAGTAATAACCAGGGATATTTGTGTAAGCACATAACCAACAAGGTGTGTGTGGAGAAGCGTGCATGTAGGCAAGGGTGTGATATGAGAACTGTATACTGGAGGTTTCCAAATGGGCATATTGAAATGTATAGTTTGGCTTTACTGCTCACTGCCTGAAAATCAAAGTTTGCACAGCAAAAAAAACAAAGCAACCACCTTGGCTGAGCGTGATAGCCTGAGACGTCAGTCAATCAAGCAAAGTATCACACAAAACATACCTGTCTTTAAGCTTTCAAGTCCTTCTTTGTGATCAGTGATTAATCCACTAAGACATACAGAAGTGAAACTGTCCCTAAACATGTGATTTTATGAATAAATACTGCCCTGTGGAGTTCATTGTAAATAAACATGGTTTTCAATGTGTATGTATCTGACCAAAGTGCATTGTGTGTATCCTTAAATGTTGAATCCATTTCAAACCTCATGAAACACTTTTTTCAATGTTTTTAAACATTCATACATTTATGCAGTCTTCTCCTCTTTTAGTGGTGAGATACAAATAATGTGGGCAAACTGCTCATAAAAATATTGGTCAATAGCAACGTTAGTGGTGAAAAATGTCCACCGTGTACTTTAGCCTTTACCTTTAAAGTGCCTTTACACTCAGCCATATGTGGTTGCCACTTGGTAAAATTACTTCATAAAAGGAGGCTCAGGCGTGTCCTCCAACAAAAATGTTTCCATTTTCCAACAATACTGGGACAGTCAGCAGGATGGAGCGGCAAACATCAATTTTTAGGACACAAAGAAAAGAAGCAAAAAGAAAGACATTTGTACTGTGACGGAACACACACTATCTGTCTTCTGCTTTCTCTCTCTGTTGTGCAATACATTAGCGTAAACTGTATTTTAATGATACATTGGTTACGTCTGTCAAATGAGTGCTGTAACTGTTTTTGTAAGGACGCAGCGACATGAGGTCCAAGGTCCCTACAGAGCCAATTAAATCTTGCTCTCCTCTCCTCTCTAATGTGACTTAAAAGGTGCCGCTGCAGTTCAGCACCATCACACACAAAAGACCAATTTTACACCTTATGTGCAATGGTGATAGGTTGTTGATTGGGGCTGTTACTGTTATTCCAGTTTTTTTCCCCTGTGTTTTTCATTGCTTCCTGTGTGTTTGTGTAAAATTCATGAACACTTTAACAGGCAAAAGGGAGATCCGAGGCTATAATAACAACAACAAAAAAATTAAAAAAAGAAAAGAAAAATTAGCTGAAATAATTGCAGCAATTTGAGAGTGTGATTGAGTAGTGGATGGCTTTGTGTGTGTGTGTGTGTGTGTGTGTGTGTGTGTGTGTGTGTGTGGGATTAAATATGTGAGCTCACATGCTGCATGTGAGTGTGGGTAAAAATCACTGTCTGAGCAGGTTGATATAATAGCAGACAGAAGAAAAGATCATTTTTTACACATTAACTCCACTCTGAGAGCCTCTACTCTCCAATCCCCCATTCAATATAAGCTCTCTCTCTCTTTTTTTGTTTTTAAAAAAAAATCTAATTTAATACAAGGTTGCAAAATGTTCAGCAATCACCACCTCCCGGGGTTGTGTGTTTAGGAATGTGGTCTGCAGCACTGTTGCTCGCTACCTCCTGCACTGATAATCTGGCTAAATAACGGAGCTTCAGACATGTGGTGTGTCTGTGATTAGCCACGTCCCTCTGGGAGAGAGATTTATGAGCTTCAAGCTGCATTGTTTTATTCTTAGTCAGATACCAGGTATTGAAAGCTCAGTAGCAAGACTGTTCTATTATGTTCTCCTTTTCAAATGCCTCTTTTATTTTTGTTCTATTAATCCTGCTTCAATAGTAACATTTAAAGGGTGTTTGAATGCTTAATTAAATATTAACCTGCCCTGTAAGCTTCAAGAAGCTCCTCCCAACAGCACTTCACTGATGTACCTGTGATGAATCCACAAACACACACACACACACACACACACACAGAGGAAAGAGCCTCCACACCCTCCAACACCACTTCCTCACATTCAGTACGTACTGCAAACTCAACATGTAACTTCCCATAGGGGTGTAATTACGTTTGTGGTGTAAACTGGGTAATTAGCCGTGTCTCCACTTAGCTCTCAGCTGGAAACACGGAGAGGAGCGAGCAAAGCAGCAGACAGAAACATCACCACATCTGCTAACTCTGATTCCATAGCAGGATAATGCAGTTCCTACACAAATCATTACAAAATGAGCATAATGAGAATTATCCATATGCTGTATATACAATCATTGTTCCCTTTTATGTTCAGTCCTCTCCTCTTGAAGCCCCCTTTGTGAGAAAACAAACACAGTGCACAGGGGTGTCTATGTGGATGTGAAGATGGTGTCTAGAGAATCTTCCATCTAATATATCTGGTCTGGTTAATTTAATCAGAATCAGCAAATACTGCATAAGTTGAGCTGTCAGTTGCATTTTTTTCGATTGCAAACTCCCTCCGCTGGTGAGGAGCTGAGTCCATGAGATGCAGCTGTAAGCTCTGGAAAAGGCTAATAAGCAGACCTTGAGTTAAGACTTTTCCAAAGGTCAATAAAGAACTTTCACGCTCCCTAAAACGTATGAGAAACAAGAAGGCAATGTTTCATTATTTGTTGTTTTGAATGTATTATTTTGCTCTGTGTCATTATGTTGTAATGATTTAACCAGTTAAATATTTATGATTTTGGCAATATAGTGTTAATATAATCCTCCTGTTTGCTTCTCATTACTCTCCCTGTTCCATGTTTTTTTTATTCTCAGGGAATGTTGCTTTCACTTTCATGCTGTTGTTGTTGTGTGTGGTTTATTTTTTGTATGATCCTTTGTTCCTGAATTGAAATAGTTTTTTGGCTCCTTGGGATAAACACAGAATATCATCATCTTATAAAGTTGATATGGCAAATGTGTTAGCAAACAGTGGTTTATTTACACACCCAGCAGATACCAAGTAATATTTGTATTCATTTAGAGTCATGTTGTTGGCTACCTGACAAATGTCCAATATTCACTCTCCTTTCACCTCTATTACTAGTCTCCTAGTCTTCACTAACTCTTGAGAGAAATATCTGGCTCTTTAGCTGCTAAATGCTCCACTATGTTCAACTACCTTGTCACCAACTTTGTCTGCCTGCCGCTGGTGGTGGGCAGGTAGTGTACAATGGGTTTATGAGAGCTTTTTTGCTGAAAAGAGCTGACTGCTGCAGATGGAAATGACACTGCTGAGAGCTTTGAGACTGATAAAACCATAAAACCAAAACAATGAGCTGAAAGACACTAAAACGCTCCCTAAAGCTGAAGGGAACTGCGGAGTCAGGTGATCATACTCTGTGGGTTCATCACTATGACAGACTCCTTTCACATTACACAATCTTTAATTATTTTTATTTTATTGGTTTAACAGGGATTGCACATTGTTAATATTAACATACTGATAAGGGCAGCTTTAAATAAATTTATACTTTATAAAAGACAAAGGGCAGATAAAGAAAAGGCTACATATTTGATTTTGTTTTAGCGAGTTCTAAATGCAGCATTTCCATGTCACTATGTGACTATATGCGTTTTACCACCAAAGCATGCAAGGCAATGTGAAGGTGGAAAACATCCATTGAACGTATGATTAACTGGAAATGGAAAAAGTACAACCATCCCGGCAGGTGTATCTAATCCTGCAGATAAGCAAATCAAACAAGGAGGAGTTATCACAGTCATCTCTCTGAGATCAGATTAGAGGTTATGAAGACAGAGGTTTAAGACAGTTATCTACTGGCTCATCCTGAAGATACTACAGGTGCACACAGAGACAGCATCACGTAGACTGACTGAAACATTTAATTAATAAAAACATACCAACAAGGGAATTACATTTTGAAATACTCCTTCATATCAACATCTTGCATGGTTGTCACACTCCCACCACTTTACGGGTACTGGGGTTTTACTAACTTTTGGACTTTGTGGACAGTTTCTTTTGTTAGCAGGACCCAAATGCAGAAACCAGGTTGGAGACTGGATGACTTCAGCAAACTCTATAACAAATCAGACAGTAGAAACATACATGCAGAAAACAGGTAGGTAAGGTTGTGGTGGGTGGCCAAAAAACAGACAAGGCAGCCTGGACAATCTGACAAAAGCCAGTGGCCACAGTGTCAGCTATATATATATATACAGAGACACTAACGGTGAAATGAGGTGCAGCTGGTGAGGCAGGCAGCAGGTCAACAAGGGCTAATGAGGGAATCAGCAACAGGTGGGCAGAGGTGGGAGAACACCGAGGGAGCCTGGTGGACAGGTGAGGAATGACAGTGGTACCTCCAGTCAGTGATGGCTCACTTGAAATATTACAAAAAAGAAAAGAAAAAAACACATATTTTCTCACTTACTCTAGTAGCCAAGCAGATAGTTTGGGTGTACTGAGATATGTGTCGGACAATACAATGGAGGTGGATATTCATTCTTTCTTACTTTCTGTACTAGACATTGGGGACACAATATATTGCTGGTGATATGTTTGGTATTCATCACATTATACCTGCATGTTCACATGTTCACTTAGTCTTGTTTACATTTACTCACGTCTCCATTGAAAATTAGGTTGTTATTATTATTATTCTTTGTGGTGCTCACAGCTTTGAAAAAATACTGCCACTCTGAATAATCAGTTTTCACGGGAACTACCTTCTAGTGAAGAAACAGTCCCTATTAAACCTGTTGACAATGTGTGTTGTAGATTATCCTGAGTAAAAGGGACACTGTTTCTGATAAAAAAAGATGAATGTTGTCAAATAATTAATGTAATTTTCAACACTTAGCTTATCAGAACTATAACTAACCCTATTCTTATAAATCAGTTTGATATATAGTGTTAATTTGCCTTGGAAAAATGTATATCTTTGTCTTCTTTGTTGCAATTACAAACTTTCAAGCAGTGTGTTACTGAACTGCACATCCATGCACAGTGCGGCCATTTAGCTTAGCTTAGGTGCAGTTTGTTTATGGCTCAGATCAGCGTCTTTGCAGATTTGCCATTCTACATGTCTGTGTTCAACAATTACAGAGGGAAACATCCATCGAAGAAAAGACAGCATGTACTTTGAGACAATAAAGTGACATTTTGTTCAGGCTGCTCACAGGTTGTTTTCCCACCTACTGATATCTTGTCCAATTACTGGAGACTTGACTGTACCTTAAGCAGGGAGAGGCGGATGAATAGCCATCGCAGTAGCAATCATGAGAGGCAGTGCAATTTGGATGCCATGAATTACAGGTATTTGTGCCTATGCCACCCACCTGCCACACTGTGGCACAGCATGCAGTTTTGTTCTGTGCCAATTTTGTTGTTTCACCAAGTAATATAAGCATGGATATATCGATGGGTGATTAATTTAAGGACAAATAAAAAACACCAACAACATATAATCACTAGAACAGCTTTAATGATCCTTTGCATAGATTCTCCAAGTCTCTAAACTCTACAGGAGGGACAAACTATTCTCCCAAAAGATATCCCGTCAGCCCAAAATCTCCCATGGGTGTTCAGCTGGGTTGAGATCGATGGTGATAGTGTAGAACATTATTGTTGGTTGTGGTTACAGGTACAACAGAGCACACCTCTGACCACACCCAGGAGCAACAAACTTGAAGTGGAACGCTGCTTTTCTGTCTGGTGTTAAGTTTCTCTAAAGCTAAGTCAGGATTGGGGTTGGATAGCATATTGAATCCGGTACTGAATCTGCCAATCAAATCTGTATCTATTCAAAACCTTTATTAGAAATATTAAAGCTGGGGTAAGTATTATTTTTTGGCATCATTGGGCAAAAATTCCATAACAACCTTTGAGAATATTGTAATTCAAGTTGTCTGAGAGAAAACTAGTCCTCTGTCCCTCCTGTTGGCTCTGTTTTTAGGCTTTAGAAAATCTAGCCTGTGACTGGAGACTCTGGCCAATCACAGGTAATTTCAGAGAGAGGGCGTTCCTATTGGCTGAGCTACAAATGCAGATGTGTGTGCACATCCCTTCAGACGGTGAAAGCCTGATTCAGTGGCGAAAACAAAACAACACGTCCCGGCTCCACACAGAGTTTCGGGCTCATTACGTTCAATGCCATGGCACTCGTATCGACGAGTGGCAAAGAGGCACGATGACAAACAGTGGGGAATAACTCTTGACGGGGGACAGTGGTGTGTGTGTGGTGTACTAGCCTCTCATTCCACTGCTGGACGGCGTCGCAGCTGCCTCTGCAGCCTAGGGCGCTCTGCCCTGGGGCTGTGAAGCGCTGGAGGGGCGTCTTTGAGAAAACAAGTCGCGGCAAGAGGGACCAGGGTCTCGGTGAGGCTCACGCTGTGGAGAGCGGGCCCTATGAGGCCTGAGGTTTCTCAGGGCTGCATATTTGTGGGTTTGGTGGGAGGGGCTTAGGGAGTGATACAAGGCAGCGGAAAGAGAGACCGAAGGTTTTGCATAGGTTTGCACAGGTTTTGCCTATCCCAGCTAAGTCCCCTAGAAGACTGTTTTCACATTCATTTGCTAAAGGGGGAACGTTTCTGTGCTCACCTTAAATCTCAGTTCAGTATACCTAAAGATGATTTTGCAATGTGACAACTAGTTTGGAGGCCAATCATGGTCCAATATGCAACTTAACACAAGTGTGATGTGGAAACATGAAACCTCCAGTTCAGTGAGAATGGACTTTACAGTGAAGTAGGAGACATTTTGACTTTTGAAACAAAACATATTTGTATATTCATAGATTCTAGATTTTTCAATGAGGGAAAAGAGGTAGATGTGCTTTTAATAATAATGAAAGTAGTATATTAAACTTAAAACATAAACCATGGAAAAACCATATCAAACAAATTGTTATCCAAAGGCAGAGTATTTTTATATCTTAAAACAGATCTGGAGGGGATCTTTGATATTTAAGAACTGAAACTCAAATGACAAAAAACAAACACCTTTGGCCAGATAGTTGACCTGTTTGCTATGTATCTAAAAATGTCTCTTTGCTAATAAAGGCTACCAGAATGGTACCAGCCCTATAAAGTTAACACACGTTTTGCAGATCATATGCTGCTTTAAAAAACCTGAGAGGGAGGAAATGTGTCGTACTAGCTATGGGCTCGTCTGGCTGTGACATGAATAACTGTCATCCAACATACTGCACTCTCTCTGACATCCATCTGTCACAGCATGACTTTAAACATGGACTGTGGATGATGATCATCCTGGCTGATTGGTGCCTCCCTGAAGAAGAAAAAATGAACTTTATCCACTGGTTCTGTTTGCCGAAGTTTCATCAAACTGCCACATATTCAGTCACAGCAATTTTGCAGCTCCCACACAAGGACATCAGTTTCCTCTTGAGAGAAGCTTTTGTGGTGAATCCACTCCCCAGCTGTTCTCTATATCACAGACCGAGCTCCATGAAGCAGAGACCAACGCTTTAGAAAAGAAAGAGAAAAAAAAGCTAATTTGATTGATGATGACTGACGCGAGCATCTACCACATCCTGATAATATATTTCTCATAATCACACCCTGTTTCCAACTGCACTTCAAATGTGCCACATGCCTCCAGCAATGAAATATCCAAAAGTCAGCTGCCACAGCGTGAGCGCAGCACTCTGCACCATTGATTCTTTAGAACAGAGCCCAGAGACACCAATTTGTCCGTCGACAGCAGCCACAATAGACCGAAATATAATACAGTGTTTTGAGTAATGCCTACTATTCACACATTTTCCTCATTCTGTTTCTCTTAAATTTATGATTCTCCTGCGCTCTCGATATTGCCATTGCTCTCTTCACCAACACCACACATGCAACAAGTTCTCATCCTATCTCTGAGGGGTGCTGAAAGGCATTCTGGGAAATAATTAACCAAAGACGAAGTAGTGTACACCACGTCCCAATTCAATTCTATAAACATACTATAATATACTGTATGCACCAATACAGTGCATGATTTTGGTAATTAGTTGAGTATGAAAGAAATTATTGTATTTAACCATGTACTATCTGTGCCACTGTGCCGCACCGCTATGGTTAACATTTGCTTAGCTTTAGGCTTTAGTTTTAGAGAAACTTTGGTTTGGGTTCAAATTACTACTTCGTTAAGGTTAGGGGAGCTTCGTCGTCATGGTGACAATAATAAAACTGTTAGGGAACAACCGCCGTCATGGTTAAAAGAAATCACGTTGACTGTCAGTTGGAAACGGAAAACGAACTGCTGTCTACCGTGTTAGTCAGAGATTTTGTTGACCCATCCATCCACCCCAACGACCTCCCTCACACAGTACTCCCTCCTTTGCCGCTGACGGAAAAGAGTCACAATTCCTACTGCAGCTAGAGGGCTTAAATGTGTCACTTGAATGTAAACCTATGTTGTTTTTGGGGCATATGCTGATGCGTTGGTTTTTCATGGGAGGACAGTTCATAAAGCACCACCATGCACTTTTATGTCACTTTTTTATAAGCCGTAAGAAGCTGTCTGGATTGCATTTGGGAGAATAGGATCCAAAACCAGCACCACCTGAGAAAAGAATCAAAAGATTGTTGGCATTTTCAAAGTCCCTCTCCACTCAAAAATGGGTTTTGCTTATTGTCACTTGGGTGTTTGACCTTCACTGTGCAGAATGATCTATGTGCAGAGTTTGACACTAGAAGGCATTCATCTGTTATGTTACTTAGTAGGAGTAGGAGACATCTTGTGTCCAGTAGTTAAACTTTTGAAAAGAACAATATTTATGTTTATTATTTATTATTTATTTATATTTAACATTTGGAGTAAATGTAATTTTACAATTTTTTGTGGAAAAACCATAAATTCAGACATACATTGTTATTATCTACTTCTGGAGGGGTTCTTCAATAATATTGTATTTTCCTTTTTTTTTTTGCAAACTCAAAACATCGTAAGAATTTGTATATTGTACACGAGTGGATCACAGCAGGATGATCATGTGTTTACCACAAAAAGCTTTTTGTTAATGCCAGCATTTCCAATAACTTACCTGTTTTAATTTTAATGTTATTGTTTTTTATCTTAGATTATCGTTGGGTATTTAATTCCAATGTTTTTTGACTGATGTTATTTGCTTCATTGCAGTCCTGAAATGTTTTAATCCTGGTTCAGCCATGTAAAGCACTTTGTAACTGCGTTTTGAAAACTGCTGTATTAATAAGGTTTATTATTAATATTGTTACATTATTATTGTTATTATTATAAACGTATAATTATAACCCTTCATTACAAAAGAACTCCTGCAGCTCATTGGTCATGACAGACTGATGATATCTAAGATTATATGGATATCTAACCCCAAATTCATACAGTGAGTGAATGAATGAATGAGCCACAAATAAAATGTCATGTCATCAGAAAGATACAACAATCACATAAAGATTGTACACATAATGGCTTTAAAGAATAATATACCTAAATCAACATCAAATAAAACCTGATCGATTCATATCTGTGGTAAATATTCAGCCTAGTGTACAAATACATAATAATGCTTGATGTATCTAATGGTGTCAGTGCCACTATGACATTTAATGTAATGCTCCAACGCCCTCTGACGCCAATCAGAGCCTTCCTGGGTTCCTGCCAAATAAACATGCCAATGTCAATTGACTCTGCTAGTTATACTGCACCTACTGGGACAGACCACTAACGTGCGCCTAATACATTATATGTCATTACTGCGTCCAATAATTTCACCATTTAAGTTACGATCCATCATGTGCCTCGATTCATGTTGTTCACAGCTTTATAAACTGGCTTCATACTGGCAATTTAAAATCTTTTCAATTTCTGGATATCATGCATAAGTAAGGGCACTAAGCGTGCACGGTGCATGATAGCCTTGGTGTTGCCATGGCCTCTGGCTTTCCAAGTGGAGCAGAACAAAATGTACATAAATGCCCTCAGGCCAAATCTGTTTATGATGGAGAGAGAGAGAGAGAGAGAGAGAGAGAGAGAGAGAGAGGGAAGGTTTATTTAACTGGTGGTGGGCAGGAGAGAAACAAAGGCAGGAGAAGATGAGAGGCAGCGCGGAGTGGAGAAAGAAATCGATGAGGAGCTGAGGGACTGATGATGATGATGATGATGATGATGATGATGATGCTGGTGGAAACAATATGAAAAAACAGCAGATACTGTAGGTGGACAGGAAAAGACAGATGAGGAGAATAATGGAATGAGTAGGGCGTTGAAGGGGGATTGGGTAATTTATGTAAAGAGTGGAAGGAGGCAAGACGGGAGGGCTGAACAAAAGAAAGAATGGCCTCCTACAAGAGAGTAAAGTTAAGAGTTAGAGCGAGAAATCTGCACCTACAGCTCCATGCTATGAACATGTAACATGAGAAACCGGAGAATACCTGTGCCGCTGCCACTGGAGCCCTTTTTAACGGGGATAACAGATCACACCTTCATGCACCAGCACACACACTCACACACAGAAAACAGAGCCTATAAATACCCTTGCGAGACTAAAGTGTCCTTGATAACACTGAGAAATCCTTGAGCAGAAACAGGTAGTCAAACTGTCTATCAAAATGTTCTGTGAGACCAGCAGAGATGAAGTTGGCAAACCGACGAGCACAGTCCTCGCCGAGCTTTGGGGAAAACACGATTTCTTCTTCCTGCCAGTGGAAGCATGTTGTGGATTAAACAAGAATATTTAAGTTATGCACATCAAAGCACAACATGTAGATAGTTGATGGGATGCTGTGTGCTGGCTAAATTCAGTTTTTTTTTCTTCACAAAACTTGAATCTGACCCCCTGGAGCATTTTTATATTCACATATTTGTGTGAGTCTTTTCAGATATAAAAACACAATTTAAAGAGAGACGATGAGCCCTCTAAAAGAGCCAAGCGTGTGATATTTGAAGTTCACAGCCTTTTCTATTGGTTCAAACAAAGAAACAACTTCATTTGCTCTTTTGCTTTTGTTGTGTCATACTTTTCTACCGCAGCCTTTAGTTCCTCACTATAGACTCCTCAGCCGATTCAAATTTTTTGACTTTCTCGTTGAGACTTGAATAGATTCAAATGTTTTGATTATCAACTTGGACTTTACAAAAACATCTTTTTCTATCCCCCCTTTTTATTTCTATGCTTTGTAAATGCATTTCAGTGTGTGCATGTTTTGTCTTCCTAAAGTGGCTATAATCCATACCTTTACATTACAAATGTGAAAACAAAGAGACAATGTGAAAGGGCTCGCTCGTAGAGATTAACCTACAGAGACGCTAATTATGTTCACATTTGTTTACTGTATTATTTAATATAAAATAAATGTCCTTGCAGCCATGGACCTGCAGCACACCTCTGGTGCAGGTGCCAGTCTTCAAATGAAAAGTATCCAACAGAACCACGTGTGATTTTAAGAGGTTATTCTCCTCAGAGTGACGTGTGAGGTGTGAAAAACCTAGGTATAATTCCTCTAATGATAATCGCTTTAGATTCGTGTGTAATTCAGCCGAGGCAATATACATTATGAAAACGCATGAGGGGAATCATTACATGGGCACTTATTGCCACTCAAAATCGAGGTATTTTGAAGTGTAGGAGAACTTTACAATCTCTATCAGTTCCCTGTGTATATTTTAACCTGTATTACCCAGAAAGTTGACTAAGCATGGCTTGCTCTTTTTCAGAAATACAAAATAAAGGATTGCCATGGGAATCAAATGGCATTACATTAGATTTACACAAACATAATGAGCACATGGCTAAATAGTCCATAGCATTTATAGCCTCCATAAAGTGTATATGTTTCATATTGCTTATACATGCGGCAAGAAAGAAGACAGAAAAACGTCTTATCTCACTCATAATTCATAAATACAGTTCCTCCATGTGTTTGTTTGTGGTTAGCCAGCTAGCTAAACTGCTATTGCTGTAACTAGACTGCTAAAGTGCATGTTATTCTCCTTTGGGCATTTTTGGCAGTCATCAAACAGCTCCAGGTGCATGACGTCCACACTTGAAATGACAAGTGTAAATGGGGCCACAGGTGTTTTCATCTGTGCTTCCTGATTAAGACTGTGTGGGCGTGTACAGACAGGGCTTGACTGACAGCTTAGTCACTCTCCTGTTAGTTTTGTTGCATCTGTCACAGCACGACAATTTACACCATTATTATTATTAGGTCATAGAGTTTGGTGTCATCATGTTATTCCCAGCACAGCTCCACCTAATCAGCCAGAGTGATTGAAAACACCTGTGTTGGTGCGCTGGGCCTTCAAGCGTAGGCATCTTTTACACTGTAAGCAAATGCTATATGAATGCCACATGTGCACACAATAGGCTACCTCAGTGAAAGGCATTATTCCAGTGTAAACGTTTGTAAACTGATGGTTTCAGGTTTTGGTGTTGTGAAAAGTCTCTCTCTCTCTCTCACACACACACACACACACAGAGGCGGACTTCACTGTACTACAGTGTGTTTTAAGATAAGACTGCGGTCAGATAGACTGTGATCAGGGCTACGACCTCTGTGATAACCGCAGCTCATTTCCATTTGCTGTCCTTGTAGCCTCACACACATTCTGCAGATAGAGACGAACTGCATATTCACCAGACTGAAGGTCCCACGTTCCCAGAAAGAAGATACGGCAACCTTACCAGCAACTCAGTTCACTACTGCTTAGCATGTCACATTCAGATAAAGTTCTCTAAGGATAATACAAAAAATGTATTTCTCTTAATCTCTCCACTACGTCCTCCTCTGTCCCATAATGCCTTGGGGCTGGCTGGGGCTGCAGACTGAATTGTCTCCATCTTAAGTCTCAATCACCAGCAAGGCTTTAAGTTGGAAATGACTTTCTGATCTCACTGACTCCTTTTTAGATTTGCTGAACAGAACACAGAGTTACACTCGCTGCACCTGCATATGCGAGCAAATTTTTAAAAAAAAGTCCTGATTCTTGAACTGGCAATGTTTCAGAGTAAAGCGATCCTCAGAAGTTGTTAGTGGTTTGAATTCTGTGGGACCATTTCCATTTGTTCATCAGTGACACATGAATCAAAAGCACCCTTTAATCCTTCACTTAACTCCTTTTATACTTTTCACTTCGGGTTTAAAATTAAGTCTGTGTGAGTGCATGTTAGGCCACTGCGTTTAATGCATTAAGTCAGATTGTGTTGTCATTATAAAGAGATGATTAGAGGCTACGGCCTCAGAACACTGAACAAAAGACAAAAGGGAAGATAGAGATAATAGGAAAAGTTAAGGGAAAGGTGACACTGGGATGGAAAGATCAGTGTGTGTGTGTGTGTGTTTTAATCTCCCAAACCTCCACACACAGCATGGCAGGCAGCAGGCAGGAGATGGTACTGATGGTGCTCAGAGTGAGAGGAGCAGGCGGCTTGCTGCCAACATAAATCAGTGTCATGCCCTTGAGCCACACCTTAGTAGAGAGGCACGCCACTGAAGCACTGTCCTTGCTTTCCAGTGTCTGAATGTATACTCACAGTGAACATAAAGTAGTCTGAAATGCTGATACACACATTTAATTTGAAAGTTACTTCCAAGTTCAGTGTAAAACAGCTATGCGTGGTGCATCTAAGAGCAGTAAAACGCCTGATTTATCAATGAAATGTTCATGATTCTTAAACAGAGCTTCTGTTTACCTTTTTAATACCACATTGAACTCAATTTAATACCTATTTCATACCACGTCATGCTGGCAAAAATATGAAGGTATGATGGAAAACCAGTTGGGACAATATGACCTAGAATTATTTATTATTATATCACATTTTTTCAGTACTTTTCAGTAATTTTTGGACACTGTCCATCATGTGATGATGTGCTTTTTCGTTACTGTAGCTAGCAGTAGTCACAGTGTTTGCTACAGGTCTTACGGTGCCGACTGAAACTCAGCAAAAAAGGATTGAAATTCGCAATGTTATTACTTTTTCAATGAATAATGTGCAACGAGTAATTGCTAACAGTTTTCAAGTAACTTTCCCAACATTGTGAACACTGTTTATGAGTGTTTAACATCTCCCGACAGTCCACAATTGGACATTACTGCCTACGGTAGAAAATGTTGTAATACCTTCTAAGACCTTTTATTTTTTTGAGGAAAGTAAAGTCAGTGCTTTTTAAGACTTTTCAAGACCTGCAGATGCCCCGTTAAAACAACAGTGATAAAGACAAACGCTGTTTTTATCTTAACATCCTTTTAATCACTCTTTTCTTGTGTGACATTTTTTTGGCAGCCCAGAAAACCAAACACTCAAGACTCATTTTAATAAGCAGTAGACACTGAGTAGAGTTAAAACAAATGCCAACACATGCATCTCCCATGCACTTTTGCCACGCCTTCATTTTTAAAACTAAACAATGACAATTAAATAAATCTGACTCACTGACATCTTAACTCAACTAATATTGAGCATCATATACACATATCTGAAATCAAAAAGATGAGTCACTTGTTGAAAAAAGAAAGAACGCTGTGATCTTAGTATGCATATGGCATACATTAAAAATGTAAGCAGGTCTAAAACACAATTGTATGTAATCAAACAGTCAAACCTCTGTCATTAAATTAAAATGTAAAAGTCATTTCCATCACATTTGTAGTGTGTCATAATTGGCCTGTTGAAGGAAGGGAACGACTAAATATCAGTCTTTTGTTTGGCTGCCATTTAGTCAGATGAAGCACTGGCCGCCCCTCTGCTGCCTCAGTCAGACATGCTGTCATCTCACTGGTAGAAAAAGTCGGACACCAGTCAGAGACGAGTGGTGGACATGTTTAATCACCAGGCAGCCGTTTGGATGACTGGGACTACGCTCAGCCGGCCAATTTGCGGATGTTACTGAGGAGTCTCCTGCTGTATTCCTTGTGGTCCACTGGTTGGACTTCCAGTACAGTTACCTTCACTCGACACTCATCCTGAGGAGGGAAGAAAAATCTCGAGTTAAGTGCAGCAACATCTGATAGAGAGACATTTCTAACCTCTATGATCAGCATCATTCAAGAAATATCAAACGTTATAAGAGAATGTGTGTACTGAAAGTGAATGGGTTTAAATAGTGACCAAAACACAAGCCGAAATCTGTCTAAAGTCTGTCGTCTGATGGTAGATCTGGTTCTGGTGGAGTACTGAACTGTCTATCCGCTATTGGCTGGTATTTGGTGCCAATTTTTTCAAACTATAGCACACCTTCATAGGTATTTTCTTATGCGAGGAGAGCGAAACCCGTAGGCCTGACTCCACTGACAGGCAAGTCCTTGTCAGATATGATGTGATTGGCAATACCACACTGGATGCACGATAACAACGATGTATATCAGTCTCCCAAAAGCAGCCAAAACCTGTGCAAAAAGCTGTAAGCTGAGTAGATTTCACCATACAGTCTAATGTCAGCTCTTTTGGTTATCTCAGACTGTATCGGACTTTCTTGTAGCTATTTTTACAGTGACAAACGCTAACACTTGCTGTGACCGCACCCCTGGAAAATCAGGTGTGAGCCATCATCTTGTTAGCTCAGGCATAATTGCATATTTAACAGGGTTTTTAGTATGTTGATTTTCATATGTATTGCTTAGGTCTTCTGTTTTGATATGTTTGAGAACATAACAGAAAATGTAGTTAATAGAAACGTTGAAAACAATGAAAAGTAGAAATCTTGCAGCACCATTTGCTTGTCATCAAGGCCACTTTGGGAACCGCTGCTGTAGGCAGCTGTATAAAGATGATGTGGTTACAGATGATGATTTCAATTACACATATTATACATTATTATTGCATTTTAAAGAGTACAAATATAATGCCACAACAGCCACCAACAGCGAGATATATTTCACATTAAATATAATCAAATAATGCAGAGGTGGACATAAAGCCAAAAACTCATTTCCATTATAATCACAGTCACTATAAGAAGAATTAATGCAGAGACAATTCATTAATCAATTAGCAATTCAGCGAGCATAACCGGCATCAAGCAACATTTGCCCATTATCTCATATGTGATTCAACACCTCTATTAGTATTTTCAATTTGCATCTACCTGAGGATAGCAGGCAAATTAAACAATACGGGGGGCCGAGAGAAAGGTTCCACTTGACAAAAGGTGACAACTTTTAAAAAAAAAAATGGTCTTCCAAAGGACAGGGTACTGTGAAAAAGAAGGCTTATTAATTTAATGTGCGTTGACTAATATTCCAATCACATCTGGAGAAAACAATTACTCAGCGGCCTAACATTCACCCCAGTTCTCCAACTCAATTTCAGATGGTGGGGTGAGGTGGGGTTCTTCCCTGAAGAATTAAATAACACAACTTGTGGATGCTGGCACACTGACAAAACATGTAGACACACACACCTTCAAACACGTGCAACAGACAACACACACATCCTTACTGATGCCACAACCTCACAGAGAATTAATGAGATACTGAAGAATAAAATTACATAAAACTGAGGATCCCTGCTGAGAAATTTGAATATTAAAGCTGTTAGTAATACAATACATCGAAGGGTTAGATGTGAATGAGAACAAATGTACAAATGTACCTTCAGCTTCTAGACATGCTAGTGGGGTGGCTCTATGGTTAGCAATGTCTGTTGCCAGTCTACCACTTTGGTCCAGACTGAAATAGCTCAACAACTATTGGATGGATTGCCATGAAATGTTGAGCAGGGTTGACATTAATGGTCCCAAGAGGATGAATCCTACTGACTTTGGCGATCCCTTAACTATTCCTCTAGCGACATCATTAGGTCAAAAGTTTCACTTATCCAGTAAAATATCTCAACATCTACTACATTGGATTGCCACAAAAGTTCATACAGACATTCATGGTTGTCAGATGACGTATCCTAATGACTTTGGTGATACTCTGACCTCTAGCGCCACCATGAGGTTCACATTTGTGGTTGTGTATGAAATGTCTCGACAACTAATGGGTGGATTGCCATGAAATTTGGTTAATTCATGTTCCGCACAGGATGAATTGTAATAACTTCGTGGATAACTTTTCAACTAGCACCATCATCAGATCAAAGTTATATAAAAACAAATGATATTCCCATGAGCCTCAGGTGTATTGTATTTGGGTTTAGTGCTAATAACACACTAAACTAAGTTGTTGATCAGGGTAAACATTTTACCTTTTAAACGTCAGCATGTTAGCACTTTAGCATGCTGACGTTAGCATGTAGCTCAAAGCACCGCTGTACACGCTTAGTCTCATTACATACTTTATATTTTAAAGCTGCACAATTTTCTATTTATCTTATCAAATTTTAAAGTTGGCACCATCACTAAATGTGACATTACAAATGGAAGACAAAATACAGAAACAGCACTGACTACAATACAGCAGCCCCATTTTCTTAACAGCACTTCAAACTACCTTCTGTCAAGTTGAATTAACATTCCTGTCAATAAAAACCAAACACAATGAGCTTTATCAAAACTATACTGCAGTACTACTGTAATGTTAAGTGTCTTTGTTAATGTGTTCACCCACCTGTCATAAATGTTCATTGTCAGATGCAAGTTAAAGAAGGAAGCAAAAGAAATACTCAGAAATCTAGTCCTAACATATAATACCCGTTATGTATATGATCATATTCGTTAGACCTTTTTCACATGGGACAACGAAAAAGACCTGAATGTGATGTTGACCAGGCCTGCTAAAAGTGTGGTTTGTGTGTGTGTGTGTGTGGCTCTCAATGGCCTGTCTGTTAACATAAGGCAGGAAAAAACAGGTCCCGTCTGACACTAATGTATTCATTGAGACAAAATCAATTAATTCACTTCAGACAGACAGATGCACTTGCACTCAATACACACAGATATATGCACACACAGGTTTGAAGCCCTCCTGCAGACAACAGGTCCACACACACACACACACACACACATCTGTTTATACCTCTACATACTTTACTAATACAGTAAGTATCACAGAAGACAAACGACCATCCAGCCTGGAATAGATTCAAAGACTCACCAAGCCTCGGACTCAACATATTGCATCTAGTTATTATTTGGAAATCAAATACACTTTCCCAGATTCTAAGTGCATCAATTGTCTTGGATAGTCGTTTAAACAAATGCAAATTAGATGTTTGTGAAAAATGCACTCATCTGTGCTCAGTAAATCTAATCCTGCAGGCCAAATCTGATTTTAACCGTCATCTGAATGCCATTAACTCCACCTGTGGCACAGTGAGATGGGCCTCTATTACAGTGCAGTCTGCAGCACAAGTGTCTGATTCACTGCACACTCTCCTGCCTCTGTGGGGCTCTGCCTTAATGAAACATGACAGACAGTTTTATTTAAATACAATATAGTGAGGGTTTTTTTTTTGTTAGCTGGTTTAGACTTTTCTCTACATCCTCCTAAGATTATTTGTACATTTATCTGTTTTAGGTACAAACCAGATGTTGCCATAATACATGAGAAACTTCAGCAGCCGTCATCTGTACTAACATCATAAACTATCAAAGTGGAAAATGGGACAGCAAAGACTGCTGCACCACTGGAATCACCAGTTGCGGTTTAAAATTTAGTTGATGGCAGAGAAAACTTTTGGGGAATTGAATGCATTGTGCTTGTTAAGTCTAAAAATCTGTAGTTTATCGTCTCTGCTCTGCCCTAAAATAATACGAACTAGAGTTTATATGCAAGAGAAGTTCAAACCACAACTTTAAAATATGATCCTATGCACGGCTGTTCTTTCTCTCTGTGTCCTTGTTATGAAAAACGACAAAGCACAAATTTTGTAACTTCATTAATCTTGTTAAGCTCTGACATTTCATTACTTTGTTCTATTTTTATGAGAACGCTGTGGTAGATGTCTGATCTCTGTCTTGTGTCACACTCAAGTCTATGGGAAAGAAGTGAGGCTGAGGTAGAAAGACTCACTGAACAAGTGAATCACAGACTCGCTCTCCGTTCTGCGCTCGTCTTTTTGAATCATGAGCTTTGAAACAAAAACAGTAAACTTTGACTGACATCCACTTAAAATAAATTCTGAATACATTGATAAGCCTCGTGTAGAGAATGTATCTGCTCTGAGATCATTATCTCTACTTTGTGGAATACTACAATGATCAATTTTACATTGTTCCTATTGGGCTTCAGATCAATTCTTGTACCTTCCTACAACACGACAAAATGTGATAATTAATCAATGAATTAATTAAAACAGGTACAGAAAACTTCTGATTTTGTAACTGTATGGCATTCTTAGAAATGTCAACACCTACACTCAGCACTTCTATGCTGTTTTATCCACTTGTAGGTTACGTAGGTTCAGTATCACCTTTGATGTGTGATCAGCAGGTGAAGTTTTTCCAAATTAAGTGTTAATGGGAAGTGATTTATATTTATCACTTAAATAAATTAGACAGCTAGAACACATTGCACATTTTACCATTATCTGTAGATTTTGGCAGGAGTAATGTTAAACATGGCTAAATGAACGTATCTGTCTGCATCTGCATGCACTGCACAATACAGGCTTTAATGTCAAGTGCTTATTGTGCCTTGCTATGCAATTCATTAATGGGTTGTTATGTTAAACTGATTTGATGTAGGCAGAGTAAAGCTGGTCATTTCTAACCTGTATTCATGCTCAGGGAGCAAAGTGATCACTCAGTTGTTTTGAATGTGAGAAAGCTGCTCAGTCATACAGTAGATTACTTGAAACAGCCGCTATAACATTGCTGACATGTTTTCAATTTTACATTTCCATTTTTTGACTGTCCGTCTGTCTTGCCATGAGGACCATGAATATTAACCGAGAACATTCCGAGATTAACCGAGAACATTCATGCAGCCAAAGTGATGAACCATTAGCTTTGAATGACCCCATGACTCTTCCCGTAATGCAGCCCAGACGACAAACTGCATTTTGAGCTCCACTACCAGTAAGGCTGTAATAAAAACAAAATCATCAGTATGATGTTTGTTCTGATCAACACTTCTGTATTATGGGCTGTAATGAGAATTGCAGCCTCCAGCATCTGCTAGTGGTGGTAAGTAGCAGTGGTACGCTGACATTTACTGTTAACAGACAGTCGAACTACGCATACGTGTGTATAAAGACTGAATGACAATACTTTCCCCAGACTTTGTGTAACTCCTCATTGAAAAATCGTTATTTTCCAGACTATGAAGAATGGCTTATGAACTCTGCGTAAGGTTTCCTTGAGGTCAGGACACAGACCGTTCAGAGCTCATCCTACATCTCAATCATTCCACTCAGACTCTCAGTATGTGCCCCCAGTAGCAAATTAGCCTCTGAATAATTAAGCTAATTAGGCTTAGACAGACAATAGCTAAATGCTAATTAGGGCCTAATTAAGAGAAATGAATCCACAGCTGTATTTGTTTTGTGTTATCCAAAGCGCACTGGCTACATAACAACTCCCTTGTCACTGTGATACTAATTGAAATGATTTTGGATTTATGTTGTGTGACTGACATTGCGTTATGATTATATTGCATTTTGTGCATCTTGTTTTGTGGCTTTACATGCTTGGCACCGCAGTTAGGGGAAAATAATAACTGACAAGTCTGGTTATTACATATTCACGGAGGCATGCGGCCCATTAATTAAAACAACACACCGCAATGTCTTACACTTTCACACCAGTGGATGCTTAACATTAAACAGTGAATGTTCACTTTGTCTTTGTAGTATTCACTGTGAAGTTTTTATCAAGCAAGCTCCTTGTACACCTTTATGCTATTCACTATTTGGAAAGCATCTATAACACTTCTGCCTGCAACCAGCTCATCCTGAAGGTTGCTGCTGATCAGTGCATACTTTGTGCCAAATCAAAATACTAAATCTGTAAACCCTGCAAGCTTTGCCATCTCATCATGTTGTAACCACCATACTTAGGAAGTGCTACTTGGATCTGACAAAAACAGAATCCTGTGTGGTTGACAAACCTTAAATGTAGCAATTTCCAATTACAATTTCATAACTGAAATGTGGTCACTGTCATATGAAAGACACTGCTTTAACACACACACACACACACACACAGACACACACACACACACACACACACACACAGAGCTTAGGTCTATATACTGTAGCTGGTTTCTACTTTTTGGTGAGATTGTGAAATTGACCCTAAATGAGACCATTTACTGTTTCTACAACAATGCCACTTGTTTGCAATCCTGGTTATTTTGAAAGCCCATTTGTCCAGAACCATTATTAGTGTATGAGAGAAATAAAATGCCTGCTGGTGTATTTGTTCAGAACAGCGATAAGACAGCTGTTTGTAACAGACATGCACTAGCCAATCAGGGTCGAGTATTCCCGCAAGGCAGAGATCACTGAAAATATTCTCACAGCCTGCAGGACAATGATGAGCACCATCGTATTTCATTATATTCTGCTCTTTTATTCCTGGGAAACTAAATTGCATTGCATTGTATCAAATTCCATTGTGCTCCCGTTTATAGCTACTTACGTTGTATGTCTCCAGCTTGACTCTGTTTTTAAAGATGTGAGTCCTGAAGTTGGCTTTCTGAAAGACTTCATCAAATGCAGCCTCGTCCTCAGGAACACACACACACACACACAGAAAACAAGGTAAATACAAAGTCAGGACCAGTGGTTTACAGGAAGTATTCTGTTAAAGTTAGACCTCCTGGAAAAATTGTAAAGGCAATTTTCTTGTCAGATGTGAACAAACTGGTTTAAGGAGAACTGTGAGTGGTAGTATATCCGTGTTTGTGCATTTGTACGTGTGTGTGTGTGTGTGTCTCACTGTGTCTCTGAGCTGTGCCAGTGCTTCTGTGTTGTGACCTAACAGGACCTCAGCTGTCTCCTGGAAGCATGTCACCCACTGGTTATCCCCGAAGTCTGCTACGTTGGCCTGAGAGTCAGATAGACAGAGATGATGAAGGGGTGAGAGATTATTCATGTGTGTATGTTTGAGTGTGTGCATGTGCTCGATCACAGAAGCTACAATATTCCTCAAAGTCAGCAGCACTGCGTGTATGACAAACAAGCATTAATGATGTGCACCGTATGCACTTTGCACTTACAGAAAGTAGGAGTCTGTACTTGAAGTTGGGGAACTCTTGGTTACACTTTTCGCAGCGGTACAGTCCGTTCTGTTGGTCTATGACCTTCTTGTTGCAGTCTGCAGATGGACAGGCCTGGTACAGACAATTCTCCTTACGACTGTAGAGCACTGTTGCCATGCAGCTGAAATACTCCGCCTGAGAAGAGAGAAAAAAAATGGGAGAGGAAGAAATCTAATTATGAGGATAGAAAAAGAAATCAATAAAAACTACCAAATCACATCAAACTGCTGCAATTTGAACGTCTAAGAGACTGCAGTTAATTTGCAGGTGCTGCCCCCTTACACAATATTGTGCTGGGGAGAAATCTAACCTGCAAATCAAGTTACATACTGGAAAAATCTTCCAAACCAAACAAACCTTAAACACTATCATTTAATTATAGAAAATGTTTGTACTGCAATTTGTGTGTGTGTGTATATAATGTTTTTTTTTCCATTTTTTCACACTCGGTGAAACCTGGCTGGCTGGTTGCATAGAGAATGTGAAGGTGGCTATTTGGTCAAATGTCATGCCACCTTAACTGAATCCTGACCAGACATATTTCAAGAGCACAGCATTAAAGGAATCACTTTGGCAACTGGAACTGCAACAGTGAAATCAGTCCTGCTGGAGCTGGGAGAAAAGACAATGTGGCAGAATGATTCACCTGCTAATTAACATTGGCCCTTAAAATCAAAATTCAAGTCACTAAAAATGTGGTAAATTGACAGAATACAGGACATCTGCCGCAGGAAGAAGGAACTAATTATAGAGGAAGAGATCATCTAGTTTCCCTGTTTAACTGGCAGCTTTCTACTTTGAATGTGTTGATGGTTGCTTGTAGTAAGAAGATAACTGTAGCTGTCCTTGTGACTTCATTATATAGCTGCATTGTTTCATTAAAATTTCAGAACATACCCATCCGATTCCTTTTTTTTGATTCTTAGACGTAAAACTGTGATGAAAAGATGTTTTCAGTTACATTTTCGATGTGAAAAAAAAGTATTCAAGCCTACACCACTGTACAGACATAAAACAACTTCTCATTTCAGAGTCTATGTGTTAGGCCACCTGACTTAAATACTGAAAATAATACAGCCATATGCACGTGTGACTACTCCACTCACGCACTCGCAACAGATAATTATGGACTTGTTTACATTAAAATAATCTGTAATTTTTCATTGAGCACATCTGCTTAGAACCTGGCACATTTTAAAAACTTTTTCCTATTAAAAATATAACAAATAAAATACCATCATCTCAATTTGAGCCAAAAAGAAATCCTGCCCTTACAAAAGAAGTGTATTCTCTTTTTTTATCTGTACACATAATTACATTAACAAGATATAAACAGGTGTGATTTTACAGACTTGAAATGCACGTTTATGTGTGCCAGGAGAGCAAGCATTCCAAAGACTGCTGCTAAGTTTTTCAAAAGCAGCAATCTAAAAGGTGAACAATGAACGGACCGGAACAAGACACTTCAAAGCGTTTGTTATGTAGGAGGCTGCATCTTGGTAGATGAACAAGACGCCAGGTGGCTCAGGCCGTAAGAACACAATGAGTAATCACTAGTCCACAGCACAACAGTCAAAATCACGAAACAGTGGTCGGGTATGATGACCAATTTCAGAGCACACAATGCTTCAAATGCTTTCGTGTTGGGAAACAACAGCAGATTACCTCAAAGGGTAGCTCTCCTGCCCACCATAAACTAAACATGTTTCCAGTGGGCTGAGAAACTTCAGTAAAAAACTGCTGATAACTGAAAAAACTACGTCTGGTCTGATGAATCCCAGTTCCAGCCACAACAAGGTCAACAGAGTGTGTTGTCAACCGCATGAGGAGATGCATGGCGTGAATGGTAACAACTGTACAGGCCATGTTCATTCATACATGACCACCATGTAGCTTCGAGTGATATGTACTGTGAACAAGATAATGCTACAATCAGTACAGAAAGTGTGCAGGAATGGTTCATGACAATGTTGTGATATCAGTCCCATTAAACAGTTCTGGCATACAGTGAAAGAAACATTCACTCATCAAACCTTTGAGTGAATAATCTCGGGAGGATGCTCTGTTCTCATCCAAATGGTATGAGCATTCTTTTGGCCTTTTCTTGTATTAATAAATATCATAACTTTGAGGCACACAGCAAATGTCATGAAAATAAAAAGCCCATCAAATTGAAGTGAGAAAAAAAATGTAAGAGACGAGGAGGAGCAAAAGTGCTCCTTCTAGTGCAGGCAGGACACCCTTCAACAGTGTTAAGAATGCGAATAAGCTGCTTAGGGTGAAAAGAGAAACATTAAATAAAATAAAAATAAACTCAGATCAAACTTCAGTAAAACTGTCGCCAACAAGCCAGTCCAGCTGGTAGATGCACGCTGTTTACACATCTCTATTTGACTTCCAAACAATCTTGGAACAGTTTAAAAAGAGAGCAGAGGGAGTTTGAGAATTCTATGCATAATAGATGTGAGATGAGACGAATCTCTCTTTCCCTCTCTAATACATAAATTGTGCTAATATACACATACACACACACACAAGCACTCTGACATATACACATGACTAACATGCAAGGTTATATGCAAAGACCCAAACTTCCACATTTACATTAGAGATACAATGAGCTGAACTTCTTTCAGAGTGTACACAGTCAAACAGAACCAATTTCAAATGCAGCGATGTTGCGGTAATTTAAACAGATATTAGCACCTTAAGCGGCAGAACTCACACTGCTAAAATCAACAGCTAAAAAGGAAAGAAATGCTAATTCTGGGGGGGGGGCTATTCTCTCATCCTGCGAAGAAGCAAAGCATTTGATTTCCATAAATATAAATATAAAGAATGCACACAGCAGATTAAATGTGTCTCATTGGGAAGAGGCACACACGTGTACACGCCTGCATGCATGGATAGAAACAGACATACGTGTGAAAGCACAAAGTGATAAATACGATATACATGCAGAAAAATCCTATTTCCTAGCTTCACCAAGGGGTATTTCTTCTACCAGGAGAGCAGGTCTTAAACAAGATGTCAGAATTACAGCCAGAATTTAAAATGAAATGCTTTAAAATGCATTCTAAACAACAACTACAAGCTAGAGCTGGGCCAGACTCATTACTAATGTTGGCCTAAATGAGTCTATCAAAGACTCTCTCTAGGACGCTGGCCAAATTCACACACTGACTGAGCGATGCTGTTCCTTCGTTATACAACCCACACTTTCTGTAAAGTGTTCAGTAAGAGCATGTGAAATGTGAAAAGGCCATTGTGTTCTCTGCATCCCTTGTGAGAAGGCTGATGCTGTCCTGTGTCCCCATGACCTCTGCAGATACTGTCAGTCAGACTTAGAGCTCTCTGACACTTTCTTCCCGCTAGCTAACACTGAGTCACTGCCTCATAATCTGTCCACCCATCCATCTATCCGGTACCCATGCCACACAGCAAGAACCCCTCCGAAACTCTTACTAAGGAGGTTTTTTTTAATTAGGAGAATTTCTCCCGTTAGCAACAGCCCCCTCCCTCTCAACACTCCACTCCCATGTTTCCGCCCGCATGCCTGCCTCATCACATTTTGCAGACTTGGGCAGATTGGAGCGCCGGAAGGCGGGAGAGGTGGGAAGGCGATGGGCGGGGAAGGTGGTAAGAGGGTGGACGTGGCAGGAAGAAAAGAACAGGACTTTGGGGGCTTGTTGAGGGCTCGTGATGTTGGCAGATGCTAGCGAGAATTTGAGGATAGAGGTCAGCAGGATCTGGACCATAGCGATTCCATCACAACTAGACCACTCTAAATAAATCCCCCTGCATTTGTCATCATCTCTCCCTCTTCTCCTTCTGTATTCCAATGTGTACACAGAAGCCTTGGGGCAAAGTCTTAACCTTAAGCACACTGAGGAGAACCTAGAACAGCAGCATGACTAACGCTGCACACAAAAATGCTCACAGACACACTGACACAAAAATATGTGCGCAGACTTACCTAAAGATTCATACACACACACACAATATTCTGAAAATAGTTTTCATTCTTATCACACCAAATCCCTGTGTCACCTTCTGGCACCTAAATGCAATTAAAATTTGTATGTGGAAGGGCAACCAAGTGAAAATCTACTTCACATAATTGACGTGGCTGCACATGCCAACTTTAATGCTTGTCCCAAAACCCCAACACACATTGCTACATTAATTAGAAATGGCTTGTACACTTACATCCACCCACACACACACACACGCACAGTCACACACATTCATGGAGGCAAACAGGTAGAATGTCAAATTAGATTCCTTCAAACTATAAGCTAATGATTTGAATCCCATTATTATTACCAAAGCTGCAGCCTCAGAGTATGTGATAGACAACCTCCTTAAAGCCGTTCAATTACAGAAACGGTCGGGGGTACACAGGGCAGAGAGAGAAAAGAGAAGACGACAAAGAGAATAAGGGAAGGAAAAAAAAAAAAAAACTGAGCTTGAATTATTTACACTTTCTCACCTTTCAACTCCTTCCCCCACATCTGCCAGTTAACTGTTCCTATCTGTATCCTTTTTTCAATACCCCTTGTCACTTTTCTCTTAGTCACCACAGTATTCACCTCTTTTTTTCCTCGTTGTTTTTCCTGTGGCCTTGTTCCCTTCCATCCTTCAACGCAGGTTTGTAAGTGACACAAAGTTTAAGTGGCTTTTCTACCTGTCTCTCGCTCTCCCACGTTCTCTGTCGGCGCTACTTTCCTTCTGGTAATGTTATGCCCTATAGGCTTCCTCCACCTCCAAGACATAATTAGAATTTTTTATTAGAAACAAAATTGATCTTGAAGCTACTCTTAAGTGGCTTCTCATTAAACGTTAGGGATGAGAGAGACTAGTTGAAGATAAAACTAATTAATTAGACAGAAAGTTTATGAGTGGCACATACCACTTACATGCACCACTTTTAGGCAAAAGCATGATAATTCTGTGCGATGATACTTCTTAAAATGGCACACGGTTCAATTTGAGAGCTCCTCCAACAGCATACGGCAGTTCAATCAGTACTGCTAGTATGTCAGCTTCACTATCTCCCTCCCACAGCTAAAACAAGAGAACCACGACTCTAATCCATGAAGTCATATCGAGGCACAGCCTAGAGCTGCTCAATTTACAGTGAACAGAAGTCTGATTGTGGATTTGTGTTTGTCTAAACACTAACATTCAAATGAGACTGTGGTCAGTTTTAAAAATCACTATATCCATGTCTGTTCACAGAAAATCTTCTCTGATAGTTTTAAATAAGATGCCTTCAATTTAATCTCTATATGACTAAACAGAAGAAAAAAAATCAACACCATTTAACTGTTATGTATTATGACCCTGTAATGTTTAGTAGCAAGAGCTGTTTTTAGCATGCATGTCAATTTCTACTGATTTCCTAAATTTTCCAAAATGCCGTATGACAGTTGAATTATACTGCATGTGTAGCTAGAGAAGCACAGGCCATAGCAATAGGGTAGTAAGAGCAGGTAAGTAGAAGAAGTCAAGAAAATCAAAGAGTCACGCTATTGCCGTCAAAGTCTGTCAGCATGATGGATTTGTCCCTGTGTGACTGCGAAACTTTGGTACAAAACAGTGAAGCTCTAACTCTTTGATTCTCAGAGACTGACACCAAAACCCGGTGTTTACTGCGCTGGTCTTACAACACTGAAAGATGTTCTGCTGTACTGTAGCTATTCTGATGTTACGTCATCTGTAGGGGTTTCTTTCATTCTTCTTCAAACAGTAGCCAGCTGCCCGAGTGAGAGAAGGATTTTCTGACTCCCATATCAAACTGCTTCCACACAAAGTTTTCACAAAAACCTGGCTCAGAGATCTGACTATAACTGCAACACAAATAACAAGATTTACTTTTTGTAGTTACGCACCTCGTGGCTTCATTTCCACCCGATCTACTGTACATCCCCTGTTCTGTGACTCAAATGCGAGCGAGTAAACCAATCTAAAACTCAAAAATCAAAACTTACAAACATAGAAACATCTTGAGTAAAATGATTAGTGTCACAGTTGCTTGTGGTTCTCATAATGGTTCTTATATTCTGACCCTTTATTGTGCATATACACTGAATCAAGCACGTGCCTAAATAAATCTACAACCAAACAGAATTACTATAAAGGCAACACATTCAATGAAATGAAGATATAAAACTTTAGTTTGCGACTTCCAGTTATTCTTTTTTGAAGACTAAGTCCATTCAAAGTGTACTACATGAAAAAAAAGTAATCTTACTTCTGGACAGATTTATCCAATACTATCATTGTAGAGCTGGATTGATTAGTCGTTTAACATAAAATCAATCGGCAACTATTATCAAGCAAATCTTCCAACATTCCTCCTTGTAAACTGAATATCTTTTGGACAGTTGGTTGTGCAAAACTAGACATCTGAAAGTGACACTTTGGGCTAGGGGAAATTGTTTTCCGGGCAATCGATTAATCAATTAAGTGAGAAAATAATCAGATAAATTAATGATGAAAGTAACTCATAACTTGCAGCCCTATTTCATTGTGAGGCCAGTTATCCATGAGGAAAGAGCATCTGATATCAAAAAGGGTCCAGAAATTAAGAAAGAAATCACCAAAATCTGTTTTATGGTAGATTTTTCTTTAAAAGGGTCAATTAATCTAAATTACAAAAAAAAAAAAAAAACATGTGTTCTCAGTTACCTCTAATGTTGTCTAGTCATAGTAATTTTGGTTTCATCTGCCCCAGTTTTTAGATTTCTGTGTCTGATATTTTTTGTAAATTAGGTGAACCAATCCTTTAAAGAGTCACTTTTCTGTCTCTTTTGATTGTCAGTGCGTTTGATACTGACCTCTTTTTTAGATGAATGCCGCTACGTGGTTGTGTGAGGCTTTATGTATTTTTGTATGTATGTATGCACTGCACCTTCTCTCCATGTCCCATCTGTTCGTTCTTAATGTCACTCAGTGTTTTCCAGTTCATCTTTGCTCCGCTGCCCGCTGACCTCGTCTGTGTCAGGGATTGGCTGTCGAGCGCATAGCCTTTCATGTCATACCTATAGCGTGGACATTAAAACACACAGCACATATGTACAAATAAATGTTTCTGTGAACACGCTTGTACACCAAAACAAACATAAATACATGTGAAATATTACATGCATTATTTAGCGTAGGGAGTCAGAAAGAAAGAAGAAAAAAAAAAGAAAAAAAAAGAAAGGAGGGTTTGTTGAGTCAAATTAAAAACACAAACAAAGCGTGCTTGAGAACGCGACTAATGATCCCTGAATGCTGAGGTGATTAAATTACACAAGATACAGCACCAATATTAGTGATCTGTGAGCATGTCCAGGAGTCTATCTCTTTGTCAAAAAGAGGGTGTGAAAGCAAGTGTGCGTGTGCCTGTTTATATGTATGAACACGTGTCAAATTAAAATACTTTTCCTGTGAAGGAGATACTGCACTGTATCTACTATTATCTAAAGAAACCATCTTCAGCCATGACTGAATTACTCCCTTAATCCCTTAACTGATTTACAACCACTGCATCCGTATCGTGCAATCTATTTTATCGGACATATGGCTGTCCATCATGGACAAATGCATTCATACATCCATCAGATTTTTACATTTACATACATTTCTGTCCATATACACCGTTTCTTCACTGGGGAAAAAAGAACAACAAAACCTGTCCGTCTCTGTTTGTCTAACCACTCCATCTATTCATTTATCTACCTTTTTAATATTCCCTTCAAAATCTTAATGCATCAGTGTGACTCCTGCTCTGCATTCTAGCTGAGCAGAGCAATCTAATCAAGGCATCATCCAAATTCATCAGTTTCCCTCAATTATGCAAGCAAGCCTGGTCAAAACAATCCAACACAAAGCAACACAGCGCCACAGGAACTGGAGTCAGACAGACACTCTTTGTTTTTGTAAAGCGCAGACCTAAATGTTAAAAAGGAGTGGAAAACAGCGTGTCTGCTCCTTGAATAACATCCATTGTCATCCGTTCACCGCTGTCAGCATGTAAACTGCAGAGAGGACCAAACAGCAGCAGAGATCAGGGGAAAAGCCAGGGATTAGAGAAGAATGGAAGGAGGAATGAAAGGAAGGAGGGGTGCCGTTTTTAGTTATTTAGCCCTTTGAATGTCAGGATGAGATGGTGTATTGACCAGAGACTAATAAGACCAAGATTAAAGCTGGAGCAATGGAGCCTGCCCCTCCTCTCTCTCCCTCTCTAACACACACACACACGTGTATGTGCTATAACAAATGCAACGCGCACACAAAAATGGCCAAACCTATCACGGAGCAATTAGCCAAATTTTTAAACCAGACATTAACGACTGAAAGAGTGAACAGAATAATGCCCACAGGTACTAACAAACACACCCCTTTATTTACTGTATTCACACTTTGAAGCTGTGAGCGCACTGTTTGATGCAATTTTCTGTCTAAGAATAGCTTTCAGTATAATATACAGGCAATCATATGCACACTGAAGCATTGATATATAGACACACAGAAAGAAAAAAAACGCATTTCTATTTCAGCGGTGGCCAGACTTGGGAACAGCCTTAATGAGTGAATGAGTCATAATTTAAAATCCCTCCACAGGAACTGCTAATAAGAATCCGGTTTGATGCGGCTCACCGTGCCCCCATCTTTCTGTGCATGTACAGTAGCAGTTCAGAGCTGGAATCCAGAAATATCCGTGTTCTGCTTTTTTGTTATTCCCTCCATCCAATCCTGTCTACATCCTGTCTAGAGTCCCACTGGGACTGAGGAGGCACATGTCACCAGTCTCCTGAGACATGATCATCGGGGCAATAAAGGCTTATCTTATCTTATCTGTGTGTGCGTGTATTTGTCATAGGCTGTTTTACGTATATAAGTATTACAGCAACAAGAAGATACAATCTCTCCATTTGTAGAGTGATTTGTCTGTCTGATTACACGTACCGTGTCTTGGGCGGTGCTTGTGATAAAGTGATTGGATGTCTGTGCGCACTGTACATGCCAGCATGACCACAATGCGTGGACAATTCTGTATGTGTTTATAAATGTGTGTGTGGGCGTTGGTGTATGCGTGCACACCAGTGTGACTCACCAGCCCCTCAGTCTAAGGGCCTCCGGTATGTCTGGGTTGACCATGACTGTTGAGCTGAACAAAGCAGAGAGAGATCTGCCCCCGAAATCAGACAAGCGAGCTCCTTTGATGGCGACCACAGGCTGCCCAGAGCCGTCAAACTTCTCTGCCTGAAGAGAGAAAAAACTGTGTCAAAGACAGCAATTGAGGAGAGGAAGATGGAGAACAAGACACGGCAAAAGAAGTTGTGTTATTGTCTCTCATATGTTCAGTCTGCAGCTTAGAGAGACCAGAAAGTAATATCTGGTATAGTTTGCTTTTATAATTGGACAACCTACAAGTTAATTTGAAAGTCATTTTTGGATTTTGGCAAAGAGGAGGGATTAGCTCTTGCAGATTGAATGAGCTTAGAGAAGAATAGTGCCATTTCATGCACATTCGAGAGTTATTTAGCCTTCGGTCTCAAATCAGAGACTCTGGGTCCAAAACACTCCTGAAGGTCACGGGAATGATTTGACTGATCCAAATTTTACAGCCCAGAAAAGCCAATCAAACGGCTCTGTATGCAAGAGCACACTCAGAGATATGTTACGCATACGCACATACACGGATGGGCACCTTCATAAACACACGATAAATTACAGCCTGCTCTACATGTTTTATGTTAAACCACAAATCCATCCCTGGACACACACAGAGAGAGAGATTATAGTTATTACCTCCTCTCCCCACAATGTGACTGTCACCACTTTGCCAGTTGTGTCAATTAGGTCGAGAGCCCTCTTGGAGACTTCTCTGCTCGTCTTAGTGGTGATGCGGGAAACATCCTCGGCACTCTTACATACTCCAATCACATCTACAGGCAGAGAGAGTCATTTTACATCTCCATCTATAGATAGCTCATGAATACAGGTAGACAAATATGCTCACAATGAGGTACTGTAAGAAAAAGGAAGCAATAGTACGTTATGTGAAGAGAGGCTTTTGAAATGTCTCCACATGGTGTAAAGTGTAAAAGTGCCTCCTGGATATACTCTACATAACATGAAGTGGAATCACATCATGAGCAGTAAAGATCAAGAGTTGACACCTCTCTGATATTGCCAAGTCACAGGAGAGTGACATAAATGTCGTAACAGGCTGGCTAACACCCAAGCCCACACACCAAAACACAACAAACACACTCATTCCTCATTCATGTTTCCTGTCATGCTCAAGGCCTAAAAACTTCATTCAGGATTACTGCACTGAAGAGCAGTCGCTGCTGAGCTCTAAGAAGGTGAAGAGCCTGGCCTACCACGAGTCATATTAAACACTAAATCAGAACAAGTCAAATTAATTTATAAAGCGCTTATTGGACAACAAATAGGAATGTCACAAGATTACTGAAAACAATGGAAACAAATACAGATTAAATCAAGAAATGGTGTAAAAAGACAGGATTAATGCATCGTAATGCTGTTACATAGGGTTAGACAGACTGTGTACAATTTTAATTCAATGAATTGAAGCTTCAGGCTATAAAATGGAAAAAACAATGACAAATGGCCATCACGTGATGAGCATTGATGACCTAAAAGTGCCTCTTTTTTTGATAAAATAGTCTCACAACCCATTTTCATTCATATGAAACAAAAAAGCAGCCACATTTAAGAAGCTGTAAGCAGCAGGGGTTTGTCATTTTTACTTAATGAATAACTTAAGGTGCCCTGGAGTTTTCTTGTAAACGTTGTTGTTTACATTCAGTGTTACTCATCAAAACGTATTGTGTGTATCCTTGGGACCTGACAAATGTGTTGAATGCATTTCCTTACTAATAAAACATTTACAAAGCAATTTTTTAATATTTTACACTGTGCATTGTTTACATTCATGTTTTCAAGATTGCAGTCTTTTTCCTCCTTGCCTTTGTTGGCACATTGCTATGTTTATTTGCACGTTATCGCCGACATCTGTCGATCAGTGGAATGAAACAGAAGGCAGATATTGTGCGTCCTCGTCATGGATGTATAATAAGAACTGGATACGGAGCCACCGCTCAGCCTTGCTTCCAATTTTTTCCAGTGGCCACTCGCGGTATTGCAGTGTAAAATCCCCCTGCAGCCCAAAAAGCATTTTCCCCATAGGCCACAATAGTAAAAGAGACGTCTGTAAAACTGTTGACAGGACCCCTTGAACTGCAAACAAGTTCGATTATGACTCTTTCTATTATGAATTTTTGATCCATGGAGGTTTCATATTTCTAAAACTTTCCTCGAGCCAAGAAAAGTGATCTGTGACATCATCACAATGTTAAGTCCATGGGCTGAGGGGGAACTCGTGGGCGGGGCCAGCGGGGGGAAACACTACTGCGCATATTCAGTGGGCCACATAACCCGGAAGTACACCCGGAAGCTAGAAACTTTTTCGGCGAATGCACTGGGCAAGCAATTCTCGTTGGAATGAATAGGCGCCATCTTTGGGTCCGGCATCCAGTTCTTATAATTCATCCATGGTCCTCGTGTGTGTGTGCACGAAACAAACAAAACAGAGATCCACACGTAAAAACATTGCTCCATAGCACAACTAGTGGTCAAAAACTGCACAGTGCCCCTTTAAATGGCTTAACAACGATGACATTTGTGTTAGTTAAGTTTCTGTTGATCATCTCATGGTGTCAGAACTGGTACGCATGTGTTAAATAAAATGACTGGACAGTTATAATATAGATTTTGCAAACCAGTCATTCTCTAAACTTCATCCTCCTGTCTGCTGCCTCTTCTAACCTTTTTCTAAACTCTCCCTCTCCTTCCTCCTCCCCGGTCCTCCCTTGCTCTCTGTCTGTGCTCTCTCAGCCCCTCTTAATTCCATTATGATTGAGACGATGTCATCCACCTCTGAACTCCATTATCACCACAGGAACAGGCTGACAGTTCTCATTACCATGTTATAATCCCCTATTTAACAAAGGAGCAGGGAGAGAGGGAGTGGAGAGGGAGTGAATGGAGAGACAACAGATGACACGCAGGACATGTAACGCTGCCCCTCTGCGACCAACACAAACACACTCCTCCAGGTAAACTGCTCAGTGAATGTCTAAACTGTGTAGTGTGCTGCTGTGCTGGCTTACAATGCTCACAGTTGTAATCATGCAATATTACTGCTATGAATGTAAAGCTACATGAACCTTCCACTCAATAGGTTACAGTATGTTGTTTACACGTCTTTACGACCATTAATTTGTTCTCTAATATGCATGTCCAACACTGCTCTGCTGACTCTATGCAGTACAGCACTGCATTATTGTGCAATGCAAAATCACAGCCCAAGAGACCACAACAACCTGCACTGATGGGTGCGGTGAGAAATGCAACACACTTGAACCAGATCTCAGCACAGAATGCTTTTCATCCAAACAAGATTTAGTGTGAAATTGCTCTTTAAATTCCACTGTAGCTATGCTACAAGTTAAACGCTTGTATAACACATGGCCAAAAAATAAATAAATAAATAAATAAATAAAAATTAAAAGGTGTTACTTTTTTGGAACAGACTGAAATGTGACTTAACACCCAAGTATCAAAAACTGTCAAGTACTGAACTGGATGTCTGGTCAGATTTGTAATCTTGTTTCTTTAGTCTGTGATCAGATTTAAATCAAAATGTGTCTTATATATCTTATTAAAGTTTAAGTTCTTATATGGCTTCTTGCATTTAGACATCATTTAACATTTGACAACTTTAGCCTCTAAATGAAATAAGGGGTTTGTAGAAAAACATATCTGTATATCTCAAAAGTAAGTAATATAAAAAAATATTGATTTGGTATCGAATCCACACTCATTAAAAACCTTACCAGCCCTATTCATAAGTAACAAAAACAACTGATTGATGTGAGTCTACAAAGTTGATCAAATAATTGAAAGGGCCAAAAACTGCACTCTTCAACCTGCATACAGACCAACAGACATCCTCATTGCCACAAAGACTTCACTGTCATACCTGTGCATCCTCTCACTAATAATATTGAGCACATTGCCAAGAGCACACTGTTGAATCACTAATTTCAACCCCAATCTACACGTGGACCATCCCAATTTACCTGTCGCAGAGATAAGACATTCCTGTCAGGCATGGAGGGCAGGCACCGCGGCTAACATTCATAAAAACAGTGGAATGAGCATTATCCTCTTTTAATATCTCCTCTGTACTGTATGCCTGAATTAACCTTCCCTCTGACCCTGTCATAATGTATTCTTCCAGGACACCTGGTCTGGTACATGACTGACTGGCACATGCCTGTCCATCAGCTCAGTTTCTTATCTAGATCTATATCCTGTAATTACCTGGGTTGACTGAGCAGTTAGAGAGATGATCCAGCTGATAACCCAAATGTTTTAATACTGGCAGCAACATAAGAGTCATGTACAGATGGTCCGACTCTCTCCACAGGGGAAAAACACAAATCTGACCTGAAATCATAATGTCTTAATCTGAAGGAATTTGGAGATTAAATATGATATTGAAATTAACTAAAATAAAAAAGACAAAACAAACCTAATGCAAAATTAACATTCTGTTCACCATATTATCTTCCTCATGGCTAAAGTTCAGTAATAAGTTCAGTTTGGAAAAGTCTCTCGCTCAGTCAGCTGCCTCAGGGTCTTTACGCAGGTCGCTGTCAAGTACATATATTCCTCTGTTGCCTGACAGTGTAACATCACCTACTGTAGGCTATAATATTCTCTCGTCTGATATCTCCCTGTCTGTCATATGATCGCCTCTTATATTACTTATGGACCACTTTGCTTTAGAAAGACATTTTTTAGCATTTAACTTAATCTCAAACCATTCACTCTTTATTTCTGTCACAGTACAGTGCTGCACTGATGACACGTCGTTGACAGCTGTACTATTATATTTTTGAACAGTTTCAGGTCCTCTTACACCACTTCTGACACTGCTAAACTTATCTTTTCATCCGATGATTTCTGACAGCAGGACTCGAAGCTCCACAGTGTGAAATTCTTCTTTTTACTCTTTGGTAACATTTTTATGAATAAAACTTCAAAAATGTCACGTATGCGCACCTTCTAATGAACAGGTGGCGATTTATGACAAGTTTGTCCAGTTCAGAGTTTGGTGAATCCGACTTGGTACACTTACACAAGGAAACGAAAAAACTAAAAATATTAAAGTCTTTACAGACACGTCAAGTAAGCTGTAGTGCAAAAGATTATTGACAGTTCTCTTCTTCACACCGATGTCAACATGAACCTTTTCTTCACCTGACCGGACTAACGCACCCTGGGCTGTTGTTCTTTACTTCTGATTTTCAAAATAGATGTTCTGTACATGGCAGCCATTCAGAAATGTGGTAAAATCTCTCCTTAACTATCCACAAAAATCAATATCTGCCACACAGTTGCTGTATCACACTTCATTTTCTATCTTTTAACACCTTGTTTCAGCCATTGTTCACAAAGTTTGGATAGGGGCTGAGTCATATCTCACCACAGACTGCTGATTTGTTTGACACATACCTATCCGGATCAGTTGATTATTAATGTTTTTGAGTCTTGATTGCAAAAACTTGCTTGTGATATGTAGTCTGGCTTTGTGAGGCTAAAAAAAACCCAAGAAGCCACGTCTCCTGCCTTTGCCTTTTTCCGCAACTGTCTTTGGCTCTAAAGCTCTAGCCACTCACTCACTGTTAAGTTGTTCTCTTATCAGTTAAATAGTAAATTTAAATAAAGCCTCATTGGTGAAGTTCTTCTCTTACCAATGATGGCATCCTTGTCTCTGTTCTCCAGCTCTGCGATGGGAACAAAGTCGCAGTGCACTGCGGGGATGTCCTGACTGTCATTACATGGCACAATGGATGAATGAGCGTGGAGGGTCATCTCGTAGTCGTTCTTCAGTGTGGTGTACTGTTTGTTGGCCACCTTCAGTGTAGCCTTGGAGATGTAGTACACCTACAGAGAATGGGTGAGCAAGGTGTGCTGGCATTATAAAATTAGACCTAATCAGAACCAAGTATGACTGATCAAATTGGGCGACCACTTTATTGATCCTGCAAGGGAAATTATTATTACAATACAGCTTCTGTTCCACCAAAACCTCTTAATAGGAATGGAAAAACCTTCAGGTCCAACTAAGATGTGGTGTCATATCAGCCCCATCACTTCTCTAATTCACCAGAAAATAAGAAGCAGCTGAGAGCGAGTCTGCTAAACAGCACAATTTAAACTCAATATGCGAAGCGCACTTCTTCATTTACTCTCCCAACTCTCCAATATCCGCTCTCTCTCTCTGGCTTACTCTCTTTCCTTTCCTTCCTCACTCTCTCTCTGATTTACCCCACACAGAGACAGGAGCATGAAACTAATGTGATAAGCATTCTGGCCGCTCAGAGCCAGTCACACCCACTCACTGTTCTGTCAATACTCAGATCACGAAGGGAAGACGGATTCATTCCTTTATTTATCTTCGGAGGGCAGAGAGCACAAATTGGATCTGGGGCTGTGTTGGGAGTCACTGCCAGTGGCTGATACCTGAGCCAGTGTGACTAGCAAAATGACGGCCGAGGTTAATTGAGTTATTAAGCTCTGTGGGCCAAACGGAGTTGAGCAAGAGATTTAACATGCGTTCTACCTGTCTTTAATTGAACGGGTATACAGGAACATGCAAAGGGCATGTTCTGGGTGTTCAGACTGAGAACCACCCATTTCAGCACAAATAACACAAACTAATAAGACAAGGTTTTTCTCTTGCATAAACAATAGCATGTTGATAATTCTTTCAGCTGCTCCCTGAGGCTGGTGCTAATGCTTTCGAGGAAACATTTTTTGCTATCTCTCGCTGTCTGTCATCATGCATCTTTATACCCCATCTGACATTTTTTTTTTTATCACTTGTCTATTGATGGTGTGTTTATTAGTTTAACCACTTGAATGCAATATATACTGAGTGCAGTGATTTTGTCTACCCCAGCTTTAATTCTTGTATAACATTCAGTTTGATTTGCAGCCCTTAAGCAAGGTCAGAGGTCAGAGTCAGTGTCAGTGATGCAACAGGAACTGGAGCTTACAGGCATTACATTTCTTACTAAAAGACAGTAAAGCAGATGCTTGGTGACACAAGGTCTTGAATCAGGGCCATCTGGTCGAAAGATGATCCTATTAACAAATGCAGCTACCTCCAAGATTCTTTAAGGCCAACTGGTCTGGCAAAAAGGTTAATATGTAATAGTGTTTGACTTACTTTAATTCTAGTTTTACTCTATTTGATAAATGTAAGAAAACCTTACGGATAGGTTTGGAATCTTAAATTTAAGTTGGACAGGGTTGTTAAACAGGGTGGCAAGATAACTGGGGAACCAATGTGCAGTATTACTGACATGACAGACCAGTACACCATGAATTCAGATCACAAGATTATAGCAGACCCTCTATGGTCTGAACATGCACTTTTATTTTCAGGAAGAAGGTATAGCATGCCCAGGATGCGGACTAAAAGAGGCATCACATCCTTTGTCCCACACAGCATTCAGCTGCTTTACAAGCTCTGATCACAGGGTCTGAATTTGATTGAGATGTTTTTGTGATGCTTATGTTTCATGTTATATTGTGTGCTGTCATGTATGGTTGTTGATGTTTTGACATTCTTTTATGCTCTTTGTGCAAAGCAAATTCAGTGAATGATTACAGTGACCCATAACTCCCAACCTATCCTTTAATATCTTACAGGAATACTTAAATTAAAAATGATAAATCAATTACTTATTTATAAACTTTATAAATGCATCCTCCATGGAGAACACAGCCTGAAAGACTGGCAGCCATTTCTGATACAATGAAGATAACCAGACACTTTAACAACAGCAAAACATTATAAACGCATCAGATTTCACAAGTTTTTCTCACACTGTTCTCAGCAGTTTACTCCCGGCCTCATATATCCACCAAATATGACTTAATAAATCTCTTCCACAAAATCCTCTAATACTTGCCTCCGGCTCATTCATTGGCCAGAAGTCCTGCAGGCAGAGAGGATTTTGCAGAAGGGTTTATTAGGCACTATTTTACCAATGATGCATTTGTTTGAGGCACTATGTGCATACAAAAAGGATACCTGAGACTGAGGCTTACTCTGCCAAGTAGTTTGTGGATTTTTTAAAGCCTTTAGATACTGTTTTACTGTTGTCAAAATGGGTCTTTCAGTCAACTTAATCAAAGAAATGAAAAGGCGACCAAGTTTGGAAGCTCCTATTGAAAGAATGTGAGCACAAACATTTCCTTGCAGCATTCTAAGCTATTGGAGATGTGCAATATGTACAAAAGTTATAATTTTTAAGTGAAGTTTCCAAGAAGCTCTTATCACTTCAAGTGAGGATGGATATGGGTGAGTGGGATCTGCTCACCTTGCCTTGCTCCACTAGAGAGAAAAACTTGTCCACTTCGTTGTTGAAGGCTGCGATCTTGATTTCTCCCTGGTGACCAGCACATTTCCATTAAACAACATTTCGTTTCACGGATAAAACGAGACACAGCCATGTGTGACATATGCTGACATGCATGCACATAACAGACAGATATTCAGGCCTCTCCACTCCTCTACTCACACTCTCATCCACCAGCTCAAAGGAGAAGAGCTTGCCCTCCCCTCTAGAGTTACTCCAGGTGCGGATACTGGACTTGGTGGTGACTCGGGCTCTGATAGTCCAGCTAGGGATATACAAAAGAGTAGACACTTGTAATAATAAATCAGCACTCAAAGTATATGTCAACAAACTTAATTACACAATATGCTATATGTAAACTTTGGGGGGAAAACATCACAATACTTCAAACTTAAAAATACTTTCATCAAAACTGACCTTAAACATGCCCAAATGTCCACTGACCAAAATCTAAGCTTTGCAACTTTGCAAAGTTACATGAATGCCTTCCATCACATTTTTATTTTCTATTTACATCAACATATTTCTTTTATGTGAATGCATTCAGAATGCTTATATCCTTTCTTTAAAAAATAATTAGAAGAAAATTTTCTTTGACCAAAACACTCATGTGAAACTTATCTAAAGGAGTTGCAGCCTAAAGGTCAGCACAAACAGCAAAGACGATGCTGCAGAGACACTTTAAAAGCTTCCTTTTTAAGTTAATCAGCATCCCAAGCCAGCTCACATCAGTCACCAACGTGAAACACAACGGCGCATAAGAACAATTCCCAAGGAAATGGGATGAGTGTCTTTCAGTCTTTTTAAAGTTCCATGAAAGAAAAAAAAACTTTCTTTTCAAAGAGTGAACTAGGTGTTGTACATCTGCCAACTCCTGGATGAATTTAAAATGTGCTTCTTGTTCTGTTTTTAACATCAGCCAGCCAAGCTCGGCAGTTTATGCAGCAGTGAGCTTTTTGACTGCGTTGATAATTGTGCAGTGGAGGATATTCATACCATAACTTTGCCTGCAATTAAATCCCCTATCATGAGAGCAGCTGCTGGCCCAGAGTGAACCCCATTCCCTGCTCAGTATGGATAAGACTGCTACACCAAGGTTTATGGCAGCCAAAAGCCAATTATAGTCTGCTCTAGATGCTATTACTTAACACCAGCAGAACGGGATGAGAAAGCCACGCAAATGGCCATAAAAGACCATGTGCACATACACAGCATCCCTATGTAATATACTGTATGTAACACTTTGTGTCGCACACAGACGCACAGGCACACACCCGCACCTTTCATTTCACGCAAACATACACAGAAGAACAGCTGCTGAAGTCATCTGTTTTACTCACTGTAGGTACTCCCCCAACTTCAAAGTTAGAACTGTCATCAGTTTATTACAACACCTAGAGGCACAGTTATCTTTACAGCTTGCAATTTCAAACAGGGCTACGTTATCAGAGCCCAAACATGGAGAGAGAGTTGACAGGGTACCTTTACTCCAATCTGGGCAACTACATCTTGCTATACTGTTCTCTTGTCTTTTTGTGGCCAACTTTTAGGTCAGAGACAGAGACTTAAGCTAAATGAAACGATAAGAAGCAAGAGGGGAAAAAAACAGCAGTAAAATGAAGCCCTGGAGGAGGTAAAGAAATTGCGAGAGGGAAAGAAGGGGGGAAAAAACAACATTGGCCAAATCCCCACCAGGCCAAATAACAGAATCAAAACCTCAGCAGCAGACCATAAAGGCCCAGCAGTACCTGCCGTTAAAGTGTCCGTTTCTGAGGCGAGATCAGTCATTTCATTTCATTTCCATGCAGATGGGCTGGCTAACATGCACACGCACAAATCCACACAGCCACACGCACTGATACGGAAAAAATGAATGCTCACACATGCATGCACGAACACATATACCGGTACACACATTTCCAAACATGCCCCAAAGTGCTACTCAGAAATGGCAGCAAACAGAGAAGTAGAGTCACAGCATGAGAGGAAATAGTTTAGCTGATGAATGAGCGGGGGGGGGGGGATCAAAGTGAAATCATAAACGAATACAGTACAGTTTGCCTAGAATTTGGGAGGAAAGACATGTAAGGTTCAGTGCTTTATAAATATCCACTACAGAGTTTAAGTCATGTTTAAATTCTTTTACAGATACTATACATGTATATGAAAGCAGTCAAATGCAGACAAGGGTACACACACTTAAACTTACTTGCTCTGATAGGGGTTGAGGTGAGCAATAGGAATCACTTTTGTTGAAGAACCTCGAGAAGTGCTGGTAGCCTTCATGGGTGAAGCTTTCATGGATGAACCCTTCATGGGTGAAGCTTTCATGGGTGAATATGGCATGGGTGAAGTCTTCATGGGAGAGGCTTTCATGGGTGAATATGGCATGGGTGAAGTCTTCATGGGAGAGGCTTTCATGGGTGAATATGGCATGGGTGAAGTCTTCATGGGTGAAGCTTTCATGGGGGAAGTCTTCATGGGTGAAGCTTTCATGGGTGAATATGGCATGGGTGAACCCTTCATGGGTGAATCCTTCATGGTCGACTTTCCCACAAAACCTCTTCCACGGCCCCGGGAAGGAGAAAAGGTTGCTGGGAAAAAGTGAGATACTCCAAATTAACAAGTTGGCAATTTAATCGTGCTGAAAGATTAGTTAATTAGTCGACAGAGATTGACAACAACTTCAACTCCACATCTCCAGATTTTTTCCATTTTCAAAACTTGTAGTCTTTAGACCTAACTGACAATGACTCAATTGATGCCACTTTTATCAGATTTCATGCAGCTCCCTCTGGTGCCACAAAAAGCATTAAACTACTTTTTTCACATATGCAGTAGTACTCCTTAAGACCTGTAAACAGATTTTGAGTTGGAAGAGAACATTTGGATAAATTATGTTTATTTCCACACAAGTATGGCAAAATTAGCATTTTTATCATTTTCTTTGACTGTATAGAAGTTCCATACATTGTGAGATACATATTACCTCAAAGTACATGCCAAAGTTATCAATAACCGTAGTTCATTTGCGGATAGTGATATGTAACTGGTAGAGCACCTACCAGTTTGCCATTAGGCAGCAAAAACTTAATTAAACAAGCTGCCAAAATATTATAAAACATTAGTGGTAGTAGTTATCTGACCATGTGAGCAGCTGCCAAAATAATAGAATGCCTGAGAAAGTTAAACTCTCCCCACAGATCTCTCCGTAGAGTTACTCAATTCCCTGTTAACATCCGTTTGTGCCAATGAATGAAACTGTGTTTTTGTTCTTGGGTAAGACTGCCAATCAATTATTAATTTCATAATTACTGTACTTATGCCTTTCAGTCATAGGAAACAGAATAATTAGGATTGGTTATCAGAATATCAGTCTTGTGGCCAAGACACAAAACTTAAATCTGGAAATAATAGTCTTGAACCACATTCATGCATCATGAACATTTTATATTTAGTTTGAGTGAGAGTGAAAGAGAGAGTTTAGTGGGTATTACTCTGCTTTAAAAAGGAAACATGATTATATTATATCATGAATGATTGAGGGAGCCTGAGGTTATTGGCTGTTTCTCACAGATGCTCCTAATAATCATTATAATACATTTATCATATTGTGTAATTCTTAACAGAAAATAATATATATGTACTTCAGCTACTTAAGGCCTAATGGTAATTGATCAAGCTGAGAATTTTTTAATAACGTAGTATGCTGTCCTATGTTGAACTGAATTACCATGTTGATATTATTTCTGCCATAGTTTGGTCTTCACTTACTCAACTCAGACCTAATATAAATTCTCACATACAAATAAAACTACTAAAAAAGTTAATAATAAGTTCCCTTTAAACAACTGTTCAGCTTTTATGTTTTATTTTTACAAATGACAATGCCAGCAAACTTGAATAGGTCGGACCAGCCCACAGAATCACAAGGTGTTATCTCACCTCCCACAATAAAGTCGTATCAGCCCCACCAGCAGTGATTCAGGCTCAATAGTTGGCTGTTGTCGAAATATATTTTATGCCTCATTTTGGCACGAATGATCTTCCATATTGTGTAACAGCATTTGAGGGAAGAATTGTCAGGGATAAAAAGATGCAATTCCACAGAGACCACTCCCCTGATTTAAGCTCCTGTTCAGGAGCATAACAAACACTTACCTCTATGATACCCTCCTCTGCGGGTGTATATATATATGTGTGTGTGTCATAAGCAAATTCCTTGGGGAAATCACAGATTGAACAGCTATTTTCAGGCGAGGGGTAATTAACATCAATATTCATGCACACACTATCTGGATGGAGTGGTAGAGGGAAGGAGCTGGTAGCGTAAGAAGAGAAGGGGAGATGATAGGTGGGGGGGGGGGGGGGGGGTGAAAACAGAGCAAAGAGAGGGTCACAGAGGTTCATCAAGGATCCTCATTTTTTGTGATTAAGATCAGTACAAAGTCCTAATATGTATGCCGGTAACGTATTCAACAGCCCCAGCTTGTGAGGAGTGCTTGGTGGTAAGGATACTGTAAGAAGAGAGAAATATATAGACAAGAAAAAAGCAATAAATAGAGAAAGTGAATAAGAAAGTGAGTGTGTAAAAGTGTGTGTGTCTATGAGAGAGGAGGAGAGGGAAAGAGTTGTGAGGACAAAGGAAACCTGCAGAGAATGGTTAGTGATGAATAATGAATATTTTTTTAACTGCACTTCAGTAAGTGCAGATCTCTTTTTGGAATTTAAATATCATCTGCGAAGCAGTTTGAAGGCAGTCTATTTCAAGGATAGCTGCTGATGAATATTTAAATGGGAACACAGGACCGCCTGTGACCACTGTGTCATGACCTTTGACTGCTGATGGACTAGGGTTTTTTTTTAATTGAGAGAGTACTATGTCACTCGTGACTGACACTGCTTACAAGGCATGCTCAAAACAATATTAAATGCTTAAAACATTTGAAATTATTTCTTCAAACTCTGCTGACACCAGAGGAAAAAAGTTGTCTGACCACATCCTCCCACTCTGAGGATCTCAGAGGTCAGGGTTCACAACAGAACAGAATGCCTGGAGCTGATAGGGTGTGCTTTCCATTCAGCTAATTACGCTTCCTCCCACCCTTGCTCCTCCATCCTCTGGCCTGTGACCTGGAAACCGATCAAGGTCTGCTTTCATCATGTTCCAATCCTTAAATACGTCTAGGAGAAGACAAAGAGCTAGGAGAGAGGAACGAGGAACCACATGTGTATCCTATGTGGAAGTCTTTTACCAGACAGCGACACCGTTTCATTCGGAATCTGTTCAGGGATTGGTCAGCTTATCTGATGGGAAACTAAAGGAGCGGACGGACGGATGGACTGTTGTAGAAACAGCACTTTTGTGATATTAATATCATTGCATGATTGCAATGCTGTATATTGAGCAAATGAAAATAAAAAATATTGGATGTGTTTTTAATCTGAATCATGAAAGAATCATAAAAAACTGCATTTTCTTCATCAGCCAAAGACTTTTCTTTTCTGCTCCAAGTGAATGTTGGCTTATTCAGGAGACATGTTTGTCCTAAACAGCTGCGGTTATTATTAGCCCTGTTATATCCAGCCTGAGCCTGAATGGGACAGATTGATTTTATTTTAGTGCTCCCTCTTGTCTGTTCTATTCTTTCAGTAATAAACAAATGTATTAGTCTATTGGTGTTATTTCAATCATGCTCTGACTCAGAAATAGGTCTATAATCGCTATAGGAGCAGCAAGCATCAGGTGATTTCTTTAAAACTCATATTTAATTATTTCTTCACATTATGGGACAGTTGAGAAGCTGTGCATCATGAGTAGTAGCCGACTGGTGAAAATGATGCTGGAGTGAGCAAGAATGTCTTGTTTAGTAAATACAATTCCCTCGTCTTCTCTCTCGCATCCACGCTGGGGGGAAGATAAGACACGAGGAAGAGATGCGAGTGAAGGAAGCAAGGAGCCACGTTAGCCAAATGGAAGCACCCAGGGATTCAGTGTGTCGTTCAAGGCCAGTGAAGTCTTCACAGAGGATTGAACCAAGATCCTCAAATAAAACAGCAGCCTCCCTAGTGATTACATCGCCCACAAGCTCATTGGAAACACTTCATTTGTGGCGTTTAGCAATCTTGTGAGTGCACACAAATTTATGGACTTACTGAAAATCCAATTTTCAAAATATTGAAAAGTAATCTAACACTTAGCCACATTTAGTGGGAGAAAGTACTTTGAGACTTTCATAAGGTTTGTTTTTGGCTCTAAAGAGGAATGCAGGACCATTTCATCAACAGAACAATTAAATAGAGCAGCAGGTTTTCTGTATCTGGCAAGATCTCTGAGGTAACATGATTCAAAGGATACAAGGAGGAAGGAGTCTGATGAACTACTTAATGCAGAGCCTCATCTTTGCTGAGTCAAATTAGTTGACTTTCTCTCCCTCCCTCCGTCTGTGCATCGCTACAAGGGGATTCAGTCCACAACACAATATTCATGAAGCCATGAACTGGAGGAGCCATCGGCCCACACAAGCTCCCTCAGTCACAACACACACATACAGACGCACACCTACACATGCACAAACACACGATATATACCAAGCACTCATTATCCACCCACATGCCTACATCCTCCACTGAGGAGGGCTATTGGTATGTTTCTGCCACATAACAAAATCAATGTCAATGCTGAGAGCAGTTGGAGGCATAAAACAACTGAGTGAAACAAAGGCTAAGCTAATAAAAGAAGATCTAATAAAACACTGGCTACTTTAGGCATGATACATGGCACCAGCCATTTTGGCAGAAAACCAACCATCATTGGGAGGTCCTATTGTGTTATAAAAATCTGGTTGGTGGTAAAAGAGTAAAAGGTGAGAGTTATGGACTCCACCGGCTGCAGTGGCCAGCGGATAGCAGCTCTGATAGCTGAGCAGTAAATATGATCAAAGTGCGCAATGTGATATGGAAATAGGGCACTTAAACTGAAGGAACTGCAGTCTTCCATTCATTTGGCACTTCCTGTGGCTACCTTCAGCTGGTCGAAAACCACCCTGTGCCTCATGATCCCGTTTCATCTAGTTCTTAACCCACGCTCACATTACAGCCTTTGAACACTGAAGTGCTGTGAATATGAAATGGAATGAAAACCAGTATTTACGTTTCAGTCTATAGCGCTGGTTAAGTGTGGTATGGTAAATGAGATTTAGAACTGAACAACAAAGACTCTGCTGGTCCCAAATTATGGCTGCAGAACAGTATTGATGAGAAAAACCAGTGAGAGGACTGCAAAATCATTAACACCCATCTCTCAAAGGGTACATGGCTCCCTCTGTTGGTGAGATGAGGCTACAATAACTGAGCCAAGACTAACAACAATCTAAGCAACTGCTAAAATGTCCTGTTATTCGGAAACTACCATTCAAGTCTTACCACAATGCAACACACCTGATTATGAACGGTTTAAAAAATCAACAACTTACTTATGGTGAGATCTGAGACTAAAGAATGAACCCTGAGAAGCAGGTTAAACTAGAGGGTTGTTTAAAATAAAGTAACTCATCATCTAACTGAGAGGCTAACATTTTACAGAGCCCAAAATTATGTTGAATTAGTTATTAGCACTCCATTTCAAGAGTTAAAGAATAAATCCTGTGACTTCTAGTCGACAAAACTGTACTCAGGTTGAGCAAAGCCCTAATGTTCAGTACATCTAACTTTGCTAAATGAAGAAATTAGAACTTGTTTATATTACTGAGGTATTTAATTGCTGTAATCCGCTCAGCAAATAGGTAGTATCAATCTATATGACATGTAATAACCATGAACAGAGAGCTTGAGGGCCCCTGGGTGCATTGTTTTGTTGTGTTTAAAAATGATTTATTAAGACATCTCTGCCTTGCATGCAGTGGTATGGGAAAGCATCCACATATATTTCTGGTACTACCATCAATACTCCATGTGTGTTGCTGGTTAAAAAAGCATAGATCAGAGATTTTTAAAAACTCAGTGACTCTGATAGCTATACCAAACTCTGCGTCTGTCTGCGTTGTATTGCATCAGCCTCACGCTGCTCACTCGTACGTGGAAAGCAAAGGTTTAGCTGTTGTATATTCTTGCTATATCTAGAATGTCAGTGCCATAATCAATAAGTGTGTGCTTGAGAGATACAAGATAAATTCATCCAATTTGTTGGCTCTAGAAAATGTTTGTAAAACAAGTGGAGACTTGCTCCTCCTTGTGCTTTGGTTGGGAAAAGGTAGAATATGCCCAGAATCACCTCTTCACTGCAAAATATGATACTGCTCAACACTAATCAGATTTATCTTTAGTTACCGCTGCTGAGAATGAGAAATTAACAACACGAAACGCTACTTATGCCATGCTAGTGACTGATAAAGAAGGATCAACAAGCAAGAATATTTCAGAGATTCTTTTGGATTCATCCCGGTCAACAAAAACGGATAAAAGGAATGAATCAGTAATAAAATGGAAGGTTTGTCATTATCATAGCACTAATAATTGTCACAGAATTTATGTGTAATGACGGAGAGGACAAGAGAATTATATATAATAATCTTTAACATGACACTCACTGCTGCTGTTCTTATAGGAGGGTCCAGGTAGCGCTGCAGATGGAGGGGATGCTGGGACAGAGGTACTTGAGGCCGACTTCTGTGGAGACGAAGTCTTACCTGTAAGTTGAACAAACACCATAAGGGACCTGCAGAAGCTGTTTATTACTGTTTTGAGTTTGATGCATGCGCATTTTAAAAAGAACCATACCATCTGTATTATATGGAGTGGGATTTCCAATCTTCCCTCCAGTTTCCTCGGCCGATTGCAATATCTCCATGTCCATCACAATCACCACACACCTGGAGGAAAGTAAAAAAAAATAAGGCCAAAAGGGATTACAAGCAGCAAACAAATAAAAACAAGGGCGAGGAAGAAATGAAGAGAACAAAAATGAAAACACATACCTGCCATCTGACAATGTGTTGGTGATGGACTTCTTCACCTTACACACACAGTATGGTACCAGGAGGTTCTCTTCTGGCAGATTGTTTAACTGTGTGGCCAGCAGGAAGGCTACATACAAAAACACATACATAACCAAATATATTCATGTGCATCTCAGAAAAAAAAGTGATTTATCTATCACTGGTACTTAATTATCTTCTGAGCTGAAAATTTTCCTTAGCACTACTGCTGTACTTTATAATTCCTGATATTACCCTTGTTGAATTTAACATGTTTGTCTGTCAAGCCAAAAGACAAGACAACCGAACCCACAGTCTGAAAGTTTTCTGGCTACTCCAAGATACTCACAAGACAAAGAGTGCTGCCCGTCACTCATCATGAGCCGGAACCTGGGTGGACCAGATCTGTTAGTGATCTGAAGGATGTTCTGACAAAGACACAGGGAAGGGAGGCTTTTTTAAGCAAAACAACAAAAAGGTTTCAAGTCTCAGGATCATGGTGATACTGAACAGACAGTTCTAACTGCCCCGTGTACACAGGACAATAAGAAAGCAATATTAACAATAATAATATTCAGCAGCACACAATAATTTAAATTCTAAGACTAATATTACATTTTCTTTTTTTTGTCATTTCGCCTTTTGTTTATTTGATAGTGACAGCACAGATAAGAGCAGGTATATGGTGTGGGTTTTAACCACTAGGCCATCGGACACCATGAGACAAATACTTATTCTGAATGCTGGAGCAGGGTTAGGCGTTATGATGACACATACTGTGAGAGAATGGACTTTTCAGTGAAGTAGGAGACATCTTGTGTCCAACAAATTTCCGTATTTATAGATTCTGGATTTTTGAATAAGAGGCAACAATATGCTGTAACCCCATATCAGACAGAAAATGTTATTCCAAGCAGATTGGTTTTTTTTATATGTCTGAAAAGGATCTTTTAAAAGTAGACTCAGCCTGGTCCATCCTTATCGTACACTTCTATGGTGGAGTTTGAAATACAGCATAGCTGGATTGGGTGGTCAAGTGGACTCCTTAGATTCACTTACCAGCAGCTGCAGCACAGGATTGTTCACCTCTGCGCCTCTGAACAGGGCCTAGACAATAACACACGTGGACTTGTTAGTATCTGCTGCCTGGCCCCATCACATTACCATGCTGCTAATGCAAAGTTACAGTCTATCATTAATTGGAGATTAATGAAGTGACATTTTTTTATTTTTGTACCGCCCCTAGCAGGTAAGTATTGGTGGATAAACAGGGCGGGACTAGATCAGCCCGTCCTGATGTTTCCATCAACTCTCTGGGTCCCAAATATCTGGGAAGAATTAGCCAAACGGTAACCACATGACCAATGCATTGTTCTGCGTCAATATTTACATACATAAAGCAAGCCTGCATTATTTTCACCACATAAACACAGAAACTTACTTCTTTTTTAAAAAACAACAGCAACGTTTAAACAATTTGATCTGTTAACGGTACTGTTGATTCAGCTGTGTCACTAAATATAGCTCACAGTGCTAGCAGCCGCAGCTAGTAGCGCTATATTGCTACATACCAGCCCCAAGACATCGTGTCAAGACAAAAAGAAAACAGTAATTCAGTTGTATTAATGTTTATGCTTACATCAACTGCCCCATGTGTGAGTTTTACACTCATATCTCCCCGGTAAAGTGGTTGTCAAAGCCGACCGACTCTGGCTTTTCTCCTGCGCAGCTAAGTTAAACGTACGGAACTTATCGCGAGAGAAACAAGGCAAACGACACGCAGCACGAACTACACCGGATATGGATGGTATCTGCCTTCAAAATAAAGGAGCAACTTGGTAAAGACTGTAAGGCAGACATTATGGCACAGCACTTACACGAGCGTCACATCGCTCTAGACTTACGTATAATTGCAATTAGACATGTAAAGACATTTAACGTAAAATATGAAAAGTAAGGTTATTAACATTTAGGATACTCATTCGCATCACTCACGACCTGAGGAAACGGCCTCTGTTTGTTTTCACGACAATGCATTATAGAGATAATCCAATGGGTTTTATTGCGTTTTAATTGCCTAAAATCCTAATGGATCTTCCCTGGACAGCAAAAGGTTTAGACAGTACGGGTTTTATTGTGAAGGTTGTTGTCGGAAACTCCCTTTTGATCCACGCTACCTTGACAGTGGTTCTCTGGCTGACGCTAGCTGGCGTGAAGCGGACTCCAACCAGATCCAAAACTGTCCTCCGGTGCTGATGCGGTTCCGTTGTAGTTCGCGATGGATCTCCCGTGCGTCCAGTGGCAGGATCACGTTGCGCAGAAATGGACCGGGCTCGATCCCGAGCTAAAGGAACATTTTGCGTCCCTGCTTGAAATAGACGATGTTTTCAAATGTAGCCTAACTCTGACAACGTGAGTAGCTAAGTTAACGTTAGCTTACTTTTGTAGTTTAGTGCTTGTGGTGATTCCAGCTTCTGTTTGATCAACCTGAGACCACAGTTTATTATCTAAACAAAGATTTTTTGGTCATGAGCTATTTAAAACCTACTAACATAAACCACCCATTATTTTCTCATGTCTCACTGTTGCAAGGACTATATTGACTTGGCTAAAGTGAACATAAGTTTCCATGGAACTTGTCTGGCACTATAAACAATAAACCCTAACTTTCCTGCTGCTGGGGAACATTTTGCACACAGAGGCACTCATTTAGTTGTTGATCATAGAGAAAGATTCTCTGTAATGGTCTCCATTTCTGTTTTATAGCCACGATGATCTGGATTTCGTGCAGTCAATCTCTGCAGGATATTCTGTACAGAAGGACGCAGAGAAAGCAGCCAAATGCAGGGAGAGGGGTAACTCTAGCTTCAAGACCAGAGACTACACTGCAGCCGCTCTGCACTACTCACAGGTGAAGTCAAAATAATATTCTGTTCTTCCATATGAGCCAGAAAATAGAAACTTCATCCCACTACAAAGAAGTCCACCATTCCATTGAAAATATTAGCCTGCTTTTGAATATGAATGATTTGTATCTGACCTTTTTATTATCTTATTACATTGGTGTTTACTGTTTTTGTTGTTTAGTTGTTTTTTTTAGTCGTGGTAGTAGATAGTAGGTAGTATCAGTAGAAGATGGCTGAACAGGATATTTAATGTAGTAATACTGTAGTTCTGTTGCACTACGAAAGTAACAGTATTCATCAGATAAAGTTGTATGAAAGTTGTAAAAACTGGTTCAAAATCAGGTTCACTGTAAATATTAATTGTTTGATATTTTGAAAACACTAGTGCGAAAATGCATTTGGGATTATATAGCAGCATGCCTTAAACATGGCATGCCTCCCAGTCCTCATTAATATGCATCAACATCCAGCTTCTCTGTCTCCTGTCATGACAGGGCACATGTTTTGCACCCCAAAGTTCAGAGCAGCTGTCTTTGTGCTATGCCAACCGCTCTGCTGTGCTCTACCATCTGCAGCACTACCAGGTGAGTTGGCGCTATCTTCGACAATTAAATAATGAGGTGGTGTCGTACTTGTGGTATCATTAAAACCTTCTTAAACCAGTTCTGCTTCTTATTTGTGGACTGAAAATGGGCCTGTAGATGTTTAACTGACTGTGTTACCATTGTGTGATCAGTTTGCAGCACTTCACTGCAGGGAAAAATTATCATCATATTTTGTGATTTATGGGAAAACAGTTGAATCACTTAATTTGACCTTTTCACGCGTATCATTGACAGTAAAGTACATTTTTCTTCACTACGCCACCCTGGTAATATATGACTGGGGGGGCAGACATTAAGCTCTAACCCCAACCTGTCTGCAGACATGTGGTCAAGAAGCAGCCTTCACCCAGAGGACATATGTTTCTCTGTCATTTAGCCCATTTTAACTGAATGAACTTTTTCCAGGAACCCATATATCATTATGATATGGGAATATGACATATCACTGAGAGATTATTGTAGATGTACTTCTGGAACCAGGGGCTCATCTTCTTTAATGCCTCATTTAATTGATTGGACATTTGAACCTTGTTTCACTAACCAATTTCTTTTAATTAGGGTCAGCCACAAGTTGTTCCACCTTATCTGTAGATAGTCTTCACAGCATTGTTTAATGCCCTACAGGCTTTATTATTAATTTCTCAGCCTTCTCAGGTCAGCATCTCCTGGTTTAGGATTAGATCCGTGCTCAGTCCTAGACTTGACTTAAATAAGTTATTAAAATGTCAGTCATCTTGGATTTTCTAGTGGCTCTCACTCCGGTGTTTTCTTTGTTCCTCAGGAATCCCTTGATGACATTGACAAAGCTCTGAAGAATGGATATCCCTCTCATCTTTTACACAAACTAGAGGACCGTCGCACACAGTGTCTCAAGCACCTGTCTGTAGGTCAAAAGGTAAAAGAGGGCCACCCCAATCCTGCCTCAAAAAATCATAAAGGTCCAGATGGAGATAAAAAGGCATCTGTTTCACCTCTCAAGTTTGGAATCTGTCCTCAAGCTGCTGTTGGCTTCAGCCTGGAGAGAGGTCGACACCTGGTGGCTGCAGAGAGAATAGCAGCTGGGGAGGTGATCCTTAATGACAGGCCATACAGCTGTGTCCTTATACCAGGGCTGGAGGAGGTGAAAGGGAAGGGGGGAAGGCAGGATGCAGAGAGAGGAGTGTTGTTTGGAATGGAGCACAGGCGCTGTCACAGGTGTTTGACTGAAACACTGTGTCCTGTGCCGTGTGAGGGGTGCAGTTACAGCCGATACTGCTCAACTTCCTGTCAGCGAGACGCCTGGGAGGAACATCACCGCTGGGAGTGCCCACTGGGAGCAGATCTGATGGTGATGGGTGTGATGTCACAGCTCGCTCTGAGGGTTACGCTGAAGGCGGGGTTAAAAAACATCCAAATGGCCAGGGATCCAATCAGAGACAAGCATACACAGTCAGAGCCAAGCTGTCGAAACAGAGAGTCCAGTGAGTCCTATCCATGTCATTCACCCGATCCTTCTACTTCATACTACGGTGACTCTTACCTGAGCGTGTTTCACCTACAGCACCACCTGAATCGCCACAGCCCTGGGCTGCGTTTCCTGTGTGCGGTTACCGTGGCAACACTCTACCTAAAGCTCAGCAAGTCAGGTCCTCCACCTGCATCTTGGGACCTCAGTAGACCCTCAGGGGCAAACAGCCAATCGCCAGACGAGGAGGGAGATATCGCAGATTGGAGCTCGGAGCTGTGGCTGCTGGGAAGTGCAGTTCTGAGGCACCTTCTGCAGCTGAGGTGTAACGCCCAGGCAATCATCATGCTGCAAGATACAGGTGACTCTCGTACTTATTTTCATTATCGATTACTCTGATTGATTAATTGTTTGTTCTATAAAATGTCAGACAATAGTAAAAAAAAAAATGGCAATCTCAAGTTCCCAGAACCCAGAGTTTTTTGTGTCTGACTAAGAGTCCAATATTCAAAGGTGTTCAGTTCATTATCATAGAAAACCACAAACATTGACATTTGAGAAGTTAGAACCAGTGAATTTTGGGCATTTTTGCTTAAAAATGACTTTTAACCGTTTATCTAAATTGTTGTTGATTCATTTTCTGGTGATTAACTTATTGATTCAGCTCTACTGTAATTGTATCTTTGCTTATACTGTGGTACAATCCACTGTAGAAGAATTATTGCTTTTCCAGTAATTGTATGAGTGTTCTTGAGTCGCACAATGACCTTTACTTTCCGGTTCTTGCATCACACAGGAGCAGCAAACTCGCCAGTTCAGTCCAGCAGGGAAATCCGCATTGCTACGGCGATATTTCCAACTCTTAGTCTTCTGAATCACTCCTGCTGTCCCAACACCAGCCTGGTGTTCAGCACTGGAACCAGTGCGGATTTCAGCGAGAGTGTAGCTGAGGACAGAAGAGCAGACCGCGGAGTCACTGCAACTGTCAGAGCAGCCAAAGTTATCACTCCTGGACAAGAGATCCTGCACTGCTATGGTAAGAAAATGTGTGCAATGAGTGCAAAGGGATTGTTAGGGTGCTGACATATTTTACAAGATACAGGGATGCATAGCAAAACAGAACCTTACATATAGTGCAGATAAGAAAAATGTAAACGTATATGAGTAATTTACCTCAATATAGGCTCTCTGGATGAGTGTAATGTTATATCAGTGTCCTGAAGACTGAGAGAAAAGAAAGGGTAGAAAACATCAATTAGTCTATCAAATGTTTTATGTATATAGGATTTATTGAGTATCTGTTTGTTATAAGACACTTAGACTAACCCTTTTTTGTTGTTTAACTGAATTAATTTGATTTATTGTCTGTATTAGATATGGGTCAATGTGTTTACTGTTGACTTTTTGTTTGTATTGATATCATATTGATAAGATGAGACTGTAATATCTGGTATTTTGTAATACTATCTTAGATGTCATCGTTTCCTTGTGTTAAAGGCTTAATCCCAGTAAAGTTTCTAAATTGTATGAACTATTTGAGAGCACTCTCCACTGAAATGGCATTGCTTCCAGTTTGCATTGTTGTTCTGTTACTTTTCATTTTGTGATGTTTTGCTGTCATCAACCCTTATCCTCCCCCCCTCAGGTCCTCACAGCAGTAGGATGGCGACCCAAGAACGCCAGTGTCTCCTGCAGGAACAGTACTATTTCCTGTGTCAGTGTGAGGCCTGCACTCTGCAGCAGCAGGAGGAAGAGGAGGGTACAGAGGGCAGACAGCAGTTGTCGGGTGTTGGAGGCAGTCCACACAAGTCTGGACTACTGTGTGGCAAGTGCAAAGGATCTCTCAAAGTAGGTGTTCATTAGTGTTTTCACAGATTAGTCTTAGTTTTATTTACAATTATACATGATTAATTGTACTACTTAATGATGAATTTCTCTTTTGAGATTTAAAGTACTACTGTTGACAGTTTCATCTTAATCATTTGAGACACTTTATATGATTTTCAGAAAAGCAGTGAGGACAAAGGAACAGGATTTATATGTTCACAGTCATCCTGTGGTCATCGTATGTCTTCATCTGAAGTGAGCCACGGGCTGCAGGAGATCAGGGTTGACCTGGAGAAGGCTGTGGACCTCATGGAGAGAGAGAGGCCAGGTGGTTGTGATAGTGTGCAGACACAGTAATGCATCATTGTCATTTGTTCAGGAGGTCTTTGTTATATCTGCGTGTTATCCTTCTGCTCTGCCCTCCCTCAGATGAGGCTCTGAGACTGTTGAGAAGGACCCAGTGTCAGTCTGGACTGATCCTAGCAGAGACACACCCACTACAGGGGGAGCTGGCAGATGCCACGGCCAGAGCATATGCTACAATGGGTGAGAGTAATAAAGAATGAGTATTTGCAGATGAGCTATGTGGTTAATACAACCCAACTGTTTCATGTGGTGTTCTGAGTGCCCGTCTGTTTAGGTGGATTAACCTTCACTAGCAGAGTTGGAGGGGGACTTGTTTGTGCTCAGATCTGTTAGCAGGATATCTACATATATTTTCATGAAAACTGACACTAACAATCCCACCCAAAGGTTTCACATGTCCATTAATGGTAAAAGTGCATCTCTACCAAACAGTAGGGATGTCTCCGGTGAAGTGAAATAAGAGCCTTGTTATAAATGCATATCTAAATGAATTAAGAGAAATAATGATTAAATAAAAATATTAAAAATGCACCCAGACTTGCTCATGTGTGGTGGTGCAACAGCATAACAGTTTTTTGGGGCGATGAATTCTCATGGTGTCCTACAAACCATCACTGACTTGGATACAAACACAAGAAATCTGAGTTTTTCCTGTTCGTTTCAATCTGGTCACACCCTTTATGCAGAAGAGTAACCTCCAGTCTCCCGCCCCCAGTGATCAGAATGAAGTGGTCAGTGTCCACAACTGTTATTGTGCTTAAATTTGTTACTCTTACATTAATAATGAATAGAAGTATTAGAAGTATCACTATGTATTTACCTCACCAGTGACTGTATTTTCATTCAAAACATCTAAAAGTGTCCAAAAAATTATACGGATATAATAATTTAATCTAATATACAATACGATAACAGTTGTATCATATTGACAACAATTTAAAGAAAACTTTGTATTCCATGGCAATATTCAGCTTTTAAGAAAAAGAACACCTTTACCATTAATGGAAGTTTCAAACAATTGGTAAAGATGCCCTTTTAAAATTAATGGACTTCTCTACTGACTGGTTGAGCATGTTTGCCAACTTTCTGAAAGGTTGCCACCTTAAAAAGTCTGGTTCTAACAACCCAGTGCACTCTGGGGATTTAATTAGGCTTAACATACTTCAGCCGAGTGCTAGAGATCAACAAGATATCACAACTCAAAATACGGAAGAGAACAATTTAAGGACTGATTAACCTTTCATACCAATGTACCACTGATATTAGTGGTTTCTCAGTAACAGGCATACATTCTCACACACATACACAAACAGCATGAAGCAACATTAACTCTGTGTGCCTTTCAGCAGACATAAGAAAATGTAAACATTATGGGCCTTAGCAACACTGTGGCAGTGGCTTATTTTTAGTTTAGAAATAACCATTGTGACACTTGGTGCTGTAGCAGACTTCATTAAAAGTGTAGCACTAACAGCTACTGAAGAAGCACAGTGATGAGTGGCTACATGTTGTTGTGATAATCAGCTAAAATGCTTAATAGTCTCATGTTTAATTTTAGATATGTAGCTAAAGTCAAGAAGCGAATAACAGAATTCACCCTGGGGTGTCAAATCATTCTGACCTTTAGCTCTACTTAGTCATGATTTTTCAGTCCTCTTTCTGCTTTGTTTCTTTTCTGCTGTTCCTGTAGGTGACTGGAACAGTGCTGCCTCCCATCTGGAGCGAAGCGCTGCAGCTATTGGCTCCCAATACGGAGAAGACAGTATTGAACTGGGTCGACAACTCTTTAAATTAGCTCAGCTACACTTCAATGGGTGAGTAAGTTGTACAGACAGTGACATTTTCAGGGCATGCTGTTTGCAATGTCTGATGTTAAGTGTGCAACTAATACTAACTGTACTCCTACTTTTTTATCGTTTTGACTGACATTATTAGTAGAAATAACAGCTCTGTGTCTTCCTCCTCTCCTTCTCCCAGTGGTGCCAGAGGCCCGGCCCTCTGTGTTATCCCCAAGGTCAGACAACTCCTCTGCCTTCACTGTGGCCCTCGCTGTCATGAACTACAGGAGCTGCAAGCTATGGAGGACTGTCTACGAGGGTAGTCTTATTTATACACGAGCAAAAATCTTTACAAAATGATTACAGTTTTGAATTGAAACCGATTAAAATCTGTGAAATGTTCTGTGTGCTTTTGTATGTATTAAGAAATGTATATATTACTGTTTATAAGCACACATTACACACAAGTATACATGTACTTTTATACTGATACACAGTATATAAGTATACTGTTTTAGAAAGGACATGCAAGTGTGCACAGCTGCCAGATGGTCACAGGTACACATGCAGTTGCTTGTGGCTCTCTGACCTCTTGGTGTCAGAATGTATCCATCAATAATTTCAATTTCATGCTTCAGTGGTAGTCTTGCAGTGTGAGGCAACTTATCCACCAGGTGCTTCCAGGTTCCAAGTAAATGTGTGCGTTTTTCATGATCGTGGTCAAGAAGTGGTTTACACTGTAGCAAGTTAATCAATCTATAAAATCTGCAAATAAACTCTTAGCTACTACTACACACACACGCATAGGTAGCCATCTGACCTTTAGGTGGCAGCAGTTATCCACTGACAAATTCAATTTCATGCTTGGATGGCCGGAAAGCAAGATGTAGCTCTGACTCTTGAACCTACAGTTCCCACCCCATGTCCTCCAAGACCTTTATACCTTCAACTTAAAAGTCTTTATGAGCCGGTCTTATTAAAGCATAATGTTAAGGTTTTTCGTTTTTTTCCCTCTCTCAATTTGTAATCAGTTAGTAACCTTCTATGTAACTGGTGGATGAGGAATAAATGCTAGTGTGCCACATAAACAGCTAGAAAATAAGGGGTCTGATCACTGTCAGCTCTGCTGTAGAGGTTCATTGGTTTTCAGAGACGAGGGACAGCTCCTATTGAGCAAAGACAATAAAATCTCGATCACAGCTGGAAGTCCTGAGGCATCTGCCAGTTAGACATCACCAGGATCTGGAGGGCAGCCAATCTGACAGACGTGGATTCGTGCTTACAGGAAGTCAAGGTCAAGACAAAAAGCTGGCTGGAGAGACAGCTGGTGAAATCAGCCAAGGAGTCGTGTAATGGTGAACTTAAAAGGTTCCTGCTGATGGTCACCGCAGGTCCAGGACCAAATAAAATCATTCATGAACTGTTGGAACTAAACTGTCAACTTTGAGTCAAAAGAGTAACAGTATCACATGGATTATTCCAGTCCTCTGTCAAGTCTTTATTGAAACCCAACACATTCAGAGAAAAGTGAGATTACGGCTGCAACTAATAATTATTTTTATTATCTATTAATCTGCTGATTATTTTCTCAATTAATCAGTTGGTCTATAAAACATCAAAAAGCAGTGAAACATGCCCATCAATCACAATATCCTAGAGCCCAATTTGACATCAATAATGTTTTGTTCAACCAACAATTCAAAACCCCAAAATATCCAATTTACTATAATATAAGACACATTTAAGAACCTGGAACCATCAATATATCATATATATGATATATATATATCACCATTATATATAATCTAACAGACAAATAGAAAAAAGGTATATTTAAAATCAATCTTCTATGACCCAAGATTATTTTATTTTATTTTGTATTGATATTGTTTTTTATTTTGTTTTTGTACGTTTTGCCATACAGTAGATGTCCAAACTAGCTGACTTAAATGAATTTTCAACCACTCCATGTACAGGTATATGGGTTTTTTTGGGCAAACAAAGCCATACAAACTATACAAAACATACTTCAGGATGCTATACTATAAAGTCAAAGTAACTCCAACTTGTATTTTCTAGAACAAAATCTTTCTCTTGGTATAAATCGTAGAATTGACTGACTGAATCATGCTGATGTACAGTCTGTAGCCTCTCCGCAAACAATTAATTTTTAAATTCAAATGAACTTGATATAGTACCGTAATTCCACTCCCCGCTCAAATCCAGAGCACTTCCCTTTTTGTAGTTTGTCCTCTAATGAGCTACTGTATATTAACATAATGTGAACATGTCAGATAATGTCTTCTAAAAGTGGGAGAGTCACTGATGCATCTTATAATCTGCAAATGTAGAGCCATAGATAACATTGCTTACATAGACACAGCACACAATAGGAGATGAGAAGAAGAGAGCTAATGTAGCTTAACATCTCATAATGTAGAGTTTGTGATAACACAGTTGCCATAGCAATCCTAGAGATAATAAAGCTGCAGTTATTTGAATGTTAAAATCTGGTAATATTCCTCTCTAAACATAATGATGAAAGAATATAGATAAAAGGCCACATTTTACACAAAATTATATCATCAGGCTCCAATTGTTGTATTTCTCTTTATACTCCATGCAAATTCTGCACATCTCAAGATCATACAAACTGCTCATATGTTAAGTTATTTCTCTGTTTGTTTGCTTGTTCTTCCTTTTTTGTAACGGGAAGAAAATGTGAGCTCATGTTCAAAAGGAAAAAAACACTAGCAAACTAAATATTGTGAGGTAGGGAAGCAAGAGTAGCATGAGAAAGAGAAACACAGCCAGCATGAATAAGTCTGCAGACATCTCCAGTATCAGATCACAGGTTCCTTATTTGACTGTCCAGTGCCATTTGAGGACATTTCCAGTGGCTGTGATCTCGGGCTTATCAGATGTCCTGCTATACATAATGCAATCAAAATTGGCCAGACCGCAAACAAAAAGCTGTCGCGTGTGTATTCTGTAACAAGGCCTGCGTCAATATCTGTAACACAGACCGACAGAGTTACTAACAGCTGAGTTGGCCTGACTCGATGTGTCTCCTGTAAGCCGCGGGTCATCAACATTACAACTGCATGAATTATACACACAGCTGTAACCATAACAATGAACTCCGACCTTCAGTTTCAAGGTGTGGCTGGAATTGTAAAGTGAGAGAAAATACCAACACACTGACTGTGAAGTCCTCACCTGGCAGACATTTTAAGCACTTTCTAATACCAGCGTTATGTTAAATGTTAAAGGAACGGGCATTGCAAATTAGCTTAGGCTATAAAAGTTGTGGTGTGTGGCATTGGTTTATGCTCAGAATCATCACAACTTGGAAAAGAGCAAACAAACTTCTAATGAGATATACCTATAGTGTTTTTCACTTATGATGAGAAATGATGTATGTAATTATTATTGTATAACCTTAAAAATGTAATGATCACAAACTACAATAACCATGTAAAAAAGTTAAATAATTTGTACAATTACACTCCAACATTTGCTTTCAAGATGCATGGGATGCTAGTGTTGTTTTCTCTTTCAAGGTAACATAAAATGGTCCAAGAAGGAATGCACAAGTTTCTGATTTGATACCACAGGAGATCCTTTCTTAACTAGGTGATAAACAATTGTGCTCTTCTTTGTGTAGGAAAGGCATTGGTGGAAAATATCAAACAGCCACAATAGCATGAGGCTGCAATGTTCATTGTAAAGAAACTATTAAATAGATAAACCAAAATACAAAGACAAATTGAACATTTGCTAGATGAAAAGTCAGGGGATCACCAAAGTTAACAAAGACCATGAATGTTGCACGGTAATCCATCCAACAGTATGTTGTCAGGGGATCACCAAAGTCAGTTCGATTCATCCTCTGGGGACCGTGAAAGTGTGTGCAAAATGTTATGGCAATCCATCCAATAGTTGTTGAGAAATTTCAGTCTGGACCAAAATGGCGGACCGACCGACCGACCATCTATAGAGCCATGCATGGCTAAAAAGAATGGTCAAAATCGATGCAGCAGAGGCTGAGATATTCTGACTTTTAGTCCCTAATTTGGGTCAAACAGCAAAAATTATGGGTCCTACAATTCCCACTATGTAACTCATAGTTGTTTTTTTCCTATTAGACCCTCCTTGCCAGGTAAAGGCCCACTTGTTTCAAATTCTGTGCTCCCAGTTTCTAACAGAGGTTTTCCAGCAAAAATGTGTAGGCTCCAAGCCCAAGACATCACTCAACATTATACAACTGTTTTCACAGGTACTTTCACAGGTACTCCTCATGACTAGTAAACTGATCTTGATGTGTGAAACTGGTGAAGTGTCACTTTTCTTGCCTTTTTGTTTGTGTTTCTAGCTTGCCTTTCTGAGTTTTTTGCGTTGGAGGACACACCCAAAAGACAACCCGAAACTAAAACCAAAAGGCAAGCAATGCTGTCATGCTGAAACTGTTCACCTTTAAGCTCTTTGTCATATTTTTACAGCTTTTAATAGTTTTGGGATCATAATTTCGTTTCATTTTGGTACTTACACAGTAACAATCCCATTGATCTCCCTTTCACCACTTATCCATTAACCTTCACTTCAAATTCTCCCATGCAGACCCCTTTGGAGGGTCTCATGTTCATATTTATCGAACAAAAAATCCCCTCTTGCTGCCTTCCTCCCTTCCTGATAGTTACATGAGCCCCTCACTCCACACTCTGAGAGCTCCGACCCCCTCAAGCTCTCCAATGTCTGCATCTGCCTTTAAGTGGATTTGTTCCTTTAGTCAATCTCCTCCTATGCTGTATCTTTCAGCCCCTCTCTCCACAGCAGAGGACATCTGATACATGATGCAGATGATGGTAATGTGGCTGGTGCTCATGTAAAAATAAAATCCCCATCCCTCTCTCACACAGGCAAGGTTATTACCGACTATTATGGAAATGGCTGACAGTAAATAATAGTCACTCAAGACTGAATGTTAAAGTACAATGATGTATTTAAAACAGTTTGGAAAGACTCGGTTGTTCTCGATTTCGGTTGGAGCAAAAATTGAAACATTCATTAGTTTTTGTTTGCACTTGCAGGCTACAATTTCAACATCCAAATCATCATTAGAAAGGGAGAGAAAGGGCTTGTGGGGTGAATGAGAATCATGATCTATGTGTTTGAGGGCTGTTGTAATTTCAGCTGTGGAGATGGGGGCTTGCTAAATTTGGCAGGTGTGCATGAGAGGTGTGTACACTACTGGAAAAGGTGAGGGTCAGCTGGGCCTGCAGGCCCACCGGCAATCACTCTCCTAAAACAGTCTGTTCACCTTGCTGGAGCACAGTCACACACCTATGACTAAGCAGCTCATACCATACAAGGTAAGGCTTTGATTGGCACTCCAATCATCAGCATTTTTAGCCATGGTAGCGGCAAGGCTCTAGGGGATAGCGGTGGGTGGGTTCAGTGCACCACTTTGGTCTCAACTGAAATCATCTTAGCGACTGTTGGATGGATTGCCATGAAATGTTGTGCAGATATTCACGGTGCCCTGACAATGTATCCTAATGGCTTTGGTTGTCCCCTGACTTTTCCTCTAGCTCCACCATGAGGTTGATATTTGTGGTCTCAACAACTGTAGGATGTATTACCATTAAATTTCCTGCATACATTCATGTCCCCCTCAGGATGATTTGTAATAACTTTGGTGGTTCTTTTACTTTTTATGTAGTGCTATCATAAGGTCAAAATTAAAATTGTTCCTATAGTTTGGTTTATGACCAAATACCTGAAAAAACCAATGATATTCCCACCAGCCTCAGCTGTTCTTTGTGTTTAGCTCTAATTAGCAAATGTTAGCATGCTAACACGCTAAACTAAGATGGTGATTGTGGTAAAGATTACACCTGCTTAGCATCAGCATTTGGCATGCTGGAGTTAGTATTTAGCTCAAAGCACCACGGTGCAGCCTCACAGAGCCGCTGGCATGACTGTAGACTTGTTTCTTTGTTTGTGAGTTTGGGAAGTTAAGTCTGACCTTTCTTGTATCAGCTGGTTCTTGTCATTTAAATCCTAAAGTTAGGTTTTTGTTTTGCATAATTTTAGTTTCAGTGTCATTGCATTATCGTCCACAATGAGAGGAGTTGTTGCTGTTGACAAAGTCTGTAGAGGAATGCTTTCTCCTGTCCCCTGACTAGTGTCTGCCCTCTTGTTGATGTTCCCAGATATGAAAGCTGAATATTGCTGACATTATTCATCCCACTCCATGGAACAATATCCCGGGCGACAATACTTTGAACCTCAGAAAGCAAATAAAAAAATATTGAGGAGAAAGTTGCCCTTGGGGAAATTTATTTATTTACTTAGTTTATATTCGGTGGCGTCAGCATTCCCCTCTGCTGCCTGGGGTACTAAATATGTTAACTGAAGAATAAAAGGTCTGTAACTCTTTTTCTTTCCTTTTTCATAACTGCCATAAAAGTATATGCATCTGACAAACCAATGATAATATAAGTAGGACATATTTTCTTTCTCATCTGTGTGTGTTTGATGAAGGAGTAGTTTGGCTCAAATAAAACTGTAGATCTATCTTGTCAAGCCATTGGGGTAAAAGCTAAGAATAGGTCCCTCTTTCTCTCTACTCTCCAGATAAAAATAATGACCTCCCCTTTTTAATAAGCTCCACCATAATAAATGTAAGATAATCTCCTCCTCCTCCATGTCCATCTATCCATGCCTTCTTTTGTCTGCAAATGTCCGCTCTGTTCTCAGCCGTAATGGCACGAGTATTTTCAGCACCGAGGTGAAACGTGGATGGATGATGAAGACATTTCCCTCATGTTTCTCCATCATCACTTATCCCTCCCTGTAATGTAATGTGATCCTTTATTGTAGGGAAATTTCCTTTTAACTATCTCCCTTCACAAGAAGAATGCAGCATCAGCTGCAGAGCAGATTTGGTGTCGTGTTCAAGAACGCTTCAGCAGGGATAATGCTTGCTGGTCTTCTTGTTGATAAGTGGTCTCCCTTCTGCCTTTCTCATTACAGTATAAAGCAATTATTCCCATAAACTCATGTCAACTCTAGAAAACTGCTTTAGGTTTTCTTTTTCCAAAATTAAATGCATCTGTTCTCAGTTGATTATCTGGTGACAGTGGTGGGAGAAGTACTCAGATCTTTTACCCAAGTAAAAATACCAATACAACAATGTAAAAGTACTCAATTAAGAGTAAAAATCCTTCATTCATTTAAAATCTTACTTAAGTAAAAGTACATAGTTATTATCAGCCAAATGTACTTAAAGTATCAAAAGTAAAAGTGCTTGTTCTGCAGGAAAAATTGTTCCCTGAGACTGATATATGTTTATATATGACATTATGAGATTGTTAATACTGATGCAACATTTGACTGTTGTAGCTGGTCGAGGTGGAGCTATAAATACTTTATGTACAGTTAGCTTGTTTAGTTCAGTCGTTCCTGACCTAGAGGTAGGTCATCTTCCAATGGGTCAGGAGAGAAGAAAAAACAAAGTTCAGCTACACAAATTTGTATTCATATTCTGGACCTTTCTCTAGTCTTTGCTATTTTTTACTTAAATATTGAATAATTTAACCTCTTTGGACTTTGAACAGTCATTTCTTTAATTTATAATGCAAAGTAACAAGAAACTACAGCTGTCAAATAAATGTAGTGGAGTAAAAAGTACAATACTTCCTCTGAAATGTAGTGGAGTAGAAGTATAAAGTAGGAGTAAATGGAAATACTCAAGTAAAGAACCAAATACCCAAATTTGTACTTAAGTACAGTACTTCAGTAAATGTGCTTAATTAATTTCGACCACTGTCTGGTGGCTACTAACCTTTGCTAACTACCTTCTTTGACCACACACAGTCCTGGAGATCATCGCACATCTGTCAGCAGCTACAAATACATCAATTATTGAATAAATGAGAGGCGAGAGCACCAGACTCTGGTCGCTGGTCGTCCATCTCCACAGTGTCCTGCTGCCCTGGGTGCAGAGCAGAGCAGCGGCGGTTTGCCCTGGAAAGTTCACCCTGACTGTGGGTAGAAGTGATGAGCAGTCTAGTTGCTGATGGATGGACGGTACTACTACTCTGATTGCCTGGCCCTGCCAAACATGAATATCATCTCTTACTTTGCCCCTTCAGGACAGCCTGACAGCACCGTGGTTTATTGAAAGAGACTGAGGGAGTGATGTCAGGCTGGGTAGGCCACAATCAGCATGCAAATGTACATGTATGACTCTGTTCTAAAGAAATGTTGTTCAAGTGCTTTATTTGTCCTTTTGATTTGCTATATTTAACTAAATTTGGATAGCCTTGTGTTGGTATTTACTGACAAGGTAACCAGTTTCAACACACTGTCACTTGATTATCTGATGACCTCTATGGACTCTGGAAACTCGAACTCCTGACTTTAACCAAACCCAAATCCTCACCCTGCCCCTGACCAGTGTTAAGTCTGACCCCACTCCTGTTGTACTCTTAAACAAAGTAGGCCGACTTTTTATTGACACTGTGGCCATGTGGTTGCAAATTGAGTATTAGCATTGTGTTATTGTATCTATATAAAATGTGACCAAAAATACAAAGCTAATGTTTGCTCATCTTTTATATGGAACCAGCATGTTTTTAAACTCAAATAAGTGACTGAGCACATTTTGTAACAAAGAAAGAAAGAAAATACACAGTACGGTATTTATAGCGCAATTATCTAATGACGAATGGAAGCAATTCTCCTCTTTCCAAAACATTTTATCCGTATATCAGTGGTACTGAAACAGGATCGCCTACCTCTGGAACTGATTAACCCCTTCTAACAGGACTGGTGGCATGCCAGTGTCTTGCCCTGACTCAGGCAGTTGGTTCACTTTCCAAGGTGTCACCGATACACTTCACCCTTCAGAAGGAGTGTTTTAACTGACATGGGGGCCTCGAAGGTTGTCAGTCAACGACAGCCAGAAGGACAAATAGCGGTCACCTGAACATCAGATATCAACCGTTTTGTAATTCAATCTAAATAGTGACATTGCAAGCCAAGTATCCATATCCTTAGTTTGTTATGTGATCGTTAGAAACTTAATGTTCATTATGGACCGGGAAGAGACGTAAACTAATCCAGCCGGCTACTGGAGGAGTCAGTATTGTGTAATACTAACTGTGTAAAGCCAGTAGGACTTTTTGGGGTTATAAATATACAGAAAATCAAGAATATCTGTGTGTCAACTCATATCACCCCTGATCATATTTGTTTGCATTCAAGTCCTCAGAACTCTTGTGTGACACTTAAACACTTAGCAGGTCAGTATCCAATTGATTGTTACATAATCATTACAAAATCAGTGTTCTTTAACTCACACATATCTCAGTAAAACATTAAACGACTGTTTGGTGCCGGCACTGGTCAGAAGTCCAATGTAATACATGAAAGCAAAAATGACCTCATGGATTTTAATCAATAAAAGTATGACTTGTGCAGGTGAAGTTGAATTACCTGCATACGTAATGAATTCAAAGATCTATTTAGAGAGCAAAGTGTGTGAATATGATCTTCACCACTCCCCTGAACTATTGATTTCCAGATCATATTACATTCAGACTCCAAATCATATGAGTTTGAGGACTATGGATTACCACTGAGTGAATGTGATACATCACATGAAAGTGCATACCCCCAGTCAAGACTGTAATGTGAAAAATGATGAATTTATGCATGATCACTCTGACTTAAGGTTTGAAAACATCCTTCATCTGCAACCCTGAAATGGAATATTAACTTTTCAATATGTGCAGGGAAGTAAGATGCTTAATGTAAATTTATATCTATTATTATATTATTTAAATAAATTATTATTACATTACATAATAATATCATATATAAAGAAAAATACTGACCAAGTAATGAACTTATATAGCCTATATACAGCTCTGTCATGTTACCACCAGATATGGTTTGTTTTAATATCTCTTTTATCTTGATTTTTTATTGTTTTGCCAACTTTGTCTGACTACTAATGCTTTGACCCAATTTTTAGAGATCACATATCGAATGTTTTTATGTCCCGTCTCTAAATCATTGTCATTTACTGCTGTTGTTTTTATAGTATCCTACATCTTGTTTTTGCATTGCCTTTTACCGCACACTGGAAAAATGCAATTCAAGTAAAAAGTATTATTATTATTATTATTATCATTTGTCCTCTTCTTATTATTAATATTATTATATAAATAATTCTACATATAACACTTCACAACTTCAGGACAATATATTCCACTCTTGTGTGCATCTGCATCTGTCTAATCTCATGTTATATTATGACTTGGACTCAGTGATCCTCTGATCACTCTATAGTTTTCCACTCTGGCCACACAAAGTGACCAGCAGCCGCAGCTTACTCCTCTGATTGAGGGACTTGTTTGGCCGGTTGTGTCTGTCTGGCTAAGGCTCACTCCATTACAAGTCTAAATGACTAATTAATGGTCCCGCGACAGGTGACACCGGCTCCTCAAGATACATTTACACCCTCATCCCCACTGGGCTCTGACTGGACTCCAATGCACTTCTTCACTTCTCCCTCACCTCCTTCCTCTCCTCTCCTCTTCTCTCCTCCCTCATCCCCTCATCTCTTATTCATCTGGTGGTGGAGTACTGCTTAAGGAACAGGTCTGTGGATAGACAGATTGAGAGACAGGTGGATCAGGCAAATGCATTTGTGATGGGATGGAGATAAAAAGAGTGAGGTGGGTGATGTGTTACTATCTTTACTGGTCTTTTCAACTCTGAGATATTTTGCAGTAGTTAGTCTGGAGGGGAGATAGATGAACCCTGATTTCCAGCTGCCTACGAGCATAAAACACCCACACTCCTCTCTCAAGAGTGTGTGTGTGTAAACCGCATTATTCACAGTTGCTACAGTCCTTCAACTTCTCACCCCGGCTGCTTTTTTAAGTGATGGACACTATCAAACAGACGCACACAAACACAGTGCAAGGAGAAAGATTAAGGACGACTTTAGATGACACTACTGTTACCCATGAGCACCCTGGTGTACCACAGCATGTCCCTCGGTACCCATCTAATGGACAGCAGCAGTATAAGTGTGTGTGCCTCTAGCCAGTAATGATCCTGCACATACAAAGCTCCTTGAGTCACTTTCATAGCTATCAAAGTTATGTCTCTGAGTCTCTGCAGAGAAGGAAATAAATTTTCACTTTCATTAAAGTTAGTACTCAGCTTTAAGTCCTTTTCGTGCAAAAGTTAAATGAACATTGCTAATCCGTCAAAGGTAAGAAGAAGGGCAGAATCTACTGAAGATGTAATACTGCAAACTGTGGGAAGGAGACATAGTAGTTAAAGAGACCAGGCTGTTATTTAAAGGTCATGATTTCAGAATGGGTTTCTGAATGCAGCACGATTATGGGAGAATTTGAAATAATAACAATATAATGCTGTGTAATAGAACAGCATCTCACACTAGACATTACTTGAGTCATTTGAACTTCTCTTTGACAACCAAAACTGCACATCATAAGCATTATTAGGACAGTTGTTCATGATATTGTGTCCATCCACACTTTGACCATAAACAGTTCACTGTCAAGAAGATCGGCTAAAAGTGTAAATGTGCACTTCAGCACCTTTTGGCTAAGGTTTAACATATGTAAATGTGAGTTCTGTCATTAAAGGTACTACATAATTTTTAGGCTACGGTCTAATGTTGGGAGATCTAAGCTTACACCTGCTGTACCAACTATTTTGTGCATTGTGATATCCTCAGGCCTTGAAGACTGTTTCTACAGTCTTTACATAGCATATGTATGGTTGTGTCCTTTACTTAGGTCATATTGAATCATATTTAATTGTGAGTAAGACCAGCATGTGTCAGTCATGTGCCAGCTGGAGGGAGGATAAAGGACAGATCAGGTTGGCTGTTAAAACAAGGTTAATGAATGACGAATGACGCAGAATGGATAAAGGTGGAAATCAAAATGTGAGAGTGGAAAGTGGGAGCAATTTGCAGTGGACATAATTCTACACACAGCACACACAAAATGTATTTGTGCCTACATATTGCACAGCACATACATACACACAAACAAACAAACAAAAACCAGTATGCCGCTGCTAATTTAGCATGTGCACCAGAGCTGTCAGAAATAACGACACACCTGAGGATAAGAGGAAAACTCTACTGCCAACTGGTCACTCACCCACAAGTTCACACACACACACACACACACACACACACACACACACACACACACACACACACACACACTGTAGTCAGAAGATAGGGATGGGCAGCCTTGAGTAAATCAATTACGAGGTTCAGTGTCAAGTTGAAGGCCACGAGGAGGGCACCATAACAATATCCCAGCAACGGCCTGTGAATAGCAGCCACCACTAAATCAGCTCTCTGCACCAGCAGATAGAGCGGACACTTGTGGAGCAGGCGGAGGGGTCCTGAGAGGAGAAGAGGAGGACTGAGCAGATGTCCTTGTTTGTTTGGAGGAAGAAATACTATCCCATATGCCTTAACAGGCAAAACAACCTGACGTTAACATGGCTTTTTGTGCTTATCAGGAGCACCAGCGGTAAGGCCATTCTCCATCATTCTCTATCTCTTTCTGTCTTCCTGTGGCAGTTTCTCGTTCACTCCCTCTCCCAGTGTCTATGTTTACATCCCCAACATAGCCATTTCTGTCCATCCGTTCCAGATTTAGTGCTCTTGAGTATGACAGCAAACTGCAATCAGCTCAAGACTCCCCAGTGCCATGGCCCCTGTTAAATACAAACAAACACGAGGCCTAAATGTCTTCTATGGTCCCTATTGTCCTTTAAAAGAATAGTTTGTCATTTGGGGAAATACGCTTATCTGCTTTCTTGCTGAGAGTCTCATATCTGTTCCTTTTCCTTTATGATATAAGTAGTGTCATTGAGTCTATACACCATAGTGCTGTTTTTATGGTTTGGGCCCCTTAGTTCCAATCGAGGGAGATTTCAGTGTTACAGCATACACTCATATTTAGCGTGTTTCCAACTTTGTCACAACAGTTTGGTCCATAAAGAAATGGTTTTCCCAGTTTGCTTTGAAAGAATTTGCCTGGCCTGCATAGAGCGCTGACCTCAACCTCATCCAACATCTTCGGGATGAACTGAGACCAATAGAGGTTATTGCCCAACATCAGCTCCCAGTCTAAACAGTGCTGCTGTGGCTTAATGTGCACAAATGCCTGAAGCCATGTTCCAAAATCTTGTGGAAAGCCTGAAACCAGAAGAGTGGAGGCTGTTACAGTAGCAGATTAATGCCAATGGCTTTAGAAAGAGATGTTAAACAAACACATGAGTGTAATGTTTGGCCCTGTGAGACTAGCATATACATATATATATATACAGCACTGTGGGTCTAAATCATTTAAATAATGAATAGCAAAATACAATTTCCAACAACACAGCAAGCAATGTATCATCCAGATGATGTTTAAGAATCATTTTCAAATCTTTTACTAAATAAACCTGCTACTATTATACATTGCACGTTTTCCTTTTCGTTTTACAGTTCAGAGACATTTCATCATAAGCCTTTAGAAAACTGAAAAAGCAGGCACTTGAATACAAGGCAGATTACAGATACACCTTTTGCTCAGACAGAACACACACACACCATGGTCCGATGCTCTTTTTCTAGGTGTGTGCTCTCACTCACTCAGTAAACACACTCAAACACACACACATGCAGAGAGAAAGAGTGAAAAAGAAGAACTGTCCTATAGTTGTGCTCATAGTGACCGTGACTAGGTGTCAGTAAGGATGTTCAGTGACTAATGGCGGCTTACTGTTACTCTGCATCTGCTCCAATTAAGAAAACCCCAAATGGTTTGATTTGAACTTGGTTTGCTGATTGTGGTCAGGTCATCTTGTAAGTTATTTCCGTATCCAGTGTCTATTATAAATGGGACCGCACATGACCACACGTGACAGTGAGGAATGGATGCTGTTAAGTAATATATGGCCTGTCTTTCTTTCCTTAATCAACTATTTCCAGTAGTGCTTTACTCATCCGTGCTATCCATTGTCCTGAATCCTCTCTGTTTTTGTCTTAAACAGACTTTCTTCCTTCTCACTTCCTTTATTTCTTCTCCTTTCTACACTGTCCTTCTGTCTGCATTAAGAACTAACTGCACTGCTCTGCCATTAAGAGCTGTCCATGGTGCTGAACCTCTGGCTGTCTCTGCCTCCCTTCCTGTCCTGTCTCCTTCTTTATTTCTTTTTATTCCTCAGCTTATGCTGTATTTGTTGTCTGTTAAAAACAAAAAACTAAAGCTTATTCCTCTTTTCTTTTCTTTTCTTCTTTCCTCTCATCTTTCCATTTGTTGGCTTCTTCTTTTCTTGCTCAGAACAATAAAAAGTTATTTTAGAGCAGGGGTTCTCAACCTTTTGTAACTTAAGGCCTAGTTCTGATTGTTAAAACATTTCCAAAGACCACCTTCCCAAGTAAATGAGAAGAAAAAAAAAAAACATCCCAAGTGTTTAAGTGTCTCTGGAGCTTTGATGGTTTTAGCGCCTCATTTGACAGGATTTCACTACATTCAACACAAATCACAGACTATTTGTAGATGTTGATTAGTGTGAACGCTGAAAAGACGTTCAAAATAGGTTCAAAATTGAATGCTTTTTCACTGACTATTTGTAGACGTTGATTAAACGTTTACATTTAGACCATATTTCACCCAACGAAATTTAGACCATTTTTCACACTGGTGAAAATAACTAGCTTTGTAAATTACTAAAAAAAAATGTTTTTATTTAATCTCACCATCTGGCAGTACCACTACATGGCGCTCTGAGGCCCACTGGTTGAGAATGGCTGCTTTAGAGCAAAGTAGTGCTCTGTGGAGCTGTCCATGGTGCTGAACCTCTCTCTTTCTTGCTGACCACTAACATATATTATTAAACTGATACACTCTCAGTGCTTCCAGCTTATTTATGTGTCCTAAACTAGCCACTTTGTTCAGCACAGAGTTATGTTGGCTGGTGGAGGAACAGTGAAAGTATTGTCACTGTTCCTCCTTAAGATAAAAGATGTACTGTGCCATGGCGCCCTCATATCACAGCTTCAACCCACCATATTGCTCAATTAGAGAATAATTCACTTCACCCTCATTACTTTCAGACTTAAATCTCCTTGTTTTAGTAATGAACAAAATGAGACAAAATGACAGACCAGTCCCATGTCAGTCCAGCACCACATGCCCATGCAAATCTCTGTGTTGGAAGCCGCTTATGTATTCAAGCTTATTGATTTGTTTGCCAACTCTATACTGTAGACGTGGAGAGCTGACCAACTCTCTGAAAGCGAGTTTTCTTTCTTTGGAGAAGGGATCAATCGGAAAGAACTGACCGAAGGGCCCATTAAACAGGCTCCACTGCCCGCACATAATTACAGCAACTGATTTGCAACAAATAAGATGGCGTAAATTAAGGCTGTTATAATGGAAACATGGCGTTGGAAGGAAACGACTAACTCTCTTGGAGTTTAAATTATTCTACAACCATCTGGTCATGATAAATGGTGGTTCAAACTGGGAGAATCTTCCTCTTATTAACTCATTAATATCTATCTATCTATCTATCTATCTATCTATCTATCTATCTATCTATCTATCAGTATATGTATTAAATTGGCTCTTCTGCTAACCCCTTCCCTCTCTCTCTCTCTCTCTCTCAGTGACAGGCGTCAAAAATACCACCCAGGGAGCGCAGATCAGCAGCTTTCCAGGCAGCCACACTCGCTGTTGTCCACCGTCCGACGCGTAAATATCCCACAGAGAACTCCTCTTTTGTCCAGACGGAGACACGCAGCATCGAGATGACCGTGGAAAGAGTGTTTTATCTATTCTGATGGTTCAAAGTAACCGATGCCGGACTGATTCGACTTTACATGCCTGAGAGGATTGTAGTCGGTCACCTTCTTTGCAAGACACATCGGCATATACCTGCTTTGAGACTCAAATGAGGGAGAAGATGTGGATATTTCACAGTGCCGACAATTCAAAGTGTCCTTTTTCTATTTGGAATCAGTGGTGTTTGTATTACGCAGTGGTGGTTATGTGTATGTTGTTCTCGCCTGTCAGGACAGATGATGTTTGCCCGTCGACCTGCATATGTGCCAGAGACTCAGGGACAGTGACCTGCCGTGATGGGGAGTACACTGAGGTACCGGGAGACATACCGGAGTGGACGTCCACCTTGATACTCAAGGGGAGAAACATCTCAACTTTACAGCGTGGTGCGTTCATGATCAACGGCACGGAGTTGGAAATGACGATACTCTCGCTGTCCTACAACGGGATACAGGCTATTGAACCTTACGCCTTCCTGGGACTCCCCCGATTGCATTTGCTGGATCTGAGCCACAATCAATTGGAGTCCATCTCACCCAGGGCTTTTCACGGGTTACTAGAGCTGCGCTCTCTTTACCTAAATTACTCTATTTTGCCTCCGGCCACGGCGCAGCTCTCCAATGCGCTCAGCACACAAAGTTTGCGCAACCTCCACAGACTGGAGTTGGCGGGAAACAGGCTGAAGTCTATACCCCTGGCGAGATTAGACATCTATAATCTCCACGCGTTAGTGCTGATAAATAACTCAATAGAGAGCATCGGGGGGGAAGAAGTAACCCATTTGTACCAGCAAAGGCGCATACGCGTCTACTTGTCTTTAAACCCGTTTCGGTGCAACTGTGAACTGGAGGCGTTTTACTACTGGTTGAAGAACTCATCCCAATGCCCGGATGCAGGGCGTCTCCTGTGTAGCGAGCCGGAGGCCAAGAATGGGATTCCCGTGGAGAAGCTCCGGGGGGAGGACGTGGATTGTATGAACGAGAACCTTGAGGCGGTTTCATATGTGTTCCTGGGTATCGTGTTGGCTCTGATCGGGGTGGTGTTTCTAATGGTGCTGTATCTCAACCGGGGAGGCATCAAACGGTGGCTCAACAACATCAGAGAGGCGTGCCGAGACCAGATGGAAGTCTACCATTACCGCTACGAGCAGGACTCAGACCCGAGACTGGCCAACGTGGCTGTTTAACCTACTGAAACACGAGGCCACTGCTGTATAGTGAGGGGGCAGGGGAGGAATCGATAGTTTTTAAAAACAGTTTCATCATTTTCAGCAGCTGGCCAATGAAGTGCAAGAATCCCTCTCACACTGGGATATGTACAGAGCCAAAGACACTTAAATTACTATAAGAAACTATTATTGTACGTATTGTATATAAATATCTGCTCGTGCTTTCATGCATCATGTTAACTTACAGTCTACAGCAGCGTGTCAGACTAACTTAGTATTATTTATCTTATTAACCAAGTGACAAATATACAGTAAAGGTATATAGAATTTCTAATTTGAAAAGCTGGAAAGAAATGGTGAATCAATGTAATTACTAAACTGCAGCCCTTTAAAGTAATTGTCTGCATTCAGGAAACCCTGCAGGGAGAACAAGATATTCCTGTTTTCTAATCTACTGAGGGAGTGCATAATGGAAAAGGTGAGGGAGAAAAGTGATAGAGAAGGAGACTGGGGCAGGGAAGCTGGTATGTTTGTTGGAGTGCCATGTTTGTGCAAGCAGGCGGTGCTGGAAGTAAACTGTCATATTTCATCATCAACCACATGGCATAAGTTCCCAACCTTGTCTTTATGAACAGCCTTTAATCTCTGAAAATAACACACGTGTGTATCATTTGACATGAGGTCAGTTTATCAGTAAAGGGGCAAAAGAGGAAGAGACAGAATCTAACCATGCATGTGATTGTTGTAGGCATAGAAAACCTACCGAAACATTAATAAAAGGTCAAATATAAATGGTGAGTTAGCAGTGTTCTTTACGTCAGGACATTTCATCATCACTGTCAGGAAATGTTGACTTCATGCAGCACTGTGCCACATTAAACAAAGGAAATGTTTCCCTGTTGTACTTGGTAAAACCTTTTTTTTTTTTTTGTAAATTTGCTAGAAGCAGGTGTGAGTGAAATTTTAAGTAAGTGTAACTACAGTAAGATTGTCACCGCTGGGCTCACCAGAAAAGGTCTAGACTATCTCATCTGCTTCTTTTTAAAGCACCAAAGAGTGCAAGGCTGGCAGAGGTCTGCATGGAGAGATATAGCGTGGCAGTGTTAATCTCATCAGCACCGTGGCTAATAAACCGTGGAGAATGATGATCGACCTGTGAAGTCAGTCTCTCTCTATACCCCACAGCTCATCAACCCTCTTAACTAAAGGTCTACATTACAATCACAGAGATTTAGGAACAAAGGTCAAACACGAAAAGCTGGAAAAAAGCCAGAGTAGGAGTGTGTGTGTGAGCATATTCTTTTAAATGTGTAAATGACGTACGTCAGGCAAAGAATAAATGAAAGTGAAGCGATTTTAACGATGATAATTTGTTTCATTAACAAGTAATAGTTAACCTCTCTTCTTATGAAATTGTATTTTTGCATGAGAACAAGTGGCTGACAAAACGATCTAGAATCTGTGTGATTTCACCTGCTTTCACTCGCCTGTAAATCAGAATAAACACACAAAGAGTGTGATGATGATTAGCACCAGACACTCTCAGACACACAGATCAACTAAATCAATAGATAAATACTTTTGAAACAGAAGGCTAGCTGTAAATACAATACAATGTAAATTTAATATTTAAAAACAATAAAGTGAATAGATAGACGGTGTATTCATGTATTTTTGCTGGTGTTGATCATCATTTTCACTTCCACGATGAGAGAATTTCACTGTGTCAGCAGTGTAGCAGCTGCCTTTACACAACAGTGACAACATGTCCGGTGACATGGCGGTGTACCATACACTGTCATTTTGCATATGGAGGCTGAGGAGATAAACCTAATCATCGGGAAAGCAGTGTTCAAGGATAAAAGTATGTTGACGTGACTCATTTTGACATCATACACTTAATGTATATTCATAAATGATTCTGAGAAATGTTCAACTGGGCTCCATACAGTTAAGTGGTGTTTTAAGAGCTTTAAGAGATACACAGCAAAGATCATAAACCAAAGTAGGCTACTGGACAAACTGACATTTTGACCTTGTGATGGTGCTAGATGAAAAGTCAGGGGGTCACCAAAGTCCTTAAGATTTATCCTCTGGGGACAATGAATGTCTGTATAACATTTCATGGCATAGAAATATTTTAGCCATTGCCATCCATTGAGCCAGCTAGTATGGCTAAAATTAAGTCTCTAGGCTTCATTTAAACAATCCAATGTAACCACCTATAAATGTCTATAATGTGGCACATACTGTAATGTGACTGTGTCAAAAGCATGAAATTGGAGTAATATTTGATTAAAAACACAGAGATGGTAATGTTTATCTCATAGAGACAGAGAAAGAATGAAACAAAAGGAGAGGATCTTAACTTACGTGCTGTTTCAGCACAAGTGCTGGGCTAAATCTGGCCTCAAAAAGTCTAGAAACACACACACGCAGTCTTTGCCACTCTGTTTATTACAATTTTAATGCTAAAGAATACATAATCTTGTTAGTAATATTTCCCCATATGTTCAATTAAATGGACACTACTGTATATAACTGATATTTAATGATTTTTCCTTTATTACTTTAACAATCTTTCTGCTGCCTTTGCTGCCATCTTCTCTCCCCTGTGTGGTATTTCTCACCATCAGCTTCTTCTATTTTGGGGAATTCTGGGACATAAAGATAGAGGCAGAAACAACACAATGTTCTGTTGTTTGCCAAAAAGACAAGACTGAATTTGTCTTTTCAAAGCATTCAGGATTCAACTCTGCACTGTCCATGTACTTCACTTGACATTGTGCCATTTCTTTGTTCCTCTTCCATTTTTCTACATTCTCCTTACAAATACAGTATTTATCAAAGCCTTCCTCTCTGCCCTACCCGGCCCACCCTCCCTCTCTCTGTCTGTTCTCCTCTCTCACTCCTCTTCATCCAGGTAAATGACTTTATCCAGTTGAGTGACTTTGTAAGGACGTGGGGACAGGGTTTAAGCTGAGCCCAGCAAAAAGGAAGAACGCAAAAAGAAAGATAAAGAAAAGGGAAGTAGAGAAAAGATTCATTAGAGTTCTTCAGTCCGGGCGCCAAATGTCCTTGCTTTATGCAAAGCGATGACTCATCGTCTTGCTCTATATATGAATGTCTGGGAGGCCAAAGCCCAACTGCAAACTAGGGGAGATGTCTAAAATGAAGGTGAAAATATATTATCTTTATTGTTGAACAGCTGCTGCTATCAGAGAGTCCAATCACATCTGAGCACCTGAACTTCAGGCCACTTTTTAAATGGCCTCCATCTTTCCTCCATAGGAACACTTTTCACCATGATGAGTTGTCTGAGTGTCTGATGTCTCACAGTCCATCAACCACTGATGGAATAGGATGGTTACCTTAACACATGCATCACCAGGTGTTGCAGTGACGCCACTATGGGTGCAGTCACACAAATGTAAGTAAATGTTTGCTGCCTGCCCAGGTGAAAATGGCATTCCGGGAAGCAGAATGTGAGAAGTTCATGATGTGACATATGGAAATGACTCTGCCAGTTTGTAGTCTGATTACTGGTTATTGATTGCTGGATGTGCCTCGGCTGCTTTCTGAAGATAAGGGAAGGGGTTTGGCATTGTAGGAGAGGAGAAGGAGGTGTGGGCAGGAGGAGGTCGAGAGTCGAATCTGTCTAATTACTGATTTTTTAAGCCGATACTGATATCAATACTTGGTTTTAAAATATCATTCGATAGTAATTTCTCAAAACATAAACAAACACTCTTGATTCAGATCCATTAGATTTTTTTTCTTTTAAATTAATTGTAACCAAGACACATATTGAGCAAGGAGACATTTTACAGTTGAAAAATCAACTTGTCAGTGCTCTCTGGTGGACAAACTAAGTAATGGTGAATTACCTCAAACCTAGTTTGGCATTTCTGTACTGCAATTTCTTGTTACTTATCGGCCAACACATACACCAATACTAATTATCTGCAATAAGCTAAAATTGGCCAAAATGTCTGTCTTATTTATCTAGCTCTAGTATCGAAAACTGATGAGTACAGAAAGTTGGCATTGAATATCTGGACAGATTCTTAGTCTCATTCACTTAACTTTGCTCATTTTAGACTGTATTTTATTTAGGAAAAGTTCTTGTAAGGCTGCCATGTGTTAAAATTAAAATAAAAACACAGATTAATTGTGAGAAGATTGATTGTAATGAACAAAATGTTCATTAAAATCAATGTGAGGTATCAAAAAAATATTGTTTTGGTATCAGCACTGAAACTTAGATATCAATTGTCACCGGTATTGAAAACTTTCAGGTCATACCCAGCCCTACGTACACTTGTGTATCTATTGATATCCCACAGTACAGAGGAAACTATGAAAGATCACAGTCCACTTGAGATTAGACTTTAGATTTCGGAGGATTGATTGGAACGTCACTTAAGATGGTGACGGGGATTCCCCCTAGAGGAAGAGCCGAGGGGAAGTGAACGAGGGCTCGTTAAACCACCGCTGAAACGCACACAGCTCTGAATGTGTCAGAGAAGGGTTGGCCATTTGACAATTACCATGTTTACTTTAAATTAAGTGGCAGCTTTCCAACCAAGACCAACCTTAATGACTCATTATAAGTGTGCTGCCCCACAAATTCCCTTCCATTTTTAATTGTTAGAGTGCGGGCTTGGGGCACCTAACAAGTTCTTATGAGATTAATTAAGCTTAAATTTGAACAGTAAAGGGTTTGTTTGTTACAGGCAAGGTCATTAACGGGCATTCAGTGGTAATGTCATCATAAATGGAGCTCATTACAAAGACTCCCAGGAGTCAAAGAGGCAGGAGGGAATCCTTTTGTCTGGGGTCACCGTGTCCTGTTTCATGATAAATGTGCCCTCAGGAAATACTATACATTTGGCTTGTCATCATATTATTTTGTTGACTTACTTCATCCATCCAAAGTTCACACACAGTAGTCCAATGGAGACTATCATAAAAGTATTGACTGAATTAACATACATTTCAAACAGGGAGATCAATCCCAGCTTACACCTGCACCACTCCAGTCAATATTCCCATTGTCTGGCCACTCTGCAGTGTAAATACAAACCATGGGAACCAATGCACTGAAGTCTGACACTGTGAACTTCTGTCTGGCCTCTAAGCTCAAAGGTCATGTGGTTTTTGACCAGGACCACATCAGGTTTTAAAGAGTACGACTGCAGTCTTGGCCTGAGTTTTGATTGATCCTGGACTGTGGATAAACACAGTTGGCTGGTCGATTGGCCTTTAACCAGGTGAACAGATTCTGTCTTAACAAGCTGTCCGGGTGTCTCAGATCTATACACTAACTAAACCCGTTGACTTGCCTGTGAACAGGTCATAGTCTGTATGGAATGAGCTTGTGAGAAAGATCCAGAGAGACAGAGAGCTCTGACCTTAATCTCTCACTGTAGGACAAACATTAACTTCAATTTCACACGTTAATTTCAATCAAGTTCTCTCCAGCAAGGGCACAGGTGCTCATTTTGGATTAGAAAATCTGGTTAACAAGAATCACTGATATCCTTCACGTCCCAGGTCAACGGAGTGATTGATAAGGTGACGCTGATGTACAAGATCTAACCCAGGCACCATGGCAGCTATCAAAATGTGACTCTCATAGAACTGAGAACTCAAAGGATCCTACTAAGGCCAATCATGCAATGCACCACAGACAAACTTGCTGATGACCTTATGGCACTTTCATTTCATAAAAACCTTATCCAGTTTTAAACAAGTTGCTGTCTATGCTACTGAATACCTCTCAGCAGCTGCCTCGCTGCTGAGAGGTATTAATTAAGCTTTTACCAGCTGGGCTGTCCTCTCAAGGACAAGTAGGAAATATAATCAGGAATCACTCCATCAATATTTAAATTAATAATTAAATGTCTGAGGTGTACAGTTGTTGTGGATTTATTATGCTTTGCTCAACAGCAAATTTTAGTAAAACCTTTTTTGTTTTGCAGTTTGAAACCTGCATGACATCTTGAAATCAGTAATGAAGGTAGGAGCACTAAGAAAAATTGGCATGCAGATGTGTATTAACCTATGTCCACCTTATTTGAGCACATTTAAGCTACACAGCTGTCTTTTCTTTATGAATATAGGTCACTTATTATACAGTGACACTATACAATGTCCAGTTTAAGAGACTATTCTTGCTCAAATGAAGACAAATTCTCATCTAATGATGTCAAAAATACCTTCGCTTCCTACTTTCACAGATCTGCATTCTACAGTAGGTACACACATTATTCATATGCTTGTGTTTCTAAACAGAATTATACTCCATATATATATTTCAGACAAACAGCTCTACTTTTCTTACTTAGATTGTAAATCATTTACTCAGTTTCTGTGGTACATTTGACAAAGGCACACCACTGTGGCCTCGCTTTAATTATAGTAACACACAAATATATTCCATACTTTTTTTTAAATCACTGAAGCAGTTCTAAAAGATGATAAGAAAGCATTTAAATGACTTATAACAATTATTCATCCTAATTACTAAATGTTTAGTGCTCATTAAATCTCGTTCCCATTAATCACCCCACCATCTACTGTAGCTCTGCTAATTAGCTGCCAGCGAGTCTGTTTGAGCAGTACGAGTATGTGATGAGGCAGGTTCTCATTCAAATGGCTGTGGTAAAAAACAAAAATGCAGTCTCAGCAGTTTGAATATTTCATGCTGTCCTTCACTGAAGAGAAGCTGCCAATCCTCTGACCGGTCATAACATCGGCCTCAGAGAAAACAATATTTGCGTTGACAACCTGAAGGGCTCTTTCCTCTCAGTACAGTCTCGAGCCAACTATTACAACCTGAATTTCAACATGCAACCACAGTGCAAGCCATTACAGTACAACACTTTCACCATTTTTTACCCTCACCCATTTTTATTTTAAAATTCAAAGAACAAAGTTGACAAACTTTGTTGTTAATAACAGAACACTGACCTCTCCAGGATCCTGTACATCCTATTATGCTAAACTGATGCTTACAGCTCCAACATTATGTTCTGTAGTTTATTTTGTTCGCATGAGTACAACCGTATAATATAATTCTGTGAGCATTTGAGTACACACTAACTTTTTGCACACCTTCTTGTCCTTTACCATTAAAATGTTTAAACTGTCAACTACTACCCCCGTGTGGCCATTTGGCTACAATGCAGCTGGACAAAGTCAACTGGCATGTGCTTTAATTTCCACGTGTAGGTGAGTGTACTTAATTTGACTTAATGCCATACCATGCACTGCCTTTTTTAAGCTTTTTAGTTTTAAGGTTTCCTGAAATGGACATTACAGGGCGTCTCTACAACTGGGTAATTTTCTGATTTGTGGCAAATTATTATTATTTCCTTATTTCTTCATGTGTTTGGTACAATATCTAACTGTTCTGTAGCATAATCTACGACAACACCAGAACACAGAAGTCAGGCTTTAAAATCTCAAGGTCCAAGGTCAGAGTCACAACCAAGAAAAAAATATAATAAAATAAAATAAATAAAGTCCCTGGCTTTATTTTGTCTGCTGAGTCCTCTTTCTGAGAAATCATTTAGCCAGCAGCTGTACTATTACTGCTACAGTATAGACATCTAGTGTATCTGTTGCCGTGGCTCCTCTTTATTTGCTTCACTCATCAATTACAGAAACATTACTCATTATTTGAGAAAAGATTTTAATGGTGAGTTCAGTGCTTTCTAATAGAGGCAAATGAGATTAATGAGACTGAAGTCTAAACAGTAAACGGTTTTGTTTGTTACAGGCAAGGTCATTAACAAACATGCTCATAAATTAGTCTCATTAGGAAAGTTCCCAGAGTCAGGAGAGCGTTTTGTCTGATGACAAGGGGAATACTATGGATATGGATTTACACTATATAGGTCATACATGCAAACCACACACAAAGTCTAAACATATTTAAATTAAACAGCAAGTGTTATGATTGAGGGAAAAATACATTTATATACATCTCACTTTTTGGTGATAAATGTGAAGTTGAAGAACAATACTTGTCGCTTCTTGGTACTACTAAGCTTTTCTGCAATATTCAAGTTAATTAAATAATTGTGTTGTGGACAGCCAATTGTCTTCAGGTTTTTAGGTATAGTGGACATATAACATATTAATTTTATTTAACTAGTGTTGGGTGATATGACAATACACGCTGTGTAATGTTTGTCAACCATCAGAGATTTTGCCACACCATTTATACTGAGGCTGCTATCCCTTTAATATATCTGCTTGTATTAGGCCATTGGTGGCAGTGTTGCAAATAAATGAGCATCAGTGCTTCACGGCACTGTTGGATTTACAGGATTCTGGTATTAATGTAATACAATTATATTAAGAACATTGATTTGTCAGGTTTTGAATAAACTCGATTAGCCAAAAAACATTCCCATTTGGTTATTTTATCATTCATTTAATTTCCAGATGATTTTATCCATGTTGCCCACCACCACATGTAACTATCAACACAATGGCTGTGTTGTTTTCTGTTGATGTTAATATATATATATATATATATTTAGGCCAAGGATAGCAGTGTTTTTATCAGGCAAAGAACAGCTGTCACCACACTATAAACACCATAAAGGCAGCATTGCAAGTGTTGCCTTTAGAGGAGTTAGGGTAGAATGGCAGGTGAAGAGTGTGATGGCGCTCACTCACACAGCTGAGTGCCACCTGTGCTGACTGTCATGTCCCCAGAGAAAGTTAATTACATCTAAAGTTTCACACATCAATTTCACACAACAGAACACAAGTGCTCATTTTATATCCGTTACCTTGGAGTGAAAAGAATCATAAATCAACGTCAGGAGGATTAAAGAAATGTAGATCAGGCAGTTTAGGTGCGGCCATAAATCATAACAGCAGGAGAAGTTTGTTAAAATGTTTTTCTCACATAAAACTTTGACACTTAAAGCCCTCCTATCAGCCTGTAGCCACCTGTTACACCAAAACCTGTGCTATAAGTCACTATCCATCGTCCTTAAACTCTACATCCACTGTTGGAGCTCTCCTCTCTGCCCACATCAATTCATTTGTAGTCCAGGCATCTATTTTTACCTACATAAATCAAAGCCCAGCCCGAGCTGTCATGGGTTATGGTATTATAAGTTAGCCAAGGTCAGCGTACTATTCAAACATGGACTGACTTGAATATATGATACAGTTGCATAGCAGGGGGCGCAGAAGACATTAATTATATCATTATTTAATGCCTTGTCTTAGATGTGCTTATATTTAGTCTTGTCCGGCAGTCTGACATTTTCATTTCCCCTTGGAATTTACAACTTCCATTCATTTTATTATCAAAAAGGACACGATGACCCAAGACAAAAAAATCGTGCCTCTTTAACTTCTAAGAGTCTCTCTAATGAGTCCCGGTCATGATGGCATCACCGGGGAACGATGCTTAATGACCTTGCCTGTAAACAAACAAACCCTCTACTGTTGATCCTTTTGCCTAATTAATCTCTTCCCTCATTCATTAAAAATGGCAGGGAAAGTGGGAATGCGGAAATTTCAAGGAGGCATTACATTTTGAGGAAAACCTGACAAATCAAAACAGACCTACAAATCATCAAATAGCCAACCTTTCCTTTAAACCTCATAATATGACAGCTTAATGTTACAGCCCTCTGTAAATAATTAAAAAGAATGTGTACCCAGTCTTCTCTTGTTGTGTAAACAGGAAGTGATATTAAAACTGCAGTTTAGCACAGTTCCTTCACTTATAGTAAAGATTTAGTGTGGGTTTAACTTTAAACAGCACTTCCTTAGCTCATAACTTTATATTGTAAATGGTTCACTTATGTAGTGCTTTTCAACCTTAAACGTTCCCAAAGTCACCGATGGCAACAGAACTGCCATGTAAGGTGCTGGCCTCCATCAGGAGCAACTTGGGGTTCAGTGTCTTGCCCAAGGACACTTCAACATGTGGACAGGAGGAGCCGTGGATCAAACCGCCAACCCTGAGATTAATGGACGACCCGTTCTACCTCCTGAGCCACATGCGCCCGTGTTTGTTTTTTCTGACTTTGCCTCTGATAGTAAATCTTTGCGCAGTTTATATACTACGTTGCACAATAAAACTGAAGAGAGCTCTTATCTGCTCTGTTCTCATGGATCATGATGGGCTCTTGGCTGGGTCTTATCACCAACTTCCCCTTGTTTTAAAGTCTCCTTAATCCTTTAACACTCACCACACTTTTTCATGATGGTCTGTCTAAATTTTGATTGTTAGACCCTTCTGAAGAATTTGGACAAAAAGTTTTCAAGGAATTTGTTGGACTTCCAGACTGACAACATACTGGGAGAGAAAAAGTTTGATCAGTGCATTCCTAATTATTATCCCTCACAAACTTCGCAACCCAACGCATTGTTCCTGGTTGTTTACTCTCACGGTAACCACACAAATATCTGGACATGAGGTGGATCCTTAAAGTCACATTGAATAGTTGGTGTTACATCAATGCTGGTGCCTCCAATATGTTTACCATTTTTATACCATATTGCTGTTTTGTGGGGACATTTCTGAAAGCTCATGTACACCTCACTTTAAATATCTTTAGAATAACATGGAATGGTACATTTATTGGTTGATTCTGTTACCCAGAACACTTTACTAGCAGCCTTTAATTTTCTCAGGTTGTTTTGAAGCATTTTGAATTTTCTGCTGCTGCACACAACTAACTTCTAGTTGTCTTGTGAGCTGTCAGCCCAGCCTCCAATGAATTACGTTAATTTTGATGATTCTGCAGTCCATCCTTTGCGTCCAGTAGTGCAGCATGCAGCAAGTAACTGTGAACACAATCTAAAGTTTACTGGCACCTATTGTTTATCACACAGTCTACTAATTATAGAAAGGCGACTTCAGAGAAGAGGTGACTATTAGACAATTAGGGGGTTTAACTTGAGCTTTTCAAGAACACTAATGACTCATTAATATCAGTGTACACCCCTTCCCATTACAGTTTTAATTGCGAGAGTGCAAAACCTCCTAATGGATGCAGATGAGATTAATTAGGCTTAAGTCTGAACAGTAAAAGGTTTGTTTGTTACAGGCAGGCAGTCATTAACCAGCATCCTTAATGGTAATGACATCACAAATAGGGCTCATTAGCAGGGTTCCCAGGAGTCAAAGAGGCAGGAGAGAATCCTTTTGTCTGGGGTCACCGTGTCCTGTTTGGTGATAAAAGTTCTCTTGGGAAATACCATTCATTGTCAATGTCGCAACATTTTGTTAAGTTCCTTCATACAGTGTGAAAGTGTTTTGAAGAGACTCATGAATGATTCTATCTTTATGTTTCCCATTACTTAAAAGTATATAGTCAGTCAATTAGTACTGTATTTTTGTTAGTCATGGCTGAATATGGCAGACCAAGGATGCTTATGGAAAAGGCGTATTAGCATGTGAGCCTACCGTCGTGAGTGTAAAATCACTGCTTTAGTCATCTGTTGATTGCCTAGTTGCACAATCGATTGTGTTTCAAGATTTAATTAAGCCTCTACAAAATTCAAATGATGTGTTACTGCATAGTCCAAAGAAACTTGGCTTGTTATTTTAGAAGAGGAAAAGTTGGCAGTGCACAGGGGCCCCAATTTCCCTTCCATTTCCTTCCAAATGTGAGACTGCAGGTGAGACTAATTAGGCAAAGGTCTAAACAATAAAAGGTAACCTGCATTCTCGGATGATGAAATCTCAAACTGGGTTCATTAGAAAGACTCTAAGGTGTCAGATGCATCAGCAAGTCCTTTTGTCTGGGGTCATTACGTCCTGTTTGATGATAAATGCCCCCTCAGAGATAACGTATGCATTAGATGTTTTTTGTTTTTCACTCACTTCAAGTCATATAAAGATTTTTTTTTCTTCTACAGATAACACTGTGGTCTTGAGTTCTTATTAACATTAAATCAAATATCTCAACAGAAGTTGTGTGCGATAATGTTCTTAACGTAATGGCCAGTGAGCAGGCTGAAGTGTGTTTGAGAGACCCATAGATGAGGCAGAAGTCATTGGACTTCTACCCCAGCCATCTCAGACATCCTACGATAGATCTTATCAGCTGTTTGATCCTCCAGTGAAAAAGTTGGCCTTGTGAGGTAGGCAGGTTCAGCCCCAGAGGCCTTTGCAGAGCCCATCCAAGGGCTGTACAAACATCCGGATGGGGCACCTGGAGGGCCAGTGCGGACAGGTGCAGTAGGAATGATAAGATGAGGATGATCGGGTCCAATGAGAACAAGTGGCTGAACTTTGTTGAGCTGAGGTGAGGGTAAACCCTTGAGGTGAGGGTAACGTAGCTGTAGTGCAGCAGCAGGACAGGAATGATCCATCAAACTCAGTTCATTAATTCAATTCAGTTTTATTTATATAGCGCCATATCATAACAAAGTTATCTCAGGGCACTTTTTCAAATAGAGCAGGTCTAGACCGACTCTTTATATTTACAGAGACCCAACAATTCCCACCATGAGCAAGCACTAGGCGACAGTAGCAAGGAAAAACTCCCTTTTAACAGGTAGAAACCTCGAGCAGAACCAGGCTCATCTGCCTCCACCGGTTGGGTTGAAGGGGGAGGGGGGAGGGGGGCAGGAGAGAGAGAGCAGGAGGAAAGAGAACATACAGCAGCACAATACAGTTCCACATAGAGATGTAAAGTAATAGTTGTGGTAATTGTGGTATTGATGTTAATATTAACAGAAACAATACTAAGAGCAATATTATAATAGTAATACTAATAATAAGAGCAATAACAGTAATAGCAGCAACGGATGCAGAGCAGGAGCATGGGGGCAGCAGGTGGCCTGCAACCATAGATCCAGACTCTACAGCTCCGGAGGCAGAAATACCTGCAGAAAGCAACAGAAGGAGAGAGAGAGAGAGAGAGAGAGAGAGGAGAGAGGAGCTCAGTGCATCATAGGAAGTCCCCCGGCAGTCTAGGCCTATATCAGCATAACTAAGGGGTGGCTCAGGGGTCGCCTGAGTCAGCCCTACTATAACATGACATGAAATACATTTAGCAAATCCGGCGAGACACAACAGCATGTTTTCTTTGCATTCTTGAGATAAAGAATAATGAGGTGATTAGAATCACAAAAACAATAATAACATGTTTGTTTTGTCTGCAAGATAATTTGGAAGACAACACACCACTCTCCATGGATAAACCTCTAATTTCAGTAATAGGGCATTGCTCATTACTGTATTATTCATCCATATTATTCTTAATTAGAAAACTGCATGTTATCTCTGGAGATCAATGAAGAGGGTATATTTTCCACTGTACGCAGGTCAGACATGCAGACATTCAATGGCTACTATTGGAGTCTGCATTATATGGAGTCACATTGTGTAAAACGATCATCAACAGAACAGGTGAGCCACAAGTACACTGTATTCTGTCACCTGTTTGACTTAATGTTAATACATTATATTCATCACTCAGGATGAGAAAATATGGTTTCATGCCAAATGCACAAGTGTATATGTGTTTGTTTGAAGTATGTGATTGGAAAGAGTAACGTGATGAGCAATAAGATGTACTGTTCTCCTCTTCGTCAGACTGGAGAGCTTTTACGCACCGTGGATTAGAGGCCGTCCTCCAACACGCAGCCTGTGGAGTTCAACTATGTCTTTTCTCAGGACTGATTTAAACGACTCTGTCATCATTCGTCCTCCAGGTTTTTATATCATCGGATTTGAGACGTTTCCCTACATTGGTGTCTACATCATCTTTCTAGCGTTTGTCTATGTGGTTACACTAGTGTTCAATATTTCATTGATCTACATAATTGCCCGTGAGCACTGCTTACACACTCCAAAGTTTCTGGCTGTTGTCAACCTCGCAGTAATTGATGTGCTCTTAAACACGAGCATTATTCCCAGCATGATAAAAATATTCCTCGTTAAGGACAATTTCATTCCATTCAACTTGTGTTTGGTACAAATGTATGTCTACTATGCTGTTATATCTCTGGAGTCATGTGCACTCGCTATACTCGCCTACGACAGGTTGATTGCAATATGTTTCCCTCTGCGTCAGAACTCATTCAACACAGTGCCGATCATGTCTTGTATCGTCGGCGCGACTTGGGTTTACAGTCTGGGAAGAGTAGCATATAGCACGTCGATCATGACTCGGCTGTCTTTTTGCAATTCTGTCAGAGTGTTCAGCTATTTCTGTGACTATGCGCCTGTGTTCAGACTCGCCTGTAATGATTACACATTGCAGTGGTCTGTGGCTTCAGCTTCTAGTATGGTGAATCTGATGGTCCCCTTTACTTTTATTCTGCTGTCTTATGCGAGCATCCTGGTGACTGTGTTCAGGATGAAATCAGTAGGCAGTAGGATCAAAGCTCTGGCCACTTGCATTGAGCACCTGGTCCTTGTTGCTGTATTTTACATTCCTATATTCAGCATTTTCTTAGTCGGGCTTTATGTGCGATCCATTGACCCGGACCAGCGTGTGTTGAGTCTGTCGCTGGCCTCTTGCATCCCACCCTGCGTCAATCCCATTGTATATTCTCTGAAAACCAAAGAGATCAAAACCAGAGCCCTGGCACTGGTCAGCAGAATTAAAATAAGCCCTTGACAACTTTCCTTTCCATCCAAAAGCAATCTGTGGAAGGTTTTACCACTCCCAGGAAACAGTCAAGACTGTGTGTGTGTGTGTGTGTGTGTGTGTGTGTGTGCGTATGGTGAGACAATTTGTTTTACTTATCCGTCACTGTGGAACAGTGATTCATCAGCATTTAAAAACAGCCAGGTTTCCACACATTTGCAATGTCATATTGTTTATTCCTCATTACTCATTAATATGTTTTTAATAAAATACATGACCCGATTCTTTTGTAACCATATATTGCTGACTTATTTATACATAAAATATACTTGGCTGTATTTAAATGTAATTGTATGATATTTGTACATTTGTATCTGTTACCCAAAACACTCCTTGGCTTTATTTTACTGTATGTCACATTTATATCATTCATAAATTGTCTGATAAAACAGAAGGTCTCATGATTGTGTTTACCTGAGGTACTGGCAGAGCTTTTAAGAGCTGGTTGTTCCACATCAGAAATGCATTTTCCAGTCATGTTGAAAAGTGGGCACAGCCCTCCATATAAAAACACAGGTTGACTGAAATGTTACGTTTATTTCTGGTTATTTAAAATTATTTTTGCAGGAGAGAAAGGGGTATGTAGAGAAATTGCAGATGAGTTGGTGCACATCAATCCGGTACCATTTATTTGATGAAGAATATCACATATAGACATATGTGCTCTATTAGAAAATAACCAGAGCGGACCCTGAAGGCTCAGCTGGTCCTGAAGATGGTTTTGAACAAATAGACATTGTTGGAGAACAGTTTTTGCTTGTGAGGTTTGAAATTAACCCTGCCCGATAAAGGCAGCTTGTTCAATGGTGTCTGCAGGTTTTTTTGTGCTCAAATATGGGATTTGTCTTCAAATATTTTGTGTAGATTCCAAGATGTCAAGTGTGGAAAATGTGACGCTTGTGATGAAATTTAATTACAGATTTAAGGCTGTTTGAACTACTTAGCAATGTTATATTTGATAAGACTACTGAGTTATTACGCTATCAGGGCAACTAAGTGTCAGATCAATGCATCATAGGAGACTCTTTTAGAGCAGCTGATGATGTCATATTTCTATTCCAAACTTTAATGATTTATCTTCTTTTATGTTTATGTTTTGTATCTACCTTTTTATGTTTTATTTACGCAGGGAAATGGTTATACCTGTTTATGTTTAAGCTCACCTGTATGATTTCAGTCATTTCATGTTTTTGAATCAAATGCTCGAAATGTTTAAAATAAAAACAAATGAGGCTTCAACTGCACAACTGTCTTTCTCTTTTTTCCCTGTGGAAGATTTCCTGCATGTGTGAACTATCTGCTGTCTGTCTGGAAATTAATTCTCATTTCAGTGGCTCAGTTTGCTCCATTAGAGAACCCAATCAAACAAAATGTTTGCCTAAATTATCTCCTATTTTTAAAAAAAGTCAGAGCTATACAGTCACCTTTTTCTTTAAGGTTTATTAATCAATAGCCCACTTCTAAGCAAGCTTCATTAGTCACATCACACATTATTCAGATCCTTTACTTAAATAAAGTAAAGTAAAAGTACTCATTATGCAGAAAAATGGTCCCTGTCAGTGTTTTTCTATTATATATGATGTTTTGGGATTAATATTACAGGAGCATTAATGTGTATGTTGCATTTTACTGCTGTAGATGTTTAAGGTTGAGCTAATTTAAACTACTTTATATACTGCTGGGTAGTTTAATCTACAGCAGTGCATCATATTCTATAAGATCATCATATGTTTGTAGCATCACTGTCCTGTGAGAACCACCTATGTCTAAAAAGTCAACTTTTCATGAGCTCAGAAACCAGCCATGTTTTCACCTTTGTAACGACATTTAGTTTAAGAAGTAGGAGAAGTTTCTCGACCCACAAGGGTACACTTCGGAAAAAAATCTAATTGAAAATCACCAAATTTGGAGATACATGGTTTTCACTGGGCAGGAAGGGTTTGAAAAATTGTTATCTGAAAAGCAACTAAAGCTGTCAGACAAATGTAGTGCAATATTTTCCTCTGAGATGTAGTGGAGTAGAAGTATAAAGTTGCATAAAATGGAAACACTCAAGTAAAGTACAAGTACCCCGAATTTGTACTTAACTACAGTACTTGAGTAAATGAACTTAGTTACAACATCCCACCCCGGTTTCACGGTCAGTTGTGTTCTCGCTGTGCAGCGGAACGAATGTATGCAGCGACGGAACTACTTTACGGCTACACTTTCGTCCTCCGCTCAGATGTGTCCTCCGCGTAACAGCGTTGACCGTGTGGTTGGTTATGAGAAGTCCAGAGTTACGCAGGTGATGAAAACTTAATTTCAGTGTCTCTACGGACAGATTCACCCAGAGAGAATACACAGGTAATAAGTAACAAGGGAGAGTGATGTGAAAGGTGGTGTTAACTAGCCCAAATCTCGGTAACGTTAAGGGGCGTAACGTCGCCGTTATGCTGTCGCTTTTTGCCTAAAACGACTCGACACTGAACTAAAATGAAACCACAGTCTGTTTAAAAAATGACCACGGTAGCCTGACGAGTATTGCCGTCGCTGGAACTCAGTCGTGGAAGTATTCTTATGTTTACTGTGCTTAAACAAAAGTAGCGATACAACAATTTAAAAATAATCCATCGCAAGCAAAAGTCCTGGTTTCAAAATCGCACTCAAGAAAAAATACAGAAACATTATCTGCAAGTGTAATGTAGAAGTACTCACAGTGCAAAATGCCCCCTTTCAGAGTGTTATATATATTGGGTTATTATTATGAATGCATTAACATATAAGCACTTAAAATGTAGCAAGTGGTCGAGGTGGAGCTCATTTTAACTGCTCACATTTCATCATCCTTTGTTTTGTATGTCTGCGATTAACTATGTAGCAGTCAGATGTATTGGAGTAAGTACATTTTCCCCTCTGGTAAAGTACAAGTACCTTAAAATTGTACTTGCATATACAGTACAGTACAATCTTTGAGTAACTGACATTTCACCACTGCTGTTGCATACAGATGTGTTAAATTGCACAAATGATATAATTGTTGATAAAAACAATATACGCGCCTTTTTACAAAATCATTTTCTTATATATAGTTGCAAAGTGCGTTAAGAGACGGGATATATTTACAACACGCACCACCAATCATAAAGACTCATAACAGATGAGAAAATATGATTAAACTTGAAATGTTACACAACATGACTGATGGAGCAGTACCTCATTAAGTGTCTAAATAGGCCCTCTCAAAACTCCCATTTAAAGAAAGTGAGTTAAATTACTACAGATTTTTCAGCGGGAGATTTGAAGGATAAACTTCACTGCTAAGAGGCCTGAACAGCAAAGGCATGTTGAAGGAACAGCCAGGATGTTCTGTGGTTGTTCCTAAAACTGTATTATCACTTGTTTATTAATAGCATCATGTGTTGTCCTCAGCAGACAGCGGCGTGCATTGAAACAGGATGGCATCCCCTTCACCTCACGACCGCAGCCGTAAAGACGAAGATGAGGATGACCCTGTTGAGCGGATGATATCCCGCACTGGCTGTGCCGAGCTACACTATGCTGTGCAGGAGTGCATGGCTGAACACCAGGACTGGCGAGCGTGCCAGAGCCAAGTCCAGACTTTCAAAGACTGCATGATGAATTTCCAAAACGCCCGGAAAGAACAGCTGATGAAGCAGCAGCCAACCTCAACTGAGTCTGCGCCCAGCTGAACTCACAACCCCCCCCCCCCACACACACACACACACACACACACACACAGTGGCTGGGTTGTGTTGAGGACCTGCTTGAGGTGGAAAGACTATACCTAATTAAATAAAGAAGAATGAGCAACTACAAAAAATCCTGTCTTGGACTTTCAAGTGTGTGTTGGAGAGCCGATGTGATTTAACGGTCAATAGGAGCTTATTGCTGGCTTTTTGTATCGGTTTATATGTTGGCTGATGAGTTACAAGAAATTGGAATACAGAAATGCCAAAGACTTGTTTGAGGTAATTTAGAAACAGTGTCTTTATTATATGGTTTGTCCAAGTAAGTAAAACAAATCTAGTAAACAAATATCTAACAGTAGCAGTTTGCGTTATGGGGGTTTAACTGTGTCAGTGAGAAATATTTAATCAACAATTCAGATCTTACACTACTTCAAACAGAAGCAGCTAACAGATCTCAAAGGAATCTCAGTTGATTTTAGGATTTGGGGCAGATACACACTGGCCATGATGTTGACTCTTTCAGTGACAGTGCCCCATACATGGCATGTATAAGGCTCAGTGACTGCATCGACCAGGTTTAAATAATATATCACACCAAAAACTCAATAGCTAAAAAAAACAATACAAATATAAATAAATAATGTCTCCCACTACCAAACTGTAAAATCGCTTATATTTCTTTCGGGGTGTGTGAGCTGCAGTGCAAGAAATCAAAGCATTTCAAGATTCCTCACAAGGCCCAGAGGACATCACAATCTATGGTGACTTACGTTAAAACTGTGAATGGAAGCCAGTGATTCACAGACCTTTACAATGTTTAAAATTACAGACCAAAGATATATGCAGAATCATTACGATATAAGAGGATGTTAGAACTTAGACTTGTCACCTAATTAAACAAAGGCAGACAGGACAGTTGGCGTAGAGTAGAGTCAAACTGGACTTTGTTTTGCAGCCCATAGTAGGTTATCGAGTTTGCTTTGAATGACAGGTCAAGTTTTAATTGTTAAAATTGTCAGGTGCAGCAGAGATTAATTAGTCTCAAGTTTAAACAGTACAAGGTTTGCTTGTTACAGCAAAGGTCATTAAACAGCATTCTCTGGTAATGGCATCACAAATTGGGCCCATTAGAACCACGGCCTGTTTAATGATACATGTACCTTTAGGGAACACTTTGCTGTTTGCTCACTTTGTACAGACAAACTTCACAAAACAGTTTGTAAGTTCTTATACTTTTATAGAGTGCATATCAGTATATCTAAGTCAGGGACATATTCATTCAATAATGATTCTATACAAATCTCTGCCTCCTCTGAGTTAACTTACTAATGCAGTTGTTCAGTCTGCTGTCACAAGAGGTCACTGAGGTCATTGTAATCAGGGTGGCACAATAGTGCTATTTGACTGGACTGACTTATGCAGCAGTTTGTATGAAGAAAGTTATCATTATCCATTTTTCATTGAGCTTAGGTCATCACCTGGCCTGCTGTATTTTATTTTGGTAAGCTTCCATGTATCAATGTTTTAAAAGGAGTGCTGTGAGACGCTCAAACTCACTAGATCATCATTCAAAACAATAATTAGATGTTTGTTTTGAGAGCAAGAGACGTTTAATCAGAGTAAGCTACAACCTCATTGTGGATCTAATTAATCTCATTAATTGCAAAATGATATGAAGCTTAATCTCAAGAGAACAATGAGGAAAGTATATCTTCAATTGTGCACAGGTCAGACATGCAGTCATCTGTTTGCTGCGTTTGGATGCAGCATCAAACAGCTGCTGCTAAACAGTCCTTAAGAGAAACATCAGGTAAGCCACATTCACAGATTTTTAGCACATTTGAACTTTCTGAGAATATATTTTATATATTGCTAAATTTAAAAGTACTCATCAAACTGGCATGAAAACGATACATGTGGTTTACAGCCTCTATAAATGTCTAATGTACAATGTGATGTGATTTCCCTGTTCTTTAGACTGGAGAGCTTTTAAACAGAGGCCGTCCTCCAACACGCAGCCTGTGGAGTTTAACTATGTCTTATCTCAGAACTGTTTTAAATGACTCTGTCATCATTCGTCCTCCAGGTTTTTATATCATCGGATTTCAGACGTTTCCCTACATTGGTGTCTACATCATCTTTCTAGCGTTTGTCTATGTGGTTACAGTGCTGTTCAATAGTTTGGTGATCTATGTAATTACCTTTAATAATTGTTTACACACTCCAAAGTTTCTGGCTGTTGTCAACCTCGCAGTAATTGATATCATTCTAAACACATGCATTATTCCCAGCATGATAAAAATATTTCTCGTTAAGGACAATTTCATTCCATTCAACTTGTGTTTGGTACAAATGTATGTCTACTATGCTTTTGGGACTTTGGAGTCATGTGCACTCGCTATACTTGCCTATGACCGGTTGATTGCAATATGTTTCCCTCTGCGTCATAACTCGATCAATACACTGCGGAGCATGTCTTGTGTTTTCGGTCTGACTTGGTCTTTTGCTTTGGGAATCATTGCGTTTTCAACAGGTATAATGACTCGACTGTCTTTTTGCAGTTCTGTCAGAGTGTTCAGCTATTTCTGTGACTATGCACCTGTGTTTAGACTCGCCTGTAATGATTACACAATGCAGTGGTCTGTGGCTTCTTTTCTCACTGTTTTGTTACTCTGGACACCCTTTACTTTTATTCTTCTGTCTTATGTCAGCATCCTGGTGACTGTGTTCAGGATGAAATCATTGGACAGTCGGGTGAAAGCTCTGGCCACTTGTGTTGAGCATATCATCCTTGTTGCTGTATTTTACATTCCTCTCATTACCATTTTTATGATCGGGTTTTATATGCGTCTCATTGACCCGGACCAGCGTGTGTTGAGTCTGTCGCTGGCCTCTTGCATCCCACCCTGCATCAATCCCATTGTATATTCTCTGAAAACCAAAGAGATCAAAACCAGAGCCCTGGCATTGGTCAGAAAAAATACAATTGGCACACAACAAACATACCAACAAAAAAGCAATCCCTGGAGGGTTAATAAAACATAGCAGTAATTTAGGACCAATATGTTTGTGCAGTGAGTAAAGAGCCTGAACTGTATGCTATCTTAATAATGTCTGTCAACAGAAATGTCCCAAACAGGTCACCAGTTTGATTTAACCATGAATGTGATTTAATTAAAGTTGCATTGTGTGTAATATACTAATGCATACCTGTCTTTTTGACTATTGTGAGTCAATTGATCACTCAAGGTCTTAAACTTAATAAAAGTATAATTGGACACTATCATTTTACCACCTTTATGTATCATCTACTGTAGCTGTATTCTATGGGTGTCTCAAATTGTCTGTCTTTTGTTTTCCTATCTGACTTTTTGCAGACATTAAATGTATTATGAATATCCTGATCATTCTGGGTCAATGTGATATAACTGTATATAAAATCTTTAATAATTGTGTCCTGTAATTCTCAATAAATATTATTTGATTGTGTCTGCAGCTTTGTGTTCTAATATATTTTTTTAACCTTCTACGATGTAGATGTGAAAAAACGACTAATGCTGAAATAGTGACATAGTAGACACTGTGACACAGCAAGCCATCCTGCCTTTGGTTTGGTTTATATATTTTAACTGTAATCCTGTAATCCAGTAAGGTACAAGTATCTACCACTAGATGGTGCAAGACTACCAGAATCTTAGACGCCTCAATGTTTCATCTTCAGCCTGAGTCTTGAGATTGCCACTTTTTGTCAAGAGTGTTTACATCATTTCAACTTATCAGTGATTATTTTACCAAGCTTGAACTTTGCAAAAACTTTTTTATGACCCTCTGCATGGATTTTAATGGATTGTAATGTGAAAGTGAATGTAAGATTATAGTATATTCTAACTGCCTCCACAGAGCGATATTAGCAAAGACTAGACACAATAAGTATAGTTAAGATTAAAAGGTAAGATGAAAAAAAAATGATCCTGTGCAGGGAAATTAAAGTGCTACAAAAGCAGAGCAGTACAATATAGTCAGATAGAATGGGTTAATTAAAAGGGATCCATGTTTAAACATTGATGCAAATAATGGACACTAATGCTTTTAAACTGAATCAACACCTCTCCCAAAACAGTGCAAGCTTCACAAAGGTACGGTAGCATTTGTTGCAGGGATGTTGAACCGGTTGGGTGTTGTACTGGGTTTCATGATATTGGGTCCATTTTTCTTTCAAGCATCTCATTTTGGTGAAATGAAAGTTATTCATGCCACCTGGGATGATTAAAGCTGTCACAGTGAGAATGGTAGCCTGTGTTGCACGTGGGAGAAGTTTGCCTTCAAGGCTTTCTGCCTTTCTAATACGTGGTTAAAGTTGTGAAATATGGTTTAGGTACATACTGTAGTTCAACGTTGACTTATTATTTTAACATTGACTTTTGGTTGCACACGGGACGAACAGCGGTCTCCTGGGAGAAAGGCCGGTGTTTGATCCATCCATCCATCCATCCATTTATCCATCTATCCATCCATCCATCCCGACCTGGATGGGTGATGCTACACAGAGTTTGTCACTCTTTATACTACGTCACCTGACATCCTAAAGACTTTCTGCACTGAAGGCAAACTTCTCCCATGTGTGCTTGTGCTGTGTAGTAAAAGTTAGACTAAACATGGAACTGGCAGGCATTGAAGGTGACTATCTGATGATACAATATAATGATTAAAATGGTGTAGTTTGATTCAGCCAATGCCGTGGTTACATTAAAGCATAATGTTCGTTTTATTGGATAACTGAAGAGAAGGTTTGGTGAGGCCAGCATTCACGTCTCTGTATGACATGCTTAATCTTTTGATCTTTTTTACTTGAAAACTGCTATTGATTATATTTTAATACATATATATTAATATCTCCATATATATGGTGAAGTACTGTACAATACAAAAACAAGTAGTTACTGTTGTTGGAGATGTTCTCTGAGATAGTTTGAGGAGGCACCTGTTCTGTATGACAGTTCTTCCCAACCTTTTTTGTCCGATGTACCCCTACAGCCCTGTCAGATGAACTCAATTACCCCTTCATCACCACTACCATTTATTTCAACCATTTATCTGTTCCTTTTAGCTATTTCACAATTTATCCCTTACTTTGAGATAATGTTTTTCACTGTTTATCCCTTACTTTAAGCTAACCATTTATCCATCACTTCTACCTAACTGTTTTACTTCTACGCTTCACTGCTAATGTATATTTAATTTAAACTGTAATTTCCACTTTTTCAAATTAGTTGAGCTACTCCACAATATTTCCACATACCCCAGAACAACTGCAGAAGTACCCCCTAAGGTACAAGTACCCCTGGTTGGGAATGACTGCTATACGACAATGCCAGCAATATCTTTTCAGAATAGAGCTGCTTTCTTAAGCAGTGTACAGTCACAACATTTCACAATATGTGGACATTTTGCACGAGAGATCGTTGTATGGCTAATGCAATATAATGAAACCATTTCTTTTGGTCTTATTATTTAGCAAAATACAGAAAAAAACAAGATACCCCATGATAGCCATTTTAACAGATGAAATTGTATTACTTATTAGTAAGACGTTAATAGCAAAAAGTTACAAAAGCAATTCTATTGTAACACTCCTTAATGTGTCATTATAACAGTGATAAAGAGTTCACCTTTTTGTGGTTGTGTTGCTAATCATATGTCTTTTGCAAAGCTATAACAGCCCATGGCATATACAAAAAAGAAAAGCATCAAATCCTCACAAGTGAGAAGCTGAAACCAGAGACTATTTGGAATTTCAGTGTGACTAATAATTAAAACAATTAATCCATCCATTGTCTATACCGCTTATCCTCTTAGAGGGTCGCGGGGGGCTGGAGCCAATCCCAGCTGACATTGGGCGAGAGGCGGGGTACAACTGGACTGGTCGCCAGTCAATCGCAGGGCTGACACATAGAGACAGACAAACATTCACATTCACAATTAATGAATTACCAAAATAGTTTCCAATAAATCTTCTGTCGAGCACCTGACCGATTGATCAATTAATTGACTAATCACTGTAGCTCTAATCAAAATCAAGATTTGACTCAAAACCGGGATACTAATGTATATGTAACCAAATGTCTCTGTATCAGAGCTCCAACCTACTAACATATTTTATTAGAAATTATGTGTAATTTCCAAAATTTTAAAACACATGATATACTGCATCTTTGTCACAACAACAATCTTTAGTCACAACAACAATTCATGACATACTGAAATCCCTGATTTATTATATTGCTCGTAATATATAAAGTAACCATTTTATCTGGTCTTGTTATACAGCAAAGTACAGTAAATTACAAGATATCACATTATAACCATTTCTAAAAGTACATTTATAATTCTTATAAGTAAGAGGTTATTAGAAAAAAGTTATTAAAAAAAACGATTCTATTACAACACTCCTTAATATGTCATTATAGCAATGATAAAGAGTTCACCTTTTTGTGGTTCTGGTGCTAATCTTATGTCTTTTGCAAAGCTTCTTGATAGAGTTCAGCACTTCTTCTGTCTTTAAAGAGTATATAATGGGATTGAGCAAAGCTGGTATGGCGTGTGTCAAAGTGGAGTTTATGATTCTGGCATTAGGATGGATGTAGGAGACCAATGCAGCTATGTTGGTACTCACAATTGGTAGGAAGGAAATAGCCACAAGAACCAGGTGAGAAATACAAGTTTTCAATGCTTTGACTCGTTCCTCTCCTGATGCAATCCTGCTCAGTGCTATGGAAATGCAAACATATGTCAATGCTACCAGTACAAGAGGAACACAGAGGACTATAACGAAAACAACATTTGAAACAATGTAATTTAAAGATGTGTCATTACAGGCCAAACGATATACTGGTCCATGATCACAGAAAAAGCTGTTTACCACCAAAGATCTACAGAAGGAGAGGCGATCAATGAGCCCAACCATGCATGCTATTACACTCAGTAAGAAAACCCACTCAAACAGCAGCACTGCAGTAATAGCTGGTTTAGTCACAATACTATGGTACCTTAAAGGGAAGCAAATTGCTATAAATCTGTCAAATGCCATGGTGACAAGTGTCCACGACTGCACACTTCCAAAAAAGAAAACAAAGAACATATAACTTAAGCAAGCCTCATAGACAATGTATCTCCTGTCAAACAAAAATGTGTCCAAGAGTTTTGGGATGAGAGCAGTGCTGCCACACAAATCTGTCAAAGCCAGGTTAAACACAATCATGTATTTAGGAGTGTGAAGAGTCTTGACCAGGTAAATAACCGAGAGAAGGAAACCATTCCCAATAACAGTCATGATATAGACAAAACACAGGAACACATAGTAATACTTAACATGAGGGATGTTGGAAAACCCACTGAGATAGAATTCTGCAGGACGAACAAATGTGTCATTAAATATGGTAGCAGCTTTCTCTTCTGAGCCCATTAAGAATATCTGTCTCCCTAAATGTAAAAAAGAGAAAATAACAGAATATATAATAAAGGATGACACAGTTGATTGGTAGGAATTGTTGTAATCAAACTCACCTCAAACAACATCAAGTGTGCAGTGCACTAAAGTGAGTTGTACTTCGAGAGACCTGACATTTATGTGTTAACACTGTCCTTGTGGGACAGTAGAAATGTATGTGGCTGTATCACATGGTCATGAATTAGATATCAATATACTTCAATGTGTAATACGTTATGTGCTGATGCAATCGACTCAGTTAACTATTGTCACCAGGATACTGAATTATCCATTTACAATGTTCACCAAGGCAAACAACACCAAATTTAATTCATTCAGCCTGACATCATGTTCATGTTAGCCAATTTCTATCTTTGCTCTTTGAGATCAGGGGATCACCCAACTTATTACAATTCATCCAGTGGGGGACATGAATGTCTCCTCCAAATCTCATGGAAATCCATCCAACAGCTGTTCAGACACTTCACTCAAAACCCCAAATGTCAACCTCCTCATGGTGGTGCTAGAGGAAAAGTCAGAGGATCTCCGAAGTCAGTAGGCATAATCCTCCCGAGGCCACGGATTTCTGTAACACATTTCATGGCAATCCATTCAATAGTTGTCAAGACATTTCAGTCTGGACCAAAGTGGTGGACCAACCCACCAACTCACTGACCGATAGACTGTTATTGCCATCCGTAGAGCCACACTGCTGGCATGGCTAAAAAAAGTAATTAGGTTAAATACAGACGGGATGGATGTTCAAGCAGAAGTGGAAGCTCAGAAATGCTCTCCAATACATCAACACCACTGAGTCAACGCCTGTCTCAAAACATTGCAGGCTGTAGAGTAGGATTTGTTGCAGGGTTATTTTTTAGCCATGCTAGTGGCATGGCTCTATGAAAGGCAATGTTGGTCTGTCATGGTGCACCACTTGGTCCAGACTGAAATATTTAATCGAATATGAGATGGATTGCCAACAAATTAGGTAAAGACAGTCATGGTCCCCAGAGGATGAATCTTACTGACTTTGCTGAAAACCTGACTTGGCCTCTAGCGCCACCAGCTGGTTGACATTTTTATTTTTTAGGGAAATATTTTAACAGCTATCAGCAGGATTTCCATGAAATCCCGTACAGACATTCATGTTCCCCTCAAGATGAACTGTAAAAACTATGGCGATCCCTTGAATTGAACTGGAATCCAGCTGACAGGATTTAATGATGATATGACAAAAATGATGCCGTTGGAAATATGATGTTTGTGTGTACAGTCCTTCAGCCAATGTGACTTCAGAGTTACTTTATATGATACTCTTTATTGTCCTGGATATCTGAGGGTGATGTTTGGTGAGAACAGCATGTACAGTTGATTATTAATATTATTAAATATTGTAAAACTAGAATGGTTTATTGAATCATTTACTGTGATTTAAGTTGATTTAGCATCACTTAATGATGACTGACATGTACACTAATATCCCAGTTACAATCAGGTTTTTGAAGGATCCAGTTATGTGTTGCACATTTACACACCACATCTTGGTTTCAAAAGCCTGGATATACTATAACTAACAATTATTTTCATTATTGATTAATAGGCCAGTTCATTTCTCAAATAATTCCGTTATCTATAAAATGTCAGGCAATTGTGAAAAATGCCTGTTATAATATCCATCAGCCCATGGCATATACAACAAAGAAAAAAAATCAAATCTTCACAGGTGAGAAGCTGAAACCAGAGAAAATTTGGCATTTTTGCTTGAAAAGTAACAAACAATTGATTACAAAAACAGTTTCCAATACATTTTCTGTCGATCGACTAATCAATTAATTGACTAATCACTGTAGCTCTAATCAAAATAAACATTGGACTCAAAACCGGGATACTAATGTATATGTAAACTAAACAAAGGTCTCTGTATGAGAGCTCCAACATAAGAGAGATAAGAGAGAGAGATAAGCCTTTATTGTCCCACAGCGGGGAAATTTTAGCATTGCAGCAGCCAGCAAAAGTGTCATATATAGAAATACAATAAAAATAAATAGAAAAATAGTCCTATACACAGTATAGACAGAAATAAATAATAGAGTGACTGAGTGCAGTTGTAAGTATGAACAAATAGATAAGATAAAAATATTGCACATATATAATATACATGTATATGAAAAATATTTCACAGCAACATATGAAGTAGATACATCATGAATACAATATATGTATGAAGATAATGCACAACAGTAGATGAAGTATACTATATATAGCTATATACTATATATACTATATAAGTATACTATATATATACTATATATATATATATATATATATATATATATATATATATATATATATATATATATATATATACTAACACATTGTGAAATTATGTGTAATTTCCTAAATTTTAAAACACATGATGTACTGCATCTTTGTCCCAAATAATTGTTATCTTAAGCAGTGAACAGTCACAATAACAATTCATGACATACTGAAATCCCTAATTTTATTGAGCACGGGAGATTGTACAGTATGCAATATTATATTGCTCATAATATATAATGTAACCATTTTATCTGGTCTTGTTATATAGCAAAGTACAGTAAATTACAAGATATCACATTATGACCATTTCTAAAAGTACATTTATAATTCTTATAGGTAAGAGGTTAATAGCAAAAAGTTATTAAAAAAACAATTGTATTGTAACACTCCTTAATGTGTCATTATAGCAGTGATAAAGAGTTCACCTTTTTGTGGTTCTGGTGCTAATCTTATGTCTTTTGCAAAGCTTCTTGATAGAGTTCAGCACTTCTTCTGTCTTTAAAGAGTATATAATAGGATTGAGCAAAGCTGGTATAGTGTGTGTCAAAGTGGAGTTTATAATCCTGGCATTAGGATGGATGTAGGAGACCAATGCAGCTATGTTGGTACCCACAATTGGTAGGAAGGAAATAGCTACAAGAACCAGGTGAGAAATGCAAGTTTTCAATGCTTTGACTCGTTCCTCTCCTGATGCAATCCTGCTCAGTGCTATGGAAATGCAAACATATGTCAACGCTATCAATACAAGAGGAACACAGATGATTATAATGAAAGCAACTTTTGAAACAATGTAATTTAAAGATGTGTCATTACAGGCCAGATGATATACTGGTCCATGATCACAGAAAAAGCTGTTTACCACCAAAGATCTACAGAAGGAGAGGCGATCAATGAGCCCAACCATGCATGCTATTACACTCAGTAAGAAAACCCACTCAAACAGCAGCACTGCAGTAATAGCTGGTTTAGTCACAATACTATAGTACCTTAAAGGGAAGCAAATAGCTATAAATCTGTCATATGCCATGGTAACAAGTGTCCATGACTGCACACTTCCAAAAAACAAAACAAAGAACATATAACTTAAGCAAGCCTCATAGACAATGTATCTCCTGTCAAACAAAAATGTGTCCAAGAGTTTTGGGATGAGAGCAGTGCTGCCACACAAATCTGTCAAAGCCAGGTTAAACACAATCATGTATTTAGGAGTATGAAGAGTCTTGACCAGGTAAATAACTGAGAGAAGGAAGCCATTTCCAAAAACAGTCATGATATAGACAAAACACAGGAACACATAGTAATAGTTAACATGAGGGATGTTGGAAAACCCACTGAGATAGAATTCTGCAGGACGAACAAATGTGTCATTAAATATGGTAGCAGCTTTCTCTTCTGGGTCCATTATGATTATCTGTTTCCCTAAATGTGAAAAAGACAAAATAACAGAATATATAATAAAGGATGGCACAGTTGCTTGGTAGGAATTGTTGTAATCAAACTCACCTCAGACAACATCAAGTGTGCAGTGCACTAAAGTGAGTTGTACTTCGAAAGACCTGACATTTATGTGTTAGCCCTGTCCTTGTGGGACAGTAGAAATGCATGTGGCTGTATCACATGGTCATGAATTAGATATCAATATACTTCAATGTGTAATACATTATGTGCTGATGCAATCGACTCAGTTAACTATTGTCACCAGAATACTGAATCATCCGTTTACAATCTATGATTCAAATATAGAAAGATACAACTACACCAAACTGCAGAAATTACACAGCATAATTAGTGACTGCCCCATCTGCCCATCCCCTGAAGTCCGCAACCTGGGTGTCATCTTTGACTCCACCCTCTCATTCCAGTCACACATCAAATCCATCACCAAATCCGCTTTCTACCACCTCAAAAACATCTCCAGACTCCGGCCATCTCTCACAGACTCTGTGGCAGAGACCCTCATCCATGCCTTCATCACCTCCCGTCTGGATTACTGCAATGGAGTCCTGTCCCCGGCAAAGCCCTGGACAGGCTCCAGTATGTGCAGAACTCTGCTGCCAGGGTACTCACCCGCACCAAGCCCTGGCAGCACATCAGCCCCACCCTCATTCACCTTCACTGGCTCCCGGTCAACTCCCAGATCTCATACAAAATCCTTCTTCTCACCTACAAATCCCTCCATACTCTTGTCCCCCAGTACCTATCTGACCTCCTCCACCCCTACTTCCCTTGCCAGAATCTGCGGTCATCGGACACAGGTATGCTCACAATCCCCTACACCAGCCTGCGGACTTTTGAGGACAGAGCTTTTAGTGTGGCAGCCCCCACCCTCTGGAACTCTCTCCCGGCAGTGATCCACAATTCTCCAACTCTGGACATTTTCAAATGACTTCTAAAAAGCTACCTCTTCACCAACGCTTATGGACTTAATTAACTCAGTCATCCCTGGCAATCATTGCTACCTTCATTTTATGTTTTCATCTGTTTTATTTTGTCTGCCCCCTTGTGTAAAGTGTCCTTGGGTCTCCTGAAAGGCGCTATATAAATGCAAGCTATTATTATTATTTTCCTCTAGCACCACCAGCAGGTTGACATTTTTGTTTTTTGGGGAAATATATCAACGACTATCAGCAGGATTTCCATGAAATCCGGTACAGACATTCATGTTCCCCTCAAGATGAACTGTAATAACATTGGAGATCCCTTTGAGAGATGGCGCCAGTGTGTGTGGCCTGCCATCTGCCAGCTCTGTTTATGCTTCTGTTACTTCTGTTATTTGTCCTAAAAGATGCTGACTCTCTACTGGTTTATGATTGCCATGCACTATTTAATATAAGACTTGCTGCTGAAAAACTTAAGTACGACCTGGGTGGACAGAATTATTTTACTATAGCGCCACCAGCAGGTTGACATTTTTGTTTATTGGGGAAATATATCAACAACTGTCAGCATGATTTCCATGAAATCTAGTACAGACATTCATATTCCCTTCAAGATGAACTGTAATAACTTTGGAAATCCCTTGAATTGCACTGGAATCCAGCTGACAGGATTTAATGATGATATGACAAAAATGATGCCGTTGGAAATATGATATGTTTGTGTGTACAGTCCTTCAGCCAATGTGACTTCAGAGTTACTTTATATGATAGTCTTTATTGTCCTGGATAACTGAGGGTGATGTTTGGTGAGAACAGCATGTACAGTTGTTTATTAATATTATTAAATATTGTAAAAATAGAATGGTTTATTGAATCATTTACTGTGATTTAAGTTGATTTAGCATCACTTAATGATGACTGACATGTACACTAATATCCCAGTTGTGATCAGGTTTTTGAAGTATCCCAGTCATGTGTTGCACATGTACACACCACATCTTGGTTTCAAAAACCTGGATATGCTATAACTAACAATTATTTTCATTATTGATTAAGCGGCCAGTTAATTTGTCGAATAAATCGTTTATCTATAAAATGTCAGGCGATTGTAAAAAATGCCTGTTATAATATCTAACAGCCCATGGCATATACAACAAAGGAAAAAAAATCAAATCCTCAAAAAAATCAAATCCTCACAGGTGAGAAACTGAAACCAGAGAATATTTGGCATTTCTGCTTGAAAAGTAAAACAATTAATTACAATAACAGTTTCCAATACATTTTCTGTTGATCAACTAGTCAATTAATTGACTAATCACTGTAGATCTAATCAAGATCAACACTGGACTCAAAATCGGGATACTAATGTATATGTAAACTAATCAAATGTATCTGTATGAGAGCTCCAACCTACTAATACATTGTAAAATTATGTGTAATTTCCAAAATTTTAAAACACATGATGTACTGCATCTTTATCCCCAATAATTGTTATCTTAAGCAGTGAACAATCACAACAATTCATGACATACTAAAATCCCTAAGTTTATTGAGCAAAGGAGATCATTGTACAGTATACAGTATTATATTGCTTGTACACTATAATGTAACCGTTTTATTTGGTCTTGTTATATAGCAAAGTACAGTGAATTACAAGTTATCACATAATCATTTCTAAAAGTAAATTCATAATTCTTATAGGTAAGAGGTTAATAGAAAAAAGTTATTAAAAAACAATTCTATTGTAACACTCCTTAATGTGTCATTATAGCAGTGATAAAGAGTTCACCTTCTTGTGGTTCTGGTGCTAATCTTATGTCTTTTGCAAAGCTTCTTGATAGAGTTCAGCACTTCTTCTGTCTTTAAAGAGTATATAATAGGATTGAGCAAAGCTGGTATTGAGTGTGTCAAAGTGGAGTTTATAATCCTGGCATTAGGATGGATGTAGGAGACCAATGTAGCTATGTTGATGCCCACAATTGGTAGGAAGGAAATAGCCACAAGAACCAGGTGAGAAATACAAGTTTTCAGTGCTTTTAATCGTTCTTCTCCTGATGCAATCCTGCTCAGTGCTATGGGAATGCAAACATATGTCAATGCTATCAATACAAGAGGAACACAGAGGATTATAATGAAAGCAAAAACTGCTATAATGTAATTTAAAGATGTGTCATTACAGGCCAGATGATATACTGGTCCAAGATCACAGAAAAAGCTGTTTACCACCAAAGATCTACAGAAAGAGAGGCGATCAATGAGCCCAACCATGCATGCGATTACACTCAATAAGAAAACCCACTCAAACAGCAGCATTGCAGCAATAGCTGGTTTAGTCACAATACTATAGTATCTTAAAGTGAAGCAAATAGCTATAAATCTGTCATATGCCATGGTGACAAGTGTCCATGACTGCACACTTCCAAAAAACAAAACAAAGAACATATTACTTAAGCAAGCCTCATAGACAATGTATCTCCTGTCAAACAAAAAATGTGTCTAAAAGTTTTGGGATGAGTGCAGTGCTGCCACACAAATCTGTCAAAGCCAGGTTAAACACAATCATGTATTTAGGAGTGTGAAGAGTCTTGACCAGGTAAATAACTGAGAGAAGGAGGCCATTCCCAATAACAGTCATGATATAGACAAAACACAGGAACACATAGTAATACTTAACATGAGGGATGTTGGAAAACCCACTGAGATAGAATTCTGAAGGACGAACAAATGTGTCATTAAATATGGTAGCAGCTTTCTCTTCTGGGCCCATTAGGAACATGTTTCCCTGAATGTAAAAAAGAAAAATTAACACAATATATAATAAAGGATGGCACAGTTGCTTGGTAGGAATTGTTGTAATCAAACTCACCTCAACAACATCAAGTGTGCAGTGCACTAAAGTGAGTTATATTGCGAGAGACCTGAAATTTATATGTTAGCCCTGTCCTTGAGGGACAGTAGAAATGCATGTGGCGGTATCACATGATCATGAATTAGATATAAATATACTTCAATGTGTAATACATTATGTGCTGATGCAATCGACTCAGTTAACTATTGTCACCAGGATACTGAATTATCCGTTTACAATCTATGATTCAAATGTAGAAAGATACAACTACACCAAACTGCAGAAATTACACAGCATAATTAGTGACTGCCCCATCTGCCCATCCCCTGAAGTCCGCAACCTGGCACAGGCCACTGGCAGGTTCTACACAGCTCCAGGTGGTCCTTGTCTACCACCCCCCAAAAGCCTCCGCCACCTTCATGTCCGAGCTATCTGAGCTATTCACTTCTGTCTGCTCCATGTCCCCATCTACACTCCTGCTAGGTGACTTCAATATTCATGTGGACTCCAGCAGCTGCACGTTTGCCGCTGAATTCTTGTCACTGCTGGACTGTTTCAATATCTTACAGCATGTTCAAGGTCCCACCCACACCAAAGGTCACATGTTGGATCTGGTCTGCTCCATAGGCACAACTCCCCTCAACCTGCAGTGCCTGGACCTAGATGTATCCAACCATCATGCCATCCACTTCACCATCTCTTTTCCCACACCATCCTCCTCAACCACTTATCCGAACACCTAGGCCTCACTGGTGCAGCTCTCTCCTGGTTCCAGTCATATCTCTCCAACAGGAAACAGTGGAGACTCCAGTTCCACCCCGGAGCCAGTCAACCAAGGAGTGCCCCAAGGTTTCTGTGCTTGGACCCCCCCTTTTTACCATCTACATACTTCCCCTTGGCCAGATCATTCACCACCACGGCCTGAGTTTCCACTGCTACGCTGATGACACCCAGCTGTACCTCAGCACCAAACCATCCACTCAGCTCCACCCACAGTCCCTTGTCAACATCCAATCTACTCAAGCTAAACAGCAACAAAACAGAGCTCATGGTTGTGGCTTCTAAGGCGCTGCTCCAGAAGGTTGGAGATCTTCTCCTTGAAGTGGACGGCTGCTCCATCTGCCCATCCCCTGAAGTCCGCAACCTGGGTGTCATCTTCGACTCCACCCTCTCATTCCAGTCACACATCAAATCCATCACCATCAAATCCGCTTTTTTCTACCACCTCAAAAACATCTCCAGACTCCGGCCATCTCTCACAGACTCTGTGGCAGAGACCCTCATCCATGCCTTCATCACCTCCCGTCTGGATTACTGCAATGGAGTCCTGTCCGGGGTCCCCGGCAAAGCCCTGGACAGGCTCCAGTATGTGCAGAACTCTGCTGCCAGGGTACTCACCCGCACCAAGCCCTGGCAGCACACCACCCCCACCCTCATTCACCTTCACTGGCTCCCGGTCAAGTCCCGGATCTCATACAAAATCCTTCTTCTCACCTACAAATGCCTCCATACTCTTGCCCCCCAGTACCTATCTGACCTCCTCTACCCCTACTTCCCTTCCCGGAATCTGCTGTCATCGGACACAGGTATGCTCACCATCCCCTACACCAGCCTGCGGACTTTTGGGGTCAGAGCTTTTAGTGTGGCAGCCCCCACCCTCTGGAACTCTCTCCCGGCAGTGATCCGCAATTCTCCAACTCTGGACATTTTCAAACGACTTCTAAAAACTTACCTCTTCACCAACGATTATGGACTTAATTAACTCAGTCATCCCTGGCAATCATTGCTACTTTCATTTTATGTTTTCATCTGTTTTATTTTATCTGCCACCTTGTGTAAAGCATCCTTGGGTCTCCTGAAAGGCGCTATAGAAATGCAAGCTATTATTATTATTATTATTATTATTATTATTATTATTATTATTATTATTATTATTATTTTCCTATAGCGCCACCAGCAGGTTGACATTTTTGTTTATTGGGGAAATATTTCAACAACTATCAGCATGATTTCCATGAAATCCGGTACAGACATTCATGTTCCCCTCAAGATGAACTGTAATAACTTTGGAGAGTCCTTGAATTGCACTGGAATCCAGCTGACAGGATTTAATGATGATATGAATGATGCCGTTGGAAATATGATATGTTTGTGTATATAGTCCTTCAGCCAATGTGACTTCAGAGTTACTTTATATGATATTCTTTATTGTCCTGGATAACTGAGGGTGATGTTTGGTGAGAACAGCATGTACAGTTGATTATTAAAATTATTAAATATTGTAAAAATAGAATGGTTTATTGAATCATTTACTGTGATTTAAATTGATTTAGCATCACTTAATGATGACTGACTATAACAAACAATTATTTTCATTATTGATTAATCGGCCAGTTAATTTCTCGAATAAATCCGTTGTCTATGAAATGTCAGGCAATTGTGAAAAATGCCTGTTATAATATCAAACATCCCATGGCATATACAACAAAGGAATAAATCAAATCCTCACAGGTGAGAAACTGGAACCAGAGAATATTTGGCATTTTTGCTTAAAAAGTAAAACAATTGATTACAAAAAAAATTTTCCATTAAATTTTCTATGGAGTCAATTAATTGCCTAATCACTGAAGCTCTAATCAAGATCAGTGTTGGACTCAAACCGGGATACTAATGTATGTAAACTAAACAAAGATCTCTGTATGAGAGCTCCAACCTACTAACACATTATGAAAGTATGTGTAATTTCCAGAATTTGTACTGCATCTTTGTCCCAAATAATTGTTATCTTAAGCAGTGAACAGTCACAACAACAATTTATGACATACAGAAATCCCTGATTTCATTTTGAACGGGAGATCATTGTACAATATACAGTATTTTATTGCTCGTACAACATAATTCAACCATTTTATCTGGTCTTGTTATATAGCAAAGTACAGTAAATTACAAGATATCAGATTATAACCATTTCTAAAAGTACATTTACAATTCTTATAAATAAGAGGTTGGTAGCAAAAAGTTATTAAAAAAACAATTGTATTGTAACACTCCTTAATGTGTCATTACAGCAGTGATAAAGAGTTCACCTTTTTGTGGTTCTGGTGCTAATCTTATGTCTTTTGCAAAGCTTCTTGATAGAGTTCAGCACTTCTTCTGTCTTTAAAGAGTATATAATGGGATTGAGTAAAGCTGGTATAGTGTGTGTCAAAGTGGAGTTTATGATCCTGGCATTAGGATGGATGTAAGATACAGGAGCAGCTATGTTGGTGCCCACAATTGGTAGGAATAAAATAGCCACAAGAACCAGGTGAGAAATACAAGTTTTCAATGCTTTGACTCGTTCCTCTCCTGATGCAATCCTGCTCAGTGCTATGGAAATGCAAACATATGTCAATACTATCAATACAAGAGGAACACAGAGGACTATAATGAAAGCAACCCATGCAATTATGTCATTTAAAAACGTGTCATTAAAGGCCAGATAATATACTGGTCCATGATCACAGAAAAAGCTGTTTACAACCAAAGATCTACAAAAAGAGAGTCGATCAATGAGCCCAACCATACATGCTATTACACTTAATAAGAAAACCCACTCAAACAGCAACATCGCAGCAATAGCTGGTTTAGTCACAATACTATGGTACCTTAAAGGGAAGCAAATTGCTATAAATCTGTCAAATGCCATGGTGGCAAGTGTCCATGACTGCACACTTCCAAAAAACAAAACAAAGAACATATAACTTAAGCAAGCCTCATAGACAATGTATCTCCTGTCAAACAAAAATGTGTCCAAGAGTTTTGGGATGAGAGCAGTGCTGCCACACAAATCTGTCAAAGCCAGGTTAAACACAATCATGTATTTAGGAGTATGAAGAGTCTTGACCAGGTAAATAACTGAGAGAAGGAAGCCATTCCCAATAACAGTCATGATATAGACAAAACACAGGAACACATAATAATACTTAACATGAGGGATGTTTGAAAACCCACTGAGATAGAATTCTGCAGGACGAACAAATGTGTCATTAAATATGGTAGCAGCTTTCTCTTCTGAGTCCATTAAGATTATCTGTTTCCCTAAAGGTAAAAAAGAGAAAACAACAGAATATATAATAAAGGATGACACAGTTGCTTGGTAGGAATTTTCATAATCAAACTCACCTCAGACAACATCAAGAGTGTAGTGCACTAAAGTGAGTTGTACTTCGAGAGACCTGACATTTATATGTTAACCCTGTCCTTGTGGGACAGTAGAAATGTATGTGGTTGTATCACATGGTCATGAATTAGATATCAATATACTTCAATGTGTAATACATTATGTGCTGATGCAATCAACTCAGTTAACTATTGTCACCAGGATACTGAATTATCCGTTTACAATCTATGATTCAAATGTAGAAACGTGATACAACTACACTGAACGGCAGAAATTATACAGTATAATTAGTTATTTAAAGGAAAGAATTAAAAATAAATACACCAGAAGTCTCAGGTAAAATGCTGCAGTATTTAAGTACCTTTATACAGGCTCTTTCAAATCAGAAAGTTTGAAGAGATTTAAAATCTCACCGATTTTACAATGCAAGATGTTAAGATTTATAATAACATGTACAAACAAAGAGGGAATTTAATACTAAACACACCCAAATTAACTCAAATTGTTGAAGCCTAATATTAGTTTCCTTTGAAATTTGGAATTCATTTTTGCACAAAACAAGGACTGTGGGTCTGGTTTGGGGTTTGTGATTTAGTTTGCTATGAAGGAGATAAGGAATGATTACAGCGACAAACAACCCCTTCAATGTACATATGGGCATGTCAGTATTGTATTAACACAGAATAAACGTGAAATTATCCTTCAACGGTCAAGTACAATTACAAAGCACTAGATGGTGCAAGATTAATTAATGATTCTTCCATGTTTTACTTTCAGCCTATGGGTCTCGAGAACACAAGTTCACCAAGGCAAACAACACCAAATTTAATTCATTCAGCCTGACATCATGTTCATGTTAGCCAATTTCTAACTTTGCTCTTTGAGATCAGGGGATCACCCAACTTATTACAATTCATCCAGTGGGGGACATGAATGTCTCCTCCAAATCTCATGGAAATCCATCCAACAGCTGTTCAGACACTTCACTCAAAACCCCAAATGTCAACCTCCTCATGGTGGTGCTAGAGGAAAAGTCAGAGGATCTTCGAAGTCAGTAGGCATAATCCTCCCAAGGCTACAGAGTTCTGTAACACATTTCATGGCAATCCATTCAATAGTTGTCAAGACATTTCAGTCTGGACCAAAGTGGTGGACCAACCCACCAACTCACTGACCGATAGACTGTTATTGCCATCCGTAGAGCCACACTGCTGGCATGGCTAAAAAAAGTAATTAGGTTAAATACAGACGGGATGGATGTTCAAGCAGAAGTGGAAGCTCAGAAATGCTCTCCAATACATCAACACCACTGAGTCAACGCCTGTCTCAAAACATTGCAGGCTGTAGAGTAGGATTTGTTGCAGGGTTATTTTTTAGCCATGCTAGTGGCATGGCTCTATGAAAGGCAATGTTGGTCTGTCATGGTGCACCACTTGGTCCAGACTGAAATATTTAATCGAATATGAGATGGATTGCCAACAAATTAGGTAAAGACAGTCATGGTCCCCAGAGGATGAATCTTACTGACTTTGCTGAAAACCTGACTTGGCCTCTAGCGCCACCAGCTGGTTGACATTTTTATTTTTTAGGGAAATATTTCAACAGCTATCAGCAGGATTTCCATGAAATCCCGTACAGACATTCATGTTCCCCTCAAGATGAACTGTAAAAACTATGGCGATCCCTTGAATTGCACTGGAATCCAGCTGACAGGATTTAATGATGATATGACAAAAATGATGCCGTTGGAAATATGATATGTTTGTGTGTACAGTCCTTCAGCCAATGTGACTTCAGAGTTACTTTATATGATACTCTTTATTGTCCTGGATATCTGAGGGTGATGTTTGGTGAGAACAGCA